>JAUCRC010000001.1:21214837-22456448 GCA_032399595.1 Tetragonula carbonaria | reverse complement strand
AGACCCGCCCCGGGGCTTATAATACATTCCATCCATACATACAATCATATAAAACATAAAATGCATACGATCATACAATACATACATACAATACATACGGTGCATACAATACATACAGTACATACAGTACATACAGAGTGCATACAAGACATACAATAATTCGCAGCCCTACCTACATCGCATTCTGTACAAAGACACGTTTATTGAACTTGGGACGAAATTAGGAATCCCTCATCTCCTGCCTTACTTCGCTCGTTGTTGCTATTGTTACTTTGTTCGTTGCACTGGAGACGAGTTTCCAAGTTTCGCAGTCAGTGCGTCGAATCGAGGTTCGAGCATTTAGAGGCAAGTAGTCCAACGCTACCTCCAACGACACAGTCGGGTTCCCCGGGACCGCTGAGTCGGATTACCAAGGACGCTATCCCCAACGACACAGTGGGGTCCCATGGAACCGCTGAGTCGAACTACCGAGGACGCTGGACAACATGACTCTCACCTCGCCCTTTCGGACAAGGCTGCAGTTCCCCGATTCGACTCAGTGGCTACAAAACTTGGAGACTCGGCCCTAGTGCAAAAAACAAAGTAGGAATAGTAACAACGAAGGAAGGAAGAGAGGAGATGAAGGATTCCTAATTTCGTTTCAAGTTTAATAAACGCGTCTTTGTACAGAATACGTTCACAATGAAATTACACAAACTAACGAAATTAAAAAACTAAACGCACGCAACTTAAAGCTAAGACGCACGCATCCCACGATGTCCCTGCGAGATCCCTCGTCGTCCAACCGTGCCCCGCTGGGGGGTCAAATAGTTTACTTATCAACTAATTGTTCCTACAGTTCAGTTTAGATCGTGATACAAAGAAACTTTCACGATCTAAACTGAACTATAGGTTGCGTAGTTCTCAGCTTGATATCGTTTTACAAACTTAAACGTTTCTGAAACGATATCAATTACCAGATCTCACCACGAGGAGGTGACTACGCACGAGACCCGCCCCGGGGCTTACAATACATCACACAATACATACAGTACATACAATCATACAATACATACAACGCATACAATCATACAATCATACCATAGATACAATAATTCGCAGCCACACCACCGCATTCTGTACAGAGACAAGTTTATTGAACTTGGAACGAAATTAGGAATCCCTCATCTCCTCTCTTATTTCGTTCGTTGTTGCTATTGTCACTTTGTTCGTTGCACTGGAATCGAGTTTCCAAGTTTCGTAGTCAGTGTGTCGAATCGAGGTTCGAGCGTTTAGAGGCAAGTAGTCCAAACCTATCTCACCGACACAGTGGGGTTCCGTGGTACCGCAGTCGATTTACTAAGGACGCTAGACTACAATCCCACCTTTCGGACGAGGCTGCAGTTCCCCGATTCGGCTCAGCGGCTACAAAACTTGGAGACTCGACTCTAGTGCAAAAAACAAAGTAAGAATAGTAACAACGAAGGAAGGAAGAGAGGAGATGATGGATTACTAATTTCGTCGACGAAATTAGGAATCCCTCATCTCCTCTCTTCTTTCGTTCGATGTTGCTATTGTTACTTTGTTCGTTGCACTGGAGTGGAGTTTCCAAGTTCCGCAGTCAGTGGGTCGAATCGAGGTTCGAGCATTTAGAGTAAAGTAGCCAGCGCTACCCCCAACGACATTTGGGGTCCCATGGAACCGCTGAATCGGATTGTCGAGGAAGCTGCACAACAAGACTCTCACCTCGCTCTTTCGGACAAGGCTGCAGTTCCCCAATTCGGCTCAGCGGCTACAAAACTTGGACACTCGACCCTAGTGCAAAAAACAAAGTAGGAATAGTAACAACGAAGGAAGGAAGAGAGGAGATGAGGGATTCCTAATTTCGTTCCAAGTTTAATAAACGCGTCTCTGTAGAGAATGCGTTCACAATGAAATTACAGAGATTAACTAAAACTAAACGCACGCAACTTAAAGCTAATGCGCACGCATCCCACGATGTCCCTGCGAGATCCCTCGTCGTCCAACCGTGCCCCGCTGGGGGGTCCAATATTTTACTTATCAACTAATTGATCCTACAGTTCAGTTTAGATCGTGATACAAAGAAATTTTCACGATCTAAACTGAACTATAGGTTGCGTAGTTCTCAGCTTGATATCGTTTTACAAACTTTAACGTTTCTAAAACGACATCAATTACCAGATCTCACCACGAGGAGGTGACTACGCACGAGACCCGCCCCGGGGCTTATAATACATTCCATCCATACATACAATCATATAAAACATAAAATGCATACGATCATACAATACATACATACAATACATACGGTGTATACAATACATACAGTACATACAGTGCATACAAGACATACAATAATTCGCAGCCCTACCACCGCATTCTGTACAAAGACACGTTTATTGAACTTGGGACGAAATTAGGAATCCCTCATCTCCTGCCTTACTTCGCTCGTTGTTGCTATTCTTACTTTGTTCGTTGCACTGGAGACGAGTTTCCAAGTTTCGCAGTCAGTGTGTCGAATCGAGGTTCGAGCATTTAGAGGCAAGTAGTCCAACGCTACCTCCAACGACACAGTCGGGTTCCCCGGAACCACTGAGTCGGATTACCAAGGACGTTGTCCCCAACGACACAGTGGGGTTCCGCGGAACCGCTGAGTCGCACAACGGAGGACGCTGGACTGCTAGAATCTCACCTCGGCCTTGCGCACGAGGCTGCAGTTCCCCGATTCGGTACGCTGGCTACAAAACTTGGAGACTGGACTCTAGTGCAACGAACAAAGTAGAAATAGTAACAACGAACGAAGGAAGAGAGGAGATGAGGGATTCCTAATTTCGTTCCAAGTTTAACAAACGAGCCTTTGCACAGAATTCCGTTCACAATGAAATTACACAAACTAATTAAAACTAAACGCACGCAACTTAAAGCTAAGACGCACGCATCCCACGATGTCCCTGCGAGATCCCTCGTCGTCCAACCGTGCCCCGCTGGGGGGTCAAATAGTTTACTTATCAACTAATTGTTCCTACAGTTCAGTTTAGATCGTGATACAAAGAAACTTTCACGATCTAAACTGAACTATAGGTTGCGTAGTTCTCAGCTTGATATCGTTTTACAAACTTTAACGTTTCTAAAACGACATCAATTACCAGATCTCACCACGAGGAGGTGACTACGCAAGAGACCCGCCCTCGGGCTCACATCATACAATACATCCCATCCATACATACAATCATACAAAGCGTAAAATCGCCCCAAGGTTAATATACGTACCGGTCGTCAGTGATCCGGAACGGGGCGGGGGCGGGGGGGGGGTGATGATTTTTCTTCAGGCTTCCATCGTTTGATTGATGCACTCGCGACGGACTATTCATTGGAAATGAGTCGTCGTATCGCCCAAGGGTAATATATGTGATCCGTAATAGGTGACAATTTTTTGTCAAGCTTTCATGATTTGTTTCTCGTGCACTCGACGGAAGTTTAATTAGTATTGTGTCTCCGTACCGCTCAAGGGTAATCCAATGTTTCGGTCGTCGGTAATCCGAAACAATTAATAATTTTTTTCAGTTTTTCTATTATTCTATCTATTTTTCTGTTATTATATTATACTATAATCTATAATTTATTAATTTTTACGGTTCTATCTCAATGATACGCTTTTATGAATATAATACAATGATGAAAGTAGTAATTTTTTAATTTTTTATCGGTTAAAGCTAAATATTCATGATATTAATTTTTGAATTATAGTGCACTTTGGACTTTAATTCATCGAAATTTACCAGGTTATCAAACAGTGTATAATTTTGTAGTCTCCTAAAGTAAAATTTAACCAAATAATTATTACACATAATTTTCAACAATTAAAGAAATAATAATACGTAAACATTTAAACATTTAAACAGAACGCACTATGCCAAAAGTTATTTATAATTTTATACAAAGATTTAATTTTAGTTTTAACCAATAGAAATATTGTAACCTTGTAATTGACTAACTTATTCTCACACACACACACACACACACGCGCTCGTATTTTATTATATGCTTTTGCACAAACTTTTATTATCATATTTTCTACTTAATTGTTGATTTTTTCATACTGCGTAGTTCTTAACAACTCTAATACTGAAGAACAATAATTTTTAAGAATATACATGTTTAATAATTAAAATAATAATTTTACTACGTAATAAAATTGTTCAGTTTTCAAATAAAGTAAAGCGTAGAAGGCCTTGAAGCTCAAAATTCGAAGTAAAAAAATTACAACACAAACACAACGTTTATGTACGACGTACGTCTTAATTTATGTACGTCGTGCCTGTTAATTCAGGATCATCTGTTTTTAACTTTTGGTTTCTTTTTGTGCAGATAATTCCTTGATTACAAAGATAACATAGAACACAGATACCACGATTATTAACAATCTGATGAACTGTCACGCAAAGTTGGCAACATTTTATTCATTCTAATTTATTCTAGGTAACATTTGCCATAATTTATATATATTTGAAATACAATTCGCAATATGTAATTTCGTAATTATATGGAATAGAAGGATGAAAATGGAAAAGATTAAATCAATTAATATTTTATTTCAAATATGAAAATCGTAGTAGCCTAATAGTATATAGTTTCAAATGGATTAGATTATTAAATTCTTGTAAAGTTTTCATACTTTATTATACTAAACTTCGTTACAATATAATTTATAATACATGACATCACTAATGCATACTAATTATTAACGCATATTTATTACTAGTGCATATTTTACTTTAATAACAAATATAATAGAATACAATTTTTATAAATATTTCGGCAAATATTGAGAAGTACTTTATAATTTCCAAATAATATCTTTAGTACTTGCCTCAGTTCATAATCATGTTCTAGAAAAATAATAGTATTTTCAAATGAACGTACTCTTTGCCCTTTCCCTTTTAATCAGCTTTATTTTCAGAAAATTTTTGTGACCGCGCGCAATGCGGTCGGTAGAGTCAGTGTTTGTTGCGTAATATTTTAATATTTTTCAGAGCTCTTATTAGATTAAATTATTAATTCATTTAAATGAATTCGCGAAGTTAGAGTCAGCGAGTCCACCGATTGTTATTTAAACACGCGCGTTTATATAACATAGTCTTGTATTTTTTTTTTCTTTTCTGCATTTTTTCTCCTTCAAAACACATTTTCGATACTAGAGTCAGTGCTCAAAAGGATAAGGCATCTCCACGATCAGGATCGTAAGTAGTTTTATATATTGTACTTCAATTTACTCAATTTTTCGAATTTAACAACAATGTATAATGATTAACGTTTTGTTACAGGCGCTTTATGTCAGCTTTATTAATTTTTCTGTATTTTTTGGGGAAAATCCAACGACAATGAACATTCAAGAATGTAAGAATCTTTCATTATCACCAACTTAAGATTATGCTTAACTTTTAAATACAAATTCTAATAGAGATCTAATGTTTTGTCACAGATCTTCTACAGTCTCCACTTCCCCTGATACTCTAAGAATCTTATGGAGCTTCAGAAACTAAAAATGTAAGTACTTTAGTACGTTGTATTTAAATTTTATTCTCTGTAATTCTCTTTCTATTGAAGTCGAATGTAAAATTATAATTACAAAATTAAAACACCTCAAATTATTAGTCCCAATTTTTATCATTATTAAAAATTTAAATTTTCACAAATAACACTTTATCTTTAGAAACAAAATGTTTTATATATTTTCAGCAATTTTTCACGCGTCCACTTCCACCATGAGATTCTCAGTGGTATCTACCCGATAAAAGTCTTCACTTTTCCTGCTCCGGTGCAACATGATAACGTTCTTCACATCTATCGCGTGAGTCGCATGCATTTATGTTCCCCCGGTCACTCAATCATGTCATAGGACGAAAGGTCCGAATCGGCACGGGTGACTGGTTGTATACGTAGAATTTTTGACGAGCATAATGACCGCGGGTATTTTCCATACCCGTGTGTAGTAACATTTTTCCCGATTTTTTATGTATTAAATCAGGATAGAGCTTCTTGCACATTGCGACTTTAACAATTAGAATATATACGTTTATAGCAATTACTTATAAAATAAAAATCTTCAATGTAAATGTTTGGAAGAGTAAAATACCCATATGAATAGATAAATTATAAATATTTATAAATAATTAAATTATTGAAACGCTTTTGTTTGAGCATTTCGTAGTAGAGAAAACAAAATCCTGATATCCTCCGACTTCGTTGCTACGAAAGATGCAATTATTTATACTGGTAATTTATTTTGTTATAATAATTAATAATTTTAATTAAATTTTACCTTCCCTTTTATAATAGTATTAAATGATTTAAATAATTGTTTCTACAATTGTGGACTTCAGTAGAATTTGAACTATAATAGATTAGAATTCTTTCCGTAGAAAAATGTATGAGATTTTATGTGCAAGAAAGCATTTCGCGACAGGCAGATTTTTGAATCAAAGCAACAAGTTTGAACATTTGCTATCAGATTTTTGAAAATGTGCTTTGACGAAGAAGTCACCTGAGATTATTCTATCGATATTTAATTTACTGTATATAATTGTTTCATTCGCAACTGCATGTACAATTGTACCATTATTGTGTAACACTTGCCTAACCTGGACGAATATTTCCCAACCATTCCCAAATACGTGACAAAGTATGTTCGTGCGTTTTACTCACCGTCACTGTTCAATAATACGTAGTAGCGTGTTCTTACAACAATTTCTGGTTCCATCGAGTACGAAAGTAAAGTAGAAATGGCAATCGCGTTTAGAATTGCGAATTATGATATACCGCGATTGTCTATTGCAATTTTAATTTGAATTTTTATTGTTGTTTTAGTATTATACGTAGTAAAATTTGCCTTGCTTTCTATTGTTCTTAATTAAATTATAGAATCATTGTTTTTTAATTAATTTTAGAATGTTACAAGTAACTTTTCTTGATAATTCTTGATAATAATTTTTATTGAATTAGTTTCAAAATTAGTGTTACGACATTATTTCATCGCGATTTCCAATTACTTTAGCTCTTATGTTACTGTTGCGATATTGTTCCAATTAGTTCTCTTAGTGTGTAGTGAGATAATGAATGATAGTGTTTCTTAAAGTAGTGTCGCGTTTACAATATGTTCAAATTCTTCCACTGGATTCGTGGAAGATTGTTCCTGCTCCTGCATCACCTGGATGTACAAGAGCTGTACAGAGGTCATTCATCAGCAACTTCCAGTATGGTTGCACCGGACACGTTGCAATTAGTGTTGCGTATTTCTAAATATGAGTGCATAGATTAATAGCATTGCGTACTTATTTTCGGGAGTTTTAAATATAATGAAGCACTCTTCGCATTTGATTTTGAAAGTTTCCTATTTTATAACTAATAATAAAGTGAGTTAGGGGGTGCGAAACAAGATACAGTTTGTTGCTTTGATTCATGTTGAATATAGAATTGACAATAATCTTTCTGGTTATTGTATTGATAGCATATAGAAAATGTTCTTTAGTTTAAGCCCTTTTAATAGTTTTTATAAATAGTTTTTTGCCAGTGACTCTTCTGGCTACTGTATCGCGATTCTTTTTCAGTAACCCTGATTACTCTATCAGGCTTTCTTCTCAGGCAGCATTTCTTACAATTGCGTTTGCTACTGAAAATACTGCTAAAAAATATATGTGTTTCTCTTATTAGCTATAACTTTGTACGGATTTTAGAATGCAGAATTTTACTAGAAATTTAATACGTTTACATTTATGAAAATGTAAGTGTTTTCATGTACTTAAACTAAACCGCTACATATTAAACGACATTAAAATATAAATTGTAAAGTATAATTAGACAGCGAATTTTGGTGTATCTTACAGATTAAAATATTTTATACATTTAAAAAACAGAAAAAGTTGTTTCACACTATAGCGATAGGCTATCATTCTGTAGAATGTCCTTACATTGAATTTCCAGAGATTAACATTCTTATGATTAACTAAAACTAAACGCATGCAACTTAAAATTAAAAAGTACGTATCCCACGATATCCCTATGAGATCCTACGACGTCCTTCGTCATCTCTCGGTGCACTCGCAGGGAGTCTAATAGTTTAATTATCAACTAATTGTCCCTACAGTTTAGATCGTGAAATAACAGAAGGAAAGAAATTTTCACGATCTAAACTGAACTGTAGGTTGCGTAGTTCTTAGCTTGACATAGTTTTACAAACATTAAAGTTATCGTTCATCGATTTACAATTTAGCTTGATAACGTTTTACAAACTGTAATGTTTGTAAAACCATGCCAATACCAGGTCTCACCACGAGAGATGACTACGCACGAGACCCGCCCCGGGGCTTATAATACATTCCATCCATACATACAATCATATAAAAACATAAAATGCATACGATCATACAATACATACATCAACCATACGGTGCATACAATACATACAGTACATACATACATAAAGTGCATCAAGATTCGCATACAATAATTCGCAGCCCTACTGCATCGCATTCTGTACAAAGACACATTTATTGAACTTGGGACAAAGATTAGGAATCCCTCATCTCCTGCCTTACTTCGCTCGTTGTTACTATTGTTACTTTGTTCGTTGCACTGGAGACAAGTTTCCAACTCGCAGTTCAGTGCATTCGAATCAAGGTTCGAGCATTTAGAGGCAAGTAGTCCAACGCTACCCCCAACGACTCAGTGGGGTTCCGCGGAACCTCTGAGTCGGATTACCAAGGACGCTATCCCCAACGACACAGTGGGGACCCATGGAACCGCTGAGTCGGATTACCAAGGACGCTGGACAACAAGACTCTCACCTCGCCCTTTCGGACAAGGCTGCAGTTCCTCGATTCGGCTCAGTGGCTACAAAACTTGGAGACTCGGCCCTAGTGCAAAAAACAAAGTAGGAATAGTAACAACGAAGGAAGGAAGAGAGGAGATGAGGGATTCCTAATTTCGTTCCAAGTTTAATAAACGCGTCTTTGTACAGAATTCCGTTCACAACGATATTACAAAACTAACTAAATCTAAACGCACGCAACTTAAAGCTAAGACGCACGCATCCCACGATGTCCCTGCGATATCCCTCGTCGTCCTCGGTGCCCCGCTGGGGGGTCTGATAGTTTACTTATCAACTAATTGACCCTACAGTTCAGATTAGATCGTGATACAAAGAAATTTTCACGATCTAAACTGAACTATAGGTTGCGTAGTTCTCAGCTTGATATCGTTTTACAAACTTTAACGTTTCTGAAACGATATCAATTACCAGATCTCACCACGAGGAGGTGACTACGCACGAGACCCGCCCCGGGGCTTACAATACATCACACAATACATACAGTACATACAATCATAAAATACATACAACGCATACAATCATACAATCATACCATAGATACAATAATTCGCAGCCACACCACCGCATTCTGTACAGAGACAAGTTTATTGAACTTGGAACGAAATTAGGAATCCCTCATCTCCTCTCTTATTTCGTTCGTTGTTGCTATTGTCACTTTGTTCGTTGCACTGGAATCGAGTTTCCAAGTTTCGTAGTCAGTGTCGAATCGAGGTTCGAGCATTTAGAGGCAAGTAGTCCAAACCTATCTCACCGACACAGTGGGGTTTCCGTAGTACCGCAGTCGATTTACTAAGGACGCTAGACTACAATCTCACCTCGCCTTTTCGGACAAGGCTGCAGTTCCCCGATTCGGCTCAGCGGCTACAAAACTTGGAGACTCGACCCTAGTGCAAAAAACAAAGTTAGGGATAGTAACAACGAAGGAAGGAAGAGGAATGAGCTGACCGGCTTCGTCGACGAAATTAGGAATCCCTCATCTCCTCTCTTCTTTCGTTCGATGTTGCTATTGTTACTTTGTTCGTTGCACTGGAGTGGAGTTTCCAAGTTCCGCAGTCAGTGGGTCGAATCGAGGTTCGAGCATTTAGAGGAAAGTAGCCAGCGCTACCCCCAACGACATTTGGGGTCCCATGGAACCGCTGAATCGGATTGTCGAGGAAGCTGGACAACAAGACTCTCACCTTGCTCTTTCGGACAAGGCTGCAGTTCCCCGATTCGGCTCAGCGGCTACAAAACTTGGAGACTCGACCCTAGTGCAAAAAACAAACAGGAATCATAACAACGAAGGAAGGAAGAAGGAGTGAGGTTTAGCTTGACTTCAGTTTAATAAACGCATCTGCGGTTGTTAGAGCTTACAAGAGATTAACTAAAACTAAACGCACGCAACTTAAAGCTAATGCGCACACCATCCCACAATGTCCTACAGAGATCCCTCATTCATCCAACCGTACCGTGGGTTCCAATATTTTACTTATCAACTAATCGACCTTACAGTTAGGTTTTAGATCATGATACAAAGAAATTTTCACGATCTAAACTGAACTGTCCATAGTTCTCAGCTCGATATCGTTTTACAAACTTTAACGTATGTAAAATGATATCAATTACCAGGTCTCACCGCGAGGAGGTGACTACGCGCGAGACCCGCCCCGGGGCTTACAATATATCACACAACATACAATCATACAATCATACAATCATACAATCATACAATCATACAATCATACAATATATACCATACATACAACACATACAATAATTCGCAGCCCTATCGTCGCATTCTGCATAAAGACACGTTTACTGAACTTGGGACGAAATTAGGAATCCCTCATCTCCTGCCTTACTTCGCCCGTTGTTGCTACTGTTACTTTGTCCGTTGCACCGGAGCCGAGTTTCCAAGTTCCGCAGTCAGTGTGTCGAATCGAGGTTCGAGCATTTAGAGGCAAGTAGTCAACGCTACCCTCCAACGACGCAGTCGGGTCCCCGGAACCACTGGGTCGGATTACCAAGGACGTTGTCCCCAACGACAGTGGGGTCCATGAACCGCTAATCGCCACAACGAAGGACGCTGGACTGCTAGAACCTCACCTTAAGTGTTCCAGGACAAGCTGCAGTCCCCGATTCGGTACGCTGGCTACAAAACTTGGAGAATTGGACTCTAGTGCAACGAACAGATAGATAACAACGAAGACGGGCAAAGAGGAGTGAGGGTGCTTGATTTGCGCTTCAGCTAACAAACGACTTTACACAGAATTCCATTGCACAATGAAATTACACAAACTAATTAAAACTAAATAGCAACTTAAAGCTAGAGACGCACATCCCACAATGTCCTCAAGAATCCACGTCGTCCAACCGTGCCCCGCTGGGGGGTCTAATAGTTTACTTATCAACTAATTGATCCTACAGTTCAGTTTAGATCGTGATACAAAGAAATTTTCACGATCTAAACTGAACTATAGGTTGCGTAGTTCTCAGCTCGATATCGTTTTACAAACTTTAACGTTTCTAAAACGATATCAATTACCAGATCTCACCACGAGGAGGTGACTCGATGTACGCACGAGACCCGCCCCCGGGCTTACTCATCGGGCTTATTCATCATACAATACATCCCATCCATATATACAATCATACAAAACATAAAATCGCCCAAGGATAATACCTGTACCGGTCGCCAGTGATCCGGAAGATGGGGAGGGGGTGATGATTCTTCTTCAGGCTTCCAACGTTTGGTCGATGCGCTCGCGACGGAATCTTCATTGGGAATGAGTCTTCGTATCGCCCAAGGGTAATATATGTGATCCATAATAGGTGACAATTTTTTGTCAAGCTTTCATGATTTGTTTCCGTGCGCTGACGGAAGTTTAATTAGTATTGTGTCTCCGTACCACTCAAGGGTAATCCAATGTTTCGGTAGTCGGTAATCCGAAACAATTAATAATTTTTTTCAGTTTTTCTATTATTCTATCTATTTTTCTGTTGCTGTATTTGTAATCTATAATTTATTAATTTTTACAGTTCTATCTCAATGATACACTTTTATGAATATAATACAATGATGAAAGTAGTAATTTTTTAATTTTTTATCGGTTAAAGCTAAATATTCATGATATTAATTTTTGAATTATAGTGCACTTTGGACTTTAATTCATCGAAATTTACCAGGTTATCAAACAGTGTATAATTTTGTAGTCTCCTAAAGTAAAATTTAACCAAATAATTATTACACATAATTTTCAACAATTAAAGAAATAATAATACGTAAACATTTAAACATTTAAACAGAACGCACTATGCCAAAAGTTATTTATAATTTTATACAAAGATTTAATTTTAGTTTTAACCAATAGAAATATTGTAACCTTGTAATTGACTAACTTATTCTCACACACACACACACACACACACGCGCGCGTATTTTATTATATGCTTTTGCACAAACTTTTATTATCATATTTTCTACTTAATTGTTGATTTTTTCATACTGCGTAGTTCTTAACAACTCTAATACTGAAGAACAATAATTTTTAAGAATATACATGTTTAATAATTAAAATAATAATTTTACTACGTAATAAAATTGTTCAGTTTTCAAATAAAGTAAAGCGTAGAAGGCCTTGAAGCTCAAAATTCGAAGTAAAAAAATTACAACACAAACACAACGTTTATGTACGACGTACGTCTTAATTTATGTACGTCGTGCCTGTTAATTCAGGATCATCTGTTTTTAACTTTTGGTTTCTTTTTGTGCAGATAATTCCTTGATTACAAAGATAACATAGAACACAGATACCACGATTATTAACAATCTGATGAACTGTCACGCAAAGTTGGCAACATTTTATTCATTCTAATTTATTCTAGGTAACATTTGCCATAATTTATATATATTTGAAATACAATTCGCAATATGTAATTTCGTAATTATATGGAATAGAAGGATGAAAATGGAAAAGATTAAATCAATTAATATTTTATTTCAAATATGAAAATCGTAGTAGCCTAATAGTATATAGTTTCAAATGGATTAGATTATTAAATTCTTGTAAAGTTTTCATACTTTATTATACTAAACTTCGTTACAATATAATTTATAATACATGACATCACTAATGCATACTAATTATTAACGCATATTTATTACTAGTGCATATTTTACTTTAATAACAAATATAATAGAATACAATTTTTATAAATATTTCGGCAAATATTGAGAAGTACTTTATAATTTCCAAATAATATCTTTAGTACTTGCCTCAGTTCATAATCATGTTCTAGAAAAATAATAGTATTTTCAAATGAACGTACTCTTTGCCCTTTCCCTTTTAATCAGCTTTATTTTCAGAAAATTTTTGTGACCGCGCGCAATGCGGTCGGTAGAGTCAGTGTTTGTTGCGTAATATTTTAATATTTTTCAGAGCTCTTATTAGATTAAATTATTAATTCATTTAAATGAATTCGCGAAGTTAGAGTCAGCGAGTCCACCGATTGTTATTTAAACACGCGCGTTTATATAACATAGTCTTGTATTTTTTTTTTCTTTTCTGCATTTTTTCTCCTTCAAAACACATTTTCGATACTAGAGTCAGTGCTCAAAAGGATAAGGCATCTCCACGATCAGGATCGTAAGTAGTTTTATATATTGTACTTCAATTTACTCAATTTTTCGAATTTAACAACAATGTATAATGATTAACGTTTTGTTACAGGCGCTTTATGTCAGCTTTATTAATTTTTCTGTATTTTTTGGGGAAAATCCAACGACAATGAACATTCAAGAATGTAAGAATCTTTCATTATCACCAACTTAAGATTATGCTTAACTTTTAAATACAAATTCTAATAGAGATCTAATGTTTTGTCACAGATCTTCTACAGTCTCCACTTCCCCTGATACTCTAAGAATCTTATGGAGCTTCAGAAACTAAAAATGTAAGTACTTTAGTACGTTGTATTTAAATTTTATTCTCTGTAATTCTCTTTCTATTGAAGTCGAATGTAAAATTATAATTACAAAATTAAAACACCTCAAATTATTAGTCCCAATTTTTATCATTATTAAAAATTTAAATTTTCACAAATAACACTTTATCTTTAGAAACAAAATGTTTTATATATTTTCAGCAATTTTTCACGCGTCCACTTCCACTTCCACCATGAGATTCTCAGTGGTATCTACCCGATAAAAGTCTTCACTTTTCCTGCTCCGGTGCAACATGATAACGTTCTTCACATCTATCGCGTGAGTCGCATGCATTTATGTTCCCCCGGTCACTCAATCATGTCATAGGACGAAAGGTCCGAATCGGCACGGGTGACTGGTTGTATACGTAGAATTTTTGACGAGCATAATGACCGCGGGTATTTTCCATACCCGTGAGTAGTAACATTTTTCCCGATTTTTTATGTATTAAATCAGGATAGAGCTTCTTGCACATTGCGACTTTAACAATTAGAATATATACGTTTATAGCAATTACTTATAAAATAAAAATCTTCAATGTAAATGTTTGGAAGAGTAAAATACCCATATGAATAGATAAATTATAAATATTTATAAATAATTAAATTATTGAAACGCTTTTGTTTGAGCATTTCGTAGTAGAGAAAACAAAATCCTGATATCCTCCGACTTCGTTGCTACGAAAGATGCAATTATTTATACTGGTAATTTATTTTGTTATAATAATTAATAATTTTAATTAAATTTTACCTTCCCTTTTATAATAGTATTAAATGATTTAAATAATTGTTTCTACAATTGTGGACTTCAGTAGAATTTGAACTATAATAGATTAGAATTCTTTCCGTAGAAAAATGTATGAGATTTTATGTGCAAGAAAGCATTTCGCGACAGGCAGATTTTTGAATCAAAGCAACAAGTTTGAACATTTGCTATCAGATTTTTGAAAATGTGCTTTGACGAAGAAGTCACCTGAGATTATTCTATCGATATTTAATTTACTGTATATAATTGTTTCATTCGCAACTGCATGTACAATTGTACCATTATTGTGTAACACTTGCCTAACCTGGACGAATATTTCCCAACCATTCCCAAATACGTGACAAAGTATGTTCGTGCGTTTTACTCACCGTCACTGTTCAATAATACGTAGTAGCGTGTTCTTACAACAATTTCTGGTTCCATCGAGTACGAAAGTAAAGTAGAAATGGCAATCGCGTTTAGAATTGCGAATTATGATATACCGCGATTGTCTATTGCAATTTTAATTTGAATTTTTATTGTTGTTTTAGTATTATACGTAGTAAAATTTGCCTTGCTTTCTATTGTTCTTAATTAAATTATAGAATCATTGTTTTTTAATTAATTTTAGAATGTTACAAGTAACTTTTCTTGATAATTCTTGATAATAATTTTTATTGAATTAGTTTCAAAATTAGTGTTACGACATTATTTCATCGCGATTTCCAATTACTTTAGCTCTTATGTTACTGTTGCGATATTGTTCCAATTAGTTCTCTTAGTGTGTAGTGAGATAATGAATGATAGTGTTTCTTAAAGTAGTGTCGCGTTTACAATATGTTCAAATTCTTCCACTGGATTCGTGGAAGATTGTTCCTGCTCCTGCATCACCTGGATGTACAAGAGCTGTACAGAGGTCATTCATCAGCAACTTCCAGTATGGTTGCACCGGACACGTTGCAATTAGTGTTGCGTATTTCTAAATATGAGTGCATAGATTAATAGCATTGCGTACTTATTTTCGGGAGTTTTAAATATAATGAAGCACTCTTCGCATTTGATTTTGAAAGTTTCCTATTTTATAACTAATAATAAAGTGAGTTAGGGGGTGCGAAACAAGATACAGTTTGTTGCTTTGATTCATGTTGAATATAGAATTGACAATAATCTTTCTGGTTATTGTATTGATAGCATATAGAGAATGTTCTTTAGTTTAAGCCCTTTTAATAGTTTTTGTAAATAGTTTTTTGCCAGTGACTCTTCTGGCTACTGTATCGCGATTCTTTTTCAGTAACCCTGATTACTCTATCAGGCTTTCTTCTCAGGCAGCATTTCTTACAATTGCGTTTGCTACTGAAAATACTGCTAAAAAATATATGTGTTTCTCTTATTAGCTATAACTTTGTACGGATTTTAGAATGCAGAATTTTACTAGAAATTTAATACGTTTACATTTATGAAAATGTAAGTGTTTTCATGTACTTAAACTAAACCGCTACATATTAAACGACATTAAAATATAAATTGTAAAGTATAATTAGACAGCGAATTTTCGTGTATCTTACAGATTAAAATATTTTATACATTTAAAAAACAGAAAAAGTTGTTTCACACTATAGCGATAGGCTATCATTCTGTAGAATGTCCTTACATTGAATTTCCAGAGATTAACATTCTTATGATTAACTAAAACTAAACGCATGCAACTTAAAATTAAAAAGTACGTATCCCACGATATCCCTATGAGATCCTACGACGTCCTTCGTCATCTCTCTCGCGGTGCACTCGCAGGGAGTCTAATAGTTTAATTATCAACTAATTGTCCCTACAGTTTAGATCGTGAAATAACAGAAGGAAAGAAATTTTCACGATCTAAACTGAACTGTAGGTTGCGTAGTTCTTAGCTTGACATAGTTTTACAAACATTAAAGTTATCGTTCATCGATTTACAATTTAGCTTGATAACGTTTTACAAACTGTAATGTTTGTAAAACCATACCAATTACCAGGTCTCACCACGAGGAGGTGACTACGCACGAGACCCGCCCCGGGGCTTATAATACATTCCATCCATACATACAATCATATAAAACATAAAATGCATACGATCATACAATACATACATACAATACATACGGTGCATACAATACATACAGTACATACAGTACATACAGAGTGCATACAAGATTCGCATACAATAATTCGCAGCCCTACCTACATCGCATTCTGTACAAAGACACGTTTATTGAACTTGGGACGAAATTAGGAATCCCTCATCTCCTGCCTTACTTCGCTCGTTGTTGCTATTGTTACTTTGTTCGTTGCACTGGAGACGAGTTTCCAAGTTTCGCAGTCAGTGCGTCGAATCGAGGTTCGAGCATTTAGAGGCAAGTAGTCCAACGCTACCTCCAACGACACAGTCGGGTTCCCCGGGACCGCTGAGTCGGATTACCAAGGACGCTATCCCCAACGACACAGTGGGGTCCCATGGAACCGCTGAGTCGAACTACCGAGGACGCTGGACAACATGACTCTCACCTCGCCCTTTCGGACAAGGCTGCAGTTCCCCGATTCGACTCAGTGGCTACAAAACTTGGAGACTCGGCCCTAGTGCAAAAAACAAAGTAGGAATAGTAACAATGAAGGAAGGAAGAGAGGAGATGAAGGATTCGTAATTTCGTTTCAAGTTTAATAAACGCGTCTTTGTACAGAATACGTTCACAATGAAATTACACAAACTAACGAAATTAAAAAACTAAACGCACGCAACTTAAAGCTAAGACGCACGCATCCCACGATGTCCCTGCGAGATCCCTCGTCGTCCAACCGTGCCCCGCTGGGGGGTCAAATAGTTTACTTATCAACTAATTGTTCCTACAGTTCAGTTTAGATCGTGATACAAAGAAACTTTCACGATCTAAACTGAACTATAGGTTGCGTAGTTCTCAGCTTGATATCGTTTTACAAACTTAAACGTTTCTAAAACGATATCAATTACCAGATCTCACCACGAGGAGGTGACTACGCACGAGACCCGCCCCGGGGCTTACAATACATCACACAATACATACAGTACATACAATCATACAATACATACAACGCATACAATCATACAATCATACCATAGATACAATAATTCGCAGCCACACCACCGCATTCTGTACAGAGACAAGTTTATTGAACTTGGAACGAAATTAGGAATCCCTCATCTCCTCTCTTATTTCGTTCGTTGTTGCTATTGTCACTTTGTTCGTTGCACTGGAATCGAGTTTCCAAGTTTCGTAGTCAGTGTGTCGAATCGAGGTTCGAGCGTTTAGAGGCAAGTAGTCCAAACCTATCTCACCGACACAGTGGGGTTCCGTGGTACCGCAGTCGATTTACTAAGGACGCTAGACTACAATCCCACCTTTCGGACGAGGCTGCAGTTCCCCGATTCGGCTCAGCGGCTACAAAACTTGGAGACTCGACTCTAGTGCAAAAAACAAAGTAAGAATAGTAACAACGAAGGAAGGAAGAGAGGAGATGATGGATTACTAATTTCGTCGACGAAATTAGGAATCCCTCATCTCCTCTCTTCTTTCGTTCGATGTTGCTATTGTTACTTTGTTCGTTGCACTGGAGTGGAGTTTCCAAGTTCCGCAGTCAGTGGGTCGAATCGAGGTTCGAGCATTTAGAGTAAAGTAGCCAGCGCTACCCCCAACGACATTTGGGGTCCCATGGAACCGCTGAATCGGATTGTCGAGGAAGCTGCACAACAAGACTCTCACCTCGCTCTTTCGGACAAGGCTGCAGTTCCCCAATTCGGCTCAGCGGCTACAAAACTTGGACACTCGACCCTAGTGCAAAAAACAAAGTAGGAATAGTAACAACGAAGGAAGGAAGAGAGGAGATGAGGGATTCCTAATTTCGTTCCAAGTTTAATAAACGCGTCTCTGTAGAGAATGCGTTCACAATGAAATTACAGAGATTAACTAAAACTAAACGCACGCAACTTAAAGCTAATGCGCACGCATCCCACGATGTCCCTGCGAGATCCCTCGTCGTCCAACCGTGCCCCGCTGGGGGGTCCAATATTTTACTTATCAACTAATTGATCCTACAGTTCAGTTTAGATCGTGATACAAAGAAATTTTCACGATCTAAACTGAACTATAGGTTGCGTAGTTCTCAGCTTGATATCGTTTTACAAACTTTAACGTTTCTAAAACGACATCAATTACCAGATCTCACCACGAGGAGGTGACTACGCACGAGACCCGCCCCGGGGCTTATAATACATTCCATCCATACATACAATCATATAAAACATAAAATGCATACGATCATACAATACATACATACAATACATACGGTGTATACAATACATACAGTACATACAGTGCATACAAGACATACAATAATTCGCAGCCCTACCACCGCATTCTGTACAAAGACACGTTTATTGAACTTGGGACGAAATTAGGAATCCCTCATCTCCTGCCTTACTTCGCTCGTTGTTGCTATTCTTACTTTGTTCGTTGCACTGGAGACGAGTTTCCAAGTTTCGCAGTCAGTGTGTCGAATCGAGGTTCGAGCATTTAGAGGCAAGTAGTCCAACGCTACCTCCAACGACACAGTCGGGTTCCCCGGAACCACTGAGTCGGATTACCAAGGACGTTGTCCCCAACGACACAGTGGGGTTCCGCGGAACCGCTGAGTCGCACAACGAAGGACGCTGGACTGCTAGAACCTCACCTCGGCCTTGCGGACGAGGCTGCAGTTCCCCGATTCGGTACGCTGGCTACAAAACTTGGAGACTGGACTCTAGTGCAACGAACAAAGTAGAAATAGTAACAACGAACGAAGGAAGAGAGGAGATGAGGGATTCCTAATTTCGTTCCAAGTTTAACAAACGAGCCTTTGCACAGAATTCCGTTCACAATGAAATTACACAAACTAATTAAAACTAAACGCACGCAACTTAAAGCTAAGACGCACGCATCCCACGATGTCCCTGCGAGATCCCTCGTCGTCCAACCGTGCCCCGCTGGGGGGTCTAATAGTTTACTTATCAACTAATTGTTCCTACAGTTCAGTTTAGATCGCGATACAAAGAAATTTTCACGATCTAAACTGAACTATAGGTTGCGTAGTTCTCAGCTTGATATCGTTTTACAAACTTTAACGTTTCTAAAACGACATCAATTACCAGATCTCACCACGAGGAGGTGACTACGCAAGAGACCCGCCCTCGGGCTCACATCATACAATACATCCCATCCATACATACAATCATACAAAGCATAAAATCGCCCCAAGGTTAATATACGTACCGGTCGTCAGTGATCCGGAACGGTGGGGGGGGGGGTGATGATTTTTCTTCAGGCTTCCATCGTTTGATTGATGCACTCGCGACGGAATATTCATTGGAAATGAGTCGTCGTATCGCCCAAGGGTAATATATGTGATCCGTAATAGGTGACAATTTTTTTTCAAGCTTTCATGATTTGTTTCTCGTGCACTCGACGGAAGTTTAATTAGTATTGTGTCTCCGTACCGCTCAAGGGTAATCCAATGTTTCGGTCGTCGGTAATCCGAAACAATTAATAATTTTTTTCAGTTTTTCTATTATTCTATCTATTTTTCTGTTATTATATTATACTATAATCTATAATTTATTAATTTTTACGGTTCTATCTCAATGATACGCTTTTATGAATATAATACAATGATGAAAGTAGTAATTTTTTAATTTTTTATCGGTTAAAGCTAAATATTCATGATATTAATTTTTGAATTATAGTGCACTTTGGACTTTAATTCATCGAAATTTACCAGGTTATCAAACAGTGTATAATTTTGTAGTCTCCTAAAGTAAAATTTAACCAAATAATTATTACACATAATTTTCAACAATTAAAGAAATAATAATACGTAAACATTTAAACATTTAAACAGAACACACTATGCCAAAAGTTATTTATAATTTTATACAAAAATTTAATTTTAGTTTTAACCAATAGAAATATTGTAACCTTGTAATTGACTAACTTATTCTCACACACACACACACACACACACGCGCGCGCGTATTTTATTATATGCTTTTGCACAAACTTTTATCATCATATTTTCTACTTAATTGTTGATTTTTTCATACTGCGTAGTTCTTAGCAACTCTAATACTGAAGAACAATAATTTTTAAGAATATACATCTTTAATAATTAAAATAATAATTTTACTACGTAATAAAATTGTTCAGTTTTCAAATAAAGTAAAGCGTAGAAGGCCTTGAAGCTCAAAATTCGAAGTAAAAAAATTACAACACAAACACAACGTTTATGTACGTCTTAATTTATGTACGTCGTGCCTGTTAATTCAGGATCATCTGTTTTTAACTTTTGGTTTCTTTTTGTGCAGATAATTCCTTGATTACAAAGATAACATAGAACACAGATACCACGATTATTAACAATCTGATGAACTGTCACGCAAAGTTGGCAACATTTTATTCATTCTAATTTATTCTAGGTAACATTTGCCATAATTTATATATATTTGAAATACAATTCGCAATATGTAATTTCGTAATTATATGGAATAGAAGGATGAAAATGGAAAAGATTAAATCAATTAATATTTTATTTCAAATATGAAAATCGTAGTAGCCTAATAGTATATAGTTTCAAATGGATTAGATTATTAAATTCTTGTAAAGTTTTCATACTTTATTATACTAAACTTCGTTACAATATAATTTATAATACATGACATCACTAATGCATACTAATTATTAACGCATATTTATTACTAGTGCATATTTTACTTTAATAACAAATATAATAGAATACAATTTTTATAAATATTTCGGCAAATATTGAGAAGTACTTTATAATTTCCAAATAATATCTTTAGTACTTGCCTCAGTTCATAATCATGTTCTAGAAAAATAATAGTATTTTCAAATGAACGTACTCTTTGCCCTTTCCCTTTTAATCAGCTTTATTTTCAGAAAATTTTTGTGACCGCGCGCAATGCGGTCGGTAGAGTCAGTGTTTGTTGCGTAATATTTTAATATTTTTCAGAGCTCTTATTAGATTAAATTATTAATTCATTTAAATGAATTCGCGAAGTTAGAGTCAGCGAGTCCACCGATTGTTATTTAAACACGCGCGTTTATATAACATAGTCTTGTATTTTTTTTTTCTTTTCTGCATTTTTTCTCCTTCAAAACACATTTTCGATACTAGAGTCAGTGCTCAAAAGGATAAGGCATCTCCACGATCAGGATCGTAAGTAGTTTTATATATTGTACTTCAATTTACTCAATTTTTCGAATTTAACAACAATGTATAATGATTAACGTTTTGTTACAGGCGCTTTATGTCAGCTTTATTAATTTTTCTGTATTTTTTGGGGAAAATCCAACGACAATGAACATTCAAGAATGTAAGAATCTTTCATTATCACCAACTTAAGATTATGCTTAACTTTTAAATACAAATTCTAATAGAGATCTAATGTTTTGTCACAGATCTTCTACAGTCTCCACTTCCCCTGATACTCTAAGAATCTTATGGAGCTTCAGAAACTAAAAATGTAAGTACTTTAGTACGTTGTATTTAAATTTTATTCTCTGTAATTCTCTTTCTATTGAAGTCGAATGTAAAATTATAATTACAAAATTAAAACACCTCAAATTATTAGTCCCAATTTTTATCATTATTAAAAATTTAAATTTTCACAAATAACACTTTATCTTTAGAAACAAAATGTTTTATATATTTTCAGCAATTTTTCACGCGTCCACTTCCACTTCCACCATGAGATTCTCAGTGGTATCTACCCGATAAAAGTCTTCACTTTTCCTGCTCCGGTGCAACATGATAACGTTCTTCACATCTATCGCGTGAGTCGCATGCATTTATGTTCCCCCGGTCACTCAATCATGTCATAGGACGAAAGGTCCGAATCGGCACGGGTGACTGGTTGTATACGTAGAATTTTTGACGAGCATAATGACCGCGGGTATTTTCCATACCCGTGAGTAGTAACATTTTTCCCGATTTTTTATGTATTAAATCAGGATAGAGCTTCTTGCACATTGCGACTTTAACAATTAGAATATATACGTTTATAGCAATTACTTATAAAATAAAAATCTTCAATGTAAATGTTTGGAAGAGTAAAATACCCATATGAATAGATAAATTATAAATATTTATAAATAATTAAATTATTGAAACGCTTTTGTTTGAGCATTTCGTAGTAGAGAAAACAAAATCCTGATATCCTCCGACTTCGTTGCTACGAAAGATGCAATTATTTATACTGGTAATTTATTTTGTTATAATAATTAATAATTTTAATTAAATTTTACCTTCCCTTTTATAATAGTATTAAATGATTTAAATAATTGTTTCTACAATTGTGGACTTCAGTAGAATTTGAACTATAATAGATTAGAATTCTTTCCGTAGAAAAATGTATGAGATTTTATGTGCAAGAAAGCATTTCGCGACAGGCAGATTTTTGAATCAAAGCAACAAGTTTGAACATTTGCTATCAGATTTTTGAAAATGTGCTTTGACGAAGAAGTCACCTGAGATTATTCTATCGATATTTAATTTACTGTATATAATTGTTTCATTCGCAACTGCATGTACAATTGTACCATTATTGTGTAACACTTGCCTAACCTGGACGAATATTTCCCAACCATTCCCAAATACGTGACAAAGTATGTTCGTGCGTTTTACTCACCGTCACTGTTCAATAATACGTAGTAGCGTGTTCTTACAACAATTTCTGGTTCCATCGAGTACGAAAGTAAAGTAGAAATGGCAATCGCGTTTAGAATTGCGAATTATGATATACCGCGATTGTCTATTGCAATTTTAATTTGAATTTTTATTGTTGTTTTAGTATTATACGTAGTAAAATTTGCCTTGCTTTCTATTGTTCTTAATTAAATTATAGAATCATTGTTTTTTAATTAATTTTAGAATGTTACAAGTAACTTTTCTTGATAATTCTTGATAATAATTTTTATTGAATTAGTTTCAAAATTAGTGTTACGACATTATTTCATCGCGATTTCCAATTACTTTAGCTCTTATGTTACTGTTGCGATATTGTTCCAATTAGTTCTCTTAGTGTGTAGTGAGATAATGAATGATAGTGTTTCTTAAAGTAGTGTCGCGTTTACAATATGTTCAAATTCTTCCACTGGATTCGTGGAAGATTGTTCCTGCTCCTGCATCACCTGGATGTACAAGAGCTGTACAGAGGTCATTCATCAGCAACTTCCAGTATGGTTGCACCGGACACGTTGCAATTAGTGTTGCGTATTTCTAAATATGAGTGCATAGATTAATAGCATTGCGTACTTATTTTCGGGAGTTTTAAATATAATGAAGCACTCTTCGCATTTGATTTTGAAAGTTTCCTATTTTATAACTAATAATAAAGTGAGTTAGGGGGTGCGAAACAAGATACAGTTTGTTGCTTTGATTCATGTTGAATATAGAATTGACAATAATCTTTCTGGTTATTGTATTGATAGCATATAGAAAATGTTCTTTAGTTTAAGCCCTTTTAATAGTTTTTATAAATAGTTTTTTGCCAGTGACTCTTCTGGCTACTGTATCGCGATTCTTTTTCAGTAACCCTGATTACTCTATCAGGCTTTCTTCTCAGGCAGCATTTCTTACAATTGCGTTTGCTACTGAAAATACTGCTAAAAAATATATGTGTTTCTCTTATTAGCTATAACTTTGTACGGATTTTAGAATGCAGAATTTTACTAGAAATTTAATACGTTTACATTTATGAAAATGTAAGTGTTTTCATGTACTTAAACTAAACCGCTACATATTAAACGACATTAAAATATAAATTGTAAAGTATAATTAGACAGCGAATTTTGGTGTATCTTACAGATTAAAATATTTTATACATTTAAAAAACAGAAAAAGTTGTTTCACACTATAGCGATAGGCTATCATTCTGTAGAATGTCCTTACATTGAATTTCCAGAGATTAACATTCTTATGATTAACTAAAACTAAACGCATGCAACTTAAAATTAAAAAGTACGTATCCCACGATATCCCTATGAGATCCTACGACGTCCTTCGTCATCTCTCGGTGCACTCGCAGGGAGTCTAATAGTTTAATTATCAACTAATTGTCCCTACAGTTTAGATCGTGAAATAACAGAAGGAAAGAAATTTTCACGATCTAAACTGAACTGTAGGTTGCGTAGTTCTTAGCTTGACATAGTTTTACAAACATTAAAGTTATCGTTCATCGATTTACAATTTAGCTTGATAACGTTTTACAAACTGTAATGTTTGTAAAACCATACCAATTACCAGGTCTCACCACGAGGAGGTGACTACGCACGAGACCCGCCCCGGGGCTTATAATACATTCCATCCATACATACAATCATATAAAACATAAAATGCATACGATCATACAATACATACATACAATACATACGGTGCATACAATACATACAGTACATACAGTACATACAGAGTGCATACAAGATTCGCATACAATAATTCGCAGCCCTACCTACATCGCATTCTGTACAAAGACACGTTTATTGAACTTGGGACGAAATTAGGAATCCCTCATCTCCTGCCTTACTTCGCTCGTTGTTGCTATTGTTACTTTGTTCGTTGCACTGGAGACGAGTTTCCAAGTTTCGCAGTCAGTGCGTCGAATCGAGGTTCGAGCATTTAGAGGCAAGTAGTCCAACGCTACCTCCAACGACACAGTCGGGTTCCCCGGGACCGCTGAGTCGGATTACCAAGGACGCTATCCCCAACGACACAGTGGGGTCCCATGGAACCGCTGAGTCGAACTACCGAGGACGCTGGACAACATGACTCTCACCTCGCCCTTTCGGACAAGGCTGCAGTTCCCCGATTCGACTCAGTGGCTACAAAACTTGGAGACTCGGCCCTAGTGCAAAAAACAAAGTAGGAATAGTAACAATGAAGGAAGGAAGAGAGGAGATGAAGGATTCCTAATTTCGTTTCAAGTTTAATAAACGCGTCTTTGTACAGAATACGTTCACAATGAAATTACACAAACTAACGAAATTAAAAAACTAAACGCACGCAACTTAAAGCTAAGACGCACGCATCCCACGATGTCCCTGCGAGATCCCTCGTCGTCCAACCGTGCCCCGCTGGGGGGTCAAATAGTTTACTTATCAACTAATTGTTCCTACAGTTCAGTTTAGATCGTGATACAAAGAAACTTTCACGATCTAAACTGAACTATAGGTTGCGTAGTTCTCAGCTTGATATCGTTTTACAAACTTAAACGTTTCTGAAACGATATCAATTACCAGATCTCACCACGAGGAGGTGACTACGCACGAGACCCGCCCCGGGGCTTACAATACATCACACAATACATACAGTACATACAATCATACAATACATACAACGCATACAATCATACAATCATACCACAGATACAATAATTCGCAGCCACACCACCGCATTCTGTACAGAGACAAGTTTATTGAACTTGGAACGAAATTAGGAATCCCTCATCTCCTCTCTTATTTCGTTCGTTGTTGCTATTGTCACTTTGTTCGTTGCACTGGAATCGAGTTTCCAAGTTTCGTAGTCAGTGTGTCGAATCGAGGTTCGAGCGTTTAGAGGCAAGTAGTCCAAACCTATCTCACCGACACAGTGGGGTTCCGTGGTACCGCAGTCGATTTACTAAGGACGCTAGACTACAATCCCACCTTTCGGACGAGGCTGCAGTTCCCCGATTCGGCTCAGCGGCTACAAAACTTGGAGACTCGACTCTAGTGCAAAAAACAAAGTAAGAATAGTAACAACGAAGGAAGGAAGAGAGGAGATGATGGATTACTAATTTCGTCGACGAAATTAGGAATCCCTCATCTCCTCTCTTCTTTCGTTCGATGTTGCTATTATTGTTGCTACTTTGTTCGTTGCACTGGAGTGGAGTTTCCAAGTTCCGCAGTCGAATCGAGGTTCGAGCATTTAGAGTAAAGTAGCCAGCGCTACCCCCAACGACATTTGGGGTCCCATGGAACCGCTGAATCGGATTGTCGAGGAAGCTGAACAACAACTCTCACCTCGCCCTTTCGGACAAGGCTGCAGTTCCCCGATTCGGCTCAGTGGCTACAAAACTTGGAGACTCGACCCTAGTGCAAAAAACAAAGTAACAATAGTAACAACGAAGGAAGGAAGAGAGGAGATGAGCGATTCCTAATTTCGTTCCAAGTTTAGTAAACGCGTCTCTGTAGAGAATGCGTTCACAATGAAATTACAGAGATTAACTAAAACTAAACGCACGCAACTTAAAGCTAATGCGCACGCATCCCACGATGTCCCTGCGAGATCCCTCGTCGTCCAACCGTGCCCCGCTGGGGGGTCCAATATTTTACTTATCAACTAATTGATCCTACAGTTCAGTTTAGATCGTGATACAAAGAAATTTTCACGATCTAAACTGAACTATAGGTTGCGTAGTTCTCAGCTTGATATCGTTTTACAAACTTTAACGTTTCTAAAACGACATCAATTACCAGATCTCACCACGAGGAGGTGACTACGCACGAGACCCGCCCCGGGGCTTATAATACATTCCATCCATACATACAATCATATAAAACATAAAATGCATACGATCATACAATACATACATACAATACATACGGTGTATACAATACATACAGTACATACAGTGCATACAAGACATACAATAATTCGCAGCCCTACCACCGCATTCTGTACAAAGACACGTTTATTGAACTTGGGACGAAATTAGGAATCCCTCATCTCCTGCCTTACTTCGCTCGTTGTTGCTATTCTTACTTTGTTCGTTGCACTGGAGACGAGTTTCCAAGTTTCGCAGTCAGTGTGTCGAATCGAGGTTCGAGCATTTAGAGGCAAGTAGTCCAACGCTACCTCCAACGACACAGTCGGGTTCCCCGGAACCACTGAGTCGGATTACCAAGGACGTTGTCCCCAACGACACAGTGGGGTTCCGCGGAACCGCTGAGTCGCACAACGAAGGACGCTGGACTGCTAGAACCTCACCTCGGCCTTGCGGACGAGGCTGCAGTTCCCCGATTCGGTACGCTGGCTACAAAACTTGGAGACTGGACTCTAGTGCAACGAACAAAGTAGAAATAGTAACAACGAACGAAGGAAGAGAGGAGATGAGGGATTCCTAATTTCGTTCCAAGTTTAACAAACGAGCCTTTGCACAGAATTCCGTTCACAATGAAATTACACAAACTAATTAAAACTAAACGCACGCAACTTAAAGCTAAGACGCACGCATCCCACGATGTCCCTGCGAGATCCCTCGTCGTCCAACCGTGCCCCGCTGGGGGGTCTAATAGTTTACTTATCAACTAATTGTTCCTACAGTTCAGTTTAGATCGCGATACAAAGAAATTTTCACGATCTAAACTGAACTATAGGTTGCGTAGTTCTCAGCTTGATATCGTTTTACAAACTTTAACGTTTCTAAAACGACATCAATTACCAGATCTCACCACGAGGAGGTGACTACGCAAGAGACCCGCCCTCGGGCTCACATCATACAATACATCCCATCCATACATACAATCATACAAAGCATAAAATCGCCCCAAGGTTAATATACGTACCGGTCGTCAGTGATCCGGAACGGTGGGGGGGGGGGTGATGATTTTTCTTCAGGCTTCCATCGTTTGATTGATGCACTCGCGACGGAATATTCATTGGAAATGAGTCGTCGTATCGCCCAAGGGTAATATATGTGATCCGTAATAGGTGACAATTTTTTTTCAAGCTTTCATGATTTGTTTCTCGTGCACTCGACGGAAGTTTAATTAGTATTGTGTCTGCGTACCGCTCAAGGGTAATCCAATGTTTCGGTCTTCGGTAATCCGAAACAATTAATAATTTTTTTCAGTTTTTCTATTTTTCTATTTTTAAAACAATTAATAATTTTTTTCAGTTTTTCTATTATTCTATCTATTTTTCTGTTATTATATTATATTATACTATAATCTGTAATTTAATAATTTTTACGGTTCTATCTCAATGATACGCTTTTATGAATATAATACAATGATGAAAGTAGTAATTTTTTAATTTTTTATCGGTTAAAACTAAATATTCATGATATTAATTTTTGAATTATAGTTAATGTACATTTGTTGGAAATTTATGTTGAGAAATGTTATCGTGTTTGCTTTATAGTTGCGAATTATAATACCGCGATTTTTTCTTGCAATTTCGATTATTAATTTTCATAATTGTCTTAGTATTATGTAAATTTATCTTGCTTTCTGTTGTTTCAAGCAAATACTGTAGAATCAGTGCTTTCAATTAATTTTAGAATATTAAAATATTCGAAGTAGTTTTTTCTTCGTACAGTAGCGCGACACTAGAAATATTTGAAAAAAATTCGAAATTCAGATTGATCAGTATTCCCTCAGTTTGAGAGGGGAAATTTTTGTTAATAACAATAGTTCATTTGCAGTGAATATAAAGTGTTTCAGAGTGATTACGTATCTAAACGGAGATTCAAGGAGGACATCAGAATGTATATGAATTTCTTTTATTCAATTACTTATATCATTCATATAATCTATTGATTTTTGACATCCGAACTTTTTGACAACTGATATATACTATATAAATAATATTTCCAAATATTCGAATTTGTATCGCATTGGGATCAACGTATAGAAAATTCAGCGAGTAACTGGAAAAAAGTTACACCTAATATTATAATAATCTATCACACGCATATACATATATTCTATATATATATATTCTATTCTATGTACAAAAATATATACAATTTTTCGTAAATAACGCGATTACCTTAATATTTCTTTGTATATACATATTCTGTATTTATTACGTGTACAATATTGTTCATATAAAAGCTAAAGTTGACATAATTATAATAATCACATACCAAATAATCGAAACAATCACAGATCGATTAGTTCGTAAACAATAAGAAATATATAGTAGCTTATACGATTACAATAAATTAGTCGATGTTATATCAGTATAAATACATGCTTAATGAATTCTATTAACGACAAGTTGTATTCTCGTACAATTCGTAGTTGTTTATATTTCTGATTGATTTTTCGGGCAAGTTAAGCGATCATTTTCAACGAGCAAATTGCCAGTTGACTGTCTGGTGCTTTTTCAAAGGGCTTCGTACCGTCCGGGGCATTATACCTGTTCACTTGATAAGTCAGCATTGTTTCATATTCGAACACATCTGTTCCGAGTTGCTGTAATAAATGAAAAATTATAATAATAGAATTATCAGCTTTTTTTTTACTATTTGCTGCGAAATCGATAGAATATGATATGTATAAAATTAATCTTACAACTAGTGAAATTGAAAATAGCAAAGAGAAGAGAGGTAGTTTGAGAGTGGCGCTCTTGGCGGGAATTTCAAAAGTTACACTATGAAAATATGACAGTAACGTAACAATTGAAATTAATAATGAGATTAATATTATTAATATTATATGTATCATTTATAATACATAATATAATATATAATATAATACATAATATAATATAATAATGAATAATATAATAATAATAAAAGGAAAAGGAGAGAGGACGGATATGACTCGATTAATTATTTCTTTTGGCGGGAACGTGATAGAAGTTTAAAAGTTAGATCGTTTTTTGACAAAAGCGATTTTCGTGACGTTGCTTTGAAAATGAAATGTAATGGAGGAAATTGGAATGAAAGTTCGTTGATGTTCATTATAACATTAACGATAAAGCAATCAAAGTTGAGCATGTTCTTTGAATTATCCAATTTTCGCGTGCACATTCTCCATAAAAGATACGCAACAGAAGCGTATCTCTTTAATGGTAACATTTTCTAAAGTATCATACATTTCATGTATTATTATTACCTGTGTCAGCGGGCTCGTATTTGTGGTAAAAATTCCCGCGAACTCCTTCCTCTTAGCCAGTTGCAAACAATATTCTTCCATCTCTTTCATCATGATTACGTTCTCAGCCGGATTTAGGTCACTGCTCGTTGTCATCATGAAGTTGTGAATAATTTGACCCTTTCCTTTTGGCAATTTTCGTTCTCTAATCGGTGCCTCCAAGTATTCCAGAAATTCGAAAACGATCATCAATTTGGAGTCGAGAATTAACTCAGGCTCGTCCCAGAGATCAAAGTTCAAACCAACGCCGATTGTTCTGCCATCTTGGGACGATTTCACTACGAAACTCAAGTCCTTTTCTACCAACGGGTTCCAAAGTATTTCCATCATTGTGTTGTAGTCCTCCATTGTTATATCTGGCATCAACCACTGCTCTAAATCTGCTTTATTGTAGAAACTTTCTGTGATAATTCTGCGGATCAAAAGATATTGTTTCTCCTTTATTGTAACTAATTAATCTCACGTACGTATTTTTGTATTATAGTGGTTAAAATTGATAACTGTTCGAAATCTTTTTTTCCTATTCTATAAGCGTGTATATCAGAAATAAATTTCATTTCTATAATTTTATTTAAACAAAGGATTGAAAAGGTAATTAGTGTAAGTCACTGTTTATTATAATTGACTTGTGCCATGCAAATACCTTTTTTTCTGATGATGAACAATTTAGTCATTATAACGCGATCAATATAATATAACAATATATTATAATATACTAACTGTATGTCACTATATTATATTAATACATAATAATTACATATAATTAGCATGATGCAACAGCTGAACTGTCTTGTCAACTGTATTAAAGATTTTGTCAACAAAAATATATTCGCATGGCGCAAGTAGTTTTTAACGAAAAGTGACTTGCACTGATCAATCCTTCAAATTACAAATTTCTGCTCCATAATATTCTCCTGTCGGGGAAGTTCAAATATAAATTTGCAGTTTTACGTACTTTATCACATCATCTTTGTGAGAATCGTTCAACATCTCAAAGATGTGTTCTTCTTCGTTAAGACCATTCTCAAGGGGCTCGTCGTCCGTGCTGATTTTCATTCGATCGAGCACCTCGCCCATACTCTTCGCCGTGATAAATTCCGTGATCCCTATCTCGTAACCTTGATCCCGTAGTTTCGTCACCGTGTAAATCGAGTTCAAGGAATTTCCGCCCAGCTCGTAGAAATTCGCGCCGACACTGACGTCCGCGCGACCTCCTGCACCAATCACAGAGGCCACGGTCGGGAACAGAACTTTCGCCTTCGCGAGGTCTTTTTCAGGTACGTCGGTGTAGTCGCAGTTCATGCATTGCTCGTTCTCTACAAGATAGATGCGAAAAATTTTGAATTCGCGGTGAACGATCGACAGGCTATGTCTTTTCCAAATATAGATATAAATTTTTTGAGAGTAACAGTCAAAACGGTAGAAACACAGAAACTTATAATAAATATTAGTAATAAAAATAGAAATTGAGAATATGTTTCAAACTTTAGATGTTTCATACAGATATTCTTATTTTTTTTCGAAATTTTGCATTTCAAAATGCACGGAACACCGTAGTGCAGTCAGATCACTGTAAACGAACAAATTGCAAAACTGGATGTTTCACGATTCTTCGCAATCTGTCGATTCCAATTTCGTTCTTATCGTCCAATTTCGACCGTGACAAATCGATAATTTTTCGATGTGTTATAATCGAGCTGTTGAAATTTTTACAACCTAAAGTGAATAAATAATTAAGAAGGCACGTGTATTGTTACCATTGTTGAGATTAGAAGACTCGTACTGCTTTAGCAGTGCCTGGCGATCGGTCTTCCCATTTGTTAAAAGAGGTATATTGTCCACGATGATAATTCGTGGTAACATATATACGGGTAGAGTAGCTTGAAGGAACGTCTCGATATCCAACGTGCAGGTGGATGAATCGTTCGTTACAGTTACAAAAGCAAGCAATGCCTTCAAATAAAATTCATTATTACATATAATTAAGAATCAATGTATCAAGTACATATAGTATATATATATATATATATATATATATATACACGTAATAACTTGCACATACATGTATAATATATAAATTGAATGTACATACACATGTACATATATGTAAATTTTAACACATTGCATGTACATAAATTAATATATGTTATATATATATATATATATAATATATGTATGTACATCATATAATATGTACATATTAATGTACCAAGTACATATGCATACATACATACACACACAGAATAATGTACCAAGTAATGTAATTATTGAATATTATTATTAATTCGAAATTTTAATTTAATTTTACGTAACAATCGTAATATGCAATTTTACTTGATATACGTTATAGTTGAGGCATCGATAATATATATATCAAAAATATTGAAACAATTAATGATACCTGAGACAATTCGCCGGGTTTGTAACAAAGGACGACCACTTCGTTAACACCAGGTCCTCTGGATACAGCTTTCTCCACTTCCGTGAGATCCACACGATGACCTCTGACTTTAATTTGTGAATCCATGCGTCCTTCATATACGATCACTCCTTTCGATATTCTCGCATAATCACCGGTGCAATAAATTCTCGAGTACTCTGTTCAAAGTAGAAACAATTGATCGTTCATTTTTATTTTACACTAAAGAGGGACTTCTTTTTTTTTTCACTTTGATAAATTGATAGGGTTTTTTTAAAAACGGCGCATTTTGTAAATCTTCCGATATAATAAAGTCAGCTAGGCTTTACACTTCAGAGTTTTGGACGTGATAAAATCCTTTCTTAAATGATGTATTCTTTCTATTCAAAAGCTTCGGATTTTAAAATTTTGTTGACAAACGTTAGTCATTTTTACAAATACTTTAAATAGCGTGTCGACCATTTAGAAAAATTGCATATAATTGTTCGATATAATTATTCGATATAATTGTTCGATATAACAGCAATTCAATATAATATCGCTATATATCACTCCAATATTTAATTAGAACCGTCGTTTTGGAAATAAAAACGTAAACTACGCGTTTAGATTGAAATCATGATTATATAACATGGACGAGGTTCTTCCATGATATATATAATCATAATTTTCAGTAAGAGTTGCGTTTTATTAATAACGCGGATATAACAGCCCTTCATTTCTAATCCGTTCGATGTAATTGTGCGCGATTATCAATGTCATACGCGATGAGATGCTTCGATGATAAATAAATTTTCACTAAATGATGATGCATGTATCGTTAATTCGCATTAAAAAAAAAGAAAAAAGAAACAATAGGGTATTTCCATATAAGTTATGTCTGTGCGAGTTATTTCCTCGGTGAAATAGAGAGGAATGTTGTATAGTTATTTTTTCCAGTGAAACGGATATCAGAATATTTTGTAGATTAAAATAAGGGGAAAAATCTCGTATGAGAACAAAATAAACATGTGCTGATTGAATTAGATACTGTTCGAAAGAATTCAATGTAAAGAAATATCTAGATTAGAGAAACAAAATAATATTGCTCGTGTTTAAAAATTATTGCCAGACTTGATTTTCAATTATTGTCAGATCAATTAATTCAGGCAAATTCAAGGGGGGCATTACCTGAAATTTAATGCCAGTAATAATAAATTTCATTAATAATAATAAATTCCAGAAAATTGCACGAAGTGAGAGATTTAAGAGCTAGAAATGAAATGTATAAATATTTTGTACTTTCCAACTTTTTTTTTATAATAAATGATAGTTTAATAAATAATATATAAATATATACATAATATTCAGTAAAAAATACTTGTGTGAAAAAATGATCATAAGAAAAGTAAATGTTTTATGCATGGTAATAATCTAGCAATACCGAAACATATTCAAACGCTATTCGATTTTATACTATTCTCATGTTATTAAAAATCCTCCTCCTGGAACACTCTGTAATTGTATGAATTACAATCGTTTACAATTAAATTGTTTAAATTTACCAATTAAAATTTGCCGCACGGTGGTATTGTATTTATCTTTGAAAGATAAAATCTACGAGACGTGTAAACGGTGAATTTTTACCTAATTTTTACCTAATTCGATTGCATAGGGATTGTCCTGGAACTTGCGTGATTCGTTGTCGCGAATGTAACCTGTTGCGAGGTTCCTTCCGGCGACTATCAATTCTCCAACTTCCCCTTGCGGTACCAGTCTCATCTCTTTGTTCACGATATAAATCACGCAGTTGTCCAACGGTTTCCCTATAATCGAATTAAATATCTTTGAATTTGCCAAACATAAACGAGACACTGATTGATAACAAAATATAAATAAAATTACATTGTTAGACCTATACGGATTTTCACGCAAGTTCATAGTTTCGAGGATGTAATTAGAAAGATAGAGTCTCGGTTGAAAATTGTTGTTGGAAGTAATTGTTGTATGTTGAATATTTTATACATTTTATTATATTGAAGATTTTCTATAAATGCAGTCTATATATGTTATACTAGATAGTTAGATAGATTGGGTTGTTTCAAAAAAATTTGCACGCGAAGAGACATTTTTCTACATTTTTTACTTATTTTTGCAGATTATTTGTTGTCAAATTTAAGTATGCTTGACAAATTTCTCGAACTTGATTTTGCTCGGAAAAGGAAGCAATAAATGAACAAATTTTATTCTTCCTTTCTATTTTTTAATTTATTTTTACGTGCAGATTTGCCTCTTTCTTTCCATCGTTAACGCAAGAAAATTATTGTTTTCTTTTTTTTTTTTTTTAAATTCAAAGCCACGGTAAAAGTAAGGTAATTATAAGGAAAAGAAATAAAGGACTATTTCCTCTTTAAATTGAAAGCCGTAGCAAAAATTAGATAAAAATGAAGAAAAATCTTTTAATAACGACAAATGAAAAATTGCTATTTTCCTAGATCGAGGGTTGCAACAAAAGTTTAGGGAAAAGATTATATTTTTAGGAAATTATATAAAAATTAATTATAATTATAGGAAAGAAAGAAATAATGGAATATTCTGTTTACCAATCGGCACTTTCTCCACATTCTGCAGTTGCTTTCGATTGCTCAAAAGATGATAAGTCACGTCCCCCATGATTTCCGTGCTGCCGTAAAAATTCGCCAGGATTTTATTGCCATTTTCGAAGGTGGCGAAGAATTGATCCGCTAGTGAAATTGGCAACGTTTCTCCAGAGCATATCCAAAGTCTCAGTGAACGTAACGTGTTATCCTTGCTCTGAAATACGTCGATAAACCGAGTCAGTCAAACTTGATAATTAACGACTTAAATAATTAATTCTAAGAGGCTTGAGGCTTGATAATTATTGATCAGTTATTGACTCAAGGATGATAACGTCCATACTTGGTTGATGAATCAATCGTCGACTCTTAATTATTGTTAAGTTAGAAATTGTATTAACTGAATTAATTTTCAAAATTAATGCACTTAGGAAACTTTAACTTTAATTCTTTCTAATTATCTATAATTTCAATATACATGAATCGACTGTTAATTGAGAGGCTTGGTGGAAATGAAGTTCATAGTATGAAATGGAAAATTGAGACGAGTGCGTGGGAAATTTTAGACGTTGGTTTCTATTATAATAACCAGCTACATTTAAATTAAATTCAGGTGAGTTCCGTTCACACAGAATAAATAAAAATTTCGAAACAGATTCATGATAATTGACTCGAAAAGTACATTTACATTGTGGAAAGCTATTCATTTACATCACTGTAAGTGATATATGCTATATATTTGTAATATATTGTATTATAGTATAATTTAATATATATTATAATTATATTATCATGTTATATATCATACATTGTATAATACATATAATGCATATTACTACGTAATGTCGTAATTATATAATATATTATAATATATTATATAATTATATTACTATATTATTATATTATTAGGTAAAAATATTATTTAATATATATTATAATATATTATATAATATATTATATAATTACAACATTATATTATATATTATTATATATATATTATATATTGTGTAATATTGTATATATATTATATATTATTGTAATTATAAGGAATATATCATCTACATGATGCGAATGATATAATATTTTTATACTAATATTTTTATAACTATAATATTTTATAATATACTATAACTATAATATTTTGATACTGTATCTCCTTTAAAGGCATTATGTAATGTTTACACGAGAAAAATATATTGATATTTAGTTTAGTGACAGTAATAGACACTACAGACGTTTATTCAATTTTATATCATTTTATTTCATCTTTACAAACGTAATAGAAATTTGTGCCACACACTAAAACACTGTTAAAACATGTTTCATCTACTAAATATTCTGTTTTCATTATCTCGCGTATCTACCTATTTTTGCACATATATTATGCACGTGTACATTTTCCAGTCTATTTATAAACGTTTGACTCACATATCTTACGTGATGTTTTATAAATGTCCTACAGATTAAGCAGATAAACATTTTCATTCTTCTTTTCCCCCTCTCATTAATTTTTTTTTCCTTCTCTTCTTATATTCCCTCGTAATAATGCAAATGAGAAACGAAGGTGAAACAGGATGGATTTGAACGTTTGCCGCTCGTAAATGGCGAACCTGATGCATAAGGATTGCGTTTAATTGAAAAGCACGTGTCGGTGTCTCGAACATTAATCTCTGTTGAATTGAATTGCGATAGAGTAGAAAGGGGAGTGGGAGGGGTGGAAAATACGAAAGAGATAGAGAGACATTTAATAACGTTCCACGTTGTTTATGACCACAATCGAAACGTAAATGCGAAAGATATCTATGATTTATGATGTAGGATTTTACGCGTGTGATTATCTGCGCGTGTCGCAACAGTAATTTGCCTTCCACTTACCCGCAGGCTCAGATACATCAGCACCGAGTGTAGTAACGATGGGACGAGCACCAGTCGTTGAATCTGAAATTATTGTGAAAAGAATAGAATACTAGTTTGGAGATTGAAATTTCGTTGAAATCGATGAAATTAGCGACTCTCGAAATCTGTGAAATCTACGACGACGAATGAAAACAATTCTTGAAACGCTCAATTTCATTATTTACAGCGGAATATTATTATTATCTGTATATTAATTAATGTCAATAGTTAGCATCATACAGGCAAATACATATTTTAAACTTTCTTTTATCATCCACTGTATATTGGAAGTTAGCTCAGAGATCGAAGTAATAAAGAAATAAAATAAGTTTCTTCTTTTCTTATTTGATGTTATTACATGAAAATTAGATTATTTATAATATTGCGTAACTTGAAAGTTACATGTCAGCACAGTATTTTAGAAATATTGTATATTATATATCACTTTATTTTTATTGTATTGTATTTTTATCAAAATAAATATTATTATAAAAATACCAAGTGAAGTGAATATTCTAAATTTTAATTAATTAACAAAACTAATAATTCTTTTCTCCAGTGAGGAAACGAAGCTTCTAGATTATGATGTTAGATTAAGGGCCAATTAGTTACATCGGTCTAACGATGCGAAGAATATTAAGAGAATTTCTTGGAATTTCTTTTCAATAGTAGTTCCAATATTAAGAAACAGACGTTGATAATACAAATTGATTAAAAAGAATTATTGCAATGGGTTCCTGATCTTGATTGAAGGTCAGAGATTAAAACAAATGAGATCTTTAAGTGTAACGAATTGGCAGATATTTTGTTCGTCAGATTTACTATCATTCTTTCACTGTCTTTTCCTTGTGTTGTTTAAAACAAATTTGTGTTGTGTCTCCTCTTTTTTATTTTTAAAGATTCTTCTTTATGAATTTTGTTTCTTTTTAACAATTTCATTTGAAGTACAAGTGAAATAAACCTCTCTGGATTTCTAGTGATATGTATGATCTTGATTTGGAGATTAAAACAAATGAGATTTTTAAGTGTAATGAATTGGCAGATATTTTGTTCATCAGATTTACTATCATTCTCTCACTGTCCTCTCTTTATGTTATTTAAAACAAATTTGTGTTGTGTCTCCTCTTTTTTATTGTCAAAGATTCTTCTTTATGAATCTTGTTTTTATCTTTTTTTAATAATTTCATTTGAACTACAAGTGTCCCTACCTTGTGCTTCTCCAATACTGAAATAAACCTCTCTGGATCTCTAGTGATATGTTTGGGAACGACTACTAGGGTTCGCCCTTGAAGCAACGGCCCCCAGATTTCACATACGCTGTCCACAAACGTCAACGACGTTTTGAAAATACAGTGTTCCTCGTCTTTAGCATATGGTAGCTCTTGCCATTGCCATTGCAATCGGTTCAACACAGTGGCATGCGGTAAAAGCACTCCTTTAATCATAATACTGGCAATTAATAAGAGAAAAATTCGAATTGAAATCCATGAGAATATCATTCAGATCAGAGTAACTGAAATAAATTTGAACAATTCATGTAATTGTCACTTAGAATCAATATATTCGCGTCTTATAGCTTATACTAGAGTACAGTTTCTGACTTGTTTTAATCTTTCGATTGTAATGATGTATATAACTGTGACATTGATTCCGAAAAATTAACAACAAGAAAAGGATAATCATTTATATGAACGATCATATTTTTTGACTTATCAAGTATAAGATAAGAGGAGTTGAAATAATTTTTGAATCTTATATCATTGTAAAGCGAAATTAGAAAATTATGTAAGTATTAATATTATATCACGATAAATTTAATATAACATATTAGAATATATTTATATTAATATATTATGAAAAATTACAATTGTATTGACTCTCTTCAACAGAAATTTCATAGTTCTTTGAAAAACTACGAAAGATCGTGATGCGTAGCAGACCGCAAACTGAAAAGTAAAAAATTGTTTTACAACAAGATAATCTACGATCTTTTTCCAGAATTCTTCGTAAATTTGTCGCGAATAATATCGTTATTCGATGCGAATAATCACAATATAAAATAGTTTATTACTATACAATTACACTTAGAATCAATACAAAAAACTCTCTGATGTTATTTTTTGTTCAATTTATTATTATTGCACGTATCTGGTAATTAATTTATATAAATAATACCTTTAGGCGTGCCCGTGCTCCCCGAAGTGTACAGAACTATAGCAGTCCTTTCAGGATCCTCGTCGTACTCTAAATCCTTCTTTTCCTCAGCTTCAGACTGTTTTAACAGTTGCTCGTACGTTATCGTGTTCGTTCCCTCGTAAATAGACGGATCCGCTGAAAAGAGAGATACATATAATCTTCTTAAGACTGAGATTCTTGAACGTTACAACTAACCGGCAACCAAGTTGTAGGATCAAATGATCAGAGAAATTAATATGCAAGGGATAAGAAAACATTTACAACAGGATAGAGAAACAGAAGCTTTGTATTAAATTTAAATTTTCACAAATTCTCATCAATTCGATCCTATATCCAGGGTGTCTAACAGTCAACTTGTCAAGCTAGACAAGTTAGTTACAACAAGATTGTCAACGATCTAGATCTCGATCTTTTCAATGGACACTCAATACTCAATCTCTGATTAAATCTAAAACGCGCGTAAAGCGACGAATATTGTTTTTTGCACGTTTTCATCTCCATTATTGTACTCGCTATTTCGTTTCGCTTCGCGTTAACATATTTTATTGTTATCGTCTTTACATCATTCTCATGTTTTCCCTTACTGGATTTTCCCCGATTAAATGAATATCTTTGTACAGGGCGGGCCAAAAATCACTTCCTGCTAAAATAAATCCGTACTTTTTTTTATTGTGTATTTTTTTTATCTAAATTTTTATCTAAATTAATATTTAATCGGGAGGATTATTAAATTAGAAAAACTTTTAAGTTTTATAAACTTCAACAATTGAAGAAAATTTTCTGATCTTTAAAATTAGGAGAATAAATTACCCTAAGGAATGACAGCGTCATGTTTCTTTATAGATCTTGTAGAAAAAAATGATTGCGACCTCGATGTTGAATTAAGATTAATAATTGAGTTAATATAAATTTCAAATGCAGGAGTTTAATCATTAAGTCTGTTCGACTTTTAAAATCTTACTTAATTGAAAAAAAAATCTTTCCTCTTCGCAGATTAAAGTACGCTAATTCGAGTTCGTAGTTTGAACTTAAATTTAATTTAAAATTAATAAAATTAGTTTTTTCTTATATTTTGATGTTTCATTAAAAAAAAAAAAAAAAAAAAAAAAATAGGAAGAAACTTTTGGCCTTGTATATTATATCGTACTATATATTCTGTTACATATACACATTTTTCATAACGTCCAATTTTTCATAAACCCGCGTGGAAACTCGCGTTTAAGTTTACAATTTTGAATATTCGTGATTCGCGCTACACGCGCGCGTTCCACATTTGGCACTCGCTCCGAGTCAAGAGAGATCCTTAAAAGGACAAAGACTAAGTAGAGCAAAGAATTCTCGAAAGGACAATTCTCTTGGACAATTGTGATTAATTAACCGTCCAATTGCAATTCCTATACGGTCGTCGGTTGAACGACGAGCTATACGCAGCAGGTGAGAAACGAGCGTGAAACAAATGTCAATGAAACCGTTAAGATTCCGGAAGTTGCGATTGCGACCGGAAAGAATCAAAACTGTTCTCAGGAGCGTGCAGTTATAATTGCCGACCTTCTAAAAATCTAGCACGGTGATTTGCATAGGTGGCAAGGTCCTTCCGTTTACTGCTCGAAGGAAAAATCGTTTTTTAACGGCGTGACACGATTTAGCAGCAGCAGGCTCGACGCTTTTTTTCTCTCTTTGTCTCTCTCGCCTACTCTCCTCCTCATCACTCTCTCTCTCTCTCTCACTCTCTTTTTTTTTCTCTACGTTTCTCTGTCCACTTGGAATTATCGCGAGACGTGATGCAATAATCGATAAAGCGATAAAATGCAGGATTTTTTTTTTCCACTGTAAATTCTTCTCTTCTCTTCTCTTTGCGACATCGCGTTCGCGAGGGAGAAAAAAACGCGGTTTTCTCTTTGAGCGCGAGGCAACGTGGATTTCTCTTTGAGTTCTCGAAGTCGAATTTTTCTTTATGAAACTTTATTGAGCGTTTCGCGTAAGACAGACAATTCGGATATCTCGGCTGTTATTGGTAATAAAAGGGACTAAATTTGCTTGGTATTAAAATTAATTTCTAACATTAATTTCTTGTTTTTCGACAAGACACGTGAAAATCGTCTTCTTTTTTTTTTTTTTTTTTGAGTGAAAGTGAAATCGTATAACTTTCAGTGATTCGTTCTATTTCGATATTCATCATGTTCATCTATTTTGATATTTTCTAAAAAAGAAAGTTTAGAAGAAAATCCATTTATATTGGAAAATCATTAGCTTAAATAGATGCATAATCTCAATTTTATATTACAATATATATTGTTAATGTATTATTAATGTCATTATTTCTTGTAACAGTTTTTTTGATAGGTGGATGTGTAGAGGATATGTAAAGGTCAATTTTTTTTCAAATGAAATCATATAATTTCCAGTACAAATCCATTTTCATATTTCCGAAAGAAAAATATTGATTTACATCAGAAAACCACTAGCTTGATAGATATATTAACTTCAATTGTATATAATGTTATAAAATGAAATAAAAAATGACACTTTATATATTATATTAATATTATGTATACATGTATGTAATAATACATATATGTAATGTAATAATACATACATTGCATTAATATTAATTACTATCATGTATAATATTATAATTTTTTAATACATAATATTAATTCGTATCAATGTTATTTTTTTTTTTCATTTGTACCACAAATTACACTCTGTGCGCTATGCTTGAAATACAAAAATTTTCAGAATGTTCGGTGTGTCGATTAATTCCGTAATCGAATCACAGAAATTAGTATTATTGCGGATTTGTTAATCGTCTTAAAACGATTGACACGAAGTGACAGCAGATGATTAAGATTAAAAATGAGGACTAGAAACCAGTTTGCGAGTTAATGGATGAACGAGAGAGAGAGAGAGAGAGAGAGAGAGAAAGAGAGAGAGAGAGAGAGAGAAAGAGAGAGAGAGAGAGAGGAGGAAGTTATTGAACAAGCTTGACATTTCTATCTGCTTTTACAGAAGCTTCAGCATCTTCGAGTCTGCATGATAAATAGCAAAACTCGAAGCCGGCATTTAAATCGTTTAAACGCATTTAAATCAGAGAAAATAAAACGAATAACATTTTCTCGGTTAACGCTTCGTCATCGAAAGAAGAATCCAGTTTGAAATTTGGTTTCAATTGTACGAGCGATAGAATTTCTATCTAATGAAGAGCAACCGAGTAACCAAGTGAATTTTCATCGTTAGAATGTCAGTTACAAATACGGTTGAAAGTCATCAAGCGAACGCAGCGTTTGCAATAAATTTAGATCGATCCAAAAATAAAATATCATGCAACAGTGATCAAACAGTGTATGCCGGACAACTGCAATCGAAGCAAAGGATGGAAGCACCAATTGTTAATTATTAAAAAGTTGATATCATTATATGCAACATGCACGTGTGTTCGCTTGAATCAATCAATCAAGATTACTATTAAATTAAAAAATACTAAAGATGCAAAAGACGTTGAAAATTCTAAGTGGTTTTTAATTTTTTTAACCGAGGACTTTGATATAGTTGGATTCGGTGGGGAAAAAAAGGAGGAGGAGAAAAAAAAAAAGAAAATGAACAATCGTTTTTACCTCCTTGCTCGATCACCACCGTGTAAGGTTTCGCTTCTTGCAGAACGTGTTTCACCCTGGCCATCGGGAACTCCGCGTCCAAAGGTAGATACGCCATGCCGGCCTTCAATATGGCTACCAATATCGTTGGTAGCCGATGAGACGGCTTCATGCATACTGCCACGAACAATTTCGACGAGTTCTCTGGTTTTTCTAACTTTCGTAACGCTCTGGCCAATTTGTTGGTCAGCTCGTTCAGCTCGCCGTAAGATACAGTGTACTCTTGCCCTTCGTCGTCTACATTGATGAAGCACGATGAGTTTAATATAGATTCACTTAATATAACGAGATATAACACGAAATACTGTATACATATACGAAAGCTAGTGAAGAAATTATAATCAGTGGAAATCAAGTCAAATCGCTTTCATTTCACAAAACATAAAACGTAAAGTTAAATTAAATGACGAGAGTTTCATTACGAAACATATTGTGAAATATAGTCGGTTCTGAACTGGCGGCCCTTGCTTCATCGCTAGGGCAGTCCCCTCCATTGCATCGATCTCTCTCCAGTACGTTGAGATTTCCTCGCCACGTATGCCTCACTCTCTCATGCATGGGAAAGATCGATGCAGTGGAGGGGATAGGAAAGTAGGGGCAAGGACTCACGAGCCGCCAGTTTTGCCGGCTCTGCCGTAAAATATTTCGGACGTTCGCGATTTACCTGGAGAAATCATATAAAAAATGAAAGAAAAAAAAATTGTTTTGATTTCTGAGTCATAGGATACAAAACGAAATGCTATTGTTCAAGGAACACAATCGAACAATTCCTCGTGTGGCATCGTGCATTTCGAAACAAAATCTAAAGGACATTGATAAATCCTCAATAATAAATAATAAAATTATTTCTCCCGTACCATAATTGTTATCCTTCTCTCAAACATTTTATACGTTCAAAAAAGAAACAAAAAAAAAAATAAAATCCGCTGTCTACTTCTGATTATTTATAATGTGTAAAGTGATATCTATTTCATAATAATACGAAGGTCAGTTCGCGAGAAATTATCCTCTCTCTGACTCTATAGAATTTTCCATTTATATGATTTTATCAATAGACCGAGAGATTTGTTCTTTTTTTTCTTTTCTTTTCTCGGGAACCTGTTCGTACCACGCGGCTGTTTTTTTTCCTCTTTTTACAGCTATTTTTCTACAGCTGTTTCTTTTCTGTACCTCTTCTTCTATTTAATACTAATAATGTCAATGATAAGTACCCTCAAAACGGATTGCCAGTTGGTTGGAATAATTTGCAGCCGCCTGACTGAATAATTTATGAAGCAAATCCTTCTCCTTGCCGGCGTTGTTGATTTGTCGGCCTTTTAACACCGATTGTTGTTGTATGGTGCCCATCTGTGAACAGAGATTTTAGAACTTTTTAAAATTAACACCTAATTAAAAAGTAACCAACTGCTTTTAACGTAACTTGCTATCTAATGATTAGTTTATTTAAACAAACTTAGAAAATTAGAAAGTTCCTTCGTTTGAAAATTCCAAATTGTTACAAAAAGTAAGAAGATCATTACGATATTTAAAAGAAAAAAGAAAATGTATTCCATGTAACGCAATTATTAATTGAAATTCAACCAACTTGAACTGAAAATCAGATTGGGCTTCAAATATTTCAATGTAAATCATGAAAGTTATTTCACAAAATGACACAAATTCATGGATACACAAATCGTAGTGTTAATGATATAAAATATAAAAAATTATTAATATAAAGTCCGTAATAAAATATTTTATTTAACTTAATAATTACAACTAGACTGCTATATATTTACGCAAATTCCTTGTATCCATTAATTTAATTCAATAATAAATAATCAATTTAATAAATTGATTTAATAAATTTGATTTTGATATGAATTTGACGAATAATTAAATGAATTAATTTAATAAGTTATTAAATTAACTTGTATAATTTATACAATCAATTTTACGCGATTGTACATATTTGCGTTATTAAGTAATTAATTAACTTATAATTATTTAATTGGAAAGCTAGAAATATTCTAGAAATACTTGTTTTTCAGTTGTTACGACTGGTTTCTAATTGTAGCGTGTTTTCCTCCACGTGTCTGGAGAAATCAAATTTCAAGTCTCGAGATTTATATTTATCCTACTACAAAACGTTCAAACGTGTTAAAATGTATTCCGCATATTATGTTCAATTATATCCACGTTCCAACTTTTCCACAAACGTATACAACATTCAGATCGGTAACTAACGATTAACGATGATAAATACGTTTTATACATGTTTCATCGATCAGTGGAAAGATTCCAGCCAGTCTGTCGAGATAGAAAATACACATTAATTTGTAATTTATCAATCGGCACACGAGAATTTCGAATTCCAAACGACAAATAGAACACGTACGTAGCCGTGAACAACTTCCGTGAACAAGGTGTTTCCTCAATTAGTCGCGGAACGATTGGCGAATTCCCGTGGGAAAATCCCAATAAAAAGCAGAGAATGGCAAACAGGAAAGTTTCTTCTCACGAGAGAGTTTCCATTTTTTTTCTTTCTTTTTTTTTTTTTGTTTCTTTCTTCACTCTGCGAATTTGTCACCAAATTGATTTAGTTTTTCTGTACATTTTCCGATTCGATGAGTTCTCATTCGATTTTATTCGATCGTATTACGCGTTATTTCAACGAATTTGTCTGATTTTATATATTAGGTGTGGTTGTTATATTTGTGTTAGTTATAGTTGTATTTATATTTTAAACATATTACGTTTATGTAATAATCATTAAATAATAATATAACGTATGATTTAATGTTAAATTTTTGTGAATTATTGTGAATTTATACATTTTTCTCGAGAACTTGGATTTTCAGTTGTGCTGGCATAAACACAAATCTCTATGCAAGTAAAAATAAAAAAAAAATATATATATATATGTATATAAATAAATATATAAATAAATAATTTAATTAAAAATCTTTAACTTGAATTTTGTTTATGAATTATTCAAATTTTCATAAAATAATGTAAGTGTGTACTATAGAGTTTAGCAATCGAGTAGAAATCACTATGACAACGACGAGTTTGTTTGAGGGTTAATATTACGCCTAATTTTCTGCAGTTTTAGTTTCATTCACGTCGAGGTCAAAACTTAAATGGAATCATTGTGATTGTTGATAGTTTCGACAGTTACTGTATAATCTAAAAGTTATTCCGTTGAGCTGGTATTTTTTTTTCTCAAAATAAAGATCGTAAAATTATGAGGATTTCCACAATGTTTAACGAATTTTTTGTTCAACGTTTTAATATTTTAAGAGTTGAGAGATTTTTGCCAGAACTTGAACTGAATCGTTTTTAAAAAGGCACCGTACTACGAAACATTATAAAATATAAATATAATAATTTGACTGCTGTGGATTTCTATTTATGGATTTATATTAAAAAAAAATATAAAGTTCTTACGAAAAAATACGAAATAACCAAAATATGCAATGAGATGAAACGAATTTCTGCCTAATTATCTTATCTATCTATATCTTTATTATACTATATCTTCAATTAGAAATTTTAGCACGAATTTGCATAAAAATCCATCTAACGATAATACAAATTCATCCAAAAGGAATGAAATCTAACGTTTCCCATCTACAGGGTGGGCCAAAAGTCATTTCCTGACTGAAATAAAAATTTCAATTTAAAATTAACTTTTTCCTAACTGTTTCGATGTTTTATCAAAAGAAAGAAAGAAAAAAAAAATAGGTGGGAAGAAACTTCTCCTGGAAGAAGAATTCTATCTAACAAGTCGCAATTAATCGAGTCATTGCGAGGAAATGTGAAAACGAGTTGTTGAAAGTGTTGCTATTGCAACTCGATATTACATCAAGCCCGTAGGTGTCTTTTTCATTTTTCATTATTTTCATTATTTGTTGACTTGTCAGATCGGCACAATAGACAACGAGATCAGAATAAAAAGTCGAGCGAGAAACAATCTCCCGCGATCTCCTTCGTTATTAATATTTCAACAATGAAAAATTAGAAACTCCTACGCGTTCTAGAAAAACACGAGGACGTTGTTGCGCTTGCAGAACGCAGTGATTATTTTACAGGTGTAACAAAAGGAAACGGTGGCAAAAGTTTACCACTCACTGATTTCGTCATGCCGGTGATCACTCACGAGGGGAAATTATTAATAAACCGATTGCATTCGATATGGCGGCTTTCACTATACGTATACGTGTGCAAGTGTGTGATATGTATAATTCAGATAAGTCTGATGTATGAAAGTTAATAGTTTCCCTCTGACAATTTTTTTTACCGATAATTATGAAAGTTATCTAAAGAAAAAGAGTTTATCAGTTTATTGTCGTAAGTCAGTTAATTTTGAAAATGGTCAAACAAGTCGATTCAAGCTTCGAAAGTATCATATCCATATGAGCTGCACAGAAAATTTCGCAGTCATAATAAATTCTTATCTTACAAGATCAAACATTTCCTATAATATTTTGCTTCATCGGTATAAAAATATTTTTTTAATTCATTCGAACGTTTACATGTCACGAAACGAGAAATACGTGGCTTAGGCCAGTTTCCTAATAATCGGCACATTTATAATAGTCACGTTTCAGAGTCAAAAATGTCTTTCAAATTTAGATTTCAGACACACGGGACTACTGTGGTTCTATCCATTATTTTTTCCATTCATTGATTCTTCGGAATTTCCTACGTTCTAATTTCGTTGTTCTAGCATTTGCATCGCACTTCTCTAACGTGTAATATAATAATAATAATCAGCGGCGGTTTCGAAACTGAAATTCTGAAATTCTCGAAATACTCGAGTCCGAAGCTTCGCAACAGATTTTCAAAACTCTCGGTACTTTTCGAAACTCTTTATTTTACTTTACTAAGAGGAATTTTTTGCGAGTTAATACTTAATAAATAACTGTAAATACACAGACATCTCAAAACCGGATTCTCGTTTAAGAATATTAACATTCGTAGTCTTTTTGGATTTGATCTATTTCTTTCTTTCTTTTTGCCAATTACGTGCATTGGATAGTTGGATTCTTTCGGAGTAATGAAATAGTTTTCTCGATCGATTTCTTCAGATTTGGATATTTCTTTCCAAAATTACGATCGAAAGTTTCGCGAAGCATCTCACGCATAACATTTCTTTTTTTTTTCATAATGCAAGTCATTCTATGTTCGTTGATTTTGTATTTTTTTTTTTTTCGTCTGAAGAAAGTATTTACAAAGTTTCGAATTCTCGAGACTCGAGGGATTTTCTCGTGTTTCGACGTTTCGATGCTTCGAGCCATCACTTCAGTTTCAACCCTCTCGCGACGAAAATGTTTCACTTTTCAATTTTATTTCTCAAAATTTCTCTCAGAAATTAAATTGTTATCGACGTTTCACTTTTTATCAATTTCTTTTTCAACTTCATTACACGCTGGCATGCGGAATTGAAGGATCGCTTAACGCCAGAATATCGTCAAAACAACCATAATACATAATTTTTCGTAATGGAAATTTGATAATAATTTTCCGTAAAAATTTATCAACAGGAAGCTTGCGTTCTTCATCGTATTAAAAAACTTTCCCTTATTCCTTGGGTTTTGATGCTTCGACTAACCTACCCTTAATAATAATCTTCTACGTTAAAAACGTCGATAAGAGAAGAAGAGAGGAAATTTTATATGCAGCAAAGAAACGCGCGAAACGCTTGCACAACGCCGGTAGATTTTGTAATAGAAAAAAGAAAGAGGAGAAAAAGGAAACAAAAAGTAGGCGTTCCAGCGACTGTAAGTGTTTGCCAGTTCGATCGAACAACTTTCATAAATAGTTTTGGAACTGTTATATGTTCGCTGTCAGTATTCGTTATTGAATCTGTCGGAAATATCGACGGTATGAAGCAAGCGACTTTTAATGATATTTATCAGTATCATTATGTCATTTCATGTCGTAATTTAAAAAAGTGACTCTTGTGTTTTTTTTTTTTTAGTATTATTATCATTTGATTTCTGCTAAATATAGCTAATAAAAGTTCAATATTATTCTAGTATATTAAATGTATAAATTAATTGAATAATAATGTATAAATAAATGTATTAATACAAGTTTGATGTATTTAACTTATTTTAATATAGCTCTACTTAGTTTGAGAAACGCAAGTCGAGTATGGTTAAATTTTAAAAGTAAATTCTTACAGTAAAATAATTCTTATGTACTGCTTGCTGAAAGAATCGCAACACGATTGTATGATATGATACGATATCGTAATATCGCACGATCTTTTGATTAATTTGAATTTCTCGAACAATTGGCGTTTTTTTTTTTCTATCTTGTAACCATATTCCAATAGCTGAAAAAAAAGACGTGTGTAATTTCCGGACTTGTGTAACATTAATGTAATTTTTTACAAGAATCACATTACAATGATGCCTATCATACAAGATACAAGTTTATTAGATTAATTTGTAATGAAAGTAAAATTTCCGACTAGTTTAAAAATGAAGTGTAATTGAAGCCAATCTGAAATAAAGTATTAAATTCAAATTAAATCTAAAGTGAAATTGAAAATTGAAATTAATTATGTGAAATATAGAATTCCGAGTACTTCGAGCGATTTCAGCCATAAGTTTTCACAATATATTAAAATCAACAGTTAAATTCGCAATTTTATTCACGTATAAATCGACATCAATTGAACATAATAAAAATACGATGCGAAACATTAAACCACCAATTGTAATTGATATTATAACTTCATAAGAAGAACGTCAATTCTGCTAAACTTTATTCAAACTTCCGTTATCCCGTTAATCGTGGTGTAACGGTGTAATTTGCGAATCTCGCTGAACATCGTACAGATAATAAAGGCATTTATTGGACGTTTATTCGACGTTAAATACATTATGTGACTGATTCTGCGAGTCTGCGAAACATCGGTTGATTGGACGATAATCGTTTACGCGGCCGTCAATGGGACGACGAGTCGAAATTAAATAAATCGAGAGGGGGGAGAAAAGCGTTTTATATAATGCTTTAATCAATTGAAGGGATCAATCGCGACACTCGAGCGTCGAATGTTTTCCCCATTTCGTCGGATTTATTTCGAAATATTATGAAACTGACCGGCTATGATTGTCAATGATAATAAACTGGTCTGAATGAAAAAGGTTAATCAAGCGAAAATAAGTAGATAGAAAGATACAAAATCAAACTGAATGCCAGAAAAAGGTAATTTAGAGAGACATTTGATAAAGGTACCCAACGTGGCAAGCGTATAAATTATTATAGATTGTAAAAGTTCAGTGCCGGTTATTTAAATATTAATTGCACGATTGGTATATTATTATCGTAGTAATGTTGTTCAGATAACGATAAGACAAATTTAACTGAATATATATATATATATATATAATATATATATATATATATATAGATTGATTTCAAGTGACGTCTCTCTTTTGAAAATTTGTCTTGTCAATGTGAAAGAATTATTTAGTGAATATTTAACTATATTTAACTATATTCTTCTTTGAATTAAGTGAGATCATATTGAGATAAATTAAATAAAGTTAAAATATATTAAACTTGTATTAATTGCGATATAGTTGGAATATTCATTTTTTGAAATTATACTGAGCCAAGCCTTGAAAGCAAACCAGGACAATCGCATTATCTTTTTCCACCATTTCCCATGGCTGATCGCCAACTTTCACAAAACTTTCCATATTCATCGTCGTGAACTCAGTTCAGTCGCTACAGTCAGTTACGAAAATTTACATACATCTACAAATATCGAACAATTACAGAAAAAAAACAGGGATTTTTAATATTTCATAGACACTGATTTATTTGTTGAAATTAACAATGATTTCTTCTCTATTAAAAAAAAAAAAAATCACGAAGTTATTGTACAATTGAAGTGTATAAAGTGTGTTTTTATTATTTTTACTTTAATTTACAGTCGGGATCTTTACAATGAGATCTTCCTTTTGAACAAATGTAAGATTATTTAACATTTTAGAGAAATAATTTAATTGCAATTAAGTTCAACAAGTCCCCGAGATGTTCAAAACTGTTCTTTCTTTGTTATGTTCTTCCATATTCATTGAATAATTAATGGTAAATAACAACGATTTATTATTAATAAATTATTAATAAATTATGTGCTATTTTATAAATCTACAAGTGGCTTAACTAACGAATTAAAGAAACTAATAAAAATGTACAAAATCCTTGTTTCGCTGTTTGAAAATATTTGAAACAACAACAAATATAACAAATATACAATAATTCATAAAAATATGCAAACACTTGTAATAGAAGAATTTTTATGTGTATTACATGTATGTGTGTCACGTAAAAAATCGGAGAAATTTTTTTTTTTTAAAATGCACGTAGTAGAAGTTTAAGACTAAACTTAGAGATTATAGTTAAAAATGTATGATTATAGTAAATATCGAAGTTTATCGAGATAATGAACCGTGATTATTTAAATATTTTTCACAGTCTCCGTGAAATGCACACTTGTATTAAATATCTTGTAATTTCTACGTTACAATTCTAGATTCGTCTCAAATTTGATCAATATAATCAAGGAGGCTCGCTGCAGCGTTAATGAAGTTTCAAAATGTTTTACATAACGCGCTCATACATTCGTAAAAAATCCCTACAAATGTTCGGACACTTTCGTGATCAGTTGCACGTAGATTTCCTGTGACTGACTATAACAAACGTACACTTACACCGTGTAAATAATTGGATTTCTTGGCGCGATTTGAAAAGAAAAGCCTGATATTTTTTCGTCACGATTCGACAGCCGCAGCGCTTTCTCTCATGTTTCGTATTTATTTTCAATAAAATAACCAATGCGCAATTTTTAATAAGTTGAAAAACTTATTATAAAATTTCATCAGACCAACAGACCCACTTTGCTTCGAAGTCACTTTACATCGCGATGTGTTTTCTCAGCCGGCTGGATGATTTGCTCGTTTCGTTAATTTTCAGAGGTTTGAATAAGGTTTGAAATTGAACTATACGATACGTTCGAATTCTACTTTTACATCGCGATAATTCAGTAGCCGTTTGTTACAACAAGTTCCCCAATGAGAAACAGCACTCACATGGTGTCGCGAACTGTTTCACCATAATACAGAGCCAAGAAAGACATGCAAATTATTCGCGTTCGCTCACCTCGAAAGCAGCGTCTCAGCGTGGATCGACCTTCCGTCTCGACTTGTTCCCTGGCTGTTCGTCGTCAGGGGATTGAACGAACCAACCAACTCGTTCTCAAACTACCCGAACAAGTTTTACAAAACAACGATCGAACAAACAACTCGGGCTCGGCTTCTATTCGACTTCTCGGCCTTTGCACGAATTTAGGAGGCGGTGGACTTTCACTCTTGGCTTCTTTCCGCTTGGCTTATCTTAGCGAGAGTGCATATCACGAGCGGATATCTCTACGCTCTACGCCGATCCCCCGATATACTTCAATTCCCACCGTGATTCTCCTCGTTTGACCAAGTGTTCCCCTCGTGTTCACGCCACTCTTCTCGTCAAGGCTTCAACAATCGCGGGAACTTTCGGATTCTTCTTTCGGTTTTTTTCCCTCCTTTCCTTGAGGAAACTTTCTTGCGTTGAAACGTTCTCTTCGTTGAACTCCACTTCTCGTTCTCGAATCATTCACATATTATACTTTTCACGCGTTGTTCTTCCTTTTTTCCCTTCCTCGTACTCTGGCACGATTACTCACGTGTTTCAATTTTCTTCTCTCTCGTTTTCCTTATTCGTTGCTTTCAAAGTGTCATTCGAGATTAAATCGAGGACGAGTCGAGCCGTTTCAATGAAATGATCTCTCGACGAAAGGTTGATAAAGGGTATAAACACGCGGATTGAGAACTATGCGGTGGCACTAGTCCGGGTGGTCGCAACTCGATGACCTTACGGCTCGGTCGTCACCGGCCCGATTACTCGGTGAGAATGTTTCCTCCCGTTGACGTAGCACGTGCTTTTATATAGAACCGGTTACGAGGACCCTGAATTGTTCGTTGTCCCCCATCCTGCCACCACCACCTATCTGTCTCTTTGCATCTTTTGTGTCGGTCGTGTTCGAACGTCGGCTGGCTCGGTTTGGCCCCTTCGATCATCACCGGCTGCATCACTCGTTACTTCCTCCACTTCGTTTCGTATATCACATCTTGCGATATATTTGCGCCTGTTTCAAAGTTTCCACACTGTATGCAGTGTGTCACACTGTGACAGATTATCACGTGTTCTATTAAAATACGGTGTTATACATATCGCAATACAATAAATATCGATGTGATAATATCAATTTTTCTGCACTCCTCCTGGACTACTGTCACAGTTGTCGTGAGCTCTTTTTTTCGAGAGAAAAGTTCGAAAAGATTAATATAAAAGAATTGTAATTATTATATGTTATGATATAGTACGATTGTGATGTAACAGAGTTGCAATAGCTTCGTTATAGTGTATAAACGACGGCAGTATTATAATGTATAATACAGTTGCAATATTATACTATATCTTGTAATTATTATTGTACGTTATATTGTATGTTACATAAGAAATAATGCAGTTATTTATTGCAATGTAATATAGTAGCTTCACAAATTGTAATAGTGATATTTTATAATATCATGATACAATGTAGTTGCAGTATTATATTATATTATATGTACTGTAATATATATAATTATTAATGTTATTAACATTAATATATGTCTAAATATTGTCGCATTAACTATAACAATATATTATATCATAATAATATGTAGTCACAGATTACACTAGTTTTCATACATTTATTGTATACATTTATATACAGTTTGTGTACATTAATTGTATAAATGACAGCAGTAAGTATAGTTATAGTATTACGACAACGCAATAGATTGTAACTTCACAATATACTAGGTTTAGGTTTAGGACACTTTTCACTTCTTCAGTAATAAAAAAAGTTTGATAATATAAATTAATTACAAGTCAGTATAAATAATCGAATAATTAATAATACATAAAATATTATATATATATATATATAATACATAAAAGAAATGAAGTGAATAATAACAATAATAATAATAATAATAATAATAATAATAATATATAAATATTCTAATACAAAATAATAATATGAAATGAAATATTGCGTTAATAAAATAAATGAAATAAATGAAATGCAACGTTGCTCCATAAACAGATCAATTAAAATCACTGAGAATCAGCACAGAGGTATTCCAAAGAATTATTCCAAAATTGGCTCGAAATGAAAAAGAAAACGAAGGGAGAGGACAATTAAGCTGATGGAGAGGATAATTAAGCTGATATAGCTGCTCGACTAAACCAGTTACCGAGTAATAATTTACACTTGCACGATGAAGGGCGGTTGGGAGACAACCCTGAGAATCGGTTAAGAGCGAACTGAACAATCGCAATCTCGAACGAGCTCGTAAGCAACGTAACATCGGACAATCCTTGAATTAAGAATTATATCTAATCACGTTTCCACGTAGTTTCATCGTGGATAAACACATTTAGCTCGCTCAGACTTCAACGAATCGTAACCAATGAATCGTAAAATTATTTCACTCGATCGTTCGACTTTCACCGGGTGTCAAATCAGGCTATCCATCGATGTCCCAATAGAGGATCATTGTATTTTATTAGTCACAGATTATTTCATCAGACGAGATCTGATCGTTCGATGGGATCGAATTTGAAAAGATCGAAGCAGGCTTGATTTCTCTTTGACTGACGATTAAAAGAGTTGACTATAAATTGATTAGTTGGGTTTTCGCGCATTTAGGAGATATTTGGAGAAGCAGGAAAATTATGGCGTCGTGTCAAACACTAAATGAACACCCGTTTCATCAAGCTGTCATTTATTGGAAAAGAAAAGTTAAAAAGTTCGAGGACTACTTTTTATATGTTTAATTTCCAACGCCGTCTAGACACGGAAACTATTGAATTTTTAGTGAAATTAAATTTCAATTAGTAATGATTAATTAACGAATTTTTAATTCAACCTGTGATCAGTAATTTTGTCGTCTTCATATTGAATTCTTTTAGAACAGGACTTTTATTCGTGAATTTTTACGTATTCATTGCGTAAAATAATTTTTAAAGGATTATGAATTTATAGATACAGTGCAGTCGTTGCATTGCTCGCGAATTTTCAAGACAGAAGAAGAAGAAGAAGACTTGCAAAGCAAATCGATGGGAATTCTAATTTCACTTGCTTCATTATTCCATGAACGGTAATCCAATTGGTACGCGTGTAATCGCAACTCCGGCCGCGGTATTACGAAACTACCAGGAAAACATAGAAATGAATTCTAAACGAATTAGTTTTGTAATAATCGTGTTGCTCGATTGTGTCCGGCTATTTATTCTCATACGTGCTATTTTATGGCCCCCGACAGACGTTGAAACATACTGCGATGTATGCAAGTTGCAATGTATGTAGCTCAGTATGAGATGAGCTACAATATATAGATACAAACTCCTACATCAAATTCTTTTTGACGTTTCTTATTTGTTGTCTTGTTCTTAAAAATAGAATGGAGTCTTAATAATTAATAATATCTTAATAATTAATAATATAATTAAATATAATTCTTCGATTTAATAGGAAATTTTTATTAGAACAGAAGATTTGTTATACCAATTTATTTATAATTAATATAAAATGTAAAATTAAAAGTAAAATTAATGTAAATATATGAAGTAAATGTTATTACAATATAAAATATAAAATGATATATTATATAATTCATATTATAAGAACTTAATTATTTTTTCTTCATTTTTTTTTTTTAATATCTCGCCTTCGAGCGGTGTCGATTTCCGTTGAATCGGAATCACGGTTCAGTTGATGAACCAAGACTCCGAAACAAACATACAATTTAGACAGAATGAGAATTTTGAGAGAAATTTATAAATATTTATAAATTTGCACGATTGTTCGTTGGATAATACAAGATCAGATTTGATATTACAGGGAAAAAGTCGCATTCGATTTGAGGTGCATTTTAACGGGCATCGATTAATTAACAAATTAATCCTTGTAACTTTTTCCATCTAATTAGAACACCTCAGTGTTGCAGATAGTTTTTTCTCTGCGTTAGCTGCATCTCTCTCTCGAGATGTATTTTTTTTTCCAATCCTCGGGCGAATTTTATTCAACTGATAATGAAAAGCAGAATCATCCACACGCAGATAATTTCCATAATCGCAAGGTTGCTTTCACCTCTTTTAATAGTGCGGAATTGGAAAATCTATTTCTCTGGATTGACCATCTTTTTGCCCGTTTCTTTCTTCAGTAGTTTTAATTTCTTTCTACTTTTTTGTAATAACAAACCTCCTATTACTAACAGTAACATCAGAGCTGGAAGACGAGCCGACATTTTAAATAACACACGCTGGCGTCGCACGAAAAACTCGGAAGAATCGATCTGTAGAGGCAAGCTGACTCTGATGCAGGTTTCATGAAACCTAAGAGTCGATGAAGCATGTTTCAAAGATATGTATCACTTGTGACATGGAGGTTACTAACAATAAGTGTGGGAACGTCCAAACCATCTTTGTATTTACAATTAGATTCAGAGTAAGGGCCATTTGAAACCTCTAGAAACCTAAGTCCCACACATCTAAATCAGTTTGAAGTGCGAAGAGATTTCCACACCACAGGGATCACCATGTCATAAATCACGTACTCGATCGGGTGTGTAAAAAAACGAGATAGTTTCTAGGAACGAATGTTATTAGCGCGGCTGTGGGGAAATTTAGGAATTTTTTATCACACTCCTGATTGATTCTAACGCATTCTCCGCTTTTCAATTTTTCCGAGTCCCTAAATCCAAGGAAGGAGGGAACAGTTAGTCACAGTTAGTCACAAATAGTTATTCATTACAGTCAGTCAGTCCACAGTCTATTCCTAGTTAGATTATTAGTCAACATTTAGTCACTTTAGTGACAACATTCTTGTCCAAGCAAGAATTGCATTGGAGCTCACCAGGCTCAATAATCAATAAAGTCAAGAAATTAGTTTCATTTTCATTTCCACATCAGTGGATGGTCTCTCGCGCCCAGAACAAATACGCAAAGGTGCAAGAACCTTGACACATACTATTTTTAGTGAAAATTGATCTGTACACTTGGATGTTTCTAAATTGATGCTTAGATTATGTTAATTCCTCCATTATTACCCCTGGTAATAAATAACTTGGCAAATAATTAACCGTAATAAATTAAAATTATTTTCACTTCGAAATTTAATTCTTGTCGAGTCTAATTAAAAAGAAATTACTAGTTTCACACACGAGATAAGAGAGTCTTATCAATGTCAATTAACTTTATTAAAAATTTTAAATTACTTCTACACGAAAAAATTGATTCTCCTTAAATTCGATTAGAAATATGATCGCTGATTGATTAGTCCAAACGTGGCTGGTGCACTTCAAAATCGCAAGCAGTGAAATTTATGTGAATGTGAAAATTATGTGGAAACGATTGAAAATGGCGGATGTATCTCGCGAATGGATGCTTAGAGATTCAAGGTCGGTTGCACGAGGTCTTCAGCTTCAATTAGTTTCATTCAAATTCAATGGCGTAATTATAACATGGTCAGGACGAGTGATAATTTCTATCTTACTCTATCTTACGGTAGATAATTGGATAATCGTTTCAACTGGTGTATTGCAATCACGATTCCGTTCACAAATAGCTGCTTCCTATTTTTGTCTTGTCATTTCCTGTTAGAATAAATTATGTAGTATCTCTGTCACTGATTATTTCGTTGATATTCATCGCTGGACTCTGACTCAGACTTTGTATTCCGTGCTTTAATTCTTTAATTAAAGTAGCGAAAAATAGAATTTTTTTTCTTCGGGCTCAAGTTGTTTACATTGAAATTAAATTCTTTTTTTTTAAATTCAAACCAAAACTCATCGATTTCAGATGAAAGAGGTTCCTTCGTTTGAAGGAACGTTAATTGAAAATTAAATCATTAACAATTAAAAGCTCATTGAACAATCGAACGAACAAGAAACGAATGTCTACAAATTTGTATTAATTTCGACGGAATTTAACTGTATGTGTCTATAGATTATATAATATATAATATAAAACCCTATAATCTATAGATTATAACATAACTTGGAAATCTAGTATTTAAAGTTCGAACGATTCGAAAAATTTAGCCACTCTGTGAAAAATAGTTTGAAAAAAAAAAGAATAGATAGTTAGAAAATTCGAGAAAACACTTACATATTAAATATGATATATTCCCGCGAAATTCGGCTCGAGGAGCCACCGGATGTTCGCTCGCGGAAGTGTGTTTCGCTTACTTGACACAGTTCATCTGACAAAACCGAACGAAGACCGTGTTTTTGTGCAGAAAATAAGCAGCAATAATATTGCTTCGTGTGCATTATCAAGAGACTGTTCTTTCGACGCGATAAGTATTATTCTGTGACTCGAGTGCGATCATTAAGCGATCTGTGTCGATTGGAGAAGAAACGAAAGAGAAATTTCTTTTTGATAAGCGAGTTATTCCTTGGGAGATCTCAAAAGCTAGTCACTTTTGTTTTTTTGTTTTTATGGAAAATCTTTGGTCGATGTTCAATCATTACGATATAATCAGTAAAACGAAACTGTGCTATTGACTGAAGATTATGACAATGAAAGCTGTTTTTGACACAAGTTATTTTATTTTTTAATGGAAAATGATTTACACTTATTGACTTCCAAAGTTCCTCCATTTACACATTTATCAGAGACACACATAGTTGCATAGCGTAAATTTATATGAATAAAATGAACAACGCAGTTTAAGAAGTAGAAACTTCGAGGTTCAACACGAATTCAAGTTCACTGCTGTTTTACGATTTATGTTTTTTTTACGAAATATTAAACGCGAGTAATTGTGCACGTTGCAAACGAATTAGGAAGACTCGTTTGAATTGTATTTTATATCTAGGATTTTCGGATTATTTTTATGCAAATTCTTACAACACTTTTACAAGTGAAATTTAGAAAAGAAAACTGGACAGAGAATTCTCTGGTTCAAGACACGATAATAATACTTGTCATTATTTCGTCATTCGAACCTATGATTTAGATCTAGAATTTACGCACGATATCGAAAGATGAGAAAACAGTTGAGAAAACTGTTTTCGAAGAAGTTGAAGCAGGAAAAAAGCAATCCGTTCGACCGTATCCTCAGGATTTGAATGATTCTTTGATAATTCTGAGAATTATCTTTTATCGTCATCGCATACTTTCGTAAATATGACGTTGTAATCTATATACGACATTTTACTTTGCATACAAAGTTGCGTAGGTTAATCGACACACGACCATCGATAAGATATAAATTTCTTTATCTAGGAAAATCGGTCAGCATGCCATTGCTTTATGATTTTCTTTTTTTCTGTTTCGTTTTTCCATGCTCCTTGGGCGTTATTTATGCAATTATTCACGCAACACTTCACAAGCTGAAGAAAAGTTGCGACACGTCACTGTCATTTTTTTTTTTTTTTTTTTTTAAGTATATTTTCAAGTTTATCTGGATCAGAGTTCTCCAAACCAGATTTCTAGGCTGCAGAAAAGTTATGTCATTTTTTTAAATATATTTTCAAATTTGTATCAGAATGTCTATGTATGTATATGTATTGAAGTTAATATATGCTTTAATATTCAATTTCTTTGAACAATTAGCAAGATGAAAATGTATGTAAATATATATTATGTTAATGTAATAATGGTATATGTTATAAATGTAATAATATATAGATATTAATGCAATAATATACATGATTGTATAATAACTTTATCATCGCATTAATATATATTACATTATAATTGATTATATATATTATTATATTAATATAATTATATTAAATTACATTAATTTCAAAAATATCAGTTCTTATCAGAAGACATATGTTGATGAATAAGAATACTGTATGACTCATCAATGTATTTATAATTCCAATAATTAGCATTATTTAATATAATGTATATATGATATTAATATAATAATACAATGAATAAGAATGTTACATGATTTATTAATATGTCTTTCGATTACGTCTTTTCTTTTGGATATAACAATGACATAATAATATTATAATACTAATATCAATATCAGTTATTATATTACATTGATATAATCATGTAATGTAATAACGTACATATTTTACAATGTTACACATGTACAAGTGTAATTCAAAAAATGGACTCTAATTGGAAAATTATTTCTCTTATACAAAAATATTACAAGAATATTACTGTATTTTGAATAGTTTCTATACTTTTGCATTGGCAAATCGTATCAAATTTTCCATAAACGTATAAAAGTCACCGGTTTATTCACACTATTTTCACTATCTTTTTTTTTTCATGGTGCGATACGTGTTTTCCCGTTTATCCAGGGAATCCCGCGACGTCTGATAAAATTGGAAATCCCGTAGAAATCTCGACATTTTCCCCGTTACACTATTACGGTCATACTGAATTCGTTTGACGTCACACGCGATCTCTTGGATTTCAGAGGTCGTCGCCTGACCGCTGCGAATGAATCAGTCGAGTAGACGATGAACGATCCTACTACAGAGAAATGTTAGATCGATATACCGCAGATCGATAGACCAGATTTCTGAATGAAGCAATCTGAGCTGTTGTTTAATTTTGTTCCTGCTTTGTTCGTTCATTATCTCCCCATCTCAGATTTGTTCATACTCAATTTTCTTTCGTTTAGCGTAGAGTGGGTCAAAAGTTCCTCCTCATCTATTTTTTCTTTCTTTCTTAATAAATATGAGGAAAAATTAATTTTATTAATTTTTAAAAAATCAAAATATAAGTATAACATAAAAAAATATAATAAACTGATTGTATTAATTTCATATTAAATTCAAAATTTGTAGGAAGTGATTTTTGGCTCACCTTATGTTTTTCCCCCCTTTCCTTCTTTTGTGAGAAACATAACGCGAGGAAATTTATAGAGCATCTAAGGAACGTGAGAGATAATATTTGATATATAAATCAATTATCTATCAAGGATCGTACGTTTTCTATTGTATTTCTCGAGAGCATAAATTTTGTATAAAAATTTTTACCATACTGTGATAACTGAAAAAAACCACGTTACGTTGAAACGCGTTACAAACACAGTTAATTAGTTCTACTACAATGGTATATTCAATTTATTTACTTACGACGTAAAAATTGATTCTTACTTTTCGTGAATTCAAAACAAAATTTGAAACGCGAAATTAAATTGGCATGAAATGAAATAAGCAGGGATTGAAAAAATTATGGATTTGATAGATTTTATTTAAAATATGGCCTTTTTTTTTAATGTTCTCGCATTATGTACTTCAATCAGAATTGTACAAAAAAACAGCTCTCGAAAATAGAAGTTTCAGTCATACAAAACAGAATTTGCGCGTAAAAATGGAAATTTCATTGCGACAGATAATTCGTTCATTAATATTAAAAGAAGTCCCCAATCACTGTGATAAATTGAATAATATTAGAACAATATTTATCATTAAATTTATATTCTAAGTATTATTTATTTGTAATAAATACGTGGATAATTTAAACAGTTCAAGATTTGTTCGCGCGTTTTTTTTTTCTTTTGAAATTAATAGTTACAAAGCCAAGGTTTAAGTCAACGACCTTAGCAAATATGATATTTGTCAATTATAATACCTGCGTTTTAACTACTTTAATTGGAACTTTCAACATGAAATTCTTGAACATTGAACTTGGGTGACGAAAATTTAAAAGAAATCGTGACATTTTCGCTGTCGTATTTATTTTCGTCTACTGAATTTATTTAAAATTCTATAAATTGTTAAGAAAAAAAGAAAATCGTAAAATAAACGAGGTCGTTGTAAAAGAGAGGCTTCGATCTACAAATTTATTGCAGATTCAGTCATGAAAGAAAAATTGTTCAATTGTCCTTTACATACTACGACAATTTGTGTTACATTATATTAAACTATATTATATCAACGTAATTTACACTATTATAGAGCAAAGTCGTTGTTCTGTTACATAATCTAAAAACGTATCTTAGAATAAAATGAACAACGCATTTTAAAAATAGAGGCTTCAAGCTTTTAAAACGAGCCCAAATTCATTTTCTGCACGATGTTTTCTTTTTTACAGTTTCAATATTCAGGTGTTTGAACATTCCAAAAAAAGTATACAATTTCTGTAATAAATATCATATTTTTCCTAATTCTCGATTCACGCCATCCGTCAATGGAGATGCTGAATTACGCGAAAAAAGGGAAAGTGCTGCTCGAATCCGCGGTGGACTCGATGCAGACGAGACGAGAGAGAGACGAGGTCGATATAATTGACCTTGGCGTTTCTTTTCAACATCGTAGAGATTATCAGCCTCGACGAACGAGACGCCAGAGTGACACTTCCGGCACGAGGAAGCGCGCACGTAAAACCTATTACGGGGCGAGTGTTGCCGCGGATGTGATAAATTAAGATTGTAAAAATAGGGTTATGCCCAGCGTGAACACCCAGAGGATCAACTATTGTTCTCGCCACTTGACCCAATCAGACGTTCAATCAAGGTTACGTAACACGCAAAATGCTCGACCGATGATGTCCGATGATCGTCGTCGCGTTCATCAAAACAATCACCATCATCATCGTCATCATCGTCATCATCGTCATCGTCGTCATCATCATTTGCCTATCGTTCCAATTAATACAGCGATACAGAACAAGTTTGAACCTTTGGTAAATTTCTAGTTTAGCAGATTTTCCCAATTTTGGCTAATTCGTTGGCTTGTAATTTTTTAAATGTTCTTTTTGGGGGGAAAATTGAGAACGATATTAACTTTATCGATCTCCTATTGATGAAACGAACCTCTTATTAAAGAGACCGTAGTGAAATAGCCAAAGGTTCATAAGCAGAAATAACTAACATTTTTTAAACTTTTTCAAAAAAAAATTTTGATACATTACAATGGAGAGCGTAACTAAATATTAAGTGTACCGATAGATCTCCGTGATTTTCGTCTTTTATTTTAACACTTTGAACGTTCTTTGCACATTTGAATATCTCTCGGTTTTTCTCATCAGAACCTTATTTTTGCAAAATTTTTTCATTGAAAAGCAACGTGTTTCTTTCCACCAAGATTTTAATGCGTTCCGTTCCAACGCGTATAAAAAAATTGAAAAAAACTACCGATAATTTAAACTGATGTAACTTTGTAAAAAGAGAAAAGATTATATTACGATCCATTTGGTCTCATTTTTAAAGCTTGAAGCTTCTATTTTGTGCTGGTTTTTCTTTCGAAGATGATTTTACATCACGCTGCGAGTGGAAAAATGAAGATACCTTTTTTTTTTTCTCGGAAATTGTAAAAATTCAAACTATCTTTGTGGAGACATTAAAGACATTAAAAGAAATGCATGATCTCGAAGATTAAAACAACTTTGAGAGTGTGTGTATATATATATATATATATATATACGCACACATAAATATATATTTAATATTTATAAATATATATATATATATATATATAATATTATATATATATGTATTATATTGTATATGTATATTTATAATTATATATATATTAATTGAGAGTATATATATTTTATTAATAATTAACACTAGATTGAGCCAATTTGACTCATTTAAAATTTTATTGCTATATATATATAAAACTTAAATATTATTTTTTAAAAACATATGTTGGTTTTTAGTTACGTAATGAAATATATGTAAATATTAATTCCTCCCCTGCGCCGACCCCTTCGTTTCGCATTGTCGAATGTGGTATACCTATTTTTACGGTTATGAGCGAATTTGTCTCATAAAATGATTTAACAGTCAATCGCTTGAAACACATGAAATTTATGGCTTACATAAAGAAAGTTCTTTTCAAGAATTCTAAAAACAGTTGATGCGTGAACATTACCTAGCTGCGGCTAAAAAAGGGCCTTACGTACCCATCTCTTTCATCATTCCGATTTATACATCGCGTGTGAACACAGCGTTTTTAGCGAAATAGTGTAATTTTATGAAATCAATTTTTTGCAACAAGAATTTGGTCCACCAAGGTAATTTATTTGTAAAAGGTATTTCAATTGATATTTATTTTACATCTAATCGCGTAGGGTTGCTATTATGGGGAAAAAAAAATCAGAAAAATTTTCTTCTGCTAAACAAAACTAATCGAAATAAGGGAAGACCAGTCAGATAATGAATCGGATGCAACTGATATGAAACTGTGCGATAACGAAATTGAAATAGAGGAGGAAGAACGAATAGAATTTTCGAGCCGTGAAGATGAAGATCTTTGTTATATATATCTCCTACCAAAAAAAAAAGAGCCAGATTTATTTCTAATTCTGAAACCGAAGGTGAAGATGAAGTTTCTCGTTATATAGCTCCTAGCAAAAAAAGAGAATCAGGTTTATTTCTGATTCTGAAATCGAAAGTGAATTAGACGCTATTGATACATCTTGTAATGAAGAAATTTCCACCGAAAAAGTTGCCGATAGGACTTTATTATTAAACATTGAAAGAAGGTAGAGATTCCATTCCATTGTCGAAAATTCATACTACTGACGTATGTTCAAGCATCATGCAATAGATGTAAGAGTCTTTGTGCTAAATGTAACAAAAATGTTTGCAGAAAAAGGTGTATCAAAGACAGAGTTTGTATGTAAAAAATGTTTTCAATGATGCTTTTAATAATAAATCTTCCATTCAAATTGATTTGGAACCATTTCTTTTTTTCTTCTTTGCAAAAAACTTCAATTTTGTTGTACGAGTCAAATTGTCTCACTTCAGTAAAAGTAGGTTTGTACATAATCAACATCTGTTGTGAAATCTAATGTTAAAGACGATATGGTCACTCTACAAATTTTTTTGTATAAAAAAAGAAAAATCATAATTATCGTCAGTTTCTAATTGTTTGACGGTGCAGAGTGCACTTGTTGAAACATCTCTAAAATTCGAGAAATTTCCTGCTCGAGAGAATTCAATCAGCTCTTGGCATCGCTTCCAAGTAGCGCGATTCCAAGAAGTGTATAAATTTTCATGGCAGATACCATTAAGCATACATTATCTCCCGCGTATTTAATTATTCATAGACGTATGCAGACATTTCCATAATTGCACGATGTTGAAATTGCGAACGATCTGATCTCCTTCAAGTAGCTTACATTCGTGTCGTACAGCAATTTTGTACGCAAATCATGCAGGTCTCTGGTGCCATGATCCGAAGCGAAGTATCAATTAAAATCGAACATTGTTTCTCTAATGTTCGCGTTTTATTCAATTTTTTGTTCGAAATTTATTTCTATTGTTTTGCTCTTTTTTAAATATTGGAATTTCAAAGAGATGGACTAATATTCGATCTTTTCAATCAATCGAAACGAATCTTCAAATTGGAGTAATTGAAGTAATTAAACATGGTTATTTACACTTTGACATTTTATATTTATATGTTATTTATTTTCTTTACGTCGATCTTACTTTCCTGTATTTTTTTAATCGTAAATTTCATCTCTCTCTTTAAATTTCAATTAAATATCGAATTCATTATCTAAAGTGAATATGTTATCTGAACGTAGTTTGAATTTTTATTTGACGAAGCAATGTTCTATCTGCACTTAGCAATTAGCCAACTATGCACATGCATTCTCATTCTCAAAGGTACTTGGAACGTTGTTTTTATTTTTAAAATTTACATTCTGCGCGTGTTTTGTAACACTATCGTTAATGTAGTACATACATCGATACAAGTAATGATAGATATTATTTGAAAATAACTTCAGTTAGTTAAAGTAATTTATTATATTTTATTTTATTCCAAGTAAAATATACCTAGCCTAACCTGTCTTTTCTAAATCATCCAGTTATGTTAATAGCCCTGATGGTCCATGAATCACAGATTAACAGTTAATAGATAGTAAACATTGGGATCAAGGTGTTATCAATTAACCATGGAATGTTGGTCGATCGTCATTGCAGAAGATATTGGATTTCAAACTTCATTCAATTTATTTTATACTAAATGTCTAATAATATACACTTGCGGATATTTCGCATATTTAAGCAATCTGTCGGATCTGAATATAATAATTTAACAATCAACAGTCCGGAGGAACAGTTAACAGTTTTACATTCGTAAAGTACATTTCTTTGCGTTTAGTATTGCATATAAGTTTAGTATAAATAATAAGAACATTATTTTCTCACTTACGTTAAATTCATTATTCCTAGAATAGTTCCTTTTATGCCTGCATGCTTCTCGAAAATCAATATTTAATGATGGCACTGGTCTTCGTTGTGATGGTTCAAGAGTAGTAAGAATACTTCGTTTATATGTTTTACAGTTGTACACTTTATTTATAGTTCTTTTCTTTTCGTGTAACTCCAATACTAGTGTTAAAAAGAGCACTGCTGTATTTTTTTTTGATGATGGTGGAAGTACATATATTGTCACTGAAAAGTATCCAGACATTTAGTTACTCTTAATTAAATTACAATTTAATTATAGAAACACAAATGAACATTATATGTTGACAACTAGTTGATAAATTTACGTCATCTTATATAAGTTTATGTTACCTTATAAGAAAATAAATATAACAACATGTATATAATAATATAAATATGTACATCTAATAATTAGACTGCAGATATTTATGCGTTTTATAGAAAATTTAACACAAACGCATACGCGCACGAAAACATTTAAAATATAATAGTATTTGATGTACAACCTTTGCCTATATTCTGCCTTTTAAAATTATTTTCACAAAGATATGAATGTGCATAAAAATCCGCAGTAATATATAAAATAAATATTGGTATTTGCAAGAGTTGTAGCATAATTTTTCATCATGACCTGCAAGAAAATATTTTATAAAAAACTATTCAGCTTCAAAGATATATATATATATATATATATATATATATATATATATATATATATATATATATATATATATTAGAAATATATTTCCATTACAAATAACATAAAGTCTATCTAGAAAAAAAAAAAAATTCTTTTAAACACATAGAAGTGCTATCCTCATAAGTCCAATCATGTATCTAATTTTGAAATATCTCGCTGCTCAATTTTGACATAAATAATTAATACTTATCATTCGTCGATTTTATAAAACAAATATCATTTTTAGCTATATTAACTGATTATTAACTATATTAATTAGTCTGAAAAATATCTGGTGAAAATCACTAGATACATCCGTGCATCTCGTATTTAATTTTACTATTCTGCTGTTTTAAACAAATAGATAATCAATCATTAATTCTATGAGAACACAATAAATATCACTTTTACCCATTGCTAATTATAATATTGTTTTTGAAAAATAGATACAACTCTATGTATCTCGTATTTAATTTTAATATTTTATTTAAGTTTAAGTCTTAAACAGAAATTTGTTAATCCTATGAGAACATAATAAATACTTAAATACTAATAATACCAACATAATAAAAACACTTTCACCTATTAGTTATAATATGGTTTTTGAAAAATACATAGAACGACATACATCTCGTATTTAATTTCAATATTCTGCTGTTCAATTTTTGAACGAACAATTAACACGTATTATTCATTATTTGTCCCGTACGAACATAACAAACGTTGCTTTTAGTTATTAATTTCTCGTCAATTTATTATTATTTTACTTCATGACTAAGTGTCCGGATACTTATAAACAATCCAGGAATAGCAGAGCCTATTAGAACTAGAGTTTAGTTAGCATCTCATGTTTCTTTCTATTTTTTAACTTTTTCTCTTTTTTTCCCTTTCTTTTTCCCTAAAGAAGTTTAAATACCCCTTAATCGATCCCTTTGTAGTTCTTTGTTTCTTAACAATGGCGAGTTTTTCGAACAATTTTTCAGTAAGAGGATCAAAGGATATATCGTTCATTGCGTAGAGAAACTTATTCAAATTCAGAGGGAGAGCGAGTGAAAAGGAGAAGGACCGGAAAGAGGGAGAGAGAGAGAGAGAGAGAGATAGGAAGTAATAAGCAAACAGGACAGAACTTCTTGACATTTTGTCGATGTTTGAGATTTTCTGCTGACACTGTACAATAAGAGAAAGAGACTGCTCCATTAAAGTCTCTGCGTAACGCGTGACGCGTTAAAATAAATCTCTGACTCTGACAAACAAGTCGAAAAACGACTTACAAATTGTTGAAAAACTATAGTGAAAAGATATATCTTGTTGCTACCAAAATAATTCGATTCGTGTTTCAATCGTGTGATTAGCGTGCGATCGTTGAGATTTTTTTTTTTTTTTTGCCTGCATCGTCGAGAAATCCCATCAGACGCTCTTCTCCGAGATGGTGCTTCTGATGCTTCTGTTGCTGTCTCTCCTCTGCAACGTGCGTGGATGTCTTTGGGCACGAACAGGTGGTTCCCTGTCGCTGCCAACTCTTCTCAGGCTGGTGTCCCTCTCGATGCGGGCGTTCTTCGGCGCGACTGGGCCGCGAATATTTGTGTAGACCACGTAAACTGCTAGAATTCCGACGACGAACATGGCGACGCCGACACCGCTCACTGTACCAACCTACGGATCATTGTCATAATGTTATAATTCCGACAGTGAGTCTCCCTTTTTCTTTTCCAAAAGGATTTCCCAGAATTATTAACAAATTTATCAAAATGTATGTAATCACTTCGGGTACGATCGTCGACCAGCAAATTCATATATATATATATATATATATATATATATATATAATCATCACGGTTGAATTAATGTAGTATCGAAATTATTGTGTATAGTTATATATTTAGTTATTTTTACTTTTAGTAGATGGCCTGTTTGCTGAAGATGCGTGAATGAAAAGTATGAATGTGATATGAGAGGCACAGCGTTGGCACTGAGCGCTTTTCTTTTTTAAAAAAAAAAAAAGAAAGTCGTGCGTGTCAGGAGAGAGTCGAAGAAGAGTGTTGAATGAGTGTGGTCAAAAGAGTAATTTGTGTTGTATATTAATCGTGTCGTTTAAGTTTATTTGAATTATTGTTGTTTAAGTTGTCTATCTTGTATTCATCATTTGTTGTTTTGTTTCCGTTTTCTTTATTATTTAATATAATAAATCATCTAAATTATATCCCTACATTGATAATATCATATTCTTTTTGATCGAACTTTAAAGTTTAAAGGAACTTTGCAATTACAATTTATACAATTGTTGTACGTTAGATCCGACGTACGTGTAGAATTGATTTGTTTAAATTAATAAATATACACAGATATGTCCGGTAGATATATTTATCACAGTTAATGTGAAAAAATATATGTAATTCTCGATTTTTCGATCGACGTCAAGAATATGATTAGAAATGTATCATATCGCGTTTCAATTGAATTTATATCTTGTACATATTTGTATATACTGTCGAATTAAAAAAATAATCTCGAAAATTATTTCTTTCGTATATCGGTAGACATCTGCTACATGCATCTGCAATATCTCGTTATATGAATGTACCTTGCGTTTTATTTACTCAGTTATGAAGCAATACTGCACACAGCTGACGAGCTTCGTACCGAAGAGAGATTAATTAAATGCAAGAGATTAAACAGTATGCTCGAGTATATATGCGAAAATTATTGGATTTACGATGGATATACATTATTCTACACGTGCATATAAAACGTGGATACAAAATCTGAAACCACCCACTGGTTTATTCATGCGGTTTAAATCTATAGAAGCAAGATTTGTAAAAAAAAAAATCTAAATTATCAACGTTGAGCGTTGTCTTTGAAGTACTGTAAAGAAGATGTGAAGAAATTAATCAAAAAAATTAGTTAATTAAGCTAATAAATTATTTATCTGATTCAGATATTATTATATTAATCGATATAATTACGATAATTAACCAATGTAATGATTATAATTATCGTTAACATAACTCAATTATAGATAACAGTTATTTAATGCGTAACAATGATTGCTAATGTGTAATAACATAATGACAATTATAATTGATTTATCAGTTTAGGATATTGAATTAGTGTCAATTAGTTACCAGTGTCCTAATTAGCAAAAGTAAAACTGAAACTAACCATGGTCCACCACTCGGTGTTGTCCATCTCAGAGACGAGGACCTGAGCAGCCTCGTCGTCATCCTCGTGTAACATCTTGATCTCCTTAGGCGTGGTAGCGCAGCCAGTCTTCGTTCCTTTTTCCTTGCTGATCAGCTTTTTGAACGTTTTCGGCATCTTGTCTTCGTCGTCGTCGTCGTCATCACTGTCGTCGTCATCGTCGTCGTTCTTTTCGTTGTCATCCTCTTTCCCGTTGTCGTCGTCGTCGCCCCAATGCAATTTCACCTTGTTCTTTCCGACGACGATCGTGCCTATAGTCTGCAGATCCGAGGCCTTCGCTTTCATCAACAGCTCGAGAGACGCGGTGTTCGATTGAGATTCCTTCGCGTGATCCGCGACCACGTTCGACAGGACATTGTTCCAGTCGACGGAATTCACTTGGCTCTTGCACTTCTTCTTCTTGCTATACAGACACGTCAGATCGTTAACACACGTTCCCCCTGTTCATGCGTGTTGTTTCCGGTGTTTAATGTTAGCTAGGCGATGAAATTGTTCGAATATTTGCCGAGACTTTACATTTAATTAAGTATTGTATCATCATAGGGATTTTGTTACTATTATCATTATTAGCACATTTACAGTGTTAATTATTATTGTTATTAACTAACACAGCCGTTTACATCGTATTAAGATGTATCTACGTGCACTCGTTACTCGCGAAAATATTCGAACACCTGTAGAAATTGTACATATTTTCTACACGTTTTCTAACTCTACTGTAAAGGAATACGAGTATCGTTATGTTAATGTAAATGAAATCGTGTATGAAATCAGAAACGTATGTGTATGGGTGCTCGCGAAAGTATTCGAAGTACTCACAGGAACACGTTACGTATTGAGTAAAATATTTGGAAACTTTATTAACACTGTAATGAAACACGAATGTCGTGATATTATGTTAATTAATATTGTAATAAATAATTATGTTATATTCAATTATTATAATTACTATCGTCCGAATTAGAATCAGAAGTATTTATTTATACATATTAGTTTCTCACTGAAATATTCGATATTTCAATGAACATATTATATGTTGTACAATAATTATATTGATTATATATCGATCATATTTGATGGTATTGGTGCACGTATATTTCGCAGACATTATGAAAATATTTAAACTAATAATTATTCATAATAATAAACTTTAATATTCAGCGAGATCGAATTTAACACTTATGTGCTTAAGATATATTAATTTTCTATTAAACGCACACATTTTGTATTAAATATGTATTTTATATTATATCTATATCTAGAGACATATAATTGATTTTAAATTTGATTGACATAATGAAGACAGTTGTGTCTCATTAATAGTGTTAATGAAATTTTTAAATAGTTTTACATAGCACCATACGTATATCATTTATAAATTTTAATGAGAAATTCTTTTCTGTTTCAGATTAGGAGTCTGATTTAAGCGAGCGATCTGTGAGTAACTAAAACTGTCTATTTCATATTAACAGAGATTAAAAATTAATTAACAACGAGTTGTTGTTTTACGTTCTATCAATATGTGCTTCGAAAATCTGATGATTAAACAAACCAATTCGATGAATTTAATAATTAAACAATCCATTCGAAAACTATATCATTCGGTTCTACAAATTAAAAGAATAGAAAAAACTAATTTAAAGCGTCGCGAACTTTGATGTATAAATAAAGGTACAAAACTTATTTGTTTCTCAATAGATTTCAATTTGAGTTTAGAATTGTTTAATCATGCTGTGATCCATAAACTTCCGTAATTAAATTTGATCTTGTAACTTGTAAGTAAGTTTCAATCTCAATATTTATATTTCAATATTTCCAAGAAAAGCAGTTACAAGACGTTTAACGAAGATGTTTGATGTTAAAATTTAATCGAGAAATTATACACACTGGTATAAGAACTTCTTCGTTGAACTTACGTGAAACAAAAAAAATTCTCAAACTCGAGATATTTTTTTAACTCTAGAAAAAAATACGAACGAGCGGTTCGAAAATGATCGAAAGATCGTCTCGGCAGGTTAAAACTAAAGAATCCGAATACTATATCAGCTCGGGTACTCAACGCTCTCGAAACTCGGTCAATCACACGAAACATTGTGATTTTGTATTCATACGAAATTCCCGTTCCCACATAACCAGCTTTTTTTTCTTGAATAGCAAGAACCTAACGCATTTATTGTAATTACGTGTAATTAGACGTCGATAGATAGACCTTTGTACAAAGAATGAGAATTTCCATCACGGTACTCGTCGCACCGTCGTTTCAGATACCGCTGACTAACACCTGATTCAATCAGACTGTATCATTATCCTGTTTCCTACTTCATCTAATCACACGTTGTCCCATAGCGAGTGAATTTTTTTTTTTTATACACACGAGCGAATTTTTCGCAGGAAAATGAAAAATAATGGGCGGGAAAAAAAAATACAGCTTCGATAAGTTACGTGACAAAACGGCGTTTTAGGTATATTAAATTGATGCTAATATCATGCTAATTTGCATTCCATCCTTACTATGAAATTACAGATTTACAAAATTACAGGTATAACTCTGACACTTCGATTTGGCTCTGAACGGTGTGGGTACACTTACATACCTGTTTTAGGCCAGAATGATTTGTGTACATGCACTGTAATATGCCTCGCGATTAAAATATATAGTTTAATAAAGTTTATGTTAATCTGAAAGAAAAATTTAATGCCACTTCTTGGTATCACGAAATTCAAGAATTTTAAGAAAAGTTAGGTTAGGTCACTTTTTTTATAAAATTAGTTAGAGCAAGTTAGGTTATAATCTGACATCATCATTTGTTAAATATCTATGAAACTGAAAGAAATTTAATTTAACATACGACAGCATTCATTTCGAAATCTATCAATCGAATTAAATTCCATTGATTTCTATAGACAATCGTGCAGCAGATTATTTCTCTTTATTCTTAACTTGTATAATGATAAATCTATTAGGAATACTTGTCATTATAAAAATCCTAAATAATATCTGTTCTTAAATAATTATCTGATAACTTTGATTATAATTATCAATAAACAATCTCAGATACAATGTCAGATACAAACAATATAATATAAGTAATAATTCATAATTCTTAACAAATCAATGAATCACAAACAGCCAATATTTTTTTAATGTCATTTCAATCGATCGACTAGTTAAACTAAATTAATTTCAATCGATTGACCAAAGTATTGTATAAAGCTTTCGCCTCGGAAGCTCACATTTATATTTTTGCACAGCGAGACCGCGGTTGAGAATTTTTGTAATTTACCTGTGCGTGTTGCAATTTTTCATGGGAACGAATGATCAACGGGTAATCATGCTCACCACAGCGTGTCTAACGCTTTCGCGTACGCCTTTATCGCGTCCTCGAGCCATCTGACTTCCCTCAGTTCCTCTGCGTCGTATTTGTCATTATCTTTGCTCGTCCACCATTTCGATTTCTCCACCCTCGCTTCTAATCCTGGGAATTCGTTTCTGGAATTAAAGAAAGAAAGGGAAATGCTACACTGGGCAATGTACAATGAATTCTTATGTTATTATATTTTCGTGTATCTGTTCAATAGAATTGCTTTTTATGTTTTTCAAGTTTTATTATGCGTTTCAAGATGTATTCGCATAAAACGTATACAACATACATACATATATACATACACATACATACATACATACATACATACATACATACATACATACATACATACATACATACATACATACATACATACATACATACATACATACATACACACATACATACATATACACATATATATTGATAATATACATATGTATGTATTATACAATATTGTGTATGCTTTGTTATATTATCCAATATATATTATGTGCCTAATAAAATATAAAAATAATGAAAAAAAAATATACATATTTCTATTAAACAAGATAATATATCTTATTTTAATACATATTAATATATTAATATATTTGTATAATACTTTATCAGCCATTTGTAATATTTCTTTTCTACATTGTCCGGAATATATTCAATAATACTTCATCATAACACTTCGTTATGTGCAAAGATTCTGACTTTAGTCAATACTCCTCGCTCTTACAGAAAGTTTCCTGACAAAAAAAAAAAATTATTCATTACTAATTGCGACAATTAAACTGCGGTAGTAGCAGCTTATCGCATAATTATCTTAATAACGAGTACGCGTGTAGAATCATCATATCAGCTACGTTATGCGTCCTTGGTTGTTAGAATAAATCAGATTTCATGCTCCGGAAGACCCCATTTTTTTCACGAATCATTTTACCATTTGTTCGGATTAAATATAAAGGCAATTTAAATGTAACAAGTTAGGCACGTTATAGTAGTTGTCACGTAGTTGATCTTTGTAATTCCATTATGATTATCCTATATTTCATTCGATTTATTCGATTTAGATACAGCTATAATATTATAATGAATTCTGATGCTTGATACAGATATTATACAATTTTATTTTATTTAATTTATTTGTTTCTTTTTCCTCGTTATCATTCCATTTTTTTTTTTTTTTTACATTGGAACTATTCGTCTTGCTTGAATCGTATCATATTTTTTGTTATAGAAGATAAATATTAACTATATGATTTTTATCTATTATTAATTATAATTCTAGTTGTTAACATATATTATCATTAATTTTGTATATAGCTATCCTTTTATGTAATAAAACCAATAATTTATAGATTGAAATCAAGCATTATATGTAACATATTATATATACATAGATAAATAAATATAAGATATATTGTTTATATTTATAAAATTTATAGCAAAAAACTATAAATTAGTCACTTTGATCACTTTGGTAGTTCTTTAATCAAATACCTTTGATTTCTGATACCGAAGCTACCAAAAATACCTTTTTTTCTAAATAAATGAAATACATATATCTACTTTATATCCGTAAATAAAATACCAATCAAATGTAATGAAATATTTCACAGAAACAAGATGTGATATCTTCTAAGCAGTTGTAAAAAAATGAAAATCCGAAATCTCACAGCTACATCGACGAGTGTCCGATCGATTTCTAAATATTAAAGAACGCGAAAATTAATTGTCGACTAAAAATAAGGAAAAAAAAAAGAAAGAATAAGATACAGATCAATACGATATAGAATAAAAATCTGTATCAGAATCGGTACGGTGCAATCGTACAATAGTAAAATGGCAACGCTTTGTTAATAGGATGATAAAGCATACTAACACGATGCGATCGCATGTGAACGCTTGCGTGCGTAAACCATCGGTATTTCTGTTTGCCCCTGTATGCAACGCTAATTGCACGATTAGGCTTGTTTCTATGAATAAAACAAATCGCCCGCCATTTAATAACTGTATTGAACGTAAAATCCGTCCGCGGTGACGCAATCTATGCGAATAACGTGCGAAACGTAAGCGTGTTATACCGATTGATCCGAGTACGATTCGAGGGACGACGTTCGTTTTTCTACGTTTTTTGTCTTCTTTCTTTGTCTTTTTTTCATTCTTTTCTTGTCCCACCCGTCGACGATAACACGATTGCACGATTTTCAAATTAATAAAAAAACGTGTAACTTGATAAAGATAAGGGGCAATTAAGCGAGTTAAATCTTTTTTTTTTTTTTTTTTGCAAATTGCTATCTCAATCGACTGGAATTGCGAAAATACGATAGAAATAAGATAGGAAACTGTAGCAACGTGTCTCTGTGTGCAATTCTTGATGCGTTGTATAATTCCTACGCGTCAAGAAATTATTGTATAACGTTGATGATCGAATGCGATTAACTGCGAGTAACATAGTAGTACGTTTTCTAAAAATGCGCGTGACACCTTCTTAGTTAGTTACAGTTTTTCGAAGAGAATTTTTTTTCTTTTTTTTCTTTTACCGCTCGTAATTTACTGTACGCACAATTCGTCGGTTACTTTTATCACGCACTGTTGACTGATCAAAATCGCATTAATTACATCTACGCATAACGTAACACGGAGTGGCAATGCTTCGAAAGTGCCTGTAATTATCTCGATATATCGCGCAACGTACGTGGTTGAACATGATTACAGGTAGATCACGATTGCAATTATACAGTTGAAGTTGAATTGTAACGCGTAACGAGGGGCCATAAGCCAGAATGAACAATTTTTTTTCGACAAGATTTCGATCCCGTGGATTGTACTAGGGATATGATATCTGTTTGATAGTATTTAGTTGCAAAACTATTCATACTTACAATTAGAATTATTACGATTGACTGATTATATAATTGATTGTTACAAATAATTATGATAATGTTCGTAAAAGCTGTCATGTTATTTTAGACATTGAAATCGTTCACGTAATTTTAATGCTGGAAATATCGACGATTGAAGTGAGAAACTTCGAAAATGTCAATGTATAAGAAATAAGAAAAAGTTTGTAATATAGTATAATACATTTCTCACATTTAGATATCTCTGTTGTTTTTGGAATTTCTTGGAGTCTATGTCAACAAAGGTTGTTCAGTATAGAGAAGAAACTGTAATAATAGTTTTGTGACTATATGTATAGAATCGAATATATTCGGAATCATATATTTTGAATCGATATCAACCTACGTATATTACATAGAACATATCAATTTAGAAGATATTTTGCAAAAGATTTATCGCATGAAAGACGATATATTGTCCTTGTTTTTCACGCAATTAAAGTATCTTCTAAATTAATTTTTCGAACTTAAGACAATATTCTTTTTTTTTTTTTTTTTTTTAAAGAACATCGAGCTGCGTTGATTAATAAAAATATATGATGCGTGTGTAATAAAAATATATGATCCCATTAAAAAAAAAAGTGCAGATATCTCTTGAAATTTCTACTACTACAAATTCTATCAACTACAAATTATTACTAGTTCGTTCTACGCTAAACAATTTTCGTTAATAAAATTTTTCCATATTTTCCAAGAACAACACTACATTCCCGACGTTTGGGAAATCGAATGATTAATTAGCCAGCAATTAAGCGGGCTCATTTTAAAGCTAATACTCTCAAAATGTGTTGCTCATTTTGTTCTAAGATGTTTTTACACTACGTATCATGTAGAAAAATGAAGACACTTTTTCTTTAGCAATTATTTTCACGAATGAATTTGAAGATTGAAAACGGAAAATAAGTGATAGTTTAATAAAACGAATGTTTATTTTATTCTAATATAGCGTAGATGGAAAATACATGCACGTAATTCTTCGCACTAGAACTACCAACGAGATTGTTCTATAAATTTTCTATCAGAAATATTAAAGTAAAACAAACAAAAAAAAAAAAATTTTACAATTAATTTTACAAATAATACAATTGGGAGTGCACAAAATTTTATTTATACACTTTATGGGAAGAATTTCATTAAAGTCTCTAAAAATTTCAACGAAATCAGAAAATCAGAATTGGTCATTCTGACTATATTGTTTTGGTGGTTTTCAGTGTTAAATCGAACGACGAAAGAATTTAGATAACATTCAGATAGAACACAAAGGTATGTAATCCTCCTTTGTAATCATACGCGCAGCTACAAGAATAGCTACATGCATATCACGTTGCAACGATCAGCGAATAAAACAATTTTTACGGGAAAAACGAAGAACCGTTTATTTCCCGCGCGTTATTCTTCCTATTTTCATTCACGGAAACGTTTTACTTGAAGCGTTTATCGTAATCGTATGAATTATATCGCGATTGACAAGATGAAGGACAAGAGATTGGTAGCTAGTGAGCTGATTACGCGTTGCAGGAAGATAAACGATTGATCAACATATGCAAGATTTTTCCATAAACATTATGATTTGCTTAGAATTGAAAAGCATTAAACGTATATATATATATATATATATTTCACATAAAATTTGTATAAATGTTCAATATTTTCATACGTGTAATACACGCAACCGAGTAAACTTATGAATTAGATTATTTGTTGTTTATAAAAATTTGAATTTGCACGAACGTTTAATATCTCGTTCTCTATCTATTTCATTTTTTCAATATGTGTTCTTTTCTTTTTTAGACGTATGAAATTTTCATATATTACATGCATATACATTTACTACATGATTCATCACATGATATTATACAACCAGGCAAAATGTTTAATAAACGTTAGGTTCGTGAAAAGTACCAACATGTTCAACATGAATTTTCACTTTCTATTATTCGTTTTCTGTATTTCATTTTCCAATACCAGTCTTCATTGTCTGTTTCATTCTTTTCTTTCTTTCTTTTCAAATATATGAAATTTTCACGTTAGATCACAATTCATCTACACGTGTTTATGATATTATAAATTAATTACAACATTATGTATGTATATATATATATATATATATATATATATATATATAATATTATAAATTAATTATAACACTATGTATTATAACATTATATTATGTATTTATACGATATTATAAACGAATGAGAACACTGGGAAAAGATACAATTTGATCGGCTGTTTCTTTTCGATCGATGGTTTTTTAGATAATTCAGTTTGTCTTTTGCAATTGGCAAGAAACCAAGGCTTCAACGAATGAGAGCGTAACGACGGAAAATTATTTTAATATCACGCCTGGCGAGACAAAGAATTATAAGTCAACGGGGAATGGAACGTTGTCTATCCGGTTTCTATTTCTAACGATCTAACGGAATTTCCCCAGAAATAAACATGCACACAAGACTTACGAGCGTGAAGTTCTCCGCAGATGAGCTGCGAACAATCATTCAGAAGTGAAAAGCAAAATTCGTTTTTTTGCGAATTTTGAACTAAATTGAAGATATTTTTGATTGTTGCGAATTAATAGATGGCGTAAATGTTTAATACTAAATTCAATAATTCTAATCTAATACTAAACGATGTAACAAAATCAAGATGTTGTCTCTTTTGGACCTTTAATTAGTAAACAAATTCTTTTATTATTCATTCTAAGCAGATTGCGGATTTATGCATTTGCAGCGGTTTTGAATAATTTTGGAAACTGTGTAAAGTACAAATGAAAAGAATTTAATTTTTATAATGTTTAGTAATATAATATATTTGTAATATTTAGTAACAAATTTTTACGTAGTTTCCATTTCTTTGATTATGCCCGTAACAATATGAAATCGCATAAAAATCCGCAGTCTAATTCTAAGATTATCTATACAATATTTATACCATATCTAACACTTAAACACTCAACAATCCAACTCAAAGATCCCAAACTGTTAACCTCATTAGGAATCAGAATTGTGTTAATGCAACATTTCAATCAATTTCAAACAAAATTATTTTCCACCAATTTATGTTATTAAATTCTATAATTATTACTTACAATTATTCAGTAATTTATTAATCATTATTTTCAATCAATTTATGTTATTAAATTCTATAATTATTACTTACAATTATTCAGTAATTTATTAGTCAATAGTCATAGCTATGGTCGTTAGTACCAGTGGTTACAGTATTACTTATCAGTTATAATTATTTAGTAATTATTAATTTTAAAGTTTGGAGTTGATTTCAAAGTATTAATTTATCATGTTGTAGTTACTTGAAATTAGTCATTACCGGACTGCAGATTTTTATGCAAATTCATATTTCATTTAAATAAAATTTAATATAGAAAAGAGAAACTAAATGGAAAATTGCTTTTTCTATTAATTATTATACAGAGAATTTTACATCTCTTTGCAGTTTGTGTATTTTTACATCTTAAAGTTTCTTATATAAACCTAGCATAAAAATCCGTAATCACTGGTGAAATATTTTATTATTTTAGACAGTTTATTATTTTAATCGCTATTGTCATCAATATTATGCTCACGGTTATTAATACGAGTTATTAATTACAATTATAGTATTATAATTATTAGTTAACAGTTATCAGTAAATTCAACAAAATAACGATTAAGATAGAGATAAAAGTTGAACAGCCTAAACGATAAAATCTAGTCGAGTATTGTAAATATAATACAATGTAGTAACCCAATAACAAATATGACAATGTATCTTATCTTAATCGATCATTAAGATACGCTTTCGATTTTCATCGTAAAATAGGAAGAATAGAAAAAAAAGAAAAAGGGAAAAAACGAGATAAAAGAAACGCTGTATTTATACCAAGAGAAAATTACTAACCACATTCGATCTATACGGTAATTTATTTCTTGCCCCGTCATTTTCTTCCTGAATTCTGATCGACCGATCACGTGAGCGATATTTACGATCGTGTTAATTATTCTTAACCCTAGATCGGCGTACAATCATGATAATTTTTGCTCGTATGATTCAGACGTCAATTCAGACAGTCCATTGTTGCGATAACAACCGATCGCGAAGTGTAGAAGAAATTAGGAGAAAGAGAGAGAGAGAAAAAAATCCTATTGTGTTGTACTAATGGATGACACGCGAGTTGCGGAATTGATCAATGTGACTACCGTTTGCTCGTGAAAGATCGCGACTGGCAGATGAATAAATGAAAGATCGATACGATCAACGATTTCAGTTGTAATTGGCATTGTCGAGATTTATGACTAGTGTACGATAATGCGTACGCAGTAAAAATTGCCTAGCGCTTATATGTATTTATACGTAATAATAATATATTACACAATTATTATTATTACTTCATGTTTCGATAATTTTAATTTTAAATTTAAATTCAATATACATACATCGAATCAATTAATTTAGTTTACGACAGATGAAAATTAATTTTTCAATGTATGAAATTAGATTTTAAAATTAAATTTCACGGTGTGATAAAATTAAATGTCAAGAGAAGTTTAGTTTGGACTGAACTTGTTTGGAAAATGCTTGGAAACAGTATCGAATTTCGTTGAGTTAAATATATTAACAATGTAAATTTCGCCATTTTTGATTCCTCCTCCGTTGGTTTCAACAAGATGATTGGTATAATAATTTCCTCGGCTCGTAAGTGCTATAAATAATACTGTAGTCGAAGTACTAGCAAAAAAGTGGATTACGTATTTCCATTTGCTTTCGACAAATTTCTCAACTTCAATGATTACGCAGTTAGTTGTTGTTGCACAACATTCTCAGAAATGAAACGATTAATTAACTTCGGTGCGTATTGCAAAACGTATTTCAAATCGTGATTTCGAAATGTACAAATCATCAGGACTAGTGCTGCAATATTATTTAAATGTAAATTTATTTATATTCAACGACTGTTTGAAAGATATCTAAAAAGATATTGAATGTGAATATTTCAAGATTCTCTTTGTGACTAATAGGGCAAATATTATCAAAAGATTGTCGATCTTATACACTAGTATATATTCGATGCAATGCACTTTTTTGAGTTAATTCTTACTTTCTAATGTTTATTAATTTCTATTAGTTTACTATCATTTCTAGAAAAAAGTATCTTCACCCGTCATTTATACAACGCGAAGTCATCTCTCGAAAAGGAAAAGAAAAAAAAAACGAATACATAATTGTGAAAATAGACATAGTTCTACGCTATAGAATGAGATCAAGTTGGATTGTCATCTGATTTTCTTTTACAAACTTTTACGACAGTTTAAAAAAAAAATCATCGACAACTTTCGTGTCTTTGAATTTTCGAATTCTCAAACTTTTGAACTTTTGAACTATGTTGTTCAGTGTATATGTCAGAAACACCTGTACAGCATTGAAATTTTATAAGAAGAAAAATGTGTCACATCGACATGTCGCAAGGGTTTAATCTCGATAAAATTTCAATTGGAATTGATAATTGTTTCTAGGGTTAATTAAACGTGTAAATGTATGTATGCGTGATTACCTGGAGTCTTCGAGAAGTAGTATAGTGTTGGTTGAATTGATGTGCTTCAGGTGTCCCTCGAGGCGTCCTTCGCTGACAACTAGAACAGTCGCGTTCACCGGTTTGCTGAAGAATCCGTCTTCCGGCGCTCCAATATGCACGATGTGCGACGTTAAATCTGAAATTTATTCAAATTTTCGATTTTCCGAGCCTTGAGATTTTTTTCGAGTTTTCAAGTCGTCAGACTTTTCAATTTCCTCGTGTTCTCAAGCTTCCAACATTGGATTTTTCGTGCTTTAGAGTTTTCGAAGATTCGAAGGTTTGAGAACATTCTCGAACGTTCGAATCTTCAGACTTTCAAATTTTTCGGCCTTATAATTTTTTCTCAGCCTTGAGATTCTCGTTGCCTTTCGAACTTTCGAAAGATTCAAGCCGTACGATTTTCAAACTTTTCGATTCGTTAGGTTTTTAAATTCTCGTGTCCCTGAATGTTTGAAATTTTCAAGCTTTTTTTGAAACATCAAAATTCTTGAACTTTCGAGTCTTTAAACACTGAGATCTCGGATTTTGGAATTTTCGAATACTTTCTCAAAATTTCTCGAGCTTCAGAATTTTCTTCCGAGTTTTCAAGTTTTCGATTTTTCGTGCATTGGAATTCTCCGATCCTTGAATATTTCGTAATTCTTCGAACTTCAGAATTCCCGAATTTTTGAATTCCTTCGAATTCGGAAACTTTAAATTTCGCAATAATTCTCAAATTTTCTAACTTTCGAATTTTAGAATTTCTTAGATTTTCAGAATTTTCAATACAGATAATTTCTTCCATTTTTTCATACATTTCTATTACTGATTTATCAATTTTATTATTGTGATCATTCTAAATTCGTTTCCTATAACGATTTGCTTCTCTTGATAATTACTACTCAAGTTTTCTTAATAATTATTACTAATATGATCGTAATAATTTAATTATCTCACCGTCTTGATCGCCATCGTCAATCAACACGCAAAGACCTTTCTGAATGGCTGCTGTTGTTAGCTTTTTGGCAATGTTTTGAGCATCATCTTCCCCATCTTCATCCGCGTTTACCACCAGTGAGAATGATTTCCATTTCAATTCTTCCACGATCTTCAACGTCCCCTGACACATAAAGTCGTATCTCGCGCAATAATTATAAATAATAAAAAGTCTTTTCGCTGAAATATTTAACCTGCAAGTAAAGTTACGGATGCTTGTGCTTTTTGGGGGGGAAATTTAAAGTATCAAAAATTTACAAGATGCACAATGCGCAAGAATGCAGAAATTATTCAAAATAGAACATTTGTTATTTTGCGTTCGTTGTGCTGCCTTTGAACTTGCTATTGTTAATTTTTAATTTAATTTCTCATTTTTTCGTTTTCACTTTGATGCTTGCTTCTGTTACTTTTTCTTCTTTTCTTTCATTGGGGAAGAAAATTTTCTGATTTTACTCGAATGAATAAATGGACAAATACTTAAATAGATGAAACAGATTTTTCTTTGTTTCGTGTAATGTTCATAGAAATGCAAAACGTTCTGAAATCTGTTTATAGAGATCGTAATTATTAAAAATCGTCGTTTTAAAGCAAGTGTATTGACAATAAGTCTCAGGGTATTCAAATTCGAATCGATAAATACCAAGTTTAAATTAATAAGCATAATCTAATATTTGTCTAATCTTTTTCTGCATCATATTGTGTAAACATATTTATTTCCTATTTACACAATCTACCAAAATATTCTAACCAAGTCACTCTCGACTCGGTTTACTAATATTTTATTTCACAGAATTTAGGTTAGGTTAGGTTAAGTCAGGTTAGGTTTAAATTAGCTTTACGTTAAGTTTAGCACGTACATATTACAATCGACCAACATACACATATATACATGTACATTTTTATGAATAATGTTTCTCATTCTTTCTCAATTTTTCTGATTCGCTGAATATTCACATATTGCGTCGATTAACATTTACGTGACACAATTATTACCAGCCAAGCTTACGAAATGGCGTCAGGTTTGCCTCGCTATAGCGTTCACAATTATCAGACAAATCTCTAACATTTCGATACATAACCGAGAATTTTATTAACTGTTAAATTCAAGAAATTTTAATTTATCGTGTTATTTCTTCGCTCGTTGTGCAATTTCTTTGCCAGTGCACACGGTGCGTTGATTAGCAATAGCCTTCGAGCTGGTAGCAAATTACAATAGAAATGCGACATAAAAAATTCTAATTGCAAGTCTTCGATCGGCAATTACAGTATAACAACGTTAGATGATGTAATAGAGTATGCATAAATTACTCTGAGTATGTTAATAATATACAAATATGCGAGGGCGATGAAGCATTGAGACAAGCGATTACACACATGAACGAATTTTATAACACACAGAAACGCGAAGGGGAAACGTCGATTTTTTTTTTAGCGAATTTTCAGTTTTCCTGAAAACGGGTGCATATCCCGTTGTCATTAACCACGTTCGGTGGCGAAAACGAACATAACGACACGGTTTCTCTGAATTTATTCAAAATGGCGATTCTTGTAAAAGGAGACTTCGATTTTTAAATTTCATTCATTGTGGATTTAGTGACGAAAAGAAATTTGTCAATTCTTGTGTCACCTACTGTGTCGAGAAGAAAAATGTGTCTTCACTATGGATAAATATTCTAAAATAAAACGAACGACGTATTTCGAATTCGATGATTTCAAGCTTATAAACTTAGATTTCAAGTTTATCACAGATTTATTGCCGATTTTTTTTTTTATGGAATTCTAACCAGTTTAAATATTAATGAAAATTATTGGAAAATAAAGTTTCTAAAACTTGACATTTTCCCTTTCTCTCTCGTAGATCTTTCATACGCTAATGAAAAACTAGAAATTCCCCCGACTCGAAACTCGAAGAAAAAGTTCGGTGAAATATCTTCATAGTCGAATACAAACTCGAAAGTTGAACTTCGTTCGAAGAGCGAAGAGAGTGGAGTGGAAAGCAAAACTGATCAATAATAAGAAAGATTTTTAATAAGAAAGAACGAATCGTTTCTTATTACTGTCGATATTAATTCATCAAGGATCAGAAAATAATTTATTAAATATGTACTTCGATTTTTTTTTTGATTTCTGAAATTTTCAAATCGAAGTAAAGAGATAGTGACAAAAAAAAAAAAGAAAACATTCAGCGAATTGTTGGAATTCTCTTTTAGTTAAAATAGATTTATATTATAAATATATTAAATTAATAATACATTTGAAGCCAGTATTAATTACATTCAATTAAATTTCGCAGTTTCACCGTAATAAAATTAGAAATTTGCATTTCTATATTGTAGTTAAATTATTATTTAACATAATCAAATTGGAATTACTATATCAAATCAAATTTAAATTACTAGATTAAATTGTTAATGTGAGATAATAAATTACGCCGCATACATATTGAGATATTATAATGTATTAATATAATGTATATTTAATTTGAATTGTCATGTCAAGTTAAATTTTAATTACTTCAATGAAATGATGTATTTCATTGCATTGATACATTATCGTTACATGCATATATAGCGTAGATTACTATATCTCAATTTTCATTTAATATTTCTAATTAGAATAAATTCTAAAACTTGCGTAAATAGATTGCAGATTTTATAGATTTATAGATACTTTATATTTTTGACGATTAAAAAGATAGGATTTAATTAGAGATTTGATTTACCTAGCCTAAACTTAAACATTACAACCGTATAAATATTTTATACATTCTCCATATTGTGTTCATTTTTTTTTATATCTTCAAACTTTCCATAAATGCGTGAAAATCCACAGTATTAATATAAATACGATGATATAAACAATAGGATATAAATATAATTATCGTATTAACATAAAAATAATATAAATATAGAAAAATTTATAAATTACTTCGACTAATACTTTATATATACTTTAAATAATACAAATATATATTACTACTATAATATATAATACATATTACAATTAGATACATAATATTAGATACACACATTATAATACAGTAGTACATATACATTATATATAATCTATGCGCACATAATATACACATATTCTAATGTACATTACAATTACATAACACACAATATATAATAAAATCATAGACACATCATACGTAATATATGTTACATATAATAATGTACAATATATTACATATAATACACTACTATTTACAATATAAATATAATATATATTACAACTACAATTATAATACACACTACAATTATTATACTGAAATTGAAAAGCATGAATGAAAATGAGAAACGTTTCTCGAACGTTCGTCTACTTTAATTCAATTCCCGCTAGAGAAGACGTAGAATGTTCCTGGATCACGCCCTGAATCACGTTAATCAATATTTTTCTAGTTAATGCTTCAATTGAGAACGTTGCTACATATCCTAAGCTACTTTATCTCACTTACAGTTCGGTATCAGAAAGAAGAAAAAAAAAAGTGTATAATGGTGCAACAAATGTGTAAGTCGCGATCGCGTTAATCATTGTAATTCGTAAGTATTTTAATTTGAACGAAGGTTATACTCTGTACTATCAATAAGCGCTATAGCGTGTCTACAGTGTGTCCAAGTTTTTTACCGTAAAGCTAGATGCAAAAATGAGGAAAGAAATTTTTATTCGAGGCTGTCATTTTGTTTTCGTGAAAATCTACTTAATTTAATTATTCCACGTAGAAATAATTCCGCGAAATATAACTAATGACTGATTGAAGAATATTCGACATTAATGCTGAATATTTTCATTTTGCGCTTGAAATTTTATATTTATCGATACTATAAATTTAATATTCATTAATATATCCTTTTTTTCAAAGGTATTATCTTTGAACACGAGTAAATAATGAATTCTATAACGAACGAATTACTTATAAGATACACAGTTATATTTTTTATATATTATATTATATCAGTGTTACACTATATTTCATTTCATTTTGTCGTATCATTTTTATTATGGATCTTTTATTCTCATTATTTCGTTATTGTCGTATTATTATCACTTACGCTGGTTGGTTTCGTTGGAACAAAGATTTTTGTCGTGCTCAATTAACAACTTTCAAACCAAACAGCTACGTGCATGTTCAAGCTTTAATTTTTTCACGTGAAAGAAATTCTACTCCGTACTTTCACGTGTTTCAGTCAATTTGCACTGAAACCTTGGACACCCTGTATATAGAAATTTTATGGCGATCATAAAAAACGTCAGTCGATCTCGTTATTTGGAGGTTGTCACAGCTGTTCGAGTTAATAAGCAGTTAGTCACCTGGACTAGATAAGAATCGGATTCCTTCGCTAGATGATGAAGGTACGGGGAATTCGATTCACGTCTCACGATATGCGGCACTTTCAGCACTGACGTTATCTTGTGTACGGCTTCCGCATTTGTCGCAGTGTCTGGCCCGATAATTCCTAGTGAAAACAGTAACGCAATGTATAGAACGTACCTCCGATGATTCATTATCATCGATATAACAATTTTTTAACTCTCAATACAATATTTCATCTTAATGTTAATAACCGAATCTCTGCGGAGATTCATAGTTTTTGTAAAGATAATTAAGATCTTTTTATTCTATTATGAATAGATATTTTTGTCTATATTTTGGATTTGCATTCTATGCGTTTTTTTCATCTTCAAATTTACACGCGTAAAATATCCATTTTTGTAAATATTCACGAAGCGCATGAAAATTCGCGGTCTTGATAATAAATTTAATTAATGGCAACAGCAGCGTTGGGCAAAAGTGATTAATCGAGGAAATTTTAATCGAAATAAACGATCATTTTTCAACTTCGGTTATTAATCGTAATTGACGATTAAAATTTTCTACTTTAGCCGCGACGAACGATGAAATATCCCTTAATTGCGATTAAGAATTAAATTTTTACTTCATTAGTTAATTATTGTTCACGATTAAGTTTCTTCTAATTTTAATCGTCAGTCGAACAATGAATTACTGAAATTATTTTCGTTGTGAAATTAGAATTCTCTATGTGTGTTCTCGTTCGCGGATCGAGACATCATGCGATAATGTGATATGATAAACCTGCGAAGTGATATTGATAAAAAAGCAAGATTCTTTTTATTATTGCTTTTATTATTGAAAGAAAATTCGAAATAAGTTGACTAGGCTTGCAGCTAGAATGGATCTGTACCTCTCGATATACTATAAATCAGAAATATTTCTTTTATTTCGATTAAATATCTCAACGCCGAAGCTTCATTGTAATTTCAAAGTATATCATTAATTTCAATGGAAATTACAATTCAAATTCGATGTAACAAATTGATAACTGACGATTATTAGCTATCAGCCGATTTTTTGACGATTAGTCTCCTTTGATCAACGACCGACGATTATCCATTTTATCGATCGATAATTCCCGACAATTTTCCACCTACAATTAATCGTAAATCGTTAATCGATGAAAAAATTTTTTTTCATTTACAAACTTTCTTAATCGACCGATGCCCAACACTCTTCGGCTAGACAGGCCAACAACATTGCGTCATGCAAAAAGGAAAAAAGAGAAAAAAAAATGAAAAAAAGAAAAAAAGAAAGAAAGAAAACGCAGGAATGTGAAAGGTTAGAATTAACAAAATGCAAGTATTTCAGTCACGATCGTAAATTCTTTCGATTTCACGATTGGCCAACTAAGCGGCAAAACTATGTGCGTGTTTCGAACAGAAGCCGATTGCAGCAATGGAAATCGTGACGTAAGGTCGTACGAAATCGTTTTCCTCGCAAATTTTTCTTAACAAAGTAACAACACATGGGAAGTTCCCATGGTAGATGCGTTCCTCCAAGGAATGGCGTAGCAATGGCGGTTACCTAAGTAGTATGGTGGTTGCAAACAGTTCGTGTCTGCCGCCACGAGAGCTTTCATCGCTGCTTTCAGAGCGCCAATTATGCTGCCGCACGTGTCCAAAACAGTCAGTTCTGCAACATAGTTGAGAGTCGTGCTCCGTTATTCGACGTAACGCGATTTTTGCTTCATTCAGTTTCGCGATCGAGGGTCATCCGATCGAGAAACTAAGCTGAGAGATGTGTTGTTCCCCCCCCTCCCCCCTCCCCCCGAGGATTAATATGAACGAACAGAAGTCTATGGCCTTCGAAATTAATTAATCAATCGATCAGTTAGCGAGGTAGCGAAAGCTGACGTGTGTGTATAATAATTCAAGTAAATCCAGAGATGTAAAAATTTTCATAATTCAAATTATTGCTGCTCGTTCCCGCTTTCCTTGCCAACAATTATTTACGGACGTAAGGATACTTCAGTTTGATTAGAGTGGTATTTCGATTGATTGATTGCGAAAGCACTGAGCCACCAATGCCTGATCGCTCGTTAGAGATTATGTAGGGATTGATTCGCGTTGATTGTTTGTTACGATTTCCAAGAAGAACTGCGTGTCGATGAAATGGTTATCCTGAAAGAACTAATTGTAAGATCGAGACGTGCCTATATACCTCGGAAGGTGCTTTAATAAATAATGGTGCGTTATAAATACAATGAATTAACAACGAACTTGTATTTTCCGATCAGATACGTCAGGCACACCCTTAACAAGTAATGGTAACAAAACTTATGAAAGACGGTACTATTTATGATGGATGTTGTATATTGCTATTGTTTATGCCTTGTGTACCAAATTGTAACTGTTGTAATTGCTATTAACTGAGAATTGTTCTTGCAAGTCTTCATAGGATTGTTACCGATTACGATTCAGAGTTTCTTGGAATGCAACAATCTTGAAACGAGCAATAAAACCGAGTTTGAAGACCTTTCCTGAATAATGGTACCTTTATACCCGTGTAACAATAAATTATTAATTCTAATAGATCATTCGAATTGACGTTATTCAAATTTTGCATCATTGATTTCGCAATCAAGGATTATTCGACTGTATTAAGTTAAGGGATGATCTTTTCGGTGATTAATGTAGACAAATAGAAGTTTGCAGGCTTTCGGATTTAAGATTTAGGATTTAGACTTTATTTACTTCGATACTAATACGTAGGTTTCGTAAGAAAACATTACATTACATGAAACGAAGTTATCACATTCAACACTATAAATGATGCAATTATAACGGGTTAACGTCGTTAACCCATTCGCGCAAAATAACGAGTTAGGTTAGGTTTAGGTCAGATTTAAGTTAGGCTTGTGGTGTACTTTTGTGGCAATAATATGCATTAACGTGAGCATATTATTGTTAATGGTCGGGATAACGCTGTGTTGTATTGCTTTTGAATAATAATTATTCTATATAATTACGAAATACCGTTTTAATTAATTACGAAATCGTTTTGCTTGTAATTCAGTATGAGCAAACGTAGAAATAATTTTGAAAAGTGTAGCGATAGCGACAGCGATGAATAGATTTTTTTTTTTTTCAAAGACAGAAAAAAACGTTTCAGACTGTATATTTTCCGAAGATTCTGATAATGAGGAATAAAAACAAATGAAACGAATTATTAACTCAAGTTAACTCAAGTTTTATAAAATTGAAGTTCAAATATCTCCAAACTAATAATTTTTCACATATATGAGTTAATACCACGATGTCACTATGAACATAAAATATATAACAACGTGATATTAAAAAATAAAAGTGCCGTGAATATTAAAAATATTAAAAATAACACGAATATTGAAAAAATTATATAAAATTAGATTATTATATTTTAAAAATTTTATAAATTATATAAAAATAAATTATTAAATTGTATTTTACAAGTTTTGTAAATGATATAAAATTAAATTATCAAATTATTAAATTATTAATTATTAAATTGTTAAATTATACAAGTTTTATAAATGATATAAAATTAAATTATTAAATTATTAATTATTTAATTACTTAATTGCTAAATTGTTATTAAAGTATTAAAAATAATATGAACATTAAAAATAAAAATGTCCTGGTACTTCCGAGCGGCCCATAGGCTATGGCGAGTTAATTTTTCTGAACGCATATATATATATATATATATATATATATATATATATATATATATATATGTGCCTATAGTGTTCAAAGGGTTAATCGGGATTAAAAATAAGAAAGGAATATTTCGCTCATTTACCAATGTCGTAACCACTCGTTTTGTTGTTGTGGATTTCCGCGAGTAGTTTCGCGGCTTCGTACAGCAGCACTCCTCTAGCGGACAGCTTCCTGCAGGACGGATCGTCGTGAATGCTCGTCAGCAGCGAGATCTGTGCCTGATTTCCGCATTCCGTTCGTCCGCCGCAGGTACACGCACAGATGACGCCCATTACCAACAAAACTCGTAACTTCCCCATTTTATTTTCGATCTTACTTTCCTCTGTTCCTTCTTCTTCTTTTTCTTCTTTTTATTTTTCTATTTCTTTTCTCTTTGCTATTTTTATACTTGTACAAATCAAATATCTCTCTCTCTCTCTCTTCTTTTTATTATATTATACCTTTTTTAATCTTCTTTCGATTTATTTCTCTTCTCGTCTCTTTCGCGTCCTCTTGATTTCACGTCGCAGTCAGAACGAAGCGATCGAAGAGAAAATCGTGGAATAATAATCGGCGACGTGAGCACTGGCTAACGGGCTAACTGCAACACTGTGTTTCTCTATCTTTCGTCACTGAAACTTCCGCAATGCACGCGAACGACACGAAACGAACGCCGATGAAGGAACGCGACGATGAAGGAGAATGCGACGATGAAGGAGAATGCGAGGGAGGGCGCACGGGGTGAAAATCGCTGATCGCCTGAGAGGGTAGCCTGTTCTCTCCAGAGTTGCTTCTCCTCGAACTGTGGACCTTGGTAGTGAAAAGCGGAAGCTTTATATAAGGAAGCCAAGTACGGTATGCATTAAGCGAATTTCTAGGGTTTTAAGGCCCCGGTTACCGCGCGCCACTCAAGACGACCTTGTTACGTTTCTCTCGCCTATTCTAACCCCGAGATTATACGCATTCACTCTTTATAATTCACTGTTCGTACACTCTCGGCGATCGTTTTTTATTCTAGTTTCGTTCAATACACTATATTACATTGTTCGTCATGTTATATTTTTATAGTTTTAATATATTATATTGTTTGTCGTGTTGTATATTACAGTCCGTTGTTCAACGGGTTGTTCAACTGAATAAGTGATCGGTGTTTCTATTTTATATGAATATTTTGGAACGTTCAAAGTAGGAATAATATTGTACATATTACGCAAGATTTTGAATGATGCTATAAAAATGAAAAAATATAGGTTCTTTTACTTCACTTTTTTTATACTTATATTTTATAAAAATTATAATTCGATATGAATATTATATTATATTTGTTTAATTTAATTGTCTATTATAATATAATATAATGTAATATGATATGGTATAATTATAATGTAATATTCTATCGTTTAACTTTTTGAAGATATCAAATTTCTTTCGGTTTTATTTAAATATATTAAAGTGTATGTATATATATATATATGTGTGTGTGTGTGTGTGTGTGTGTGTGTGTATGCCTAAGGGGATGAAGGATATTTCATTTAAGTTTTTCTAAGGTATTTTTCTATCTAATATCATTTATTTTCATCAGACAAAAGAAAAAAAAAAGAAAGAAAATAGAATAGAACTAACAGGAGTTTATATATATTATACATTGGATATACAATAATATAATATAAAAGCATGTAGGTGTAATATTGGATAATATTGTAGTATTAATTAATTATACAATAATATAATATTAAAGTATTTGTGTTATGTAGTTTAAACTCTTACTGAAAAGTTTTACAAGTTTTCTTGTATTTAATATCAAATCTTGGTCAATGATTAGATCCGCGATTTGACCAATGATTTATTTAATATATAAATTTTAATTATTTGTATTTGATCGTAAAGAAAATTAATTTTCAACTTGAATTTTATTTTATTTACTCCACTGCGTTATTGTATTTTATTGACGTATTTTTAATTAACGAGTTCATAACTATTAATTTATAACTGTTATTGATTTCTATGCATATTTCCAGTTTTCTATGTATATTTTTCATCAGGCGAATCTATTGTTCCGCCTAAATAGTTAAAATAATAACATATTTCAATCTTTAATTGAATGTTATTGATCTCTTGTTTCCAACATTTTTCGAGTTTGTTTTTGTTCTTTTTTTCCCATATTCCAGAGATATGTATATTGCTGGAAAAAAATTCCAATATCGATTTTTATTTTTTTCATCTTGCAATATTTAATATCTTGGTGACTCTGACCTCTTGTTAAGCAAACCGCGACTCTATAAACAACTTTATAAAGACAATTTGCAAAAGTGAAACTTGAGTACTGAAAGATGGAGAAATTGTGTAGGAAAGGAATGTATATAGAATATTATATTAGTTATTAAATATTTAGAATTACACTTCGAATATTTATACCTTTATTCATTACATTTGTATTATTAGAATTTGTATCTTGAATGTTTGAAGATTTTATTTATTTTTGTATCTCCAAAATTTCCATAGAAATTTGCATAAAAGTCCGTATTATTGACATAGTTCTACTAAAGAGTTCTGAATCTATTCCTTTGCTGTTTCTTTCATTCGAAACCTGCTTCTTCGTTACATTAGTTTTGGTAAACTAGTTACAACTTTCTCGCTTCGTTGTAGTAGCTTTATATAATCTGCCGCACAATTTTACTTGTGTATAGAAAAATATAGCAAACTAGAAAAACATTTTATATCATTAGCGTGACACTGACACAGGGTGTCTCATTTACAACGAAGAAAAATTATAATAAGAAAGTAATAATAATAATAATAATAATAAAAATAAAAATAAAAAGTAAGTTTATTATATATAGTTATATTTTTTAATTATTATTGTATTATTCTTATTCTATTATTATGTTTCATTTAATTCGTATTTTCTTGTGTCTTCTATTAATATTATATTCCAATGTAATATTAATAATAATAATAATAATATATTATATTATTATAATATTATTATTAATTTTAATATTGTACTTTATTAATATTTATTATTGTATTATATTATTATATTTATATTTTATTATACGTAACGATAAGAGTTATATATAATAATAAAGTTAAGCATAATAAAAATTTAAATATCTCTACGATAGAATTGAATATCTTTCCCTTTCATTTTAATCCATTTTTCTTTTTAATAATTCACATTATTATATTATATTGTATTATTTAATTTATATTGTATTATTGTGTTATTTAATATTCATAATATTATCGCATAACATTATACTGTTACGCAAACACGCCCGAGATACTAATAAGACGATAAAGATGCACAATAATTGGACTACAATTTTTTATATATCTGCGAGAAAGACTCACAGAATGTATATAGAATATGCAAGAATATTAAAAACATCTGGAGTGAAGTACTCGTTTTTTAACAATTTTTAAATTTTTAAAATTTTCAAAATTTTTAACAATTTCTTTTTCAGTTCTTGCTACTTCGTTTCTACGCTAAACGCTTCGCGTTTGTTCATAATACAGGATGAAATTAATAAAAAATCTAGTAATAATGGATTGGTTGTGATCTTGAGAGAGACACAGAGAGAACCTTTCTTAATCAACAGTAAGCTCGTTAGCATACGTACATAACATCTAGCGAAATTGTAAATCCTCTCGTTGCATAACCTCACCCTTGCATAACCGCGAGGATGCTTGATTAGAACGTATCTTCTATCGCGGTTCGACGTTGTTTTAAAAAACTAGGTTTCCTTTGCATGAAAACGATGCCTCAACACGCTTCGTGTTGTATGATACTACTTTACAGAGAATGTTGTAGAATCTGCCATTCTATATAAAAAATATATATTTCGAAAATAATTTTATTAATTTCTACTAATTTAATAGTAATTTTGTGTTAATTTTTTTTCTAATTATTCATCCCGAAAAATTATGATTACTGTTATAGAAAATATACTAGTATATTACGTAATATGTATATTAAATCATTAAGTATTGATATATTAAAAAGTATACAGTTTCAAAGAATTATGATTATCATTACAAAAACATGATAAATGAAATAAAATAAATAAATAAATATATAATATATATTAAACTAAGATTGTCGATATATCAAAAGCAGAAGTTAATGATATCGTTCATCTGAAACATCTTTTATGAAGATGTAAAAATCAGGTCCAATGGTATGGATAATACATATGCAATTCGCGCGTGTTGAAGATCTCTCCTTTACAACAATCCCCGAAAATTTGATGTATGATTTCTTTTTCGCCATTTTATTGGACTTTGAATATTAGATATTGGATGATGGAAATTGAAGAAATTTAAAAAAGAAAAAAAAACATTTTCATTGCTCGATATTCAAAGTTTAATAAATAAAATAATCCTGAATGTAACAAGGTTACGTGAGAATAATGTCAAAGGAATGTAACTTGAACTGAAGGAAGAAAAAAGAATCAATTTTATGTACGATATATTTATTTGGAAACATTCGACTGAGTGAGTTTGACACCTTCTGATGAAATTCACGCTGTTTGCTCGAAATTTTTACAAAAAAAAAATATAGATTTTGACAAAAAATTCACAGAACAAGCGTAGAAAAATATTGCCAGATTCTGAGAAATCGAATCGGCATAATCTCCCTGGAAGAATGCAGAAAAGTATTTTCTTCGTCCTACTCTTCCCTAAAAGACGATTTTGTAGTGAATATTATAAATTCATTCATATAATAAATTACACAGATTGTGTGGTATATAGTATAAAAAATTATATAGATTATATAGAGCATATAGTAGTATAAATTTATACTATCTTAGTAGTATAAATTATATTATATAATTTATAGTAAAAATAGTAAAATAACACACAATGATATTTTTCAAATTCGAGAACCCCAAGGATTTCCTGGATCTCTACTTAAACCAAAAAAGTTTAAAAGTTTAAAAATTTAAAGCTACTTTTTTTTCAATAAATTTGCAATTAGTGGTTCGCATCTTCCATGTTTAGACAAGCAACGCGGAATGAAATTGACGTGCGCGATATATTCGGACACGATTTCACAAAGTTGTCAATCTTCTGTACATAGTGGAACGCAGGATGAAACTTCAATAATCCGAAGAAAATGAAAATGAAGTTTTCCAAGGGATAAAGTTACGGAGCGGATGTACAGTGAACGGGGAACTTTTTGTTCTATAATATATATTGTAGTACACGTGCGCCCTTCGTTCAGGAAGAGGAGAGAAGAAAGAGGGTGCAGTATCCTCGGCATGAAAGGAAAAGTCGATCGAAAAAGATGGATGGTGACTCTTATTGGTTTTGGGAATTTCGTGTTTCAATGAATTCCTTTGGTACATCGTTTGCAGTTGGAAATTCTTCGGCGGTGCAAAAATCTAAATTCACAGTGTATCTCTATGGGGGATGATAATTTTTATTTTTACATCGAAGTGAGAATAGGAGCAGAAATTATATTATACACGTTGAAGTGTACTTGACATATTAAAAATCAGCAGTCTAACAATTATTCTAAATGATACGTTTTACATTGTAAAATGTACGAATTATAATAAAACTTGAGGATTGTTTATAATTGTTTATATAGATATGGTAAGAAGTAATTTTGCACAAGTGGCAGAAAATTATTACTATCTTTATAATAATTTATTTTAAAATGAAGAACATATTTGTTACATTAGTAAAGAAGCGAATTATTCATTGCATTTAATTTGATACATAGAGAGGATAAATAATCAAGCAGGTGGCAGTAGAAATCAGTTTGCGTGCATAGCTGTAGTTGATTGAAACGTTCTCGTTAGCTGGCGCCACTAATCAACACACGAATTTATTCAATCCCATACATTATCATTCTTTTTTTTTCAAAATTTCACTAATATTTTCAATGTTTCCGTACCGAAATTAGCTCGTTAATTCCAATAATATTTTATGTTAGAAATAAAACTTTCACATTCGTTGATTATATTATCTTCAATTTTAATAATTTATATCTATAAATTTTTGACAGGGATGCGAATAGTTTTATTGAAAAAATTAATATTAGCTTTTACTAAGTAGAGAAGAGTCATATTAATTTTACTTTCAAGTCTTTTATAAAATTTTACCATATTTTTAAATTACCTTTAATCTTTTTGACAGACTAAAATTAACTTGTTTCTCTTTTTTTTTTTAATCACTAATTTGCTAAAACAAAAGGTAGAAAAATTAAAAAAAAAAACTTTCTTCTCTATGATTTCTTCCAGAATTAAATTCGACTAAATATTGTAAAAATGTATCATTACAGACTTTCACTATAATTTAACACGTATGTAAATGTATTGTTATTGTTACGTTACAAAATGCTCACGTATCGTATATTCTTGGAACAATCACACTTTTAATATTTTACCATTTAAATTATCAATTATCAAGGAAGTTTATTTTACATATAAAAAGTTACGCGCTACGTGAGAAGAAATTAGAGTTATCGAAATTATAAATATAAAATAATTACGAAAACATAAAATAATACCAGTGAACCGAGTTAATTGAAAACATCGCCAGCAAAAGTCGAAACGGACAGCAACGAGCCAGTAATCCAGAAATTTCAAAAAAATGCCTCGGCAAACTTTCTTCGAAATTCCTCGGAAAGGAAAGTGATTTGCCCGCGACGCGCGATTCACGAGACTAGAATATAATTCCATGCGGCGTGCTCGATTTGTCACGTTTTGTAAAAGAACGCGAGGCAAAGAACCGTCGATGAAAGAGAGGCAAATGGCGGGCGTTGGCGGCGAGGTTGATGTATTTGCGTCACACGTCGGGCCATTACTTAGTCAGCTTGGCCCGAGACCAACAATAACAGCGAAACTTTTAAAAGCAAGCAACACAGCGGGTCTTCCCACCACGATCTCAGAAATCATCTTCGTTGTGACTCGCCGACGTGTCTTATCTGTTTATTCGTACATCTGTCCGGACCCCTGTTGTAAATCCTTCATAGTTATATCACATGACTTACACACACACACACACACACACACACACACACACACACACACACACACACACACACACACACACACACACACACACACACACACACACACACACAAATATATATATGTTGAAATATATCAGTGATATTATATGAATATATGTTGAAATACCAAAACTATCAGTTCAGCTGATATTCATCGCTGTCTTGAAACTTTCTTACGTACTTTCTGTTCTTTTTTTACATTTCCTTTTTTTTTTTGATTCATTCGATTTGTATCACGTTTATTCAATATTTACATTCATATTTAGTTATTTATATCTATTATTTGTACATTTATATTTATTATATTATATATTCATATATTTAAATCTGTATTTAGATTTATGTTTACATTGACGTTCCAAAGCGTTTTTATTCTGCTGTTCGAGTGTTCGAAAATTACTAACGTTTAATTTATTCAATGTATCACGACACGTCTCTAATTAGTAAATCAATTATTTTATTATCAATTACGCAACATTGCGCATATATCGCAACGTGCATCCAATAAGCAAACCAATTATTTTATTATTAATTATAGCATTATCTGCACGGCTTCAAGGAGTTCAAGTGTCAGGAATTTTTTCGAGCGTCAGGAAAATTTCGAGTGTTCGAGCACTTATTTCACACTCGAGGATTGATCGAAATTTTTTTCACCTCGCTTTTGAATTTTCGAACTTTTAAATGTTTATTAATTTGCATTGCACGCAAACGATTCGCGGAAACGATAAATCAAATGGATCCACCGAGCAAAGGCCGAGGGACGTGAACCAGGCCAAGATTCTCAGAGGCCGGTAGCGATCATTCACTCTCGATGTTCCTAACCCTGTTTAATGGACACGGGGTGGGCCAAGAAAAATAACGTTTGCCGGTGTTTCCTGGAAACACGTGGGAATTTTGAATAAATCACGGATATCGGGCGCCGACTGGTAGATCGCCGGCGGTCGATTTTTAGACGTCTAGAAAAAGCATCAAACGAGCCGGCTAGAGAGAATCTTGACAGGGCACAAACGCGATTTATTTTGTGTCTTTCTCCCCCTTGTTTCTCATTTTTTCTACTCGACGCTGGATCGTAGTTAGTCAATGAATAAAGCCAATCAGCTTTGGGAGGGGATTTGGATCTTCGAAATGGAACCTCAACGAATACAGAACCTCGTGAATTCTTTTTTGGTTGTTTTCTTTTTTTTCTTTTTTTTTTGTGACAAATGCGATTGGCGGTTTTCTCGGAACGAGGAAGTTCTTGTCACTTTGTTTTAAAATTTTACAACGATGGACGACGTTTTTTAAGTTTTCAATTCATTTCGCGGTGATTCGCTCGCAAACAGAGAGAAATAGGGTTTGTAACTTGACTTTTGGATTTTCATTATCATTATTGTTGTAATGTAGTTATTTATTAGTTGTGTTATTGTAGATGACTATTACGTTTCAATTTCTTTAAATCAAACGTCTGTGGAATGTGTTGAAGAACTTTTTCTCGCAATTAGATCGAACGATCCTCTAAAATTAACTGTACGATCGTTTTATTGATCTTCGTTTAATTAATAATATCATATTGTAATTGTATTAATTGTATATTATATTACAATATTAATTTTTATTTATTAATATATTAAAATTAAATTAAACAGATTCATTTAATTTGTATTTCATATCGCAATATTTTAGAAGTATCTAAGCAATCTTACACATATTTTATTTGCCCATTCGACGCATGATGTAAAAACATTTTCGAAGGTGATTAATTCAGAATTATCAAAAGACTTCCACGATTTTTTCTTTTCTTTTTTAAAGTAATAATAAGTTCGAAATTTTTCATCGACAATTTTTCATCAGTTGGCTCAGTTATACTCCTTACTATGCGTAACACAATATATTTTTCCAACGATATACAATAACATATAACAATTTTTTTCATATAATAATTGAGATTTATTTATATAATAATGTATACGATGTACATAATAACGTATAAATATAAATAGATACAATAAGTAAATAAACACAGAAATGTAAACTCTTCCAGAATTCGCGGGAAAGATATAATAATACAATATCCATCAATTGACATTAACCTCTTGCTCTTCGTGAGATTTCCTTCATCTTGAACTTTGACATTAAGTCTGATGTGAAACCATCGAGTGTTACATATAATCTATTTATTATATTCATCATATATAATCTATTTACTAATTCTTGAGGAATTAAATTTGGAAATTCAAATACTCATATTTCACAGTTTGCTTTCTCTCTCTCTCAGATCGGAGCCATAACTCGTGCCATAACGGAGTGTTTAACTCGAATGTTTTACAATAAGCTCAAAGAGTTAAATAATAAAATAGTTAAGTAATAAAATAATATTAAAATAAAGAAAGAATCAATCCTGTAAGAAGCTTCAAGTTCCCGGCGTTCCGTTTCTCCGGCGGCTGAGGGGGTCTTTTGCATAATTGTTGCGTAATTAGCGTTGCAAGCACGGCTCGAGGAGCACAGTTCCCATTCGTTCATTTGAAGAGATTTCAAGCCGGGTGTTCTAGACCTACCGCAGTATCGAAGATATCCGCGCGTCTTGCATAAACCAGGTCGTGTCACGGGACTTCACAGGCTGAAACTAATTGAACACGAGCGACCAACCCCCAGAAATCTGCCCGAGCAGAAACACAGAGAGGATCGTCGTCTTTTGTTCAACTGTGAAACTATAATATCCATTGGACCCGATGGAAGTTTTAGCGATGAAAAGGTGAAAGGATCCAATTAAAGTTTCCTTCTGCAAGCAGAGCTCGCTTGTACTATTATTTAGTAAGTCTAATCTAGTACGTTTCGCGCTTCCGGTCGTCGTCTGATCCTTTTTTATTTCGCCGGTAATATCCGACGCTTCGCGTTGCCCGGAGGAGCAAGCGTCATCAGAAAGAACGAGAGATCGCTCGATGAGAAATTACGCTCGAATAACCGTGGAAATCATTTGAACATAAATTTCAAGCGATTTCAAGCCTTTTTTTTCACGGAGTTATCTTGTTTTTTGCAAAAAAATTGAAGGGATAGCGAGAGAGAGAAAATTGCATTGATGTTTGCACTTACTTAATTTATTGATCTTTTCGTTTTAATTACATTATTTTTATTTTAGAAGATTTGAACGAAACACGCAGATAATTATGAAAGATTTTTGAGAGATACAGCTTCGCAAGAAAATCGAAGAGATTGCGTTATTTTTTTTTTAATTAATTTCAATTGGTTTCTTTGCTTTAGATTTACTTACATCAGGTTATGTGAAAGTAATTTTAAAAGATTTATGTGAAACAGGCAAGGAAACCAAAGAAGATGCGCCATCTTTTTTCACCTTCGATTATATTATATTATTTGCGTAAAATTAATTTTTAAAGATTTATAAGATGAAAACATTTCATAATCATAATAATCAATATACATTTCATATATCAGGTGGTGCAACATTTGCGACAACATTAGAAATATTCGTAAGTTCTTTAAATTTTACTTTCTCTTTTTCCTTTCTTTTTGATTTGCAAGTTTTTTCAAAGCACGCGCGAAATTATTTATCACGTAAATTTGCAGGATCATTCGACCTACTTAAAGTTATTGAATTTCACTTTGAAAATCATCGCTCGCGTCGTTAGTTTAACGTGCGAAATCCAGTCTCCGAGTCGATGATTAGACATTTTCAAAGGCAACGAGTGGAGTGCGCGATTTATCAAAATCCGGAAGATCAAGTTTCGTTTGGAACACCGTGAATATTCAACACTTTCGAAGAAAGTGTCGAGGAAAATCACGAAACATTGCCTCGAAGACGTTCTGGCGAGCTTAACGTCGAAAATGGGATGCATTTAAGTAACACAATCTTTCGTAAATAGCTAGAAATAATCCCCGTGAATTAAAATTTATCGCTCTACCTAAACGATTTGTACGAAAAGCTTTAAGTCAAACGTTTCAAAACATTATTTATGAAAAGATAACATAGTATAAATATAGAAAGTTCCAATCATTCCTAAAAGAAAATTTAGTTAATATAATAACGTCAAAATGTCATTTTGAAGTAAACCAGGACAGTTAATTTTTTATTCCACAGATAATACCAATTAATTGATTTGCAATTTTTATTAATATTTATATACTATGTATAGTAATTTTTTTTAAAACTCATTTTATATAGTAAGGTACAGGAAAATTTATGGTGATAACCTTAAAAAAAATAGAAAAATTTTAATAGAATGAAACTAAACTTACTCAACCTATTTGAAAGGTTTGATCCATCAATTTATTATATCTATAGGTTTCAGTTTTCTTATTTATATTTATAGGTTTCAACTGAATTTTTTCTACTATATCAATAATTTTACTGATTAATAGATACTGACTCATTCCATCACGATTAAATATGTTATTTAATCTACTTGTTTCATTTCTATTTAATGAATTTTCATTGTCTATATTTTACCTTACATACGATATAATTTTGATAATAATGTAACAATGATATAATTTTGATAATAATATTTCTTTAAATTGTTATTCATGTAGTTTGCGATTTGTTCACCACCTTGTACAGTTGTATCAATACCTATATATTGCATTATTTAACGATGATATCTAAAATGGCATAATAATGATGTTTCTTAAATTAATATTTATAATGATGTTTCTTAAATTAATATTTATACAAATCTCCTCGTGATTTTTGCACCACACTATATATATTTATATTATATTAATACTTATCATATCGTGTTATATTATTATAATTTTAATTGTAGAATTTAGTATTAATATTAATTAGTCTCATAATTAGCAGAGCACAATTTTTAATCTGTAAAAAAACACACTAGATAAAGTTTGAACAATTTCAGACAGTAGTTTTAATATAATCAACACGGAGGGAAAGAAATAAGAAGTCAGATAAATGGAAACATACGACGATTTTGACAAATACTGACGTAGTATCGTCTGACAATAGAATTCCCATTCCTCTCTAAGTGATAAAAACATGAATTCTCGGAGACGATGTTCGCAAGACGAAGATACATCTCTAGTCAAAGAAATAGACCATCTCGTGCAGATATTAATCAGAGTTTAGTGAAGCGGCAATCGGGTACTGATTGGAAAGATAATTATCCTCGTGCATAATTAATAGACCTTTCGTCTTTCCTCTTGTTTTAATAAATTTTTATATAGATCGAAGTACAATGAAAATACGTAAATGGTAGATAGAACGATAGAAGTAATTAGATTCGTTTCAACATCGACTTCGACGAGCAATCATTGTCGTTATTCAGGACGTTATTTAATATAGATCTCCAATTTTGCTTCCAATTTCTTGTTCAATGATTGACAATGGATATTCGGCAAGGACAAGGGAATAGCATTGCCTTATTCCATTATTCGCGAATTATTTTCGTGATTCGCGCGAAGATTTCAGATCGCGCTGATGCCGATTCGATATCGAGTGTCCCCTCGAATCTTGCCTCTTTCCAAATTTCTCTCGGGACTCCAACCCCTTTATTATATTATTTATCTATATAGAGCGATCGCTACAGTGAAACAAATTACAAGAACAATTAGTTAGCTTGTTTCTGTATAGATATGAGCCGTTCATTGCACAAATCGATTAATTCCAAAAAGTTGAGAAATGCGAAATGAAATAATGTACGTTGTTTTTTTTTAAATTCCTTTTATAATATAAATTCAAATGAATATTGTGTGTGAATGCATAAATACAGATGTAGCTTTCATCTAACGGTATATAAAATTAATGAGAATAGCCGAAAAATAATCGTCGGTAATGTTACAATTTTTATGCGACTGGTGGAGTTAATCGATTTATCAAGTGAAAAAAGTGATAAAGTTGAATTCAGTGTTTAAATTTTTAAGTTTTTTATTGCAGAAGAAGTTAATTATTATATATTTTTATTACAGATTTCCCTTCAAAAATGAATGTTAACAGTTCTGTTATAATATATTATTAGTGATTAATTCGTCAGCTGTACGTGAGGACTCGTCATTTCGATTTGTTGTCAAGTTTTTATAGTAATCATGTTTAACAGGAGGAATGAATTTTAGCAGGTCCATCATGTCTCTCCTTTTTTCTCCCTTGTCACAGTTCTACCTTTAGGACATAATAAAGGCTGATCCTTAAAACCACTGACAAATTGAAATATTTGTTTATAATAATTCAAACCCAAATACGATCTGGGAGTGATGTTGAAAAGGCTGAAAAAAATATGTAGTCCGTGTAATATTTGTAAAATATGCAGTAGAAGTTAAAATATACCCAATTAAACTATATTCTTAATAATAATTAATTTGACTTCACAAGTACTTGATCCTGCGGCAATTAGACTGTGACTGACTAATTTATTTTACTTTAATTCTGATAAGACGGCACTAAAACATTTACCGTTATCATTCAGCGCTTGCTAGTGCATTTGAGTTGCATTATTGCAACGATTTACATTAGAGTATGGAGTTGATAAAAATGGCCTCTGAAATAAATTATTTATTATTCAATCAGCCAAGAAAATTTTGTCGTTTAATGGTGTTGATCTTTATTATTCAGGAAAGTTATTATAAATATAAAAAGTTATGACTATACCAAGTGCTTTGACACTTAAATTTAAGATTTTTCGAAAGGTGGAGTCAATCGATTTGTGCAGTGAACGACTCATACATAAATGTAGCTGCGATAATATCTCAGTTAATCGTGTATAGCGTACATGTTTCGATTATTTTATATTTTTCAAATTCTTTGCTGTCAGTCTGCGTACATCCAATTTATTTGCTACTTGTTAGTTATTTAATTGTTTTTTTTTCATCGGTTGTTCACGTTAGAGTCCGCATTATGTATCATAGAATATTGTTGGGAACCGCTTTAAAATTTCTCCGACTTTAAGATTGCTACTCGTGGACTTAAGAACGGATTAACGATCGTCAAAAGTAGAATCTTCACACTTTGAAAATGAGACCAAAGTGGATCGTTGTACGATCATTTTCTTTTTCTTTTTTTTTTTTACGAAGCTATACTTCAGTCGACAATTATCAACAATTTTGTCATTGTCGTTGGTACTTCTCACGGCCGTGTTGCAAAATAATAAAAAAGAATTGGAACAACAGGCAAGCTAAATTCTATTTTCTCGCTGTATTATTAATTTTTATTATTCGTCATCGAGTTAACATAACGAGAATATATGATGATTGAATGTATCATTTTCTAAGATGAATATTCAAGGATGGATTTCAAAGGAACGTCGGCAGGCATGCTAGTCTACGTGTTTCGTGTATTGAAATATTGTCGTGGCCTGTTTCGAAGGTGTGAATATTCAAAAGGATGATTGATTCTTCCTTATGGCAGATCCTCTTTGATGTGAAACGTCGTAACTATCGACAGAAGATACTGCGTTTACTTTTCGTGTTATTTATTTCGGCCTGAAGTTTCTAAGCTAAATAGAATGCACGAAACTCGGTGAAATTTTTCGTCGTCGGTAATGTCACTGCCGAGAATATCACGATTTTCAAAAGTTTATCCGTCGGTTTGTTCGAAATCTGTTGTTCAATTAACACTAATTGTCGGTAATATTTAGTTTGAAGATCGATTTTACGATACACTTGTTCGCTGAATATTTTAAATTAATTCTTTTTTAATAATTTCCGCGATCTGAGTGATATTTTGTTTTAACAGCAATGAAGTTTAAATGAAAGAAATTTTATTCGACGCGTACGCGATTTCCTGTTTCAATTTCGTACTGAAAATTTCCTTTGTTCATTGAAATGAGATAAAATTAGAAAATTCAAGAATCGTAATAAAATTGTTACGAAACACATAGCTAGAATATAGATTTGACTTCTACAACTTCAAGAAGCATTTATTAATGATGCAAAACTAATTCACATTTAACATTAGTGATAATTCTCATGGAATTTTGTAATATAAATATCTGGAATTATACGTATAATTCCTAATTTTATTTCCTCAGAAACAGATAGAATTTGACCATTCTTTTTCTTTTAATTTTCAAAATTAGTTGATAGGCGCTCAGAACATATAAGCAACAATATACAAGCAATTTTATGTAATATAAATTCTGAGATTGTATAATTCTATTATTCGATTTGCATTATCTATTTATAAAATACAATAAATTTTTCCGAAGTGAAAGGAGAGCGTATTAAATAAGAAAAAGTACCCATGTATACTTTTTCGGATCCATTGTTCTACAAACTTATGAAACGAGATAAAAATAAATACATGAACGAACAACACAGATGAACACATAGTGAAATAAATGAGATAATAGAATAAAACAGCGGAAGGAAAATACGTAACAAAGTACGGAGTAAAGCACCGGGATCGGAAACCATTTTCCCTTAATGGCGGCAATTTTAAATCGAGATCGATCCCTCTACGACAGCGGCAAGGCATTTATGATAACGCGGCTCGTCGGCAAATTCATTTATATTCCCGGTTCGTCGCGAATTGAAGACGTCGATGGACGATGTATGATGAACGATGTATGATGAAGGATGTATGATGAACGATGTATGATGAACGATGTATGATGAACGATGTATGATGAACGATGTATGATGAACGATATATGATGAACGATGTATGATGAACGATGTATGATGAACGATGTATGATGGACGATGTATGATGGACGATGTATGATGAACGATGTATGATGAACGGTGTATGATGAACGATGTATGATGAACGATGTATGATGAAGGATGTATGACGAACGACGTATGATTTACGATGTATGATGAACGATGTATGATTACCGATGTATGAGGAACGATGTATGATGGACGATGTATGAGGAACGATGTATGATGAACGATGTATGATGAACGATGTATGATGAACGATGTATGATGAACGATGTATGATGAACGATGTATGATGAACGATGTATGATGAACGATGTATGATGAACGATGTATGGTGTATGATGTATGATGTATGATGTAGGATTTATGATGTAGGATGTATGATGAACGATGTATGATGAACGATGTATGATTAACAATGTATGACGGACGATGTATGATGAGCGATGTATGATGAACGATGTATGATGAACGATGTATGATGAACGATGTATGATGAACGATGTATGGTGTATGATGTATGATGTATGATGTAGGATGTATGATGTAGGATGTATGGTGAACGATGTATGATGAACGATGTATGATGAACGATGTATGATGAACGATATATGGTGTATGATGTATGATGTATGATGTAGGATGTATGATGTAGGATGTATGGTGAACGATGTATGATGAACGATGTATGATGAACGATGTATGATGAACGATGTATGATGAACGATGTATGATGAACGATGTATGATGAACGATGTATGATGAACGATGTATGATGAACGGTGTATGATGAACGATGTATGATGAACGATGTATGATGTATGATGAACGATGTATGATGACCGATGTATGATGAACGATGTATGATGAACGATGTATGGTGTATGATGTATGATGTATGATGTAGGATGTATGATGTAGGATGTATGATGAACGATGTATGATGAACGATGTATGATTAACAATGTATGACGGACGATGTATGATGAGCGATGTATGATAGACGATTATGGTGTATGATGTATGATGTATGATGTATGATATATGATGTACGATGTAAGATGTGTGATGTATGATGTATGATGTATGATGTATGATGAACGATGTATGATGAACGATGTATGATGAACGATGTATGATGAACGATGTATGATGAACGATGTATGATGAACGATGTATGATGAACGATGTATGATGGACGATGTATGATGGACGATGTATGATGGACGATGTATGATGGACGATGTATGATGGACGATGTATGATGAACGATGTATGATGAACGATATATGATGAACGATGTATGATGAACGATGTATGATGAACGATGTATGATGAACGATGTATGATGAACGATGTATGATGAACGATGTATGATGAACGATGTATGATGAACGATGTATGATGAACGATGTATGATGAACGATGTATGATGGACGATGTATGATGGACGCTCTATGATGAACGATGTATGATGAACGGTGTATGATGAACGATGTATGATGAACGATGTATGACGAACGATGTATGATGAACGACGTATGATTTACGATGTATGATGAACGATGTATGATTAACGATGTATGATGAACGATGTATGATGAACGACGTATGATGACCGATGTATGATGACCGATGTATGATGACCGAAGTATGGTGACAGATGTATGATGAACGATTTATGATGAACGATGTATGATGACCTATGTATGATGCCAGATGTATGATGACCGATGTATGATGACCGATGTATGATGACCGATGTATGATGACCGATGTATGAATACCGATGTATGATGACCGATGTATGATGAACGAAGTATGATGACCGATGTATGATGAACGATGCATGATGGACGATGTATGATAAACGATGTATGATGAACAATGAATGATGAACGTTGTATGATGTATGTTGAACGATGTATGATGACCGATGTATGATGAACGATGTATGATGAACGATGTATGATGCACGATGTATGATGACCGATGTATGATGAACTATGTATGATGAACGATGTATGCTGAACTATGTATGATGACCGATGTATGATGAACTATGTATGATGAACGATGTACGATGAACGATGTATGATGAGCGATGTATGATGACCGATGTATGAAGAAGTATGTATGTTCGACGTTTTGTGATGTATGATGTATGATGACCGATGTATGATGACCGAATTATGACGAACGATGTATGATGAACGATGTATGATGACCGATGTATGATGAACGAGGTATGATGAACGATGTATGATGAACGATGTATGATGAACAATGTATTATGAACGATGTATGATGGACGATGTATGATGTATGTTGAACGATGTGTGATGACCGATTTATGATGAACGATGTATGATGAACGATGTATGATGAACGATGTATGATGAACGATGTATGATGAACGATGTATGATGAACGATGTATGATGAACGATGTATGATGAACGATGTATGATGTATGTTGAACGATGTATGATGACCGATGTATGATGAACGATGTATGATGAACGATGTATGATGAACGATGTATGATGACCGATGTATGATGAACGATGTATGATGAACGATGTATGATGAACGATGTATGATGAACGATGTATGATGAACGATGTATGATGAACGATGTATGATGAACTATGTATGATGACCGATGTATGATGAACTATGTATGATGAACGATGTACGATGAACGATGTATGATGAGCGATGTATGATGACCGATGTGTGAAGAACTATGTATGTTCGACGATTTGTGATGTATGATGTATGATGACCGATGTATGATGACCGAATTATGACGAACGATGTATGATGAACGACAAATCATGACCGATGAATGATGATCGATATATGATGAACGATGTAAGATGAACGATGTATGATGAGCGATGAACGATGTGTGATGTATGATGTATGATGTATGATGGTCGATGTACGATATATGATGAACGATGTATGATGAACGATATATGATGATCGATGTATGATGAACGATATATGATGAACGATGTATGATGTATGTTGAACGATGTATGATGACCGATGTATGATGAACGATGTATGATGAACCGTGTATGATGAACGATGTATGATGAACGATGTATGATGAACGATGTATGATGAACAATATATGATGAACGATGTATGATGAACGATGTATTATGAACGATGTATGATGGACGATGTATGATGTATGTTGAAAGATGTGTGATGACCGGTTTATGATGAACGATGTATGATGAACGATGTATGATGACCGATGTATGATGAAAGATGTATGATGACCGATGTATGATGAACGATGTATGATGAACGATGTTTAATGAACGATGTATGATGAACGACGTATGATGAACGGTGTATGATGAACGATGTATGATGAGCGATGTATGATGAACGATGTATGATGAACGATGTATGATGAACGATATATGATGAACGATGTATGATGAACGATGTATGATGAACGATGTATGATGAACGAAGTATGATGAACGATGTATGATGAACGATGTATGATGGACGATGTATGATGAACGATGTATGATGTATGTTGAACGGTGTATGATGAACGATGTATGATGATCGATGTATGATGAACGATGTATGATGAACAATATATGGTGTATGATGTATGATGTATGATGTAGGATGTATGATGTAGGATGTATGGTGAACGATGTATAATGAACGATGTATGATGAACGATGTATGATGAGCGATGTATGATGAACGATGTATGATGAACGATGTATGATGAACGATGTATGATGAACGATGTATGATGAACAATATATGGTGTATGATGTATGATGTATGATGTAGGATGGACGATGTATGATGAACGATGTATGATGAAGGATGTATGATGAACGATGTATGATGAGCGATGTATGATGAACGATGTATGATGAACGATGTATGATGAACGATATATGATGAACGATGTATGATGAACGATGTATGATGAACGATGTATGATGGACGATGTATGATGGACGATGTATGATGAACGATGTATGATGAACGGTGTATGATGAACGATGTATGATGAACGATGTATGATGAAGGATGTATGACGAACGACGTATGATTTACGATGTATGATGAACGATGTATGATTACCGATGTATGAGGAACGATGTATGATGGACGATGTATGAGGAACGATGTATGATGAACGATGTATGAGGAACGATGTATGATGAACGATGTATGATGAACGATGTATGATGAACGATGTATGATAAACGATGTATGATGAACGATGTATGATGAACGATGTATGATGAACGATGTATGATGAACGATGTATAAGGAAAGATGTATGATGAACGATGTATGATGAACGATGTATGATGAACGATGTATGATGTAGGATGTATTATGAACGATGTATGATGAACGATGTATGGTGTATGATGTATGATGTATGATGTAGGATCAATGATGTAGGCTGTATGATGAACGATGTATGATGAACGATGTATGATTAACAATGTATGACGGACGATGTATGATGAGCGATGAATGATGAACGATGTATGATGAACGATGTATGATGAACGATGTATGATGAACGATGTATGATGAACGATGTATGATGACCGATGTATGATGACCGATGAATGATGAACGATGTATGATGAACGATGTATGATGAACGATGTATGATGAACGGTGTATGAAGAACGATGTATGATGAACGATGTATGATGTATGTTGAACGATGTATGATGACAGATGTATGATGAACGATGTATGATGAACGATGTATGGTGTATGATGTATGATGTATGATGTAGGATTTATGATGTAGGATGTATGATGAACGATGTATGATGAACGATGTATGATTAACAATGTTTGACGGACGATGTATGATGAGCGATGTATGATGAACGATGTATGATGAACGATGTATGATGAACGATGTATGATGAACAATATATGGTGTATGATGTATGATGTATGATGTAGGATGTATGATGTAGGATGTATGGTGAACGATGTATGATGAACGATGTATGATGAACGATGTATGATGAACGATGTATGATGAACAATATATGGTGTATGATGTATGATGTATGATGTAGGATGTATGATGTAGGATGTATGGTGAACGATGTATAATGAACGATGTATGATGAACGATGTATGATGAGCGATGTATGATGAACGATGTATGATGAACGATGTATGATGAACGATGTATGATGAACGATGTATGATGAACAATATATGGTGTATGATGTATGATGTATGATGTATGATGTATGATGTAGGATGGTGAACGATGTATAATGAACGATGTATGATGAACGATGTATGATGAGCGATGTATGATGAGCGATGTATGATGAACGATGTATGGTGTATGATGTATGATGTTTGATGTAGGATGTATGATGTAGGATGTATGATGAACGATGTATGATGAACAATGTATGATTAACAATGTATGACGGACGATGTATGATTAGCGATGTATGATAGACGATTATAGTGTATGATGTATGATGTATGAAGTATGATATGTGATGTACGATGTAAGATGTGTGATGTATGATGTATGATGTATGATGTGTGATGTATGATGAACGATATATGATGAACGATTTATGATGAACGATGTATGATGAACGATGTATGATGAACGATGAATAATGAACGATGTATGATGGACGATGTATGATGGACGATGTATGATGGACGATGTATGATGGACGATGTATGATGGACGATGTATGATGAACGATGTATGATGAACGATGTATGATGAACGATGTATGAAGAACGATGTATGATGAACGATGTATGATGAACGATGTATGATGAACGATGTATGATGAACGATGTATGAAGAACGATGTATGATGGACGATGTATGATGAACGATGTATGATGAACGATGTATGATGGACGATGTATGATGGACGCTCTATGATGAACGATGTATGATGAACGGTGTATGATGAACGATGTATGATGAACGATGTATGACGAACGATGTATGATGAACGACGTATGATTTACGATGTATGATGAACGATGTATGATTAACGATGTATGATGAACGATGTATGATGAACGACGTATGATGACCGATGTATGATGACCGATGTATGATGACCGAAGTATGGTGACAGATGTATGATGAACGATTTATGATGAACGATGTATGATGACCTATGTATGATGCCAGATGTATGATGACCGATGTATGATGACCGATGTATGATGACCGATGTATGATGACCGATGTATGATGACCGATGTATGAATACCGATGTATGATGACCGATGTATGATGAACGAAGTATGATGACCGATGTATGATGAACGATGCATGATGGACGATGTATGATAAACGATGTATGATGAACAATGAATGATGAACGTTGTATGATGTATGTTGAACGATGTATGATGACCGATGTATGATGAACGATGTATGATGAACGATGTATGATGCACGATGTATGATGACCGATGTATGATGAACTATGTATGATGAACGATGTATGCTGAACTATGTATGATGACCGATGTATGATGAACTATGTATGATGAACGATGTACGATGAACGATGTATGATGAGCGATGTATGATGACCGATGTATGAAGAAGTATGTATGTTCGACGTTTTGTGATGTATGATGTATGATGACCGATGTATGATGACCGAATTATGACGAACGATGTATGATGAACGATGTATGATGACCGATGTATGATGAACGAGGTATGATGAACGATGTATGATGAACGATGTATGATGAACGATGTATGATGAACGATGTATGATGGACGATGTATGATGTATGTTGAACGATGTGTGATGACCGATTTATGATGAACGATGTATGATGAACGATGTATGATGAACGATGTGTGATGAACGATGTATGACGAACGATGTCTGATGAACGATGTATGATGAACGATGTATGATGAACGATGTATGATGTATGTTGAACGATGTATGATGACCGATGTATGATGAACGATGTATGATGAACGATGTATGATGAACGATGTATGATGACCGATGTATGATGAACGATGTATGATGAACGATGTATGATGAACGATGTATGATGAACGATGTATGATGAACGATGTATGATGAACGATGTATGACGAACTATGTATGATGACCGATGTATGATGAACTATGTATGATGAACGATGTACGATGAACGATGTATGATGAGCGATGTATGATGACCGATGTATGAAGAACTATGTATGTTCGACGATTTGTGATGTATGATGACCGATGTATGATGACCGAATTATGACGAACGATGTATGATGAACGACAAATCATGACCGATGAATGATGATCGATATATGATGATCGATGTAAGATGAACGATGTATGATGAGCGATGAACGATGTGTGATGTATGATGTATGATGTATGATGGTCGATGTACGATATATGATGAACGATGTATGATGAACGATATATGATGATCGATGTATGATGAACGATATATGATGAACGATGTATGATGTATGTTGAACGATGTATGATGACCGATGTATGATGAACGATGTATGATGAACCGTGTATGATGAACGATGTATGATGAACGATGTATGATGAACGATGTATGATGAACAATATATGATGAACGATGTATGATGAACGATGTATTAAGAACGATGTATGATGGACGATGTATGATGTATGTTGAAAGATGTGTGATGACCGGTTTATGATGAACGATGTATGATGAACGATGTATGATGACCGATGTATGATGAAAGATGTATGATGACCGATGTATGATGAACGATGTATGATGAACGATGTTTAATGAACGATGTATGATGAACGACGTATGATGAACGATGTATGATGAACGATGTATGATGAACGATATATGGTGAACGATGTTTGAACGACGATTTGTGATGTATGATGTATGACGACCGATGTATGATAACCGAATTATGATAAACGATGTATGATGAACGGTAAATGGTGACCGATGAATGTTGATCGATATTTGATGAACGATGTATGATGAACGAAGTATGATGAACGAAGTATGATGAACGATGTATGATGAACGATGTATGATGGACGATGTATGATGAACGATGTATGATGTATGTTGAACGGTGTATGATGAACGATGTATGATGAACGATGTATGATGAACGATGTATGATGAACGGTGTATGATGAACGATGTATGATGAACGATGTATGATGAACGATGTATGATGAACGATGTATGATGAACGATGTATGATGAACGATGTATGATGGACGATGTATGATGAACGATGTATGATGAACGATGTATGATGAACGATGTATGATGAACGATGTATGATGAACGATGTATGATGAACGATGTATGATGAACGACGTATGATGTACGATGTATGATGAACGATGTATGATTAACGATGTATGATGAACGATGTATGATGAACGATGTATGATGACCGATGTATGATGACCGATGTATGATGACCGAAGTATGGTGACCGATGTATGATGAACGATTTATGATGAACGATGTATGATGACCGATGTATGATGCCAGATGTATGATGACCGATGTATGATGACCGATGTATGATGACCGAAGTATGATGACCGATGTATGATGACCGATGTATGATGACCGATGTATGATGACCGATGTATGATGAACGAAGTATGATGACCGATGTATGATGAACGATGCATGATGGACGATGTATGATAAACGATGTATGATGAACAATGAATGATGAACGTTGTATGATGTATGTTGAACGATGTATGATGACCGATGTATGATGAACGATGTATGATGAACGATGTATGATGCACGATGTATGATGACCGATGTATGATGAACTATGTATGATGAACGATGTATGCTGAACTATGTATGATGACCGATGTATGATGAACTATGTATGATGAACGATGTACGATGAACGATGTATGATGAGCGATGTATGATGACCGATGTATGAAGAAGTATGTATGTTCTACGTTTTGTGATGTATGATGTATGATGACCGATGTATGATGACCGAATTATGACGAACGATGTATGATGAACGATGTATGATGACCGATGTATGATGAACGAGGTATGATGAACGATGTATGATGAACGATGTATGATGAACGATGTATGATGAACGATGTATGATGGACGATGTATGATGTATGTTGAACGATGTGTGATGACCGATTTATGATGAACGATGTATGATGAACGATGTATGATGAACGATGTGTGATGAACGATGTATGATGAACGATGTATGATGAACGATGTATGATGAACGATGTATGATGACCGATGTATGATGAACGATGTATGATGAACGATGTATGATGAACGATGTATGATGAACGATGTATGATGAACGATGTATGATGAACTATGTATGATGACCGATGTATGATGAACTATGTATGATGAACGATGTACAATGAACGATGTATGATGAGCGATGTATGATGACCGATGTATGATGACCGAATTATGACGAACGATGTATGATGAACGACAAATCATGACCGATGAATGATGATCGATATATGATGAACGATGTAAGATGAACGATGTATGATGAGCGATGAACGATGTGTGATGTATGATGTATGATGTATGATGGTCGATGTACGATATATGATGAACGATGTATGATGAACGATATATGATGATCGATGTATGATGAACGATATATGATGAACGATGTATGATGTATGTTGAACGATGTATGATGACCGATGTATGATGAACGATGTATGATGAACCGTGTATGATGAACGATGTATGATGAACGATGTATGATGAACGATGTATGATGAACAATATATGATGAACGATGTATGATGAACGATGTATTAAGAACGATGTATGATGGACGATGTATGATGTATGTTGAAAGATGTGTGATGACCGGTTTATGATGAACGATGTATGATGAACGATGTATGATGACCGATGTATGATGAAAGATGTATGATGACCGATGTATGATGAACGAATGTATGATGAACGATGTTTAATGAACGATGTATGATGAACGACGTATGATGAACGATGTATGATGAACGATGTATGATGAACGATATATGGTGAACTATGTTTGAACGACGATTTGTGATGTATGATGTATGACGACCGATGTATGATAACCGAATTATGATAAACGATGTATGATGAACGGTAAATGGTGACCGATGAATGTTGATCGATATTTGATGAACGATGTATGATGAACAATGTATGATGAACGAAGTATGATGAACGATGTATGATGAACGATGTATGATGAACGATGTATGATGAACGATGTATGATGTATGATGAACGATGTATGATGAACGATGTATGATGAACGATGTATGATGAACGATGTATGATGAACGTTGTATGATGAACGATGTATGATGAACGATGTATGATGAACGATGTATGATGAACGATGTATGATGAACGATGTATGATGAACGACGTATGATGAACGATGTATGATGAACGATGTATGATGTATGTTGAACGATGTATGATGCACGATGTATGATGAACGATGTATGATGAACCATGTATGATGAACGATGTATGATGGACGATGTATGATGACCGATGTATGATGAACGATGTATGATGAACGATGTATGATGAACGATGTATGATGAACGATGTATGATGAACGATGTGTGATGAACGATGAATGATGAAGGATGAATGATGAACGATAAATGGTGAACGACGTATGATGAACGATGTATGATGAACGATGTATGATGACCGATGTATGATGAACGATGTATGATGAACGATGTATGATGGACGATGTATGATGCACGATGTATGATGAACGATGTATGATGAACGATGTATGATGAACGATGTATGATGAATGATGTGTGATGAACGATGTATGATGAACGATGTATGATGAACGATGTATGATGAACGATGTATGATGAACGATGTAGGATGAACGATGTATGATGAACGATGTATGATGAACGATGTATGATGAACGATGTATGATGAACGATGTATGATGAACGATGTATGATGAACGATGTATGATGAACGATGTATGATGAACGATGTATGATGAACGATGTATGATGAACGATGTATGATGAACGATGTATGATGAACTATGTATGATGACCGATGTATGATGAACTATGTATGATGAACGATGTACGATGAACGATGTATGATGAGCATTGTATGATGACCGATGTATGAAGAACTATGTATGTTCGACGATTTGTGATGTATGATGTATGATGACCGATGTATGATGACCGAATTATGACGAACGATGTATGATGAACGACAAATCATGACCGATGAATGATGATCGATATATGATGAACGATGTAAGATGAACGATGTATGATGAGCGATGAACGATGTGTGATGTATGATGTATGATGTATGATGGTCGATGTACGATATATGATGAACGATGTATGATGAACGATATATGATGATCGATGTATGATGAACGATATATGATGAACGATGTATGATGTATGTTGAACGATGTATGATGACCGATGTATGATGAACGATGTATGATGAACCGTGTATGATGAACGATGTATGATGAACGATGTATGATGAACGATGTATGATGAACAATATATGATGAACGATGTATGATGAACGATGTATTAAGAACGATGTATGATGGACGATGTATGATGTATGTTGAAAGATGTGTGATGACCGGTTTATGATGAACGATGTATGATGAACGATGTATGATGACCGATGTATGATGAAAGATGTATGATGACCGATGTATGATGAACGATGTATGATGAACGATGTTTAATGAACGATGTATGATGAACGACGTATGATGAACGATGTATGATGAACGATGTATGATGAACGATATATGGTGAACGATGTTTGAACGACGATTTGTGATGTATGATGTATGACGACCGATGTATGATAACCGAATTATGATAAACGATGTATGATGAACGGTAAATGGTGACCGATGAATGTTGATCGATATTTGATGAACGATGTATGATGAACGAAGTATGATGAACGAAGTATGATGAACGATGTATGATGAACGATGTATGATGGACGATGTATGATGAACGATGTATGATGTATGTTGAACGGTGTATGATGAACGATGTATGATGAACGATGTATGATGAACGATGTATGATGAACGGTGTATGATGAACGATGTATGATGAACGATGTATGATGAACGATGTATGATGAACGAGGTATGATGAACGATGTATGATGAACGATGTATGATGAACGATGTATGATGAACGATGTATGATGTATGTTGAACGATGTATGATGCGCGATGTATGATGAACGAAGTATGATGAACCATGTATGATGAACGATGTATGATGGACGATGTATGATGACCGATGTATGATGAACGATGTATGATGAACGATGTATGATGAACGTTGTATGATGAACGATGTATGATGAACGATGTGTGATGAACGATGAATGATGAAGGATGAATGATGAACGATAAATGGTGAACGACGTATGATGAACGATGTATGATGAACGATGTATGATGACCGATGTATGATGAACGATGTATGATGAACGATGTATGATGGACGATGTATGATGCACGATGTATGATGAACGATGTATGATGAACGATGTACGATGAACGATGTATGATGTATGATGTATGATGTATGATGAATAATGTATGATGTATGATGTATGATGAACGATGTATGATGAACGATGTATGATGAACGATGTATGATGAACGATGTATGATGAACGATGTATGATGTATGATGTATGAAATATGATGTATGTTGTATGATGTATGATGAATGATGTATTGTGCGTGATGTATGTTGTACGATACATGATGTACGATGTATGAAACACGAATTACGATGAATGATGTAGGATGTGCGATATATGATGTATGGTGTATGATGTGTTATGTATGATGCATGATGTACGATGTATGATGTACGATGTATGAAGCATGATTAATGATCTATGATGTATGATGTATGATATTTTAAGTATGATGTATGATGTATGATGTATGATGTATAATGTGTTATGTACGATGTATGATGTACGATGAACGATGAGCGATGTATGATATATGATGTATGAAGTATGATGTATGATGTATGATGTATGATGTATGATGTATGATGTATGATGTATGATGTTGATGTATTATGTATGATGTATGATGTATGATGTATGATGTAAGATATATGATGTACGACTAATGATGTATGATGTATGATGTATGATTTATGATGTATGATGAACGATGAGCGATGTATGATATATGATGTATGATGTATGATGTATGGTGTGTGATGTATGATGTGTGATGTATGATGTATGATGTACGATATATGACATATGATGTACGACGTATGATGTATGATGTATGATGTATGATGTATGAAGTACGATGTATGATGTATGCTGTATGATGTGTGATGTATGATGTGTGATGTATGATGTACGACGTACGATATATGACATATGATGTACGACGTATGATGTAAGATGTATGATGTATGATGTATGATGTATGATGTATGATGTATGATGTATGATGTATGATGTATGATGTATGATGTATGATGTATGATGTATGATGAACGATGAGCGATGTATGATGTATGATGTATGATGTATGATGTATGATGTATGATTTATGCTGTATGATGTATGATGAACGATGAGCGATGTATGATGTACGTTGTATGATGTATGATGTATGATGTGTGATGTATGATGTGTAATGTATGATGTATGATGTACGATATATGACATATGATGTACGACGTATGATGTATGATGTATGATGACCGAAGTATGATGACCGAATTATGATAAACGATGTATGATGAACGATAAATGATGACCGATGAATGATGATCGATATAAGATGAACGATGTATGATGTACGATGTATGATGAGCGATGAACGATGTATGATGTATGATGTATGATGTATGATGGTCGATGTACGATGTATGATGAACGGTGTATGATGAACGATGTATGATGAACGATATATGATGAACGATGTATGATGAACGATAGATGATGAACGATGTATGATGGACGATGAATGATGAACGATGAATGACGAATGATGAACGATGTATGATGAACGAAGTATGATGAACGATGTATGATGAACGATGTATGATGAACGATGTACGATGAACGATGTATGATGTATGTTGAACGATGTATGATGACCGATGTATGATGAACGATGTATGATGAACGATGTATGATGAACGATGTATGATGAACGATGTATGATGAACGATGTGTGATGAAGGATGTATGAAGAACGATGTATGATGAACGATGTATGATGAACGATGTATGATGAACTATGTATGATGAACGATGTATGATGTATGTTGAACGATGTATGATGACCGATGTATGATGAACGATGTATGATGAACGATATATGATGAACGATGTATGATGACCGATGTATGATGAACGATGTATGATGACCGATGTATGATGAACGAGGTATGATGAACGAAGTATGATGAACGATGTATGATGAACGATGTATGATGAACGATGTATGATGAAAGATGTATGATGAGCGATGTATGACGAACGATGTATGATGAACGATGTATGATGAACGATGTATAATGAACGATGTATGATGAACGATGTATGATGACCGATGTATGATGAACGATGTATGATGAACGATGTATGATGAACGTTGTATGATGAACGATGTATGATGAACAATGTGTGATGAACGATGAATGAAGAAGGATGAATGATGAACGACGAATGATGAACGACGTATGATGAACGATGTATGATGACCGATGTATGATGAACGATGTATGAAGAACGATGTATGATCAACGATGTATGATGAACGATGTATGATGTATGATGTATGATGTATGATGTATGATGTATGATGTATGATGTATGATGTATGATGTATGACGTATGATGTACGATATATGATGTATGATGTATGATGTACTACGTATGATGTACGATGTATGATGTGTGATGCATGATGTATGATGTACTATGTATGATGTACGATATATCATTTATGACGTACGATACAGGATGTATGATGTATTATGTATGATGTATGATGTATGGTGTATGATGTATGATGTATGATGTATGATGTATGATGTATGGTGTATGATATATGATGAATGATGTATTATGTATGAAGGGCGATGTATGATGAACGATGTATGATGAACGATGTATGATGAACTGTGTATGATGTCCGATGTAAGATGAACGATGTATGATGCATGATATATGATGTATGAAATACGATGTATGATGTATGATGTATGATGAATGATGTATGACGTATAATGTCTGATGTATGATGAACAATTTATGATGACCGATGTATGATGAACGATGTATGATGATCGATGTATGATGAACGCTGTATGATTAACGATGTATGATGAACGATGTATGATGAACTATGTATGATGGCCGATGTATGATGAACGATGTATGATGTATGATGTATGATGTATGAAATATGATGTATGATGTATGATGTGTGATGTATGATGTATGACGAATGATGTCTGATGTATGATGAACGATGTATGATAAGCGATGTATGATGAACGATGTATTATGGACGATGTATGATGAACGATGTATGATGGACGATGTATGATGTCCGATGTATGATGAACGGTGTATGATGAACGACGTATGATGTATGATGTATGAAGTATGATGTATGTTGTATGATGTATGATGTATTATGTACGATGTATGGTGTATGATGAACGATGAGCGATGTATGATATATGATGTATGATGTATGATGTATGATGTATGATGTATGATGTATGATGTATGATGTATGATGTATGATGTATGATGTATGATGTACTATGTATGATGTACGATATATGATGTGTGATGTATGATGTATTACATATGATTTATTATGTACGATACGATTTATTATGTACATATGATTTATTATGTACGCTGTACGATGTTTCATTTATGATGTACGATATATGATGTATGATGTATTATGTATGATGTATGATATATGATGTATGATGTATGGTGTACGATGTAAGATGCATGAGGTATGATGTATGATGCATGATGTATGATGTACGGCGAATGATGTACGATGTATGATATGTGATATACGATGTATGATGTATGATGTATGATGTATGATGTATGTTGTATGATGTATGACGTATTATGTACGATGTATGATGTATGATGAACGATGAGCGATGTATGATATATGATGTATGATATATGATGTATGATGTACGATGTATGATGTATGCTGAACGATGAGCGACAAATGATGTACGATGTATGATGTTTGATGTGTGATGTATGTTGTACGATGTATAATATATGATGTACGACGTATGATGTATGATGTATGATGTATGAAGTACGATGTATGAGGAACGATGAATGATGAACGATGTATGATGAACGATGTATGATGAACGTTGTGTGATGCATGATGTATGATGTATGATGTATGATGTATGATGTATGATGTATGATGTATGATGTATGATTTATGATGTATGATGTATGATGTATGATGTATGATGTATGATGTGTGATGTATGATGTCTGATGTATGATGAACGATATATGACGAACGATGCATGATGACCTATGTATGATGAACGATGTATGATGAACGATGTATTATGAACGATGTATGATGGACGATGTATGATGAACGATGTATGATGACCGATATATGATGAACGATGTATGATGAACGATGTATGATGAACGATGTATGATGAACGGTGTATGATGATCGATGTATGATGAACGATGTATGATGAACGATGTATGATGAACGATGTATGACGAACGATGTATGATGATCGATGTATGATGAACGATGTATGATTAACGATGTATGATGAGCGATGTATGATGGACGATGTATGATGAACGATGTATGATGATCGATGTATGATGAACGATGTATGATGAACGATGTATGATGAACGATGAATTATGAACGATGTATGATGAACCATGTATGATGAACGATGTATGATGAACGATGTATGATGAACGATGTATGATGATGGATGTATGATGAACGATGTACGATTAACGATGTATGATGAACGATGTATGATGATCGATGTATGATGAACGATGTATGATGACCGATGTATGATGAACGATGTATGATGAGCGATGTATGATGAACGTTGTATGATGAACGATGTATGATGAACAATGTGTGATGAACGATGAATGAAGAAGGATGAATGATGAACGACGAATGATGAACGACATATGATGAACGATGTATGATGGCCGATGTATGATGAACGATGTATGAAGAACGATGTATGATCAACGATGTATGATGAACAATGTATGATGTATGATGTATCATGTATGATGTATGATGTATGATGTATGATGTATGATGTATGATGTATGACGTATGATGTACGATGTATGATGTATGATGTATGATGTATGATGCATGATGTACTACGTATGATGAACGATGTATGATGTGTGATGCATGATGTATGATGTACTATGTATGATGTACGATATATCATTTATGACGTACTATATACGATGTATGATGTATTATGTATGATGTATGATGTATGGTGTATGATGTATGATGTATGATGTATGATGTATGGTGTATGATATATGATGAATGATGTATTATGTATGAAGGGCGATGTATGATGAACGATGTATGATGAACGATGTATGATGAACGATGTACGATGAACGATGTATGATGAGCGATGTATGATGACCGATGTATGAAGAACTATGTATGTTCGACGATTTGTGATGTATGATGTATGATGACCGATGTATGATGACCGAATTATGACGAACGATGTATGATGAACGACAAATCATGACCGATGAATGATGATCGATATATGATGAACGATGTAAGATGAACGATGTATGATGAGCGATGAACGATGTGTGATGTATGATGTATGATGTATGATGGTCGATGTACGATATATGATGAACGATGTATGATGAACGATATATGATGATCGATGTATGATGAACGATGTATGATGAACGATGTATGATGAACGATGTATGATGAACGATGTATGATGAACTATGTATGATGACCGATGTATGATGAACTATGTATGATGAACGATGTACGATGAACGATGTATGATGAACGATGTATGATGAACTATGTATGATGACCGATGTATGATGAACTATGTATGATGAACGATGTACGATGAACGATGTATGATGAGCGATGTATGATGACCGATGTATGAAGAACTATGTATGTTCGACGATTTGTGATGTATGATGTATGATGACCGATGTATGATGACCGAATTATGACGAATGATGTATGATGAACGACAAATCATGACCGATGAATGATGATCGATATATGATGAACGATGTAAGATGAACGATGTATGATGAGCGATGAACGATGTGTGATGTATGATGTATGATGTATGATGGTCGATGTACGATATATGATGAACGATGTATGATGAACGATATATGATGATCGATGTATGATGAACGATATATGATGAACGATGTATGATGAACGATGTATGATGGACGATGTATGATGCACGATGTATGATGAACGATGTATGATGAACGATGTTTAATGAACGATGTATGATGAACGACGTATGATGAACGATGTATGATGAACGATGTATGATGAACGATATATGGTGAACTATGTTTGAACGACGATTTGTGATGTATGATGTATGACGACCGATGTATGATAACCGAATTATGATAAACGATGTATGATGAACGGTAAATGGTGACCGATGAATGTTGATCGATATTTGATGAACGATGTATGATGAACGAAGTACGATGAACGAAGTATGATGAACGATGTATGATGAACGATGTATGATGGACGATGTATGATGAACGATGTATGATGTATGTTGAACGGTGTATGATGAACGATGTATGATGAACGATGTATGATGAACGATGTATGATGAACGGTGTATGATGAACGATGTATGATGAACGATGTATGATGAACGATGTATGATGAACGAGGTATGATGAACGATGTATGATGAACGACGTATGATGAACGATGTATGATGAACGATGTATGATGTATGTTGAACGATGTATGATGCGCGATGTATGATGAACGAAGTATGATGAACCATGTATGATGAACGATGTATGATGGACGATGTATGATGACCGATGTATGATGAACGATGTATGATGAACGATGTATGATGAACGTTGTATGATGAACGATGTATGATGAACGATGAATGATGAAGGATGAATGATGAACGATTAGTGAATGATGTATGATGAACGATGTATGATGAACGATGTATGATGACCGATGTATGATGAACGATGATGATGAACGATGTATGATGGATGATGTATGATGCATGATGTATGATGAACGGATGTATGATGAATGATTTAATGATGAATGATGTAGAAGAATGATGATGGATGTGTGATGGCGGATGACTATGATGAACGATGCATGATGAACGATGTATGATGAATGATGACAATCCTCATGAACCATGTATTGCATGCACGAATTGAATGATGTATTAACCGTATGGTCATGTATGATGAATCAGACTGAAGAAATGATGAAGTCACATGTATTTACGAACGATGATGATGACCGATGTATGATGTCTATGTATGATGAACGATGTATGATGAATGGGTAATATGTGATGAACGATGTATGGATGAAAGTCATGTAGATGATGAACGATGTATGATGAACTATGTATGATGACCTGATGTATGATGAACTATGTATGATGAACGATGTACGATGAACGATGTATGATGAGCATTGTATGATGACCGATGTATGAAGAACGATGTATGTTCGACGATTTGTGATGTATGATGTATGATGACCGATGTATGATGACCGAATTATGACGAACGATGTATGATGAACGACAAATCATGACCGATGAATGATGATCGATATATGATGAACGATGTAAGATGAACGATGTATGATGAGCGATGAACGATGTGTGATGTATGATGTATGATGTATGATGGTCGATGTACGATATATGATGAACGATGTATAATGAACGATATATGATGATCGATGTATGATGAACGATATATGATGAACGATGTATGATGTATGTTGAACGATGTATGATGACCGATGTATGATGAACGATGTATGATGAACCGTGTATGATGAACGATGTATGATGAACGATGTATGATGAACGATGTATGATGAACAATATATGATGAACGATGTATGATGAACGATGTATTATGAACGATGTATGATGGACGATGTATGATGTATGTTGAAAGATGTGTGATGACCGGTTTATGATGAACGATGTATGATGAACGATGTATGATGACCGATGTATGATGAAAGATGTATGATGACCGATGTATGATGAACGATGTATGATGAACGATGTTTAATGAACGATGTATGATGAACGACGTATGATGAACGATGTATGATGAACGATGTATGATGAACGATATATGGTGAACGATGTTTGAACGACGATTTGTGATGTATGATGTATGACGACCGATGTATGATAACCGAATTATGATAAACGATGTATGATGAACGGTAAATGGTGACCGATGAATGTTGATCGATATTTGATGAACGATGTATGATGAACGAAGTATGATGAACGAAGTATGATGAACGATGTATGATGAACGATGTACGATGGACGATGTATGATGAACGATGTATGATGTATGATGAACGGTGTATGATGAACGATGTATGATGAACGATGTATGATGAACGATGTTTGATGAACGGTGTATGATGAACGATGTATGATGAACGATGTATGATGAACGATGTATGATGAACGAGGTATGATGAACGATGTATGATGAACGATCTATGATGAACGATGTACGATGAACGATGTATGATGTATGTTGAACGATGTATGATGCGCGATGTATGATGAACGAAGTATGATGAACCATGTATGATGAACGATGTATGATGGACGATGTATGATGACCGATGTATGATGAACGATGTATGATGAACGATGTATGATGAACGTTGTATGATGAACGATGTATGATGAACGATGTGTGATGAACGATGAATGTTGAAGGATGAATGATGAACGATAAATGGTGAACGACGTATGATGAACGATGTATGATGAACGATGTATGATGACCGATGTATGATGAACGATGTATGATGAACGATGTATGATGGACGATGTATGATGGACGATGTATGATGAACGATGTATGATGAACGATGTATGATGAACGATGTATGATGTATGATGTATGATGTATGATGAATGATGTATGATGTAGAATGTATGATGAACGATGTATGATGACCGATGTATGATGCACGATGTATGATGAACGGTGTATGAAGTTCGATGTATGATGTATGATGTATGAAATATGATGTATGTTGTATGATGTATGATGAATGATGTATTGTGCGTGATGTATGTTGTACGATACATGATGTACGATGTATGAAACACGAATTACGATGAATGATGTAGGATGTGCGATATATGATGTATGGTGTATGATGTTTTATGTATGATGCATGATGTACGATGTATGATGTACGATGTATGAAGCATGATTAATGATCTATGATGTATGATGTATGATATTTTAAGTATGATGTATGATGTATGATGTATGATGTATAATGTGTTATGTACGATGTATGATGTATGATGAACGATGAGCGATGTATGATATATGATGTATGAAGTATGATGTATGATGTATGATGTATGATGTATGATGTATGATGTATGATGTATGATGTTGATGTATTATGTATGATGTATGATGTATGATGTATGATGTAAGATATATGATGTACGACTAATGATGTATGATGTATGATGTATGATTTATGATGTATGATGAACGATGAGCGATGTATGATGTATGATGTATGATGTATGATGTATGATGTATGATGTATGATGTGTGATGTATGATGTGTGATGTATGATGTATGATGTACGATATATGACATATGATGTACGACGTATGATGTATGATGTATGATGTATGATGTATGAAGTACGATGTATGATGTATGCTGTATGATGTGTGATGTATGATGTGTGATGTATGATGTACGACGTACGATATATGACATATGATGTACGACGTATGATGTAAGATGTATGATGTATGATGTATGATGTATGATGTATGATGTATGATGTAAGATGTATGATGTATGATGTATGATGTATGATGTATGATGTATGATGAACGATGAGCGATGTATGATGTATGATGTATGATGTATGATGTATGATGTATGATGTATGCTGTACGATGTATGATGAACGATGAGCGATGTATGATGTACGTTGTATGATGTATGATGTATGATGTGTGATGTATGATGTGTGATGTATGATGTATGATGTATGATGTATGATATATGACATATGATGTACGACGTATGATGTATGATGTATGATGACCGAAGTATGATGACCGAATTATGATAAACGATGTATGATGAACGATAAATGATGACCGATGAATGATGATCGATATAAGATGAACGATGTATGATGTACGATGTATGATGAGCGATGAACGATGTATGATGTATGATGTATGATGTATGATGGTCGATGTACGATGTATGATGAACGGTGTATGATGAACGATGTATGATGAACGATATATGATGAACGATGTATGATGAACGATAGATGATGAACGATGTATGATGGACGATGAATGATGAACGATGAATGACGAATGATGAACGATGTATGATGAACGAAGTATGATGAACGATGTATGATGAACGATGTATGATGAACGATGTACGATGAACGATGTCATGAGTTGAACTATGTATGATGACCGATGTATGATGAAAAGCCATGTATGATGAACCATGTATGATGAAGAATGATGTAGTATGATGAACGACGAAGAATTATGGGTACGATGTATGATGAATGAACCATGTATGAAGAATGGAATTAAGGATTGATGAACGATGTATGATGAACGATGTATGATGAACGATGTATGATGAACGATGTATGATGTAATGTTGAACGATGTATGATGACCGATGTATGACTGAACTATGACGTTGAACGATATGATGAACGATGTATGATGACCATGATGATGAACGATGTATGATGACCGATGTATGATGGAATGAGGTATGATGACGAGATTGATGAACGATGTATGATGAACGATGTATGATGAGCGATGTATGATGAACGTTGTATGATGAACGATGTATGATGAACAATGTGTGATGAACGATGAATGAAGAAGGATGAATGATGAACGACGAATGATGAACGACGTATGATGAACGATGTATGATGACCGATGTATGATGAACGATGTATGAAGAACGATGTATGATCAACGATGTATGATGAACGATGTATGATGTATGATGTATGATGTATGATGTATGATGTATGATGTATGATGTATGATGTATGATGTATGACGTATGATGTACGATATATGATGTATGATGTATGATGTACTACGTATGATGTACGATGTATGATGTGTGATGCATGATGTATGATGTACTATGTATGATGTACGATATATCATTTATGACGTACGATACAGGATGTATGATGTATTATGTATGATGTATGATGTATGGTGTATGATGTATGATGTATGATGTATGATGTATGATGTATGGTGTATGATATATGATGAATGATGTATTATGTATGAAGGGCGATGTATGATGAACGATGTATGATGAACGATGTATGATGAACTGTGTATGATGTCCGATGTAAGATGAACGATGTATGATGCATGATATATGATGTATGAAATACGATGTATGATGTATGATGTATGATGAATGATGTATGACGTATAATGTCTGATGTATGATGAACAATTTATGATGACCGATGTATGATGAACGATGTATGATGATCGATGTATGATGAACGCTGTATGATTAACGATGTATGATGAACGATGTATGATGAACTATGTATGATGGCCGATGTATGATGAACGATGTATGATGTATGATGTATGATGTATGAAATATGATGTATGATGTATGATGTGTGATGTATGATGTATGACGAATGATGTCTGATGTATGATGAACGATGTATGATAAGCGATGTATGATGAACGATGTATTATGGACGATGTATGATGAACGATGTATGATGGACGATGTATGATGTCCGATGTATGATGAACGGTGTATGATGAACGACGTATGATGTATGATGTATGAAGTATGATGTATGTTGTATGATGTATGATGTATTATGTACGATGTATGGTGTATGATGAACGATGAGCGATGTATGATATATGATGTATGATGTATGATGTATGATGTATGATGTATGATGTATGATGTATGATGTATGATGTATGATGTATGATGTATGATGTACTATGTATGATGTACGATATATGATGTGTGATGTATGATGTATTACATATGATTTATTATGTATGCTGTACGATGTTTCATTTATGATGTACGATATATGATGTATGATGTATTATGTATGATGTATGATATATGATGTATGATGTATGGTGTACGATGTAAGATGCATGAGGTATGATGTATGATGCATGATGTATGATGTACGGCGAATGATGTACGATGTATGATATGTGATATACGATGTATGATGTATGATGTATGATGTATGATGTATGTTGTATGATGTATGACGTATTATGTACGATGTATGATGTATGATGAACGATGAGCGATGTATGATATATGATGTATGATATATGATGTATGATGTACGATGTATGATGTATGCTGAACGATGAGCGACAAATGATGTACGATGTATGATGTTTGATGTGTGATGTATGTTGTACGATGTATAATATATGATGTACGACGTATGATGTATAATGTATGATGAATGAAGTACGATGTATGAGGAACGATGTATGATGAACGATGTATGATGAACGATGTATGATGAACGTTGTGTGATGCATGATGTATGATGTATGATGTATGATGTATGATGTATGATGTATGATGTATGATGTATGATTTATGATGTATGATGTATGATGTATGATGTATGATGTATGATGTGTGATGTATGATGTCTGATGTATGATGAACGATATATGACGAACGATGCATGATGACCTATGTATGATGAACGATGTATGATGAACGATGTATGATGAACGATGTATGATGAACGATGTATGATGAACGATGTATGATGACCGATATATGATGAACGATGTATGATGAACGATGTATGATGAACGATGTATGATGAACGGTGTATGATGTTCGATGTATGATGATCGATGTATGATGAACGATGTATGATGAACGATGTATGACGAACGATGTATGATGATCGATGTATGATGAACGATGTATGATTAACGATGTATGATGAACGATGTATGATGAACGATGTATGATGAACGATGTATGATGACCGATGTATGATGAACGATGTATGATGAACGATGTATGATGAACGATGTATGATGATCGATGTATGATGAACGATGTATGATGAACGATGTATGATGAACGATGTATGATGAACGATGTATGATGATCGATGTATGATGAACGATGTATGATTAACGATGTATGATGAACGATGTATGATGATCGATGTATGATGAACGATGTATGATGAACGATGTATGATGAACGATGTATGATGAACGATGTATGATGAACGTTGTATGATGAACGATGTATGATGAACAATGTGTGATGAACGATGAATGAAGAAGGATGAATGATGAACGACGAATGATGAACGACATATGATGAACGATGTATGATGGCCGATGTATGATGAACGATGTATGAAGAACGATGTATGATCAACGATGTATGATGAACAATGTATGATGTATGATGTATGATGTATGATGTATGATGTATGATGTATGATGTATGATGTATGATGTATGACGTATGATGTACGATGTATGATGTATGATGTATGATGCATGATGTACTACGTATGATGTACGATGTATGATGTGTGATGCATGATGTACTATGTATGATGTACGATATATCATTTATGACGTACGATATACGATGTATGATGTATTATGTATGATGTATGATGTATGGTGTATGATGTATGATGTATGATGTATGATGTATGGTGTATGATATATGATGAATGATGTATTATGTATGAAGGGCGATGTATGATGAACGATGTATGATGAACGATGTATGATGAACTGTGTATGATGTCCGATGTAAGATGAACGATGTATGATGCATGATATATGATGTATAAAATACGATGTATGATGTATGATGTATGATGGATGATGTATGACGTATAATGTCTGATGTATGATGAACAATTTATGATGACCGATGTATGATGAACGATGTATGATAAGCGATGTATGATGAACGATGTATTATGAACGATGTATGATGAACGATTTATGATGAACGATGTATGATGTCCGATGTATGATGAACGGTGTATGATGAACGATGTATGATGAACGATGTAAGATGAACAATTATGATGTATGATGCATGATGCATGATGTATGATGTATGATGTAAGACGTATGATGTATGATGTATGATGTATGATGTCTGATGTATGATGAACGATGTATGATGAACGATGTATGATGAACGATGTATAATGAACGATGTATGATGAACGATGTATGATGAACGATGTATGATGAACGATGTATTATGTGTGATGTATGATGTATGATGTATGATGTATGATGTATGATGTATGATGTATGATTTACGATGTATGATATATGATGTACGACTAATGATGTATGATGTATGATGTATGATGTATGATGTTTGATGTATGATGTATGATGTATGATGTATGATGTATGATTGGTGATGTATGATGTATGATGAACGATGAGCGATGTATGATGTACGATGTATGATGTATGATGTATGATGTATGATGTATGATGTACGATATATGACATATGATGTACGACGTATGATGTATGATGTATGATGTATGATGTATGATGTACGATATATGACATATGATGTACGACGTATGATGTATGATGTATGATTTATGAAGTACGATGTATGATGTATGATGTATGATGTATGATGTCTGATGTATGAAGTATGATGTATGATGGATGATGTATGATGAACGATGTATGATATATGATGTATGATGTATGATGTATGATGAATGATGTATGATGTATGATGTATGATGTATGATGTATGATGTACGATGTATCATATATGATGTATGTTGTACGATGTATGATGTGCGATGTATGATGTATGATGTATGATGTATGATGCATGATGTATGATCTATTATGTACGATGCATGATGTATGATATATAATGTACGATATATGATGTATGATGTATGATGTACGATTTATGATATATGATGAATGATGTATGTTGAAAGATGAATGACGTATGATGTATGATGTACGATGTAGGATATATAATGTACGATGTATGTTGTATGATGAACGATGCATGAAGTATGATGTATGATATATGATGTCTGATGTACGATGTATGATGTATTGTGAACGATGTATGATGTGTGATGTATGATGTATGACGTAGGATGAATTATGTACGATGTATGGTCTACGGTGTAGGGTGTATTATTTACGATGTATGATGTATGATGTATGACGTATGATGTATGTTGTACGATGCATGATGTATGATGTATGGTGTACGATATATGATGTATGATGTATGATGTATGATGTACGATGTATGATACATGATGTACGATGTATGATTTATGATGTATGATGTATGATGTATGAATTGTGATGTATGGTGCATGATGTATGATGTATGATGAACCATGTATGATGTATGATATATGATGTATGATGTATGATGAATGATGTATGAAGTACGATGTATGATGTATGATGTATGATGTATGATGAATGATGTATGATATATGATGTATGACGTATGATGTATGAAGTATGATGTATGGTGTAGGATGTATGATGTATGATGTATGATGTATGATGAATGATGTATGATGTATGATATATGACGTATGATGTATGAAGTATGAAGTACGATGTATGATGTATGATGTATGAAGTACGATGTATGATGTATGATGTATGATGTATGATGTATTATATATGATGTATGGCCTATGATGTATGTTGTATGATGTATGATGTATGATGAACGTTGTATGATGTATGATGTATGATGTATGATGTATGATGTACGATGTATGATACATGATGTACGATGTATGATGTGTGATGTATGATGTATGATGTATGATGTATGATGTATGATGTATGATGTATGATGTATGATGCATGATGTATGATCTATTATGTACGATTCATGATGTATGATATATAGTTTACGATATATGATGTATGATGTATGATGTATGATTTATGATATATGATGGATGATGTATGTTGAAAGATGAAAAATATATGATGTATGATGTACGATGTAGGATATATAATGTACGATGTATGTTGTATGATGAACGATGCATGAAGTATGATGTACGATATATGATGTCTTATGTACCATGTATGATATATGATGTATGATGTATGATGTATGATGTATGATGTGTGATGTGTGATTCATGATGTATGATGTACGATGTATGATGTGTGATGCATTGTGAACGATGTATGATATAAGATGTATGATGTATGATGTATTATGAACGATGTATGATGTATGATGTATGATGTATGACGTAGGATGTATTATGTACGATGTATGGTCTACGGTGTAGGGTGTATGGTTTACAATGTATGATGTATGATGTATGATGTATGATGTATGATGTATGATGAACTATGTATGATGTATGATGTATGATGTATGATGTATGATGTATGATGTATGATGTATGATGAACTATGTATGATGTATGATGTATGATGTATGATGTATGATGTATGATGTATGATGTATGAAGTATGATGTACTATTATGATGTACGATGTACGATGTTCGGTGGTCGATGTACGATGTACGATGTACGATGTACGATTTTCGATGTACGATTTACGGCGTACGATGAAAGTTGTAGGATGGGGGTGTATGATGTACGATGTACGATGTCTCTCTTACGATCACGTTGAACGCGCACGAATACGTATTATCTAGTGAGATATCCACGAAAACGAACCAACAGTAAGATGAGTTAATATAACAAGCCCGGTTGGCTCTGGTCGAGTCTTCGAGGAAGCTCGTAGATGTAGATATATATATATATATATATCTACACGGCCTGTGAATCAACATGGTTGCAATTTGCCATGTGCGTATAATTGGAGAGAATCATGGTGTGTCCTTCGTTGCATCGCAAACGCGTGACATCCGTACTAAGTTTAATTGAATAATGTTTACGCCGCGGCGATATCTGTTGCTCGTCGCGTCATTTTGCCGCGATCGCATGCACGTCACACTAGTTGTTCAGCATTCCCTGTCTGAGGGAGCTCTTCGTGATGTGTCGTTTTTTTTTGCCTGAAAAAGATTATCTCAGATTTTCATTACCTACATAGAATCTTGCTACACGTGCCAATAATTACACCTCGATTATTCACTTGTAGAAAGAGGTTTGAAAACCCGGAGTTTGAAAAAAAATGGATTATGGAACTTCGTTTCAAATAAAGTGAATTCGTGCACGATACAAACCTTGTGTCACGATTCGGTTCTAGGCGAACATCGAGAAAATTCCTTGAAAGAAATTACTGTAATTTTCTGTCATATTACTAGTTCAAATTAAGCAATAAGCTTCTGTTCAATCTTTTAGAAAAACTTTTTATACTATATTTTTATACTATAATTCGTACTATAATAATGTATAACTAATAATATATAATAATATAATATAATTAATAATATAGTAGTGTTGTAACATAACATATAAATAGTACATAAATACATATTGCAATATACATAAGTGCATGCACAAAATTTACGAAAATTTCACTTAATACTTTCATAATATTTTCGTAATACACTTTGTGCAAAATGTTAAAAAGTAACTCGAATAAATTAAACGTGATAAATGGTAAAATAATGATAAATGCTAATAATGGTAAATTTATGATCGAAAGTAGCACATAAACAACCTGATTGTCCATGAACACGTTGAAATAAAGATCACCGGATGTAAAAGATGCAGTGCACAGTGCAAGTGCGATTATGATCAAAGTTATAAATCACGATTGTTTTATTAGTCGGAAGATTCTAAATTGACAACGGACGGGAAGATTTGTTCCCCACTATCGTTCTCTGTTTTATTTCTCGATAAAATCAAATTACATCGAATGCGCGTGGACAATGAATGGGATCCATTATGGTGTCCCACGCGGGTTTAAGTATCCTTGGTACGACCTTTCGACGTAAGGCAATGACGATCCTTTTTCCCGACTCGACATTATTGGAAATCCGCTGCCATCGTTTTTCATCCTGTTGTCTCTCCTGTCGAAAAAATGAAAATTCCTTAACCTTGACAGAAAGAAATCGACGGGTCAAAATGAGAAAATGAAAACTTAGTTCTCGTAGTTATGTTTAAAAGTTGCTTTATTTCTTATCCCTCAGCTAGGCACAGATGCGGATTTCATTACGTTGAGAGATTTAGAATTAGAATTGGATCTAGAATTTATATAGAATAGATGTAGGGCATAATTAGTTAGAAAAAATTTAGAATTAGGTTGGAATTATAGCAATTGTGTTATATTACATCAGTTATGTATGAAAATAGTATAATATATAGTTAATTTGCTCAATCTTTCCATATAATGGCCATATCTAAATTAATTCAGAATTTAATTATTAGAAAATTTACTAAGAATATAACAATTACGTTATAGTATAAAGATTGAGTTATATGAATTATACATGAAAATCATGTAAAATTACTTATATCTTACAACAGTTTGCAGGCTCACGATTCAAATAATAATTAAAACGTTTCAGATCAGGAGATTGCTAAAGAATAAATGGGATACGTGGGAAATTTATTCTAGATTCTTATTATTTCTTAATATTAGTTTATTTTAAAATATATTGAAATGTATGAATATAACATACATACGTACTAATCAGTATTAATTGTGCAAAAATTCCCTGTAATATTAATATTTATATTAACAATAATGAAAAATAATTCATATCTATTGGTTCAGCACTTCTTCATTGTGATTGTAGCATTCATTATAGAATTCACTGTTCGTTGTGATTATTCGATATTCATTATAGATACAAATACTCATTGCACTCATTATGCAATTTTGGATTTTCTAAATTTTCTAAATTTGTTCCCAGTGTTATTCCCATTTATCGGAATAAATTGTGCTTGTTCGTGTTCATTATAATTCTATGTATCATCAGTACCTAGTATGCGTAATCAATTGCTAGGCGATTCCGATGTCTGGAATATTTCTGGCTGAAAATAGCAAAGCTGACAAAACGTTTCACGTCGATCGGTTGAATAGAGTGGATTGTGAGAGCTAGACGGAATGTGCTTGGATTCCTAATACGGTATTCCATTTAGCCTGCGCCTTCCTTCTTCTTTTGTGCCCTGGTCGCGCCACCTTGGTAACGGAGGATCATTTCGAAACTCGTTGAAGTAATAACGTATATATATATATCCGTCTACCTTCTTGCGTTTCACCCGATCCGCACCAATCCGCACGTAATAATCTGTAGTCTTTGAAATTGTTGCAAAATACATTTCGAAGAGATCTCGTTTCGTTTCCACCGACGAGAATAAACGCTAGAACGCGATCGATACCTTCGAAAATATTATAATATCAAAGCAGCTCTTGTAAAGCAGGGCTGTTTTAGCTGATCGTGGAATATCTCATCGAATGGAAATTGCGAATTTTTGCACGTTCATAGAAGAAATTTAGAAGAGAGCGAAATTGCACGTGTAAAATATCTGATATGTAGCGTTTCTTTTTTCTTTCCTAGTTTTGGCGCTGTGCAAGGTATACCTATCCCGCTTTTATTTTCGAAGATCTATGAATTTCCATGGAAATGAGTAAAGGTAAAAATGTTGCATAAATACAGAATAGCAAGTTATCGTTAGTTAATTAACTAATGATTTTATCTTTTTTTTTTCTTATTATAGAATTATTATATGGTCCTGTGTGTTAAAGATCGTGGCAACAACAATAATTTCATTCCATAAAATTTTCACTTACTAGAACTATAGAGAATTCATTATAAAGTTAATAATGTCTCTCAGTCTCTCGTTAGAATCTCCTTGCATCTCTTCTTTAAATAAGAAGTCACGCGATCCTTCGAACCTTTCTTCAAGTTTAAACGATTTATTAATATTGGACTAAATGTACTGAATAAAAAGAAATTGATTCCTTTACTGAGTATAAAGCTGTTGGTTTCGAAATATCTGGTTTGTAATTGCAAAAGTAGGATTATCACAAGTGGGGAAATTGCATCTGCCACGAGTTATGAACTTCTTCAATTTCGCTCGTTCCACTCGATGCGTTATACATGTTAATACTTATCTAATTTATATTAATATCGAATGAAAAGTGTTCAGAAAACGTGCAAAGAATTTTCAAGATGTAATTAAGACGTAATTTCGTAAGATCGTATCAAGTTTTTGCAAAAAAAAAAGAAGAAAAAGAAGAAAAAAAGAAAAACGAGATATCTCGCGAAGTATTGAATTTTTCATTGGCCTCGTGTCACTTGCTTGTAGAATGAGTTACGTAGAGAAAGGTCATGTGATCTTACTTAAGAGGAACATGCGAAAAAGATCGCACCACAGAGTTTGTTGAGTCGTGTGAAATTTTTCTGTATGATTCTTTGAAATTTTCGAATGAATAACATTCATTTTTATTCATTTGTCTGTTGTACATTTTTTCATTGAATGTGTATACACGTGTTTCACTTCGTTTCATGTTTGTTATTTCATTCATTATTTGTTAATCGTAAAAATGTTAAAATTTTATTGGCAAACTGTGAATATTCGCCCAATTCATATTTTCATGTGATCTTTGAAAATATCGAACGATAGAGAAATTTCATCTATTAAGGATTTCTAGCTATTATTAATTTAATATAATGTTATGAATACGTCAGCTTCTTTCTCAAAATTGTAAAATCTAGGTGGCAGATATATGAAGCATAATCCTTGGAATTCTCTTCTCTAATCACGGCTGATTAATTTGACAATGTTAAGTGATCGTAAATGAAATATCGCGTTAATTGAACGTTTCATTTAATTTTAATGAACGAGATAGAGATTTATTTTACCTAGTAAAAATGAATATTTTATTTAGATATAATTGTATAATTTCTGCATTAAATAATATATTTACATGTTAAATGTAATCGTAATTCATTCATAATTAGACCTAAATTGTCTTACTTTATTATATAAAATATTATATAAAATATATTTTATAAAATTATATTATACTTTATTATATAAAATATTATATAAAATATTCTATTGCAATTTATATGCTAAATGTCTCATTTTAGCGTATAAAATAATATTACAATATCACGTCTTAATTTTCATATAAAACCACGAATTTGTTTGGAGAAAAAAAGGAGTTACAAAAAAAATTAAATGAAACTATACTGCTAAACACAGAGAAAGAATTTCTGCTACCTTCTTCGACGAGAACGATTCCTCTTCCAGACGGGCAAACAGGAAATGAAAAATTCGAAACGAGTTTTCTTCGTTTCGCCATCTTTACCTTTCTTTTCAATCCTCCACAGAGATTTATAATATTCGAACAGCTAAAGTCGAAGTTTTCTAAAGTTGTTCGATCTTTTTTCCCTGTAATTGTGACGTTATCCACAACAATTTTTCCTACAGAGCTCACCCACACTCAACACGAAGTGATAAATCCTCTTTTCGACTTTGCTTTCCCATGGAATAATATCTAACGCCATCGTTAATCGAACGAAAATCGAATTCTCAAAACGTTGGAATTAAATTCGCTCACGTTCGTACCATATTGGGCAATATTTCACTTGCAGCTTTCGTTTCTGCAGTGGCTGTATCTTGTTCCTTCCTTTCTTGTTGTTTCCTTTCCAGTCTCCTTGTTCTCTCTTCTTTTGTTCTTTTTTTCTTACATCGATTCTTTTTTTATATAAAATTTATTATCGAAACTCGCCGGTTATTAAATTCTGGATCTAGTTGAAATTCAAATCGTTAAGTATTTCGTCAATTCATCGAGTTAATAACAACACTTACAAATACTCTAAGTCCTTGGAATTCTATTTTTACGGCTGCAGTGTTGAAGAACAGAATTTATAATAATGGAAATTGACTTAAGAAGAACTGGCAGATGAGATATTGCTTTAATAGAATATTGATCCTTCGTGAATGCAAGAATAAAGAAAGTTAAGCGTTTGTCGCACAATCGATCACTCGAAAGCGCCATATTTCAAAAAGAAAACGTCGCGATCAATGAGAAAGAAGAAAAGTGTTGTAGATATTTATAGAATATGACTAATACATTTTTAGAAAAGGTACGTTTATTACGTACGAAATATTTTCGTTAACGTGGAGTTAAATATTGTTATCAGACTGTATATTTGTGTAAATTCATATAATAATAATTTAACAATAAACATCCGTGAAAGAATTCGCGTGATTTATATCGAGGATTTATTTATTTCGATTGACTTTTGACTCAGTGAGTGAATAAATAATTTCTTAAAAGTAAGTAAAATGAACAATCGTGGTAACATTGTAATAAGTATTTCGTATAATATATACAATAATAGTATATTATATATAAAAACATAACATAATAGCATAAATATTATACATGATATGTAATAATAGATATAATACAGAATTGTCAATAATTATATCGAAATCTACAAGATTGACCATCATTATCCTATACTCTAATTCTTACAGCTGAAAACGTAAATATTTTACAAAAGAAACACGGTTCGTGAAGGAAAATAAAAAGAAAAAAATATTATAATACCATCATAAAGAGAGAATGAAGTAACTTAACACTAGAACTATCTAGACGATTAAAGTGTAATATTCGTAGCGAAGAGATTAAAGCACAAGTGAAATTAGTAGAAAGAATACAAAGTTAATAATACAATGAAGAACACAAGTTTCTGTTAATATATTTCATTAAAAGTCACTCGATTATATCTAAAAGTATACTGTTACAAATATATAAACATTTCCATGGAAAATTATAAATTGGTCAATTTGGCCACTTTGGTAGTTCCTCCAGTGTTAAACAAATCGCGCGTGCGAAAGAATTGGAGGAAAAAAGGAAGGCTGAGCATGCGCGATGTGAACGCGGCGCGTTCGAGAATCGTGGCGGGCGAAGCGAGGCGGCGTTCATTCAGTTCATCAGTACTATTTGCCCGCTGCAGTGGTCGTGGTCGCGGGAAATCTGACCGCTTCGGACTCAGTCGTCACGTGTCATTCGTGCCCGTCGTGATTTCCATTTTCGCGATCCTCCCCCCTCCCCTCCCCAAAAAAAGAAGAAAAACACGAAGACGTGATCGTAGTTTTTGCAAAACTTTTGCCAAGTGTCGTGTCAAATGAGTTTTTTCTCTCAGATCAGCGGGGAAGGGCAATTTGGCCGTGAAATAACACGTATGATTCTCTTCGAAAACGTTGAGATCGAAATTTGAAAAAAAAACGGTCCACGACAATTGTCCGTTTTGAACGTTTCGAACTTTCGCAAGAAATTACTGGACGAAATTGTTGGACGAAATGATTGAAAATCGAATGAAGCAACGTTTAGCAAATGATATTTATACCTGCGATAAATGCAACAACAGCGGAGAAAGATGACGAGATTCACGATTAAGCGAAACAAGGTTTTTAAAAGTATTCGCTAAAGATTTAGAGTAGTTTTAAAAGTACGTACAAATGAAGGAGAATAGAATATTATATTACCAGTTTATTTGTGTTGTATTTGCATTGGAAATGATGGTGTAATATAATAATTTCGTACGTAACAATTGTAAGAAAAAAGAAGGAAATAAATACAGGTACAGTTGTAATTCAATATTCGAAGTTTATGCAGAATATAATTTTACATACATTGAAACAATTGTTTAATATAAATTGATAACTGACGACAATAGATATTATTCACTTACATTTAACTCAGCCACTAATTTCATTCTTCTGAAATGATTATTTAATGATTATATTTCTGAAATCATTCTTCTGTCAATGATTTAAGAGACATCAGCGGTAGATTATTTCAAATATCGTAAGATTAACTTACTCTGCTATTTTTCTTCTTTCCTTTTTTTTTTTTCCGTAAAATGAAAACATCAAAGACTTGCACGAAGGAAAGTTCTTTTAAGTAAAACTTGACTTGCGTTGTCAAGTAGTCAGGGAACAGGTTATCATGAGAAGTTTAATTACGAAACATAATTAAAGGCGAAGAATATATCAAAGCGAGCTATGCTATCACGCTGATTTGCAGAATCATGCGGCAAGCATAAGTTAGCGTCGCTGACGATGAACAATCACTGCAAAGTAGATTTTGAAATTTTTTTTTGATTGACATTTTTACGGCTCCATCGATATTTAACTGCATGACGAAATTCTCTTAATCCAAAATTTCCAGAAAAAAAAATACGTTTGAATTGATCGTGCAATTTTATAAGATGTGGCAGCTTTGCTCGATCACGTCTGCGAAAAATACCGGCGAAACGTTTACGGTTTTCGAGATTTCGAAAAAAATTGAAAATATCAATTTCGATTATTATTCGAAAAATTGAAAATTCTCGACAACACAGTCGAAATAATTTTCAATTCGCAGCAGCCGATCTATTTTCTTCTCTCTCTCTTTTTTTTTCTTTCTTTTTGCGAAGATTGAACGCAGATAGAAAGCTCTTTTAAAGCGCAAAAATGTTTTTGAAATTTTTCTCTCCTAAAATATATATATATATATATTTTTTTTTGAAGCGTCAGTAATTTAGAATGTTTTTCGCGTAATCTCGTTCATTTTTTATTCGTCGAGTCAAACGCAACGATTGACAACGTCACGAACATCGTTGTTAAAAGAATCGAGGTTCTAAAATTATGAGAAATCTGTCTGTACGTTCGTAACAGAAAGAGGTTGAATTAAAACGATCTCCGGAAGTGGAGGCTGGTCAATAAGGTTGACATTGTTAGGGCAGGTCGTTTCGTAAATGCAGTTTACACGAATCGATCAAACGAAACGCAGACGGAATTAGATTTCGGACAGTACGATAGTTAATTGATGTTAACTGACAATCGTGAGCAACGGGTAACGTAAATACTTGAGATGCTTCGACCTACATAGCCATAACCGTGTTTATGGGAGATCGACAGACACAGTTATACAGATGGAGTGGGAAATATTTATCTCTCGCCGATATACGGCACGCCTTTGAAATGAGGCACGATTTGACAGTAAATGGAAAATGTTTCTGCTATTTTTGTCGTCGATCGTTTCAAACCGATCGGTATATCAAGCGTCGTTTTATCCTTTGATCGTTATTTACAAAACTCTTCAGTTCTCAATAAACTACAACCGATCCGCGATAAATCGTTATACACGATTGCTGCTGAATGGCGTGCAATTAAAACGCAGTCTATTTGAATTTAAAGGCACGTTCACGTCAAATAGATGTGACAGAGGATGATTAAAACGTGAAATAGATTACATTAGAAGGTTTGGTAATAATTTTATTCGTATTAACGTTCGTTTACTCATACATTCGCTCGAGCACGTATTATAATCTGTTTCGCTCTATTGAGTTTCTGCAAGTGAGTTGGATCTTTCCATTTCAAAACATTTAATTACTGCGAAAAAAAAAGAATCGTGAAAATTTCTATTAAACTTCCTGCATCGCCGTCAGTTGCTATAATTAATTCCTCTTTACCAATTTCTTACCGATTTCAGACTTATACATTCACAATTGATATTCAAGCGTCGAGGAGTAATTAACTTGCTCTGATGAAGTTTATCAATAGGCGACGAAAAATAATAGTGAATTTTAAAATAAATTTTAAAAAAAAACGATGTTTTATATCATCGTAAACAATACACTCGGGAGCGGACTGCAGATCTTTTATGCATGTTCATATTTTTGCGAACGCGAGTAGAGAGACGGAAGAGATTTGAAATATTTTTTACATTCTACGCATTCAGCGTGTAACTTCACCCATTTTGTAATTAATAATTTATTCGTATTACCCATTTACGAGCAATGATTATTCATACAGTTTCTCCTATAAAACGGCAATAGGTAAAAGGAGAGAAACTAATTACAGAAACTGACTGACCTTGTCAGAAAGTGTTGAAGCGCGATTTAGCGTGAGAAATCTCATCAGAGAACTCATCGATCATTAGAGTTGGCCTAAGCGGGGATTAAATAGGAAGGAAACACCGTGCTCGGAGGAATGACGTGGAAGTACGTGGTTAAGACGGAAGCCCTCGTGCACCGTAGGTGGGAACGACTGATTACCGGAAATTACACGCCTGGCAGCAAAACTTGTCCGCCGATCACGGGGATAGGCAGTTTATAATGTCACTTAACACCGTCGCGTTAACGAAAGCCACGTTTCACAGCGTGTTAAAGGGAATCGTAGCCAATGCTCGTCCTTTACGATCCCCTTATGGATTCTCTCCTGTTATCTCATCGGTCGTCGATCTCATCGGCACTGAGTGTCGTTTCGTGTTCGCGTATCATCGCCGGCTTAATCGTCGAATTACCGACGTAAGGACGTTACCGGCCGATCCACTTCTCACGTTGCACCGTTTCACGGATTAATCGCGATCGATCGACGAGAGATGCGCGATCGTCGACCGTGTGGAAAAACTGTGACGCGACGTGACGATTGTTAACTTTGTGCGCGCGACAAACTTTGCGTTTGAAACGCAAACGCAAAGAAGGTGAGCAAGGTGGATTTGCAAAGGAACAGAGATTTGAAAGAAAGCAAGCGAGCGGGAAGAACGCGTACACAGACGATACACAAGGGAACTGTTGCTGGTGGTGCACGAAAATGTTGTCCACGGTATCCAGCGTGTCGCTTGAATTGAATTCATCGTGGTATACAACCGTCACTGGGAACAGCGGTTTCAATGCGTTGTCGGGTACGCTGCGATGTTATTGTCACATCAAATATCATTTTGTTCACTGTTCGATGAAAACGCACGTGGCTGAAGAGAAACGGCTGAAACTATATATTGTGTAACGTCGAAAGAGTTTATACGGCTATATCGTCTCGTTTCATCTGTTGGATACTATTAGTATCAAATATCGTTTCGCGGAATTTTAGCTGCTCTGCTAAAAATCAAATGGGTTCTTTTCTAATTGCGAGAGACGAAACATGCCAAAAAAAAAAAAAAACAGAACACCGCGGCACGTTTCATTTCTATTCGGCGCATTTCAAATATTCAGCGTGTTATAATTACTGAGAACTGTGCTTGCAGCCACGCCGGAATTCAATTGAATCTCGAGCTTTGATAAAAAAGAAAAGTAGTATGTATAAAATCTTTGAATTATTGATTCAATTAATGTAAGCCATAGATTAATTTTCATAACGTTACGCTGTATAACGGAACTTGTTAATGAGAATGCATCATTATTGTGTTTCAAAGATCAAAAAATTCGAGAGAAACGTTACGAGTCTCTTAAATAGATGATAATAATCTTCGAATTGGAAATTTCATTTTTACTGTAACATTACGACGCGAAATTATCATTCAATTGAGACGACAATTTTTTCGCGGGAACTTTTCAATGAAAACTTTTCAATTAAAATATTTTACATTTTACATCACTCATGTTGCGTTACGTTAGAATGAAATTGTTATTCTAAGCTTAAATTTGTTATTTATTGAATTTTCTACGTAGAGCGTAATTAATTTTACACGGTGTCAATGATAATGTTTCAGTGATCAAGTCTGAAAATACCTCGGAGCGAGATCTGTACATGTTGCCGGCTTACATTCGCACTACGTCCATGGTTGCGTGCATTGCGGTAATGGTCCTCGGTATAATTGGAAATCTCATGGTAAGTTTCGTCTCTCGATTTCACCTATTGTCAGTTATTTTCCAATATACGCATAATGTAAAAATTTAATAAGGCAGTGGAATGCTATACGCGCGAAAGACACGTATTCGTGTTACAACACTTGTTTCACGGTGTTAATTTCAGTATTTAATTGAATTTTATTACTCCCGAGCGACATGTGAAATTTTCTGTTTTCGACACATGACAAATTATTATTACGTAGCATGTAACATTACGTAGTTAATAAGTTTACTGTAATTTAACTAAAATTTAGTAATTATAAATGCTGGTACTAAACTGAATGGTAGCGTCACTACTAAAGAAGGATATTGTGACGTTATGTAATACTCCATCTGTCCGAAAATATGGTACACATTTTAATATTTTTTTTTTTGTCCGATAATATGGTATACACTTGCGAAAAAAGAAATCAAATAGAACTGAAATTAAATATAAAGAAAATATTAAATTCATTTTATTGTCACGATTTAACTTAAATACAAATAATTTTAGTGTAATCCAAATTTAGTTAAAGTGAGATTTAACCTTGTTGAACGATTCTTCTGAACATATATACTTTTCAGCTAATCGACGAAGTTTTATCTTATTTATACGAGGTGTTTTACAAGAATTTCCCCCTCCTGTCAATATAATTGATTCCATACACGTTTGTAATGTTATAAAAACGTTATCAAGAGTTATTTCCCTCCAATTTATTAAATGCATCTCGAACGCATATTCAATCAATTCATTAATAGCACCGTGTTCTAATTTTTCTTTGTTCTTCGTATACTGTAATAGCTGTTGTAAGATACCATGGCGTTGTTCATTAGTCAATTGCTTCGATTTGGCATCTTTTCTTTTCGTAAATTCACGTTATTTGGGTGAAAATTTTCCATTTTGAAATTACAGCGGTGACTGTTTTATTTTTTTCTTAAAAAAAAAACTAATTTTTGGTCTTCAAATTCCAACGGAACTCAAAAGAAACGCCTGTCAAATATGTTAGGTTATTTAGCTATTGATGTAAAACAATACCAATATAATGAGTATTGCCAGTTGCTTTCGAAACTCTAGATAATATAAGATTCTCTTTCAAATGTATACCATATTTTCGGACAGAGGGAGTACTATGTATTGCAATAATATACTTATTTATAACACTCGAGAAAATACTGCGCGAGTCGAAAACGTAATATTATACTAGAATTTTGAGTATTCTCTGAATAATTTGCAATTTTGTAATTTATATAGTCAATGAGAAAGATATTAGTGATGTATAATGCTAGAATTTGAATCATGATTTCATTAATAAAATTTCGATATTATGTTATCAATATTGTTCGAACATTTAATAACATGTTATGATATTTAAAATATGAAGCACAACCTAAAATGCTTTGTTTAAGTGCCAAATTTTGATTTAGGAATTGCTAATAAGATACAAATAACAATATATTTATTAAAAATTATTCAATACGTGCTAATTGTAAATAGTTTTTGTTAATTGATCATCTCCATCTTCCGATTGTCGGTTCTTTTTCATAACTTGAAATTATTGAAAACTGTAACATCTTTTTTAAATTCTAATATTATTTATTATAATATTTTAATATTGTAATAAACAATGCTGTTATTTTTTATTTGATAATTTAATATTTCTTTTTACATTGTTAAATATAATCATTATAACATGAACACGTAATATATACACTATATACACTAACGAAACATAATTTTTTTACACTATGCTTTTAATCTCTTACATTTCACCGTTATATACCATTTTAATCTCCTGTACATCACATTATATACCGTCATGAAAGTCAAATGTTCTTCATAGAAATATTTAACTACAACATGATCGAAAATCTCATCTTGTTAAATAATAAACTGAAACTATATGTGCATGATTGATTTCAAAAAGAAAAATCCCTCTGAGTACCACCGTGTAGCATGCAAATTGTAAATCAAGAGTAAAAAATAAAAAGAGGAACATAGTTTATACATTAGTCTTAACCTATGTTAATTAATTTATATTTCATTCCTTTGTGTATATTAATTTGACGTCTCTAATAATTGCATACTTTTTTTTCGTATTTCAAACTCACTTTCGCTATCGAATGCCAGGAATGCCAACCTGACGATCTTCTTTTTACTCGTTTTAGGTACCGATCGTGGTGTTCCGTGGCAAAGATATGCGGAACAGCACGAACATCTTCTTGGTGAACCTGAGCGTGGCCGATTTGTGCGTTCTCTTGATCTGTACGCCGACAGTTCTCGTCGAAGTGAATTCCGGACCTGAAATCTGGCTGCTTGGCGAACACATGTGTAAGTGAACACACACGATTTATTCCACCGTATATACTTTACGCATAATCTACTACGTATTGCGTTCAATGTGCGCACGCGAAAGATCAAGCGTTCGAAAAAAAAGAAAAAGCAAACAGCGAATATTTTCCGCTGTTTGTTTTGTTATTTAACGAGAAAAATTCCCCTCTTCCAATATGTGAAATCGATCAAAACGATTATTCTTTAATCGTGCTTTAATCTAGGGCTTTAATATCAAAACGTATGCTTCAATCTACGTGCTGTTTTTATTTCCTTTTTCTTTTTTACGATTAACGTGCAGTCGATTTTGATATGTATATTATTTTTTGCAAAGAACAATAGCAGACATCAATTTTTATATGCAAATACTAAGGTATATTCGCTTGCTACATGGAAATTTCGAACTGAAATTATGTTTATTTATAAAGTAACAAGATAGGTGACAAATAGAATAGTAATACATATGAGAATAAAGGAAAAATAAAATGGTTTTAGTAAAGTTTTTGAAAGAGAGATACAATGTAATTATTATTATTTTTTTTTGAATTGATAAATTATGTAGGTATAAAAGAATTAGATACCTACATAAAGTCTTAGATTTCGATAGATCTTAACGTACGTTATAGTTATGTATTTCATGTCATTTTTTATGGGAGTCGAACAAGAGAAATTATTTTTATTTTAAAAATAGAATAGTAAGACATATATAATATATAATAATATATGTAATATATATAATATATAATATATAGTATATAATATATAATATATAATATGTAATGTATAATATATAATATATATAGAATAGTAATATATATATATATATATATATATATATAATAAATTCTTTTTAATTTCTTTTTCATATTTGTTTTACATATCGAAGGCTCAAAAGCTAATTAGTGTAAGTCATTTATCATTAAAAGTGATTTGTGTCATGGACATACATATTTTTCTTATAGAAACCTTCCAGGAGAAATATACTTACAATATCATAGTAACAATTACATTATTACGACTAACAATCGTAACAACTGAAGATTTTAACGCCAAAAGGATATTCGCACGGCATAAATTATTTCTAACGATTTACACTAATTGGCTTGTAGCTGTTCGTGTACGTGCACATATTTCACGCGAACAATATTAAATATACCACGTCGGCCATTATCGTTCGAAATTTCGCTGAAGTCTGATAACAGAAATCAAATACACATAAATCGAACATAAATCAACGTAAATGTGAACATTGAACATTCAGCTGGTAAACCTATAGCGATACCGACAGCGTACATCTTTCCCATGGAATTACAGGGGACTAATGTAGCAAACCGCGATGTGATGAATACACGGTTAGTTTCATACCATCCGGGCTGGAAATCGCGTCGATTCCAGTGCAACGATCGTAGAGATCGTTTTAGAGCGAATCGATTTTAGTAATTTCGCGGTATTGATCTGGCTGTACCGGATGTACCCCGATGCACAGCAGTGTAAAATTCGGATGGATGGTCAGTGATACAGACGCTCATTTCTCCAGCAATTCATTTGCCACGAACGAAATACTGACGTTCGTCAATGTTTAACCTCCCCTGCCCCGCCGAGTCGAATTCCAGTGGATCAGAAATCCTTGATTGAATTCTGCAGCGACGCTGCAGTGTTTAGCGTCTTTCGTTTCGTTGAACACCGGCCAAAACAGTGTAATCGTTTGAAAGCGTTTACGATAGTTTCGTGGCATTGTGACACGCTACCGAGAAACAGAAGGGTGAAATCGATCGTAATTATCGTGTTGTTTGTTTAACGTGACGAGTAGACCGCGGAATTTTATACCTTCTTTTTTTTTTTTGAACACTTTACCAATCGGTAGCCTATTAATCAGCTAACATATTTTAACACTTTACCGACAAGTAGCCTATTAATCGGTTAACACATTTTAACATTTTACCGACCGGTAGCCTATTAATCGGCTAACATATTTTAACACTTTACCAACCGGTAGCCTATTAATCGGCTAACTAACATATTTTAACATTTTACCGACCGGTAGCCTATTAATTGGCTAACTATTTACCGCTAATACACGATCGGTAAAGTGTTAACATTTCTCGAACGTTGCTAAATGAATGAAATCCAGATAGAAATTTGCTTTGCTTACTATATGTTATAATAAATACTCTAGTTTATATTTTATGTCTTTTTTTTTTTTTTTTTTTGCTTGTTGAAGAAAAATAAGAAATGAAATTTTTCTAACGTTAATACTTTTCCAATATAATGTAAAATCAGAACATGAGCTGTTTATTGTTATTATTATTATCAACACGATCTGATTTTTATTAATTTCTTAATATTTTATTAACTTCATCGCATTATTCATTTTTTTTTTTAATTAACTTCTTACTTTCATTTCGCGAGTAACTTGAAAATTGAAAATTAAATTAGGTTTGATCGTCTATTAATTCGTTTCGTCATTTTAATCGTTTGTTAATTTATTTCATCGCTTAACGCTGTATAAACATGTGATATATACATAAAATATTTATGTATAAATAGAATTTATTTATATTGTTACTAATTGGATTTTAGTTTAATTCAAAACAATTAATTTGCAATTAGTAGATATTAAATAATAAATTTAATACAATAATCATAAATAGAAATAATGTCTATTATTATATTTTAATTCAAAAAATTAACTCTTTTTATCAGACATCTAATGAAACTATAAGCCAATATTTGTATATATATAAAATAAGCTGATTTAAGCTATTAGGTTCATACTCTAAACAATAAATTTAATAATTTTTATATAGCTATAAACAAAAAATAATGAAATTTAAATTAATTTTTTTAAAATTAAGAAAAACATCCTCCAATTTCTCGATAGTTAGTGCGATATTTACGTTACAAATATAACATTTATAACACTCAAAAGGAGAATCTGCATGGACTTCATCAAATCTTGGATAGATTGGTCTTGATTCTTTAGTATAATTTCGTAACATTTTATACAATCACGTAATACATAAATTGCAAAACACGTAAATTATAAAGTGAATGAATATATAGCATGTGAATATATATACATATATAACAAATGCACCATCGTATTCCATACAGCGATGAATAATATCAAAAGAAAATTGGGATGCTGAATTTCTCGATATTCTTTCTGACAATCACGTACAAACACGAAAATCAATTGCCCGTAGAAAAACTCATTTTCAGTTAAATTCTTCTTAGTTGATTAATTTGCAACGTCGAATTCTTATACATGAAGCCGTTATTTCTGTAATATATTATACTGACTATGCAAAAATGATACACCAGAGTGATACACTCTTCCTGTGTTGGCAACGGACAATGAAAAGATAACACTAAAAACAAAGAACGAAGCTCATAAATGTTCCTGTCAGTCTACCTGAGAAATTTCTAGAAATTTTCAGAGATTTGAGTTGATTTTACTGACCACCGAATATATATGTAGAACTAGGTAACGAGTTTTCTTATCTTAAGCTTGGAGAGAGGTTAGTACAAGTGCGTACGTCCCAATTCTCGTGAAAAATGGAGGAAGCACGCATGGAAAACGAGGTCGAACACGTATGCTCATAAGAACATCCGCGAGACAGTTAACGAAATGACCATGCACTTTAGATAAAAGCAGAGCGAGGGTGATTATGAACACGGAATACGTATTTCGCGCACATAATCAACACGATCGACGATGTCTCGCCGTAAAATATCGACGAGAAAATTTTCCAATAATACGAATCATCTAGAGACAATGCGACAGAATGAAAAATGGCGGCTTTATATGTATATCAGTGTCTTATGAAAATCGAATTGAATTTCGTTTGAGAGGCGAAAACGTAAAATCGTCGACACCTCGTAAAAACAATAATCTGCCTTAATGAATAATAAATAAATGACAGAACGAACTCAGGGCAGTGAAAGTGGAAGCCTTACGCTTTAAAATGAGACTAATTGTAAGTAGACTTGTTTTTTTTCCTTTTTTTTTAGGAAGTTTCAGAAACTGATAAAAGTTTAAGATATCAAAATTCTCTTCATCAATGTTGGTTCTGATTCCACATTGTCAGAAAACAATGAATTTGCATTTGCCGGAACAGTGATGACAACACGATCGTAAATTTCTTTTTCTTTTCTGCGAAGATACAAAGCATCCTACAAAACGCTATACATATTTCACTTTTCTGCAAATATTCGTACATGAACGAGGCCCATTGGTGTCTTACTCCATTTTCATTACTTTGCGGTGAAATTAGTTTTGTCTGACGCTCGACATCGTTAAATCTCATTCAGGTTGCTCCAAGAAGGTTTGCTCATAAATATTATTTATCTTAAAATTCCACGCGCGTGTGTGTGTGTTCAGTTTTGTCCATTTTTGACGGTTAACATTTTGAGAGCCAACGAAACGTTAACATCGCGTTAACGAAACATTCATCTCAATTGCAATTTTTATTTCAATCAATTTATCACATCGTTAAATCTCTTCATTAACATTATGACTATGAAGGTTAATCACAAGAGTTCGCCTGATATTTCCTCATCGCTATCTATTCTGTTTGGACCAATTTTATGAAACTTCTGAAAGTTGCAACGTTGCATAATCTGTTGCTTTAATAATGCATGCATTAATCACAGTTGCTCGTGGATAAACTGCGAATGTTTATGGATTTTTTTTTAGGAAGTTTAAAATACGCTATGAAATATATATATATATATATATATATAGGATGTATATATATATATATATATAGAATGTATATATATAGGATATATATATATATAGGATATATATATAGGATATATATATATATATATATATATAGATAGGATGTTTTTCAACCGGCCAAAAGAGTAACTGCCTCCGCGCGTAAAACTAAATTGAAAAGAGGGAAATAATATTTTTTTCAGTCAAGGCTTTCGAGCTTGAAAATTCATCGAGTATGTAATTTAGATCGATATATGATTTATAATATGTCGAGTACATGAATTTCATTAATTTCGTGCTAGAATAGCGAAATAATAAATAATATTTATTATTATAAATTTAACTATTACCTATGTTAATATTTGTCGTGTACCAGGCCAATTGCTTGTCTAAATATTGAAACTTCATTTTCTTGGAAACTTCAAGATATTCTACATTTTTCACACTATTTTCCCACGTAGAATGATTTCCTGTTGATTGTTTACTTGTAATGAAATTAACACGTCTTAAATAAACTTTCAAATTCGAAAACTAAGCGAAAGCTTCTATTCCATATATTATACTTTTCTTATTTTCTCTGATATATTTATTTTAATAAATAAATATATTATATTATCAAGTTAACATTATAAAGAATGAAAGAAGCGTATTTCTTTTTTCAAAAGGAATCGAGCGCATCGTACAAAAGTCGAAGAGAAAAACGCTCGTCACGTTAACAACATTGTATCATAATATTCACGCCATTTTTGTTTTAACCCCCTCGTGAACTTTTCAACTTGCTTTTCCTCTAGTCATAATTCGTCGATTTCGATCCCGTCCCGTATATATAACATAATTTACGCATTTATATTTAAAACAACTACATTTCAAACAGTCTTCAAGCCAAGAACAGAATTCTTATTCATGGTCTTCGATTCTGTCACGCGTGTTTTCACATTCATCGTTCAAATTACCATACTTATCGAACGGCTGTCAGATTCTCCAAAGGCGAAGTGATTTTCCACCACGGTGATTTCCAACGAAACGTATAGCGTATATAATAAAGAATAATACTCGGCGAATTTGAATTTTCCCGTCACGTACACGTTGCTGTGTGTATATGTGCGTTACAGTGTGTACGTATATATAACACATACGGGCTAATAATTCGAGAGGTGATGATTAATGATTCGCTCCCTCTAAATATTCTGCCCGCGTAGAACACGGGACGACGTGTTCATCGATTCCGATATAATAAATTCACCGGACTACGAAATATCAAGTAGTCTTTGATCTTCGTCGTGTCAACGTTCATGTTGTTATCGACGAATTGATCGGAGGATAATCGAAGGGGATTTTTTTATTTGGCAACAATCACGCGCGAGAAGAATTTCACAGCGAGGGAAACCTATGCCGAAAGTTGATCGCGGATTTGTATATTATTGAATCGAAGAAAGATGGAAGTTGATGGATATCTGCTTCATCTGCCGAACATTACTGAACTTCGCGTTAAAATGTTACAACAAATATCGAGTGTCATTTGTATCGTGTGCTGGAACTTTAAACTTTTAATAGATACACGATTCGGTTATTTTCAGCAGGACTTTCCTTGCCTGGAAAATTTCTTTTCATTAGTGATTAGTTTCATCGTTGTGTCGTTTATCGGTAGTTTATTAGTATTATAATAATGTTTAAATTGAATGATTTCTAATAAATACTCTGATATATTATATAATATTAATAATATATTAAATTAATATAATTGATAAATATAAATATAAATTATATTTATATTTATTAATTAATTAGTAAATTTCCAAAATTTCCAGGTTTTCAAGTTGTACGTTATCGAAATTCTATCGTTTCAAATGTGCAAGTTGTGCGAACTTCAATTCTGACACTTCGAGTTTATAAATTTACAATATTTTAACTTTCCACATTTGTAAATTATCTACAACATCTTTCCATATTGTAAAATTAATTATATTTAACTTTCGTCAAGTATTGTAAAAATCTCAATTTTCAAAATTTGTAAAGTTTTACAAATGTAAGTAAAGTAAACTTGCAAAACTGACAAAACTTGGTAAATCTTTAAACTTACAAAATTTCAAGTCATCAAAATTCTGTAGTCGAAAATGTTGCAAACTGTCGAAATTCTACGCTACAAATTTATAAATATTTTACAATATTTTCACCTCCCGTACTTTTTAAATTACCGGAATTTCAACGCTCGAAATTTTCGAAGGTATATATAACAATTGGCGTTTGGAAATTCTAACTTTTCAAATTCGTGAACTATCGACACTCTAACCTTCCAAATCCGTGGAAGTCATCGAAGTCACTGTCGACTCACTCGAAATCACTCCCGCTCTTCGGTGATTCTCGCTGTTCTACGTTTTTCGCAATTCGGGCATTCCGAATTCTATGAATTCGAAATGTTCCGGAATTTCCATATTTGCAGGCTATCGAAATTTTCCTTTCCTTTCAAATTTCCTTTCGATGCTTCGTTTCCCCGTGTAAAAAACCCCGGATCGAGTGCGCAGAATAATGGTAGAAAAGACAAAAGCAGAAATAAAGTACAAATGGTCTTTAGCTGCAACGATATACGGTCAAATTAATTAGAACGAGAGCCATTCTTTTATTTCAGAAAAGAATGAAGGAATACGTTTTCATACGTTGTTTTCCTCTTCGCGTTTGCATTAATATATATATATATATATATATATATATATATATATATATATATTTGCATAATATATATATATTAATATATATATGTTATATATATATATATATATATATATATATATATATATATATATATATATATATGTCAGACGTGGGCATGTGTATTTTCGGCGCTTGTAGCTGGTCAACTTTTATTTACATATGAATGGTTAATTGAGAAATATCAGTTTCGGTAGCTGTGCAAATAAGTATGAACCGGTTTCCAAGAATTTCATTTGCATAAACGTAATAACAAGCGCGATAAATATCCTTTTCATTCATGCTTTCAATGTAATATAAAAACGTGACGATATACGAACAACACGAAATACACGGAGAATATAACAGCATAGATCATTTCAACGAGAATAACACTGATTAACCGAAGTTAATTTTTCAAAATTACACAAATTTGTAATTTAATATATTGTTGACTGAATGTACATATGTTGTTATTAATAATAATAAATGTATATAATACACGTTTACATATATATACATATGTACATTGTCGCACATTGTAATGTGCCGAAATTACACACGTGTAATTTAGAAATTCTATTTTCTGCGATATATTCCATTATCCGTGACAAATATTGAATATATCCGATCATATTCAATATTACTGGACTGCAGATTTTTTATAGGGAATTTTTTCAGGTATGAAACTGCACGATGCGCGTGATATGAAAAAAAAAAGTATATGAAATATCTACGCTTTCTATAATATTCTCGAAAGCCAAGAAAGTTTCAGATTTCGACAAAAAGGTGTACTATACGACGAATGAAAAAACTCTCAAGAAGAATTTAATATGTTGTAACATGTTATCGTCTTTTTTTCAATCTCCGATGAATAAATCAATCACGTGTTTTTATTATTGATTTTAAGATTATGTGTACAATTCCTTAATTCTTCGCTTAAATCCACGGATTCAAAGAAAGCTCCTTGAAGCTTCCCCTCCATGAAACTTGCTACACGATTTTTAATCGAAGTTTTAATAAACTTTGAATATTAGGATATTAGGAATATTTTGAATATTTGAATATTAGGAATATTTTAAAATAAACAACCTTTAAATGATCTCGAGTTTATATTTTTACAATTTCAATATTTAATTTTTGAATATCCACTGTATGGACATATATTTATTCATTTATTTTTTATTGATAGTATATATATATATATTTATTTATTTATTTATTTATTTATTATATCTTACTATTGGTAAGAAACCGAGACTCTATTTCATGAATTAATTATTATTAATATTCAATGATTTATAATGTAACACAATATATAATTTACGATATATTGCATTAATTTTATTCATTATTATTCATTAGATTTTATTAATTAATCCGCAGTTCAGTTAAATCTGAACAGAGACGAAGATTTCCTCATTTCTGATTTTTTTTTCTTTCTTTCAGAAAGAGAAACACGCAAGCCCGCTTGTTATTTATTTATTTATTTATTTCGCGTCGCATTTTAAAGAACGTCGTTGCACCTCATCCCCTGTGTACAGATTCATTTCAAATTTATTCTCTCCATCGTTCCGTTTTTCATCAAACTTCGTCTACGGAGCACGAACTCCAATAAATGCACAGATCCTGGATTACATTATCCTCGTAGTTTCTGTCCACAAAATGAACAAGAGAGAGAAAGAAAGAAAGAGAGAGAGAGAGTCTCTTTTTCTTTCACTTTAACCTTACCAATAAAAAAAAAAAAGAAAAACGCATCGGTAAATATACAGATTCGATCGGCGAGCACTAAAACCCACGTTTCAATTCAACGTTTCCCTTATTATATTCTTATTATATTCTCGGCCACGAAAACAGTCGACAATCATGGTCATCAGTCGTCGCTCCAAGTGGAATTAATCAACGGAGAATTTTCTCTTTTCTCCCTGAAAAATAGCCGTCGCCCGACGATTCCATTTTCACATTACTCGTTCTGAATTATTCTCTCACTCATTCGCTACACTTTGCTTTGTCATTTAAGCTCCGTGACGAATACACCACGGCAAGGATACACGTGGAGGGGAAAAAAAAGAAAAAATAAATTGAAAGCATTCTCTTGCAAAATGAATACATTTAAATACATTTTGTCACATGTTCGCACATTATTTTGTATTTTATTATTTCACGTGTATGTGTATTTTGTTACATTGTATTGTTTTGTTACATTGTGCGTTGTACATATTATTTACATATTTTTGTACTTTTATATATATTATTTCCTCCTTACCTTTTCGTATTTACTATTTGTATAGTACATATTTTATATATTATATATTTAATATTTAATTATATATTTAATATTATATTATATAATATTTGTATATTTAAAAAAAATATTGTATATCGTACATTATATTATGTTATATATTTCATTATAATACGTGTTATAACGCATTATATTATTTCTTTTTTATATTTTTGTATATATCATTCTTTTCATCTTTTTATACCTTTTCATTTATATATTACGTTATATTTTATGATTTTATATGTATTTAGTTATTTCGTTATTTAAGATTTTCTACATTCTTTATGTATATTACATGCATTGCGTACATTTTCTACTAGTATCATAAAAATTCATAACCTAGCAGCAACAAAAGAAAGAATCGAACATGTTACCGAAAAAAAACTTTCGAGTCAGATATATTTATCGATTTTGACCGAATTGTCAAAGTTTCGCTTTTCGACGCTGTTTCACAGATTCTGAAAAACATCATTATTTATTTATTGTTTTAGTGAATAAATTCTTCGGAATAAATATATTTAATTTAATTCTGCATTTATTGTATTTAATACTGCGGAATGAATTGGAAGTCAATTCATCTTTGTTAAGTTTTCATTTTTTATTACGGAAAATTTATAATTGAAGAACGACCCAATTAACAGATTCAATAAGTAACTAGTAAATGTTGACGATATTTGCGGTTTACGTATTACTGCGCACAATGACAATAACAATTATTGTAAAACACGTGTATCAATATTTGGTACAAGTTTAATAATACCATAAACAGTCTTGTTTGAAGCGTGTAATTCATATTCTCGAGTGAAAATAGAAAAGAAATTAGTATTTTACACATCGAAATAGCGGGCGAAACAGTATACTTTCAACGTTTTATATATTTTTATTTTCTATGTTACCGCGAGTCTACGTGAATAATGCCTCTGATAAGAAACGAGAAACATAAATCTTGCAGAAAAATCGAGTTTTACAATGTTTCTCAAGTTTAATTGAATTTTTTTTCAATTTCAATTCTTCTTTCTTTTTTCAAATTTCTAACCTACTTAAATCCGCTTTTGTACAACCAATCCAAGTGCAAAAGCATTTACAACATTCAAATTCAAAGTCATAATTACGTGTCAAATTTTCGTCCGTGCGAGTTGATAAAACGTAAAACATTAAAACACCTGCGTCATGTTCCTTCGGGAATGATGAATGAAATTCACCGGGATTACACTCAAAAGAAATTCCTATGTAAGTTCTCTGTGAACTACCGCATGTGTGTGTGTGTGTGTGTGTGTGTGTGTGTGTGTGTGTGTGTACTGAAAATCGATCTGAGAACACGATATTATACTGCTCTCTTTTTTTTCTTTTTTCTTTTTTTATCGAGACAAAACATCTCTCGTTGCGATCGAACGAATGCAGAAAGTAAGGGACGTTGATGGAATCAAGAAGTGTCGAGGTTCAAGGGTTCTGTATGCGGTTAGGGGAGTCCCGTTAGGGGAAGAGAGCGTTTAGTTGGCCGAGTTTTACGAGCCGCATACGGTTGAGTCGGTTTTCCAACCCCTCGGTTATCAGGAATTTTCCCGAACATACTTGGCATGTTTCCTCGTTCCATGTTTCGATAATCAAATCGTCTATTTTCCCCCCAGTGATTTTAATAACGTCAACTTCTTAAAGCGCACTCGGAGTGCACGCGCTCTTTTGTTAGATTCTTTCCTTATTCTAAAATTCTAGCTTTTCGTGTTAGCCTGATGTTAGACTGTGGATTTTTCTATGCATTTGTGGGAAATTTAAGGATGCAAAAAAAAAAAAAAAACGCCGTAGATCGCCAATGAAATGCAAGAATATGTGAAATATATTCGAAATAGAATACTTTCTACAGGGAGAAGGGGACAAATGTCGAAAAGATACGAAATTTGACAAAAATGAAATCGCGTATGAAATTAATGTGATAATAACCGAAGAGAAAGAGACAGAGTTGTCGATAAGTATCATTTATTATATTTTTAATGCACGTCTTTTTCCACACTTGTACAATTATTTTCATCGACGACAATTTTAATATCCTTCGAGCGAAATTTTCAGTGCTCGAGTGCCTCTGAAATTTCTTTTTCATTTTCCGTTGCTATAAATTGCATTTGCTTCTACCATTCGCTTGTCCTCTGTATTTACAGTGAAACGAGTGCTTGCGCTAAAAAAAATTTTTTTTTTTTCACTCTGAACTCGCACGAGCGACGCAGTTTTACTCTGAAATCACCGTGTCCACGCGCATAAGTATAAATTTTCCATGTGCTGTACAGCCTTAGGGAATATTCGTATACAATTACTCGCCCTTGTCGAACTACGATCAAACATCTCAATTTAGGCTTTTCCTTTCTCAGGACGGTACAAAGTGTTGAAAAAGTGGAACGAAATGAATTATAACAATTAATTTGTGTTATTTTTTTATCATAGATACTTCGATCAGACGATACAGCAGTTTGAAATAGACGAAGTGAAATGATACAATAATTATACATTATTCTCATATCATTTTATCGTATCTTTTTATTGCAGTGATGCAATCAAGTTCAAATAAGTAAAGCAACGATGTGAAAGAGTTCGCGTAATAACAAAAGTACGACATTATCTTGCGAGAGGACATAAATCACGTAAAAAAAAAATAAAAAGAAAAAACGCGAATTGGATTGTTCGATCGACATCGTACTTACGCGTCACACTGTTGCTCGTTATGTTTCCACGGTCATTATGTCTCCCCGAACGTTTCTTCACGCCTTGTTAGCGGCATCTGTCGCCTTCTTTCTTTTACGAGAAATTCTGCCGAAGGATCGTGGTATCGCGATTATGTCAACCGCGTCAGCCTGCTCGCCCATCGAACGAGAAAGTATCTCGAAGGGAACGCGACAGCTGCACGATTCCCTTTGATCGATAATTTTCCAGTATAACATTGTCCAAAGACGTCGTTGACTCGAGAAAACTTCTCTCTGATTCTTCTCACTAGGCAAGATGTATTTACTTATTTATTTATCGAATGGGAGAACCCGTTGAGAAAAAAGAATGTACACGAAAAGAATTTGTTTTTTTAAATGATAAATAATAAAGATGATGAAGGTAAAAGTAAGGATGAAAAAAATAAAATTAGAAAACAGGGTAAACAATATTAGGTGAATAAAGTGAAAGAATAAAATAATAAATTAAAAGTAACGCAGAACAATGATGAGAACAACAATGAAAATATAAATGTAAAATGTGACAATATTATGTCACATTTGCGACGATACATAAATCTTGTTAAAATACGTAAATATTAAGGCATATGTCGAAAGGTATAAGAAATTGACTAAATTATTCCAAATGTCTTTGATATCAGTAGCTATAGTTGTAGTTGAGAGTATCAATCTGAAAATCCAAGGGAAACTTTTCGGAAAACCACGGAATTGAAAAGTCGAATCGTTTCAGTCAGAGATAAGAATTCTAAGTGGCCGAATTCAATGTACTGTGCCCAAAGCGTTTTATTTAATATCTCAGAGACTAATAAAGATTCACTGCTAAAATTTGATACTTATATTCCTTCATCACTTCTTGATTTTCACCTGAATATCGATTTTATAAAATCTATGCATGAAAAGCAAACGCAACAATACTGCTCCTCTATCTTTCCTTCGTGGTTCATACGAATAAATTTTACAGAATCAAAGTAAATAAAAAATGGATAAATTTCAAACTATATCGTAAATTTGTTCATTTCTCCAAATTTTTTTTAGAAAAATTAGGCGAACTTGGCTGGGACACCCTGTATAATAACCGCACGAAGGAATATATACCGAATTATATTATATTTCAGTTTAATTTTCACATTATTTAATTTTAATTATCAATTTAAAGATTACACAAGATTTGATTATCATTTTATTTCGAGAATATTCTTTTACCAATTGAAATAGCGCTGAAAAATGAAATAATAATCAAATATAAAATATTTAATACAGAAAACAATGAACAAAATAACTTTCAGATAATAATGAAGAAAATTACGTATTTTCTTCTTTCAGCGAGGATTAAATGAACGATAACAAATAACAATGAATGAATGAGGTTAAGGGGTTAATTGTTAATCGATTTAATTGATTGATTAATTTAATTAATTTTTCCGGTCCAACTCTGTATCATACTTGCGTCGACAATCGCCGTGAAAATAAAATCGTCGGTTTCAGATTAGGATCGTTAGGCTGGTCGTTGAGCCATCGTTCTCGTTTCGGTTTAAAAAAATCTGTTAAAAAACTCTCGATAAAGATCGTCAGAGTCGTAAAAACGCAGTTTTACGCCTGTCGTATCTGTTCTATCCTGTTTGTTTCGGCTCTGAGCAGGCGAATGAAATGAAATGAAGAAAGAAACAAAAAAAAAAGAGAAAAAAAAGAAAAAGAAAAGAAAACAAAAAAGGAAAGGAAAAAATCGAAGAATAAGGGATAAATTTAAGAGTTGCAAAGCAACTCGGAGATATCGGTTTCAATTATACGCACGTCTAAAATAGATAACGAAATTCAGGTCAGCGTGGAATTAAAAGTTCTTGGACGTCACGGTTCTTAAAGTGACGTGTGTTGCTTTCCTTATGTTTCAACCCGCTTTCCTCTCGTCTCGATAGCCTTCATCGGGTAACGTCGTTTCATTCTTATGAAATGAGAAGTTGAAATTCAAATTTCTTGCTGTTCATCCATTTCCATTGTCTTTGAATTTGATTTTATTTCTCGTTTCGATTGAATGTTGGCATTTGAATTGTTAAATCATTTGCCTACGTTATTCTCTTTTTCTTTCCTTTTACGTATGTATCAGGGATTTTCATAGGTTCTTGATTGATGTAAATTATCAATAACTGATATAAATTTGCACTACAATTATTATAATACAATTGACATAAACAATTGGTATGAATTGGTAATTCTTTTGCGTATTACATTTTACAAGTGTCACACTTCGAACATTTCGCACATCGTGCAAAATAACTGAATGTAAATATCATTATTGTTACAATATGAATTATTGTTACAACACGACACACGTACATAAATTGGGGAAATAAATTATTACCTTTTCGATAGTCAGACCAAGAAACTCCAATCGATTAGCGACAATTGTCACAATATCCCCAGTGAAAGCAAGGAAAATTCTCGTTTACGCAGGATTAACAATTAGATATGCGTCTAATTATCATGGAAAACGAGTGCAGAAACCATTAGAACTTTGTCAGGCGACACATGAACTCCAAAACCAGGTGAAAACGTTAAAACTACAACTGAAATTGTAACTGTTCGCACGCAGCAAACAAATTCCCGCCGCGTTTCCTTCGCGCAGGGGGTGGCTGTGCCCTATTTGTTTCGATTTGAAACTTTCGCGAAAACCGTGTTACGAAGAGAATGGATATTTCTGTTGTCGCAAGTGGAGGGACGATCGTTTCCTTTTCCAAAGATTGTTAAACGAAGAACAAGGGGACGAAACAGGAAACAGTCACAGATTTTCTTTTATTTATTTATTTATTTATTTATTTATTCTACGAATCTACGAATATTCGACGAATAATCTCTTTACACCATAATAAAAGATAAAATACAATAATAAGACTTATATAGTACAATAATATAATGTGATATAATAAATATTGTAAAATTATAATGTAATACAATATATAAAATATATTTATATGTTTATTAGTACAATTTAATTATATATTTTATACATTGTGTTATATTATAATTTTATAATATTATTGTACAAAATATATAATTAAAATATATATACAATATAATACAATATGATACAATAGAATATATATATATATATATATATTTTAATAGAATAAAAAATATATATTACTATATATATTATTATAATAGAATGAAATATATATTATATATATATATTATATATATATTATATATATATTATATATATAAATATATATATATTATAATTTTATAATATTAATGTATAAAATATATAATTAAAATATACAATATAATACAATATGATACAATAGAATATATAAATATAGAATATAAAAGATATAATACAAAGAAGAAGATTAAAAAGAAATATAATGATGTGATTTGTAGAGGTTAAATACTAAAAATATAGTTACGTATATTTAATTTAATACATACTAGATCAAACTATTACTACTCTGCCAATCAACATTGATCACGTGTGACTCTTTGGTCTATTACGATACATAAAACCGGACGAAGATCGTGATTTTACACCTAATCACCGTGATCCAATATATACATTAATCTCACGAAATATTCTCCGCAGCCTGTACGTTAGTTGGTGGATAACAAAGTATTTTCAAGTTCTCAAGCGCGTAATGTTATCCGATTATGCAAAATCGGTGTTTACGTTGCAAGAATATAATTAAGAACTTACACTTTATATACCTTTTTCTTCATTTGCACTTTGATCTTTGACCTCTCAGACATCGTGAATCACGAATTCATTAATACACCAGCTCGCAGATAAAGATTAACAAACTGTGCATCGCGTGCCCAAGTATCAAGGGATTGTCCCTTCGACTTGATTGAAACATTTGTTATCAATCGTTGCTTTGATCGTTTGCCGCTTCGAATGGAAACAGATAACAAGCGATATATCGGTTGAGCGAAGCGACAGAAACGTAGAAAGTGACGATTTTCTGTAGGTACATCCCACCAATTAAATGTTCCTCATTGTTCCTTCGCCGAGGACCTGGTTTATACAAGTTCAGATTATCAGAGAGCGTTCAAGAGGCAATCTGATAATATCGATTGTCCCTTACAAGTTCTCTAGTCTATGCGAACTGTGCTTTACAGAAATCAGACAATATCTCTTCTATCCTGAACCGATGAGAAATTGGAGAAGACTAGCTCGTTTCCCTGTAAATCCCACTTTAAAGGAACAATACTAGGTTTCTGAGGTTTCTTCAATTGGATTTAGGATTCGTGCAGGATGACTGCTACAGCAACTTCTATGCAAGGACTTATATATCATCAGAAGGTCTGCCAGAGATATATCGCCGCAAAGCGTCTCTTCATACTTGGATTTATCGTAAATGACCAGTGAATCTTTCTCCTTTTGAATAAGGCCACTTTCGAGAGAAAATATTACACTGGCTCAGCGAATATTAGCATTGAATGTCGATAAGAGTCCAAAGCGAAGTTGGATCATATCCACATCCCTTTCCATCGATTTCGGAAGTTTCTAGAGGCGAATCATCGTTGGCATCGTTTAAATATTTAAATATCTTCGCCTATGAGAGGAACATGGCCTATGGCACGCTATTGAATTTGCGAGTCATCCGATCCTCCGGTTCTAACGAGCGAGCAAGATCTTATTGTTAATCATCTAGCTGGATTCCCTCTTCAAAAAATAGCCGCGCCGTAAATCAGAGCACCACTCGAACTTCCCGAAGACTAATCTTACCAAGTGAAACTACCAAGTTAAATCAAGTTTCCGATTTCGCGTGTCATCCTTGGCATCATGGGGCCATGGTGATCTTCAATTTTAGTACATCTACTGCCGCAGTAATGTAACAATACCGCAATAATGTTACAATAGTATACAACAGACAGTTTACAACATTATTATTATCTCAGTAACTAGACCGTTTCCGAATTTTGAAATTTTCACGAGATGGATCGAAATACTCTAAACAGAAAAACAGTCTCTTCTGCAAAGAATTAATAATTCATGCTGATATATTTTATACGTATTCTTGCGTATTACGTGTGCATAAGTGCACTTCAAACTTGTCATAAGCGCGTAAAAATCCGCTTGCAAGATTTGCACGAACGAAATCTGTGATACCAATGTTCTAAAAAGTTGCGCGCACTTGCTCTTGCTCTGTAATCGCTATCAGTTTACGAGGAGTTTCCTTTTGCTGGGAAAGAAGAGAGATCAGAAGACGAGAGGAGAGGGAGAAAACAAGAGAAGTGAAAAAGAGGAATGCTGAGAGTTTCGTTAATGGAATTAATAAACGTCGGACAAATATGGAAACAACGAGGCGAAGCGCGATACTCGTTACGAAACGTGCGCCGTGTTCAGCCTTGGGTATAACTATGCCACGCCATATTGTCTTCGATGGACCCGACATTTTCTACTTGACCCGGCTGATGTATACAGGGAACAGCTGCTCGAAAATACCTTCGATGTATCTCGATATTACTTCCCCCTTCCCCCTTCTGTCTCTCTTTTCGCCGATGTGGATAATACATTTCTTCGAGTTTTATTTATTTATTTATTTTTTTTTTTTTTATTATACAGGGTGATTTCGACGATGGGTTATATCTCAAGAATAATAAGAAAGTTGTAGAGAAGATAGATACAAAGAATCTACTTTCTTGTTTTTTTTTTTTTTCGTAAATGCAACTTTAAGATTCGTCCAACTTCTTTTTAAATGAGATCATTTATTTTTCGATATATTAATCGACAAAGCTCGACAAAACTCTCTATGAGAAAAAGGATTAACCCGCGTGCGTCGAAAGATGATTAGTTCGGATGATGTTTTAATTTCAATTTTGTACGAATCTATCGAAAAGACGAGGAAGAATGAGACACAGTCCTCTTCTTATTATTATTCGTACTGTAGATTTTTATAACATAGTACTGATAAATTGTATCGATTTATCGACAATATCTTTCATTCTCGATAATATAAAGTTTAATGCGAATTATAATTGTGTTGTTATTTAGTACCTATACGACGTACGAAATGTCGTATGAAGATTTTATATTCTGTTAAAGCTATCAATATGGGTTGATTATAATGTAAATCTAACTCAAACCTAATCCAAACAGTTTTAATATACTGGAAACATATTAAAATACGATTTAGATTAAAACTTTAGCATCAAAATTTGACTTTCCTTTGAATCAAAGTTTGATTTAAATGAAAATTCTGGACGTGAAAATGTGATTTTGATCAATTTAAATGGGCAAGATAATAAATATTTTATTTCGAGTCTGAAGAAAAATACTAGTGAATCAAAATCATTGATAATATTTCATTCTATTCGTAATGAAAAAAATTTCATTTTCTACTATGGATCAGAGCGATGCTCTGCAAGAACATGTTAAAAATACATCATCGATCCTTCTTCAGCTACCGTAAATATTTACATATCGTCGAAATTCACGTTGAACACATTACGAAAATACAACAAGAAGTAAGAAAAAGTTATGCGACTAATGTATTTTCAAAGAAAATATTTTTCCGGGAAAGAATGACGGCGACGTTGATTCTGTCAACTATTTCCCCGACATTCTCAACACTATTAATACTGATACTTATATTAGTATTATACTTGGATATTCCATTAATCGATTAGTTCGATTATTTATACTTCCTGGCAGTCTTTTAATATACAGAGTGTCTCACAACTCGTGGATAATCAACTGGGAGTTGATCGATGATCGAAAGAGTGAGTTGAAAAGAAAGAATAAATTTTGATGAACAGTATAATTTTAACTAACAGAGCAATTAAATAATTAAACTTTCTTTGTTTTAAATATAGTAACTCTCGTTAATATTCGGACGCTAAATTGAAACTGTATAGTTTAGAGAAATCATACGATAATAAACTCGGGCTCATTTTAAAGCCTCTATTTTCTAAATGCATCGTTCATTTTACTCTAATAATTTTATACCGGGCAACAAGTGGATAAATGAAGATTTTCTTCTCGAAAATGCTCTCGAAAATAAATACATTGTCGTAGTACGTGAAAATGTCGAAAATTTTTTTTCATAACTGAATTACTAGATTTTCGATCCAGCGTTGCATTTGAAGATCAAAAACCTCCCTTTTAAAACTTGAACGTATCATTTCTCTTCGCCATTTTCAAAATCATGCAATAAGTTTTCGGGGATTGTTGCGAAGGAAAGACTATGATGATCCAGATTTAAGGTTAGGAAGAACATTTAAAGATTGCAATCTATGTAAAATCGAAACCGGTTAATTACATAAAAACTTATTGAATAACCCATAATCTTTGATCACGCGACGGAAACAATCAAAATTACATTGAAGACTAATGAACTGACATATTGCATAAGGAACGTCATAAAGATGGCGGTTTAAATTCAACGTTAGGAAACAGAAATATTTGATGATTGTAATCTTAATAACAACATGAAAATAGCTTATCGAGTAACCCATAATCTTTGACTCTCGACAGAAGTAATCAAAATTACATTGGAAACCAATCAACTAATGTTATTGCTAAAGAGCCCAAATTTGAAATTAGAAAACAGAAAATTTTTAAAGATTGCAATCGAGCGCGCTACATTTCAATTGCAATCGAATTGCAATGATCTGAGAAACGAACGTGATGGAGAACGTAATAGAGATTCAAACGTTTCTACCATATACGATACGTGTGCATTTCCTGCTGATTGTGAACCGATAACGAAAACGTTATTGCAAATTGAGACCATTTTATAGTTAAAGAGAAACAAACTTCCAAACGAGGAAAATGGATAAGAGAATACTGTTTGCCTAACGATATAGTACGTGTATCCATTAAACTATCTGTTTGCAGAAATTCATCTTCGAGCTTTAACGATATCCTGTGGCACATACAACGTTTATCGAGCCATTCGTTTTGAAACGATGACAACGCGTCCGCTTTTGTTCTATTAGACGATATCGATATTTCTCCAATTCGCGAGAAATTCTTGGCGAATTTGTGCTTTTGAAATAAACATCGGCGAATATTAATTGAGAGCAATTAAGATCGACTAAAACTGATTGCTTTGAAACTTGTCGGTGGAGAAATATCACAGTGTCATGGCAAGGATAAAACGAACATGTGCTAATACAATATTGCTCAAAAAAATCCAATGATACAAAGAAACATAAACACGCGGAATGTTTAGTGTTGCTTGATTTTAAAAATTATTAACTACAAGAAGATAAGAACTTTGTTAAGAATTTTCATAGATTTCACATTCAATAAAATTTAGAAATATATTATCAGGTATAAAAAGAAAAAGAATTTTTTGTACTTTCGGAATTTTTTTTTATAAAGGATAGTTCGGTGAAACGGATGTTTATTTCATTCTAATATGATACTGTATAGGTTGTTGCTGCACAATATAATTTGATAATTAATAATTACATGATAGATATGTAAAAAGAATCTTTGATAATTTTTTTTAAATCTTTACATTATTACAGAACACACTTCGTACAATTAGCATTTCTGAAAATGATTAAAAATGAAGAAAAGGACAGAACGTTCGTTGTCATCGTACATTGCCAGGCACTGTTCATAGCGTGCAAAAGAGTTGAACGCGCGTACGAAAAGGAGAGAGAGAGAAAAAATCGCGGGAATACATTCTGTATTTACTTATGCTTCGCGTAAGACTAAAAATATAAAACTAGAACGGAAAAGTAGAATTAAAAGGAACGATCGTCTTTTCGACGAAATTTCAAAGAACGAGCAGCGTACATCGTGATTCGTGGAACTCGTGATATCCAGCGATATTCCACTGTTTAGAGTGTAACATAATAAAAAAAAGAAAAAAGGGGGGAGGGGATAAAGAAAAGAAAGGAAGAGGAGGTGCACACGCTTACTCATTATCCGTGAGGAAATGCTTGCTCATTTTCATCGAGCGAATCGTCGAGGCTGGTAAACAGTGGATATATTTACGGTGGCGTATATTGCTGCGTGATTCGCGAATTGGCAGGAAGCCGAAAGTTTTACAGAATAAAATCTTTTACCCTGAATTAGTGTACGCTTTTATGCAGAAACTTCTTTATTAAAATCATTTACACGGATCGTCGAATATTTTGGACTTTATTTGACGCCACTATTCTTTTACATATTGATAAAAATTTGCCTATTCATTGATAAGAATTTTTAATACGTACAATTCCAATGTGCATGTCGTTCCGAAATATTAGACGAAGAATTTTCTTGTTAAAATGATAATTTGCAAATACCTTCTATTTCGTTCGAAAAATTACGATTTCGTGATTATCTGTTAGAATCAAGAAGAAGGAATAGGGATCAAGAATTTTTAATAATACGAAGAATTTTTATGCCCAGAATTCTCAGTATATTACATCAAGAATTTTTTTTTTAATTAAAAATTATGTGCACTGGTGTTACGGTACATTCTGTATTTCATTTTACTTGTCAATATTTTGTCAATATTTTTCTTTTCATATTAATTTCCTTATAAACATCGTGAACTTGTAACAACACTCTCTTAACGCGCACATAGTAATTCACCATAATAAATTGAATTTCTCGAGAACTTTAGAATCTTTAAGGGAAACTAATTTGCCTTATGCATAAATACGTTCTCTCCTTGCGAGTTGTTTCTCACGGATGAAGTACCTATGAAATGAAATGCCGAGGTAATTTATTCCAAAAGTGGCTCCCACGTCGCTCGAGACTTGCCAAGATATCGAACTTGGACGACCGAGTGAGTTCCGGGTTTGTTTTACGCTTGTTTACCATGCTTATCGTTGCCGTTGAATATATTAGAATAATCAGACTCGTCGTATGCACAAACGATTGTATCGGGCTGCCCTTGCACGTCGCGATGGCACGCCGCCAAAATGAGCTTTCGTAATTGAGCTACGTAATGTAGTTGCCGTCGAAATCGTGGCTAGATTCAACGAGTTACAAGTTATTGTAATCGACAGGCTTATACAATGGCTCGTATCATTATTCAGAACGTCGAAAGAATATCTGCTTAATAATGACTAGACTGTGGAATTTTTTTTTTTTTGCATTTACAGGAAACAAAATCAGACAATCACAATGTAATATATAGAAATATACAAAATATTCAAAGTAGAATATTGATTATAATAGATAACAAACTTCTACTTGGGTTTTGCTTCTGTAAAAATTCAAATCTGCGCGCATTTATGTAAAAATTTGAAGAAAGAAAAATGTATTGAATAGTAATATACACAAAGAAATATTCAAGTAATTCTTCTTGTAATATCGAATAAATACACAAATTAATTTTAGGTAGATAGAACTAAATTTCATTGTGTCAATTGAAGATTGTCAATTTTAAATATTCAAACAAAATCAGACAATCACAATGTAATATATAGAAATATACAAAATATTCAAAATAGAATATTGATTATAATAGATAACAAACTTCTACTTGGGTTTTGCTTCTGTAAAAATTCAAATCTGCGCGCATTTATGTAGAAATTTGAAGAAAGAAAAATATACAACTAATTGTATTTTAAGACGTCGAATTTATTTACTTCAACTCTCTATTTTTTAATATTTTTAGTTTCGATTTGTTTTAATTCTGACAATAGAGTCTGATTGTGAGTTAAAGCATCAGACAAAAATTTCGAGATTAGGAAGACATTTAAACTATAATTAATTGATTTGTTTATTCTAACTTTCCATTTTTTCAATAATATCAAGCGAAATTTTTAATTTTAGAGTTAAGCAGATGTGCGAATTAAAATCAATTGATTATTTATTTTAATTCTCTATTTTCTGTTAGCACGAGACGAAATCTTTAATTTCGAGGTTAGAAGAGTATCAATTAGCCTTGTAGGTATTATGAATTCTGTCCATTCACAAATTAATAAAATTAAATTTATTAAGCACGATAATTCAACAATTATCTATAATAATACTTGTATCAATTTATATATATTTACAGTTATTATTTTTTATTACGAATGACACGTCAATCTATTAAGTCTGTAGGATTTCTATTACTTGATTGCTGCAATAGAATCGTTTATAGTAACAATCCTCTAGCTTTAATGGTCACTTCTAATAAATAATAAATATAAGTACAATGAGCGAAATTGGGCTTCATGTGCTTTTGTAATTGATCGTACAAACAGGATCGAAAATAAATTTTAACGTCTCTGGCAAACTCATACTACCAATTAACACGTTGACTTTACGATTTACGCGTGAAATTTACATATTAAATTTTGCTCATGGAAGGGGAATATTTAATTTTTATGAAGTAAATATTTATTAATTGTTAACGGGTATACAGTAAAAAAAAAGAGAGAACAAAACTGACAATACCCATCTAAAAGATCGTCCAATCGTTAAATCTCTACAAATGTAATTTCACTTATTTGCAAGTGAAGAAGATTATCGATTTTCAGTTCAGCTGAAAAATCCGTTCTTGTATGTAAGTGTTCGAATATTTTCAGGAACAACTGTATATACATATAGTAGCGTAAATACGTATGTCAGACCTCTGATAATCGGATCAGCGAACTTGGAGTAAATCGCTTGGAATAAAATTTCACAACGTCTGGTTACAATTCGATTGTCAATGATATTCATCTTATTTTAATCATTCTAAAATATTCATAGAAACATCGTGACCACCCGTTAAAAAAAGTTCGTTAAATATTTATTATCCCTTGTCGTGCACGAAGAGAAAGATATCGATAAGAAAGCAAATGATTGGAAAACTAGTTTTTGTGCAAAAGCCCAGTTTCGTTAAATTCACGTGGTTATCTCGTCGTCCATGGGGTTGCACCAACATACTCGACGAATCAGAGAACCGATAGGGCCCGCTTCGTTTTTTCGTTATCTATTTAGGTTAGTCCGCTCCGTAATCGCGAATCCTTGAAAAGTCGACTTACTTGAATTAGAATTTTTTTTCATCTGACGACTCGTGCAAGCACGAGAACGTTGACTTTTAATTGATTGAAAAGTAAAATAGATTCTAAGTTCATTGAAACCAATCGGCTCTATAGATTCAATACGATACAATTCATTTGATTGAATTGAATTTTCATTCCAAATATTTTCTCTGAGTGTTCTCCGACTTAATGAGAAGTGACTCTCTTACGGATTAAAAAACGAAAGAATTCGGTTTTAAAAATAGTCGAAAGTTTTATTGAACACCAACGTGAGCTACTTGTACTTTAATACATTGTATCAAAGAGAGAAAGAACAAGGAATGAAATAATTTCATCGGGAGAAATGAAGTTTCAATATTAATACATATCTTTTAATTAATATTTTCTAACCTTAATTGGTAAAAGAATACAATATTTGATTTTACTCATTGTTCGTAAAGTAAACTTTATTTAATTTTAATTAAATGTGAACGAAAAAGAATTGCGAATTGTTGAATCTCGATCATCGGAACACTTGTTATACGAACTCTCTGTTATCTGAATGTTTTTGTCATTGCAATGCTCCGGAATACACAGGCTACAGTAATAACATCTGTTATCTGAGCCTGTGCAGAAACAAGATCTCTTCACAATATTTCACTGTGGTACTTGCAACATTGTACCGAACCAAATTTGTGTTTGTATTCATGTCATGTTGTGTTCATTAAATGAGTATTAGCGTAATGAATGAGAGTGAATTTGTTGAAGTAGAGAGCGAACCGAGCATTTGTTCGTCATTCGATGTAAACGCACAGTAACATGTGATATCTTCGAAGCATAGAAACAGTTGCGGACATTGTTATCAATTGGAGGAAAATTACGAGTGAAATTATTGGAAGAACAGTGGCAAAATTAGAAGCTAGAAAATAAGTGTTAGTCAACATGGAAAATTACTTATACAACAAGGAAGATGTATCTTCCCGTTTTTGAAGCATTGACAATTCTCAAAAAGAGATACAAACGGGTGTACAAAAGCAATTACATTACGTTAAAAAGTTTATATGACTCGGCACAGTTATTATATTATATTAAATTATATTATATATTATAATATAATATAATATTAAATTAATACTAAATATTAAATATGATATAATAATGTTATATTAGAGAAACTTATATTTCTTTCAATAGTGAACCAATGGATAACAGTTAACACTGAACAGTTAAGCGTTATTATTTATCTACCAAGATTTATTCTTTATCGATACAAAACAAAACAAGTTAAATTGATAAATGTAATTACTTACTGCTCGTTTTTCTTAATTTTAGATTTAACTAAATTTGCTATTCGTCAGTGGATATGATATAGTCTGTCATAAGTCTCAACATGGATCGCGATTTTATTCTTTACCCTAAAGTTATATTTGGTCCCGTCGCAATAGCTGTAGTATTCTCGTTGCTTACATAATGCTTCTAACGTGTAAATTCAATCGTCATTGTGAACTATGAATCCTCGGACCATTGGGAAACGAACGATTTGTTCGATGCTTTCAGCAAAATTAAATCTCGCGGAAGCGTTAGCAACGAACGTAGTTAAGTTAATTAAGAGCGAAGCAAATGGGTTATTTACACACAGTAGTTCACAAAGTACTGACTAGTGAAAGATTCCATAGTTTAAAAGAACCTGGAATGATATCAGCTCGCTCGAAAAGTTTCCGTCGCTCGTTTTTCTTGCAACGAAATATTGCAGTTTTCGCCACTTTTTGCAATTTCACTTTACATTTTATTGTGTCGTTCGTTGTGCCACTTTCTATAAACTACGATAGTTTTCTATTTTTGTATAACGTAAAATTTCGCGTCACAGTTTCTTCAGTTTTTCTCTTTACTTCTGGTGAAACACATAGTTTCTGTTCTATTCCAATAACAAGTGTTCTAACTTGCAACTTTATTGTATGTCATTCATTCTGTTACTTCCGTGTTTTTCTATATTTTATATTTATAATATATATATATATATATATATATATATATATATATATATATATATATACCGAGAAAGATACCCTCATCTATTTTACTAAAATAGAAAGAAAAACTCATTTTCTACAACATGGAATGTTCATTCTCATTACTGACATAATCTAAAAAGATATCGCACGACATGTCAACTTCCCTGCGCTGAATTTTATCAAATAAATTTCACCCGATAAATTTCTAAATCAATTTCACTAACATTCCAAAATAATCGTCGCTCGTTTTAAGTCGACTTCAACTTCACTCCGCTTTTAAACTTCGTTCCTATTACCAATATAGCTTCCACGAAATTCTGTTGACCCATCTTTCACAAAGACATCAATGGCGCATAAAGTAACCGGCGCGATAGTTCCTTCAAGAATAGTTTCCCTCGGTGTGCATTGCGGCAAACTAAAAGCAGAAAATATGTAACCGGATATAAAGATAACTAGCTGGATGTTCGAACTAAAATCCAGGACGCCCAGTGGTCTCTCAGCTGAGTTATTCTAGCCGTGCGCGAAACTCTTTCCTCTTGTTGAAACTGCGCTACCAAAATGGCGCCGCTTTATAATGGATAGATGTAAGTACAGTGGTTAAACATAAATGTTTCATATCGAACGTGGTGGCACGACTTCTCGACTTTATGACTCGGCAAATCGTTCATGGAGTTATTCAACAGGGTATTCGCCAAGTTTTTATGCCCTTTCTGGTTGATTCGATACAATTAATGTTGATATTAATTATGATATTAAATGGCATAGGTATTGATATTATCTGAGAAAATACTTGACTTTTGAATTGACAGGATAATATTTATTTAATCAACAAGTATTAATACCTGTTATTAATAACAATAAATGTTAATAGTTGTACTGTCTATTAATAGCGTTAAATATTGTTTAAAATTATTGTTAGTAACAATGTTTAAGTTATGCACGACAAATAAGAACTCAAAAGTAATAATAATAATATTACGGTTTCTTTACAATAGTTTCTATCTATGACTATTTATAGTCATTGTCCTCGAAATTTAATTCTACCGGACGTTTAGTAAAAGTTCGATACCAATAAAATAATATCGTATAATTTATTTATTTAAAGTCATTTTAAGAAGCACGTAATTCTGTTGAAATTGAACGATGAATCACTGACATGTTTATGAAGGAATTATATTCGAATATAAATTATTCCCAAAGAGAGTTATTTCTCCAATGTCATGCAGCGAATTTGTTAGTTTCTTTGTATTTATGTTTCGTTCATATTTATGAGCAGTTTGAAACATACTCGCGGTAGAAAGACGATCATCGAGAACAATTTACCAGAGGATGAAACAGTTCGTTTCACATTGAATTACTTACGGTCGAGAGAACCGTCAATTTGCGAATTTGCAAATGGAGGATTTTCTTATGATAATTACGTTGGTTGTGCTTTCAATTCTCCTGGGAGTACAGCTTTTCTAATTTTAGCTTCGTACTTTTATTGTTTGGGATAATTATCGTTTAATATTTCAATATTAAATATCTAAATATATAGTATGCAATATTATATGGTAGTGCCGTGTATTTAACATGTAAAAGTAATAATATAACGTTAATGAAGAAAATGAAACGAATTTCATTCCCTAAGTCATTTTGATAAAACTGTGAATTTGCAGAAACGTTAAATTGCAATTTAGATGTACAACAGTATTATACTGAAATCGTTGTAATCAAGTTGAACACATCTTCGTTTATGACACGTCAGCTACGAATTCAAATTTTAATGTCGTTATTATCTTTCGAATATACTGCAATTTCCATTAGCAAAAGAGGTTCTTTGAAATATCATATCTCGTAATCCTTCTCTTAACTGGTGAATTTAATCGCAATGCTATGAATTCCTTTAAATTCATAATACGTATAATATACTATGGATACGCTTAAATAGATAATCCTGTAATATTCAGAGATCTGGGCAAGATTTGAAAAAAAAAGTATTTCAAATATTAGACACCGTGCGGTTTAAATAGAGTAGTATAAATTTCGGCAGACAAACTATTTTTAGTTTCATAATCCGAAATATGAAATAAAATATTTCGATCTTGTACAATTACGCAGATGCAAAAGTATGATAATCATGGGAAAAAGTAAAATAATAACAAACACATATAAAATTTATGACCTTTAAATATATAAGACGAAGAATGCGCGATAATGTATCATTATGGTGGAACGATTTTATGGAATCACCGTTTCCAGAAATATTTGGAATAATTGAAACAAATCAAATATTTCAAGACAAAAAAGTTCGAATATTCATAAAATGTTTTCAATTATAAAATTTTCAAATATACCATTTTAATAAATCTACGCTTATGCAACGTGCAGCAATTAATGATGTATCTCTCGAATGGAAACTAGTGACATTGTTGCCAATCCGACCACCTTAACAAATAAACCCAAACGAATAATAGTATTCTAAAAAAAAAAAGAAAAAACCTACTGCGACGAATAAAATAAATTTTTTTATCTCCGAAGTTGCGCGCGTTTTTCAACTTCAAGCGGAATGAAATTTGTTATTTCAAACATTTGATTATTCCTGAAGCCCAATCGTGAACACAACTGCGTACAAACGCAATAAGAGTGAATGTCTGCGAGTAAGAATGCAATCTGCCCGCGGATACTAATTAATGAAATAAAGCGTCTTTCCCAGCCGAGGTCTGGCGTTCTATTCATTCGATTGGAGAAGGCCTTGAGAAGTTAGCTGAGCAAGGCTAGGACAAGGTGGAACGAAAAGGGCACGCGTTAGCAAACGACACACACACACACACACACACACACACTTGGCTGAAGCTCGACGCGATGGACAAGGTTGATGGCTGGCTGAAACGAGCGGCTGAACTTTTACCCCCCGCCAGGAATTACCGTTGCTCTTAGAGGCTGGGGCATTTAATGCTACGCCCGGCATAACACCTCCTTGTCCTGCCGCTTTCTATCCAATTCTCTTTAACCTTCGTGGCAGGAAATAGAATGGAAACGGCGCCGCCGACTTCGACCGCCTCTCTCGGATCCTCTCTACCAAGCGAAACGTTCATTTCGCTCCTTTTTTTTGGTTCCGAAACGTTGCGTTGCTTTCGACGCTATGCGAAAATCTGGCCAATATTTTGGAGATATCTTTGCTATATAGTGTATTGAATCGGAGCCATTCTCACACGTTTCACAACGCGTCTTGGAAGAAAAGTCGAACGTAATTTAGACAAGCTTCGTTAAAGTATTAAACGCGCACGTATGTATTGATAATTATTATGTGATATGTTACTATGATATAATATATTAAATAAATATTAATAATGAGCACATTACGGCTTCTAAACAGTGAATTAGAGCCATTCACAATTTTAAATTACGTTTTATTAACCATATATATATATATATATATATATAATTTAATCGAATAGAAAATAAATATTTTTAGATCTTTTTAAAATCTTATATCCAACAAAATCTTCGCTTTCCTTGTCGATAAAAAATATTATGGTTACCGGCATAGTCGTACGCATCAACCAATTCCATCACCTCAAATTGCATTAAACCAAAATACAAAATATCCAAATATATAAAAATTCTAATTCATCAGTAGTCCTCCGTAAATCACTCGAATTTTATTGCCTCTGTGTCTCTGGCAGGGAACACTCGCAATTTGTGTGGGCAGAGTTTTTCGGAAAACAAACCTGACTGCCAAATACTGCCCCTGATAGGCTGAACGATAATCAAAAATAAGTCCAAGTATTTCTTATCGAACGCGAGAAGTTTCATGATACGTCTTTCTTTAACGAGGGCTGATAAGAAGCTTACGAGAAAAGATATAGAAAAAGGGATTGTTTCTGCATCCTTGTGAGTAGGTAAAGTTAAATTAAACAACTAGTTTGCGAATGTTAAAGATATATATATATATTTTTTTCCCTCAAAAGAGTATTTTCTAAGAGAGAAATATTCGAAGGGAGATGAGTATTCTTTTTCAATGTTACTTAAAAATAAGAATATTTTATTTTATTTTATTTTATTTTATTTTATTTTATTTTATTTTATTTTATTTTATTTTATTTTATTTTATTTTATTTTATTTTATTATTTCTTTGCAATAAAGATAAAATTCTGTTCTGTTCTCTCAAAATTAGTAGTCTGTAGTTTGCTATAAAGTAAATATTATTAAATACAATAATAAGAAAAAAAAACTCAATTTATTTATCGGTCAAAAGGCTCGTATCTTCAGGAACTTCGATTTAAAATTTATAATTTTATTACACTTTCAATTTAGAATTCAGAATTCAGAATGTTTTCAATTTAGAATCTAGATTTCAGAAAAAAATGCAGAGGATCTAGATTTCAAAATGCTTCCAATTTCGAATTTAAAATTCAAAATGCCCGGAATTTAGAATGCTTTCGACTTAAAATTTAAAATTCGAAATGCTCCTAATTTAGAATCTGTAATTCGCAGTGCTTTCAATTTCACGTTTAAGATACAAAGTACGTACTTTTAGTTTAAAATCTATTATAGAATTCAGAATGCTTCCAATTTAGAATTTACACTCTATAATTCATAGAATCTCAATATCTAGTTTCAATTACTTTATGTATTTTTATTTTAAATATTAGAGAAATTAATTTTCATTTAACAATAACAGATTCAATTCATTTTTCTCAGTGAGTATTAATTTCACTATGTGTCTAATGTCATTTCTCATATATCATATCACATAAATCTAATAAAATTGCACGTTTGAAAAAACTCTATTCATAAGTTAATACAAAAAATCTTTTTTGTTTGCTGTTATTAAAATCTTTCCTTCCATAGCACTCCTCACAAAGACGCTAGAAATACGAAATAAAATAATTAAAGCTAGTATTTTAATCAGCGCTTTTCTCTATTCAACGCTATACTCTTAATTGCATTGTTCAGAGTCGCGATCCTACAAAAAAAAAAAAGAAAAGAAAAAAGAAACACCATTATGGATTAAAATGATATTGAACAATAAAACTAAACAGAAGAATGCAATTCAGAGCATAAGTGAAACTAATTAATGAAGGAAGGAAACGGTATTTAAATTATATTCCATGTAATTATATATTCGATATAAATTATATTTTACAAAAATATAAATCTTACAAAAAAAAAAAGAAAAAATTAATACAAAAAAACGTTCAACAACGAAATCAAATGAAAGAATTGAATTGTAATATATTTCTAGATTAATAACATATTAATTTAAAATTACATTACATTTGTTTTTAAATTACATTTTTTTTTTATAATTATATAATATATCCTCAAAATCACATTATACTTGTTTTTAAATTATATTCTGCGATTCTATAGAAAAGTATAGTCTAAAAAATAAATATAAAATATAAAAGTATATAAGAAAATATCATACTTCTCAACATGGAAGCATGAACTGGATGAATGAAATTTGAAGCACGAACGAAAACTGAAACAAGTGAAAACAGCGGCGTTGTTCAACTTCGTCTGTTCTCGCGTGCGACGCGTTGATAAATTTCTGAAGCATCGTCGGAAGCTGCAAGCAAGTTTTGTTGCTTCGTTTGGCCGAAAATCGTCCAATCCCCCTTGGAATTGCGTTTCCTGTTGCGCGAAAGAGAAATGCACACGTTATTATCGTTCTGTCCACGTTCGAGATTGACTTGCACGTGTAGAAACGAGGAGGGGGGGAAAAAAGGAGCGAAGGAACTCCAGGAATTCGAATATACGTTTCCACCTTTTCTCGTTTCGTTCCTCTCTTTCCGCGGAAAAATTGCAGCGCCTTGTTGAAAAACCTGTAAAGAAATTCAACGAGAAAAGATGAAATTGCTTTCGCATAACCCGTCGAGGTATAATACAGGTAGAGGAACAATTCGAAGGTAAATAGTAATAAATTGTGCAGGAGTCTACGAATCTGAACGTAGTGTACAAAGTGTCCGATTTGAAACGTCGAACGCGATTAAATGTTTCAATCGAGATTATTATAGAAATGAATGTTTCAGGTAAAACTTTGTTCGATGGTTACAAATTTCGTCTAGGATTGTGCTTTCGACATTTCGAGATAATTTTTTTTTCTTTTTAAATGAAAAGTATCTTGCTCCATGACAAAATTCATTGAATTATATTCTGATGATAATGATAATAATAATAATAAGTGAACTAACTCTGAACAGAAATAATAATATCTCCAAAAGAAGGAACACGAGCCATGTTCACTGATTGTTTAATTCTATATAAGCTGAGATATATTAAAAATACCCGGAACTTATTCACGCGTGAACAAGAGTTTACGAATTATATTAGCAACAAACCGGAAACCCGCGTTCTTCGACTGGCGAGAATTAAATTCCTGAAATAATCAACGCGCAAGCGAATAGATTCTTTCGTATTAATCGGATCCATCGATATTTTCAATCGTATTCGCAATAAGAGTCATTTATTTGCATAGAAAATTGCACTAATGCGTGGAATACATGAGTTCAAGCATTTTAAATATCAAGAGCAAATAAGATCACACGATCGTGATCGTTTCAGAATAAGAACCACTTATTTACGTAGAAAATCGTGTTAGTGTATGGAACATACAAGCTCAAGTATTTTAAATATATATATCAAGAGCAAGTAAGATCGTTTCTATAATCAACTGATCAATCAGTAGAATATCTCAATCATTAATTAAGTAGAATATATCAATCTGTATTAATATATAGAATATACGTATGGCCTCGAGTATTTTAAGTATCAAGTGTTGATTAGATGGTTTCTATAATCAGTTAGCCAATCAATCGGTAGAATATAGCCAATCTGTATTAACATGTAAAATATATGCAAGAGTATACTTGAGTATTTTAAGTATATCAAGAACTGATTAATTATTTCTGTAATTAACTGGTCGATCAGTAGAATATATCGATCAGCAACCAGACCAGTCTCTCAATAGATTAGCATCAACTGACTCGCGTAATTTGTAATTACCAGATTCATAATACGATCACTTAAAAATTAATTACTTTTCGTTTAGTATTTCATTTGTACTGTTATTTTTTTATCTTTTAAAGCACTGTAATATAATATTATAATAAATTATGTATTATATATATTAATATATCGATTAATATTATATTAATATTCGTGTAAAATTAATAATATTGTTATAGAATATAATATATTATACATATTACTAATTAATATTAATAAGTAATGAAACTGTTTTTGTTCTGGTGTCTTTTGAAAAATATTCACATCAGAAATATTGATCATCGTATCTTTATATATATATATATACACGTAATAGTAATAGTATTATAATATAATGATAGTGGATTTGTTTCAATTTCAGGTAAAGCAGTACCATTCGTCGAACTGACTGTGGCACACGCTTCGGTTCTAACAATCTTGGCAATCAGCTTCGAGCGGTACTATGCGATTTGCGAGCCGCTACGAGTCGGGCAAGTGCTTTCAAAGTATTACTTTAAAGTATTTACAGTCAAGCGACAAAGATCCAAAGAAGATCCTAAGACTATGTCTATATTCAAAGTTGAAATCGTCAAAAATCAACAAGTAAGATTCGACTTTCGTCTTTGCGATATTTTTCTACTGACAACTCGAATCAAGCTTCTTGAATTGTATCACAAAGAGTATTCATAAAAAATATATGAAGAAATATCTTTACACGCGTTCAATGAAATTTATATATATACATATGAAAGATATATGTAAAAGAAATATGTGACAGTAACAAGTTTCGCGCGATTCTCTCCAAATTTCTTTTTTTTTTCTTTTTTTCTTTTTTTCTTTTTTTCTTTTTTTGCGATACCGATATCACTCGCTTTCTGAAACAAACAGTTTTGTTGAATTCAATCGACAGAACGATAACTGAACGTTCGGTTTCTCGAAACTCTATCAACGAATCAAAGTGACAGCTCTGTTAAAAAAAAAAAATAAATAAATAAAAAAAGAAGAACCACGTCTCCGTCGTTCTCTATCTTTTTGGTGAAACATGTCTGTTGCAATCGTTCGTCCCTTGAAACTCGTTTCGTGACATGTCGTCGGATCCGCGACATGTCAATCACGACTTCGACGTGCACCTTCTCCCTCTTTCGAATTCTCTATCTCTGTATAATTCATTTTCCAGCGGCAGTATTGCGTGCTATTATTACGTGTCTCGTCGTGCATAGATTGCTACACTGATAATTGATATTAGATCCGTGGTTTCACCAGCAGAGTGTCTAAACGTCGGTCACGATTTCGTTTTCCAAAATAGGAGCTCGTTTGCACGAACGAATGCCATGTTCTGCCTATTTAAATTATTCTATCGTGTAATTTCACGGGTAAATTCGTTACGATTAATATAATAAATTTTCTAACGTGAAGTACAATTCGATTCAAATTTACTTCGGATATTCCGAATTTTCTGTTAACTTTATTAAAATACTTTTCAACGAAAGAAGAAAATATTAATTAATCATAATGGTAACAGTAATGTCATTCAAGTTTCTCAAATTTCGTTATAATAATTGTTGTAATGATTATTATTGAATCTTATGAAATATAATGTAAAATATAATATACAAACATATATTACATTGTACACTGCATGAGGAAAATAACTAAAGACATTGGCCATTTTCTGACATTTCCTTGCAATTAGAAGATTATTGAAAGAAAGTATTTCTCCGTAGGTACATGTGCACGAAAGCGAAAGCGACGTTCCTTTGCGTCGTGGCGTGGATTGCTGCGGCGCTTTGCACCAGGTAAGAGAAAAACAAAATGGGAAACATCGAGCTATCTCTATCTATCCTCTTTTTTCGTCTTTTTGTTTCTCGCTTTATTTTCTCGCTGCTAATGCATATTATGCCTTCTCGATTCGCTTCTCAACTCTCCCACGCTCAATACAAAAAAAAAAGAAAGAAAATGGTCATCGATCAAAAAAATTCTCAACGATCCTCGTGCATTAAGAAATATCTCCTCATGCTCAAGCTACGTTCAATAATTTATAACAATATTTGCAACAAAGCTGTTTACAAACAGTTATTATTCTCACTTGTGGATCGTGCTTCCACCAATTGGATTATCTTGTCTTCACTTATAAGATCATGCTCCTGCTATTTTTGGTCGGAAAGATATGGCCCTGTGTATATCGAGGCCGTCCCACAACGTACAATATAGAGCGATTTACAATTTTCGATTTTCATGTTAATTCCCGAAAGATTGTAAACAACGTGTTAAAGTGCACAACAAATTAAACACCGCGGCGCCTGAAAAATGCAGTGAATCACGTACTTAGTTTTACGTCGTGCACCAGCTACGCCAGTAATATCGTTCGTCTCGTTAAACACGGCCACGTTGTTCTACATTGTATAACATTATATTGCCACAAAATATCTGAAAAACACACTACATTTTTTTTCTTTTTTCTTTCTTTTTTTAATACTTGTCCACGGTAGTTACTTTAACGACAGACGCGTTTAATTCCAGCTTGACGAGGATTTTTTCTGATACAGATGATCGTTCAAATATGGCAATGTGACGTGAAAGATGGATAAATGGAATGAACGTTGAAACATCAGAATTATACAATAGGCAAGAATGGAATGTTTAGATATTTGTTCGACGGTTTCGTTCAAAGTATATGTCACCATGTGTCAGTGAATTGTGACAATTGCGTGCAATTGCCGTGAGAAAATGTAAATGTGAAACTTTACATGGAACTATTAGACGATATCCTTTTGAACTTATTATGTTTAGCTAATATTGAGAAATATTGTTTTGCAACTATTTATCATTGACTTGCATTAAATGATATTCTTTATAAGCTATTTCTTTTTTTTTTTTTGAGTAGTATTAAAAAATATATTTCTATTTAACTGGTATTAAAAAATATTCTTCTTAAACTATAATTTTTGACAAGTATTAGACGATATTCTTTTTGAACTATTATTAAATCGTTTACATCATTTTGTAACTTTTATAAAAATACAAATATATATATATATATATATATATATATATGTTATATAATTATAATATAATGTTGCATATAATATTATAACATTATATTGCCACAAAATATCTGAAAAACACACTGAAGCAAATCTTTTATCGCCACATTATTTAGTAGTTTGCATTCAGGTACATTAAAGAAAAGAATAGCTCTGATTAACTATTTTTAAAAGTAACATCTTTTACCGGTGAAATATGACTGCACAGAATGAGGAGCACATTGCATAAGATTCCAAGGATAAATGCTAAAAAGCAAAACAATTGTTTTCCTCAGTAACAACTACAGTGGCATATCAAAATAAAATAATACTGATATACTATTGATTATATGTATATATATATTGATATACTATTGATTCACTGTTCTAAAGAATTCAATATAAAGATGAAATACAAAGAAATATAAAAACTGAGAATACAAAGTGTTAGCATTGCTTCAAAAATTACTAAGATCTTACAATTTATTTATTTACAAAGGGATGAAACTATATTGCCATTAGGTCCGTCAATTAATCGAGAAAGTCTAAGAGAAATATGACTTGAAGAATTTAAATTAAAAGGTTTAATTGAAAAAGTTTGATTTAAAAATTTAGTAGAACTCGAGAGTTACAAAATGAAACATTTAAGAAATTAAAAAGTGCGCATGAAAAATATTTTTTGTACTTTTCAACTTCTTTTTTTTAGGGTGAATGATAGTTTGATGAAACATTCAGTTCATTTTATTCTGTATAATAATAACTATACCGTACTCACGCGAGGGCCAGTGTCACATAAAAAATGATAGTAATCTAAAATCATGTGCTGCACTCCGACGATATTTTCCGAGGAAAGCCGGCTGTAAAAGTCGATATGGAGTGGCGACGATAAGAAAATCACGGCGGTGACCTGCGAAATTTCAATGGTGCAGAAAACATCATTTGAAAAATTGCCGACATGCAGCTCCCGGCTGCATGAAAAACGAACGCGTATTATAAACCGGAGGGAATAAATAGGACATGGAATTTCCAAGTGACCAAGTCTGATGGCAATTAAAAGACAAGCTTTAAAAATCATCGTAATACGTTTCGAGTTTCCATTTTACGATTATTTTTTCCGTATTATTACGATGATTATTGCTGGGAATTACCATTTTACGTCTTGCGACGAAGTTTCAAGTTCGAACTATTATTTTTAATTAATATTAAAAACTATTCCTTTTTTCAACTTTCTCATTGACTTTTGTTTACGAGCATGATATTTATATTTATTTTTGTTTCTCGCCGATACGTATTACTGCTTCGGATCAATCTAGTAGCTTTTGGATATGTTATTTTATATTAAAGTTGTCATACAGTATTAACATTTGTGCTCTAAGTCGACTTGAATCTTGGTTAAATTTATATTTCTGTGTCGTCAGATTTGTCGAAGGAATTCATTAAAAAAAAAATGATTAAAAATATTACTAACAAAATTCTGAATAATTTATCAAATTATGATCTTGAGATATGATTATAATTACGTGTATCTTGAGAGATATATAATAATGTACAATGTTCATGTGTTAATACGTATATACATATAATACTGCATTATAATTATGAAAATAAAGCTATATACAAAGCTATATATAAAGCTATATACAATATATAAAGCTCTATATATATATATATATATATATATATATATATAAAGTTCATTATTATACAGATACATATAATTCAATTTATACAAAAATATATTACTATATTATATTATGTTACATATACCTAATATTATAGATCATGAAATACGCAATTATATATAAAGAAAACTTGGAGAATTTATAACAATATATATTTATATTATACATTTATACAGACTATATTACATTATACATTTATAATACATGTACTGTCTAGTTACTTGTAATTAATAGTTCAAATAATTCTTATCGTCTTTATACTTGTTAAAAAAATTTTCATCAAAATTACTAAAAAAATTATTAATATATATATATATATATATATATATATATATATATATATAAATAATTCATTATATATCTATATATATAAATTATTAATTATTAATTATATATATATAATATATATATAAATTATTAATTATATATATAATATATATAATAATTATTATTATAACGCTATAAATATCTCGTATAAATATGCATGTCCGCTGTCATTAGTTTCGCGAAAAGAACCTCCATTAGCCATCGAAAGAAAATGACTAAGACAAAATGAATAATAAAAGTTTCACTGAAAATCTTTCATTGACTTAATAGCCGCGGATTGAAGTTTACAAATTTCGAAGATTACGTGCATACTTCGCCTGACAATTCGTATCTTTCAGTTCAACCAGCAGAACTTCTTTAATGAACATTCAAAAGTTTCTATTAGACTGCTTGAAGGAAAGTTTTTTCAAACAAATGGAAAAAGATTTAAATTGGTAATCGATCGACAGTTGCTTGCGGTTCTAACGGCCATTTTGTGTAATCAGCTATCGACTGATGAAAATTTTGCTGCAAGCTTATATCTTTATGAGTTTTCGGTAGGCTAGAACTTAGAGACTGCTTCGTTCTTCGAATATCTCAAGTAGGCTGCGAATGTTTACGTAAATTTATATATATATATATATATATATATATATATATATATATAAATTTATATATAGTAAAGTATTGATATCGTATAATAATAATATTTATATATTTTAACACTTTACCGACCGATAATATCGTATATTAATATATACAAATATATTATTATACTATATGAACACTTTACCGACCGGTAGCCTATTAATCGCCTATTACTTACCGCTACTATTTATCGCTATCGGTCGGTAAAGTATTGATATCGTATAATAATATATTTATATATTTTAACACTTTACCGACCGGTAGCCTATTAATCGCCTATTACTTACCGCTACTATTTATCGCTATCGGTCGGTAAAGTATTGATATCGTATAGTAATATATTTATATATTTTAACACTTTACCGACCGGTAGCCTATTAATTGCCTATTACTTACCGCTACTATTTATCGCTATCGGTCGGTAAAGTGTTAACAATAGGAGACAAACACGACGGCTGGAAAAATTCAATTCAAACGAGTCGTATAAGCCCACGTGACGTCTCGTTCACGTTCAAGTTGGCACGAACGAAGAGAGACAAGTTGTTCACGGCTCGTAAAAGGAAAATCGGCCCCGCCAAAAACCACTACAACGCGGGTTGGGTTTTACACGTCGCTAACACTTTTTTTTTTTGCCCTGAAATGTGGATCGACCCACAGACTGCCCGCTGAATTTATGGTTGCTCAACAAACTGCGTCTGTGAAAAAGCTGCCGGGGGATCGTCTTCCGTGGAAGAAAGATTGGCGGTGGGAGGCGGTGATATGTCTGTGGTGAGAGAGAACAGAGCTTTCGAGAAAAATGAAAGAGAAGGAATCCTGATGGGAATGGCTTGGCAAAGAGAACCGTCGGATATATTACACGAACGAAAGTTAAAATCGACATGCGTGAAATGAAAGGAGAGAAGAGAGATTTCTAGAGACGCGGGATTTAGAAAATGCAAGGTCGCTTCTTTGATGAAACGTTGTACAATTGTTCTTCAGATTTTTATTTGTTATATTTGAAAATACATATCTATATCTGAAAAAAAAAATATATATATATAAATTAAAGTACATTTTATTGAAATAGACTAAACAAACAGAACAGTTATTTATAGAAACGAATGAAAGATATTAAAGACGAAAAGAATTATTTTACTTCATAAATAAACGATGAAAAATAATTTAAAGAAAAATCATTTGCTTGTTCATAATAATAATAAACTAACTAAACTAATAAAATAATTGAATTAATTAAGACGCTCTATTGTTTAAATAATCATTTCTCAAATATTTTATTCAAATAATGCTCAAAGCTTGTTGCATTGTGGTTATACTGTGCGAAAGAGACGATTTACTAATAAAACTAACGCCAGATTGGAATTGTTAATTGATGAGATTTTTAGATTTTTTTTTTTTTTTGCTTACTAAAAACAGAACGTTATTTATATATATATATATATATATATATATATATATATCTGGAAAAATATTATAAATTACGAAGGTAATTATTCTAACAAATAAAAGTTTCTGTATTGTGTTTGATTCCTATTCTAAAAAACTGCATGAACTTTCTTGACTTACCGAATATTGAATTCACGAAGCGAGAAAACAATATTGTGGAAATGGTAACTTTGAAAGCTTCAAATTACCTAGAACGGATAAAAAAGAAAAGTAATAGCTGAGTTTGTTCCTAAGGGATCTATCACTAGAGAGAACACAGAACAGCGGATTTTCTCTAGATCTCTAGGACTTCTGATAAGAAACAAATACCTCTCAGGTCAATGACTTTCAAAGTAAATCTCTCATCTTTGTATAATACATAGGAAATAATTTCCAACGTTAATTTTTAGTTACAAATTTAACCTACAAAGTGATATAAACGATGTCAACGATAGTATTAAGCTTCGAATTCAAGCGAGCTAAGAAATTTAGAATTAAACAATCGCAAGAGGAAGACAACGATGTAAAATCGAGCATTAGAGGTGCAAAAGCAAAGGAAAGCAAGCGTTGAATACTTGTTTCTTCTTTCTGTCTTCGTAAATTAAACGTGAGATTTTTCTGTTGCTTTTTGACGTCGAAGAGGGATTCGATGAGAATCAATTAACAAGAAAATAAATAACAGCAAGAGAAATTGAAAATCGAGATGAAACGCAGTTTGTCAAGGTGTGAAAGCATGAAGATAGATGTATAGTATCGTATAATTTCGGAGGGAAACTTCTTAAATAAAGCTTCGAATGTTCGCGTGCGTCGTTCTGCGGACACAATGCCATTGATGAATCATCCGTCTGATCTATAGTAATTCTACTACCGCCATTGGCGACGTGATTGCAAACAGCTACCACTTCCTTCTGCTTACCTATTGAAGAAATTTGCAGCAAACTGTGCAACATTGCGTAGTTAATGTAATGTGATTGGTACAATATGAATTACAAGTTCCATGAAAATTTTACATTAAGAATGCAACGCAATTATAGCTGGATTAACTAATAACCATATCTTCTTCTGCTGATAATTCGGATTCACTCCGTCTTTATAACAAAAGGATACAAATCCCAAATGGGATTTCAAATTCTTCAGGAATTTTACTTTAGTATTTTTAAACGTTTCGCAAGACGCGAAGTTTGAATCTGTAAATTTTGGTTCTATGAGATGAACAATTTGAGTTTAGAGAAGCACGATTGTTAAAATGGCGAGAAGACATAAACTTCTGCATTTCTAGTTGTTTGAATTTCTTAATGGTGGCTTGGAAAATGTACACACCTGGATATTGAAAAGATGGAATGTTTTACACAAAAAAAAAAAAAAAATTAAAAACAGTTAACAGTTTCACAAATTTTAAACAATGTTAGAAACAATTTTCCCTTCTTTCTTTCTTCTTTCTCCGTCGGTGTGAAAGGGGTAAACACGGCAGACCGAATTTCGCAATTAAATTGCGTCACTTTACTCGGAGGAGGAAATTCAATATCGCGGTTTCGTTTTTCGTGCGAAGATCGGGCCTTCGAGACTCGATGCCAAGACAGGGGATGAAGAGAGGAGGAAGGAAAAGAGAGCGAGAGAATACTGTGCTCGATTACGTGGAAGTGTTATCGTCTGACAGCAAACTATGTATCCCCCTGTCTTTCGACACCTAATACAGGCTTTCAGAAGAATCAGAAACTCCCTGAGAAAGAAATTCCACTGATTTTCTCTATTTTTTTCTTTTCCTCTAAAAGAGAAAGAATCTGTTGAGATTTGTTAAAATAGAGAAATCGATCGAGAGGAGAAAAATTAAAGAACCGAGAGAGCTGCTTGATTTAATTTATTTCATTCGTTTAATCGAAACATCTAGCAATCGTAAGAACGGGTTAAATATACTAATGTATCTCAATGTCACTCGACCAACGAAATTGCAATTGATCATTTTTACTCGTCACGCATCAAGATCGAATGATCTCTCTTATCGAATAATTTCGCTCCCAAAAAAAAGAACGCTGTTGATGAACGCTTGCGCCAATGTCACGCTTCGGTAGTTCCGAAAGTCGAAAGACACGAAACAAAAAGGGCAATGATCCTTTTGAATTCGTCTCGTTCGTTTTAAACGTTGGGGATTGGACAGTGTTCGGATGCTGGTGCGTTCAATCCCTTGGATTTCAATCGAATCACAAGCTTCGCCGAGCTTGCAAGGCAAATCCACCGCAAACTCGGTCGGTAAAGGGGTGGGGGGCGGGGAGGAGGAGGGGCTGGACACCGCTTTACATTTATTAATCTCTCAAACCACCGCTTCTTCCCGCTCGAAAAGTCGAAGCTGAGTGTTACACGTTGCACGTCAATCTCGCTTTATAAATGATTGCAGTCCCATGATCTGGGTATCTCAGTACCAGGAGGTGAGCGTGAAGGAGGCCAAGAACGATCAAGACTCGAGGAACTTTGTTCCAGTCTGTTTGACCATGGCTGACACTAGCGCCACCGTGGCGTTCTTCCTGCTTCTGGTCATCCTGTTCTACGTAGCTCCGTTGTTGATTCTACTGGTGCTGTACACGTTCATCATTGGACGATTGATGCCGGATTCCGGCAACGTTCCTGGCGACTCTTACCACGCAAGAGCGAAGAAACACGCGATCACGATGCTACTGTCGGTGGTCGTCAGTTTCTTCGTCTGTCTGTCGCCGTACAGGATCCTCATCTTTTACATAGTTGTCGCGCCAGCCGAACAAATCGCGGCCATCGATCGTGACACGTTCTTCGCCTATCTCAATTTCAGCAGGATCATGTTTTACCTGCACAGCGCCGTCGATCCGATGTTATATAATTTGATGAGCAGCAAGTTTAGAAAAGGGTTCTGGCAACTGTGCAGAATGAGGAAGCACTCCAACAGGGGACGTGGTAGGAGCAACGTGACTTCAGCAGCTAGAAAAGTCGACGTTAGCGAACAGGAGGAAAACTTTGTGTGACACTTATTTACGTAATTGACGGCACGCGGTGTGCCGCTTTGTACCGGTGTGCTCACGTTTTCAATTAAAGCTCTAATTGAAAGAGCGTGGCCTCGTTTACGGTATTGTAAATACCCGTTTATGCAAGTGTTCTTCTTTGTTGTTGAAAATTGTATCGTTCTCAATGCGAATGTCGATGCGCGCTTTTTATGTTTTACCGACCGATGATAATGTTCCAATTAGCCAATGGTCTAATTGAAAACCGTATAATGAAAAATCGACAGTAATTAAAAATGACATTCCATACTATTCCATTGAATTGCTATAATAAATTTGTAAATGCATCTGAAGAATGATATCCTTTTGTATATGCGTCTTTCCGGATTTTCGAATATATGTTAATTAAATAAATTAATAACCATGAAATATAAACTTATTATTTATTCATCATCTGTGAAATGTTATTCCCGTAATTTTTAACGATACAAAAAAGGTACATATGTACATGTGATAAATTACGTGATATACGTCAAACAATTCCTTTTTCCTTTCTCGAATGAGATGCTGGCCTGTTCTTCGAAATAAACGTAAGAAGAACATCAAAATAAAATTATTTATTAAAGAGAGGAAACGTCTATTTACAGCCCGATGCTGCTGATGGCCACCTACGAAGAAGAAGAGATAAAGGACGGCACGTACATCCCGACTTGCAGTACGGTTGCAAACTCGTTCTGGCCGATCAGTTTCGTCCTGTTCACCATCGTCGTATTCTTCGTGATCCCGCTGTTCATCCTCGTGGTTTTGTACACGGTGATCGCGCGTCATCTAATGACGAACTCGACGATCAGCCGCGGCTCGTCGAACAACTTGCTGAAATACCGCAAACAGGTGATGCTGATGCTCGGCACGGTGGTGTTCTGTTTCTTCTTGTGTCTGTTGCCATTTAGAGCGCTGACGCTTTGGATCCTGGTCGTACCAATCAAAGTGATCGTCGACTTCGGCATCGAGCGTTACTTCACGCTGCTCTACTTCTGCCGGGTGATGTTCTACCTGAACTCCGCCATCAACCCAATTCTGTACAATCTGATGTCCACGAAGTTCAGGGAGGGTTTCCTCAGGCTTTGCGGCCTCGGACCCCACAGGAAGAAAAAGAAGAAAACGTCGGAGAAAACTGGCACTTACACCACCGGCTCGACCAACTGCAGCAGCAATCATTCCGACTTCTGGAGGAGGCACAGCAGTAACAAGAGCAGCAGCGTCAAGGCGACTTCCAACAACACCGCCGCGGAGAAACAGGTCAAAGTGCCACTTCAGACGACGGTCGTTAGCGAAAGCGTCGTCAGAAAGAAGCAGGAGAGTTACGTTTGAATGGAGGATCATTCTTCAAGACTGTGATCGTTCGAATCATTCCGCATTCGACATTGAGAGTATATAGTCAGAGGAGGAGATACGGCGAAGTCATAAAATTGATCGACAGAATCAGGATTAATATCTTTCGGAGCTTTGAAACTAATAATATTCGAAACTTTTTTTTGGAGGCGTGAGGTATTAAAATTCGTGCTCTTCCTATGCTCGAGGTATTATCTCGTGCTCTTCCTAAATTATACGTTTCGATATTATTTAACTAATACGTGCTAGACTAATTTTTACAGTGCGACGTTTCACACGTTTCAGGCAATGTTAAGCAACATATACACACATACATATATACATACATACATACATACATACATACATATATATATATATATATATATATAGTCTACAATTCGGAGTTGAATGGTTGTTGAAAGGAATCAGAATTTACAAAATATGAAGAAAATGATAAAATTTAAATACATGCAAGATAAAAAAGACAAATGAAGACAAGAATATTGGTATCGGCATTGTCTTTGAGTTACTTTGTACAAGGCAATAGTTCTAATTATAATCCAAATAGCAAATATCGCCGCTTAATTCTTTAATTTACGACTTCACTGTATCAATTCCACTGACTATGTTATTCGATGTCGTTCATACTCGTATGTAGATTGTACGTATTTTATAGCGACTTCGTTTATTTGAAACTAATCTGAAGACAGTGCAATGATTCATTTAATATTAAATATTATTTAGCACTCTGCTTTCACTATTTGTATCTAGCGTGAGAGAGAGAGAGAGAGAGAGAGAGAGAGAGAAATCTTAAAGAGACTTGAAACTGCTTATATTATTCTCTGTATAAAAAACATTAATCTACGTAAGATTGTGAACGACAAAAATTAGGATCGAATTATCGTTGCGCAGAATTTTGAAAACTGTGATCATAAATTATGTAAATGTGTATCTTGTAAGCATTAGAACAGAGAACGGGCAATTACATACATTTAGATGGATTAAAGATAAGTTGTACAGTGTTGTTAGATAAAATTTGGATTAATTTTTAAGTACCAAATGGATCTCAGTTTTGTAGATTTACTTCAACATATACGATAAGATTCATTGTTCGTTCGAATTGCTTTGTTCAATTCTCAATTTCCATGAATGTTCAAAATGGCCGAGTTTTCTACGGAAATTTTAAGTTCCTACACGCTCGTCGAACTACACTAACTGGTATTAACACTTTACCGACCGATAGCGGTAAATAATGGACGATTAATTAAGGCTACCGGTCGGTAAAGTGTTGATATCGTATAATAATATATTATTTGTATATATTAATATACGATATTACCGGTCGGTAAAGTGTTAAAATATATAAATATATTATTATACGATATCCACACTTTACCGACCGATAATATCGATAGCGGTAAATAGTAGCCGATTAATAGACTACCGGTCGGTAAAGTGTTAACTTCGAATGTTGCCGACAACTGTTACAATAATTAGAAATATTTCTAAGATATATATATGTATATATAGTTATTTTCCATAAAGTGTGACGAAACTAGTCTGCAAACTTTAAGTAATTATTTATTCAATTACAGTCACAGCGGGACACGTACGTCGCTCATAAACGTAGCAATAAATAACGGATTGATTTGTGCGTTGAATCATTCCGATAGTCTTTCAAAATTGTACAGCGTTTAATTCTGAAATGTATGAACACTTGTATCTTACAGTAGGGATCATTTGACGCAAGAGAAGTATTAAAATATCCAGGACACGTGATAAAACAAACTGGTTAAGGCGGGTTCTCATGCTATAAAAACATTGTTCCTTAATTGTCTGCGAAAAGTTTGCTTTCAATCGTTTGTCTACGAATTATTATTTTACTGAATACTCTCAGCTGCGCGAGCCGAATTCACAATTTATTCTATCATTATGCAAGATATACGTTTCTGTAAATATTTTGTAAAATAAAGTTTAATTATTATTACCGATCTTCTAAATTAAAATAATGAAACGTATCTTCAAGTCAGAATAATAAAACGGCGAAAAAACACAAAACGAACATATTTCACGTCACGTGTACTAATAAACGGCGCATTAACCCGGTAGTTTTTTTAATTAAGTAAGTTGCCTAATGAACTAATGAGTTACCTAAATAAATACAATAATAAAAAAAAAAAAGAAGAAGGCCAACGTGACTAGAATTGTTGCATCAAATTTCGTTTCACGAATATGATATCGTTGGCTAAATTATCACGTTTAACGACAACGGAATGTGCCTAATAACCATTCGAGCTCGTGAAATGGATCAACACCCTTTTACCCGTTCTCAATGTGCGAGAATTCTACAGAGAGCGTCTGGAAAATTTCGCGAATGGAGAATTATAACAACGTTCAATTGTAAAATAATGAGAATAATGAGATAAAATTCAATGAACCCCGATGTTTATCCTATCGAAAGGAATCGTTTTCAGCACTTGATGCTCGTAGCCCTCTATATCGTGACTGAAATAATCGACGGTGGTCACATTGAGGGCAGCCATTAGATCTATGAACGGAAAACACTCCACTCAGATGTGGACACCAGATTGTGAGCAATGTCAGAGGAATGTCGGTAAATCTCCATCAGGATCATGTAGATCGTGAAGACGTCCGACATTGTTGGCCATCAAGAAGGTACTCTGAACATTGAACAAGCGTAAAAAAAAATAAATAAATAAATAAATAGTACAGAGAAATATGAAATGATATCGCGACGCAAATCTGTTGCGACGAGATTTTCTGCTCGACTCCAGTGCAACGATCAAAGTAACAATAGCAACAACGAACGAAAGAAGAGAAGCGATGTGGGATTCTTAATTTCGTTCCAATTGTACGTACATACATACATACGTATGTTTGCTCGGAATAGTGTCGCCGGATTCAATTCAAGAAATGTGTAATTTTCGACGACAACATTGTTGAAACGGCAACATTGTCTATATTTTTTAATTTTAATTTCTATCACCAATAGCGCTGTCTGTGGTGCAATACTTGCCTACGTCGATATGACAGGATGTGACACGAATATGGTAAGGATCCCCGAAATGTGAGACACGAAGAAGCGTTGGATGTCGAGTCTATCATCCTATTGATCAATGGCCATATCTTTGGAATGTATACAATGGCAGAGGAAAGTCACTGCATGTATTTCGTGAGAAGAAAGAGACGTTATTGTCGAATGACAGTGAAGAAAGGAAAGAAATACTGCGGCGAACATCAAAACGTCTCGTCCGAATTGAACTGTTCTGACAATGAAGCACTTGAAAATAAACGAACAAAATGTCCACTCGATCCGACTCAGTAAGTGCGTGTTTCTGTTATTGATAAGTAATTTCATATTTCTCTATATACGTACAATTTATAGATCGTTTCCAGTACATGTTACGAGTCTAAGCTGGCAAAACACCTAAGGGTGTGCAATGCAAAACGTTTGAACGACGCACGACCATCGTTCATCGTAAAAGGAATTAATGCCAACGAGACGCGCGAAGCATCACAGCACGTGCCTCTTTCGAAATTTAACGATCAAATGATAAACACAGTTATAGACAAAGTGAAAGCTGTTTACGGTTGGTAATTCGTATAGTCAGATTTAAAGATACAGATTGAAATTTGCGATTTGAACTGAAAACGTACTTTAATCCTCTTTGACCCTTTTACAGAAACGTTGCCCCAATTTCCTGAAACAGTATTGGAGCATCAAATAATTAAGGATAAAATAAATGACAACTGTTGCGGGAAATCTACCAAGAAACATCTCCTGCAAAATTCGTCATTGCTGTCACATTTGGAACGTGCGAATCTCGTGAAAGACGATACATGTTTCATTGAATTTGGGGCAGGAAAGGGGAAACTAACATATTGGTTGGGCCAAATGATAAAGTGCAAGAAAGACTGTTGTATTTTATTAGTAGATCGTTCGAGTCACAGGCATAAGAATGACAATAAATTAAGAAACGAACAGTCTCAGCTTCTGGTGGAAAGAATACGCGCCGACATCGCTGATTTGAAGCTGAATGACGTGACAGAAATTCAAAGGTTCAAACGTAAAGTTGGCATTGCAAAACACTTATGTGGAGTAGCTACAGGCATGTATTTTCCTTTATATATTTCTCGTATTTCTCTAATTTGTCATAAAAATCGCATAGCATTTATATAAAAGTTACCTAAGAAAGATTATTACTTTGCAGATTTAACTCTAAGTTGCATAGCTCGAGCAATTCAAAGTGAACCTAAATGCAATGTCACTGGTATAATCATTGCATTCTGTTGTCATCATAAATGCGAATACGCATCGTACGTTGGAAAAGAATACTTGGAACGGTGTGGATTTACGCCAAATGAATTTACAGTTTTGCGTAGTATCGCCAGCTGGGCGACTTGCGGATTTAGTTTACATAAGGCAGCTAATACTTCAGAAGTTCAAAATAACTCGGAACAGACGAAGTATGTAATATTTTAAAGACATTTTTTTCTTAATCGTGGGAAATCGAGAGAATATTATATTTTTCAGAACGGACGTGAAAAACTTAAGTTCAAACGAAAGAGAAAAGATCGGTCGGAAAGTAAAATCATTATTGAATTGGGGTCGTTTGGAATACTTAAAGAAAGTTGGATTTCAAAGCGATCTGATTTATTACACCACTACTAATATATCTCTAGAAAATATGTGCATAGTGGCAACGAAACACGGAATGTAACAATTGATTGACATAGGCAAACGAAATAAATAATAATTTTTATTGTAGTAAAACGTAGCCTTCTTAATCGATCTTTCATACAATTATTAGAATTGTTAGAGTATTTACAAGTTGGGAATACGACCGTGTCATTTTATTGCTTATCGCTCCATATGAATGCAGCATTCATTTCTTTTACTGTACGCAATACAACTTGATGTAACAGTAACAGATTCTAATGGACCTACATGAATGATAGGTGTACTCGAGAGCACGATGTTCTATTAATGCTGTTAAAACTATGTTACGTGTGTTATTAATTGATGAATTGAAAGAATTAATTAACGATCGGTAGAGGAATGAGCAGCAAAAGAACTGCTTGAAGGTATGTATTGTGTGACATTAATGTTACTTTCGTTTATCCAAATTAAGATTCCCTCGATTTCTTTTCTTACGAATTTATCTGAAAATAAGTTATATTATTATATTTTGTTAACAAAGTTATCAATGATAAACAAGTATACGTATAACTATACTATTTAAACTAATTCCAATTTCATAATGTTAATTTTGTGCCACACCTTCGCTATTTTAAGTAGAGATGAGATATACATCTCTCGGAAGAATGGAGATCTTAAATCATAAAAATATAAAATTTACACACATTTTATCACACATATACTCTTGAAAAATACGTATCCATTTTATTGACCAATGCATTATTTTCGGATTTCAAATGATGTTACATGTAATTGAGAAAAAACATGTTTTTTTGATGGAATTGATTGTTTAAGCAACAAAGAGAAAATTCTTTTTCAGAAAGATCTCAGTTTAAAATTTATAACATGTCCATTTTAGACGAGCGAGAAGATTATCTGAGGAATCCATTCTTTGTGAAGCACGAGTATGGTGATTTTACTCCATTTTTATGTTACCTGATATTTGCATTCATATGCATCTTAAACATTGCATTTTGTTGGTGTTCCCGTTATAGATTAGTCGCAATGTATACCAGTAAATTTCATGTAATATTTCATTTACTTTGAGACCTCTAATCGATCTTCTAATTTTTTGTTCTTTCTATGTAACTAGCTAATAAATGGCTTCAACTGTTGTGGACAGTATTACCATATAAAATACCACCTTTGGTCTTAAGTGAGTAGAACCAGGACATCTTAAGGCACAAAAGAAGCAAGAAATTTCAAAGCCATATGAAATCACATCACAAATACAGAAATATATGCAAAAATGTGAAAATGAAAGATATTGGTATTGGTATTATGCATGTATACAAATTCATAAATTCTTAAAAGTATCTGCATCGAAGAACATTGTTTTACAATCGTACAAACTGTTCTATTATAACAGCTAAAGTTGAAAAATAGCAAATGTGCACGAGAGAGAAAATTATGCATTTCTGAATTATATATTTTCCACTTGAGTAGAAAAGCGTATCAAGATGGGACTGCACATTTTTTGACCAGCAACCACTTGTTCGACGCTTTTCGTTGTTTGCGTAATAATAATTTTATTGAAATACGGTTCGCGTATTTGTAAGCTGCGACACGCGCCATTGCCTTCTGATCGGAAATGGGAAGGAAAGGCATATTCTCAGTTTTTATGGTCTAAATCAAGTACATATCGCATTACATCAGTATTAAAGAATTTAGATTCGATTAGAATCTAGTTTAAAACGTAAAACACGTGCCAACTACATATATATTTCAAAATAATGCTTTAGATTTGAATTTTCCACAAGAATTCTTTAAAAAGATTGCTTGAACATGCACACGCAGAGTAACATGAGTTTTTCGTTTTAAGATAATGTAGTTATATCTTAGGAACATAATTCCATATATCTTTTATATATTATCTTTTTATACATAAAGCAAGGAATCTCCGTTCACTCAAATCCAAACGAGAGTATGTGTCATGAAAATTAATAAAATATTTTGTTCTTCGTTCATTCATTCATTCATTCATTCATTCATTGATATCTGAACGTTGAAAATATGTCATACGTTCACACAAACAATAATACATGTAACAATGTGGGCAATAATTTTTAGATTTTGCAAGTTGAATAAAAATATACTTCACGACACAAAATGAAGAAGAACAAATAAAATGTTTGTGAAAGAATAACTATATTAAGAAAATCAAGATTTGTATCCGTCCAATTTTTTAGACTCTGACGTTTTCTGTGTAATGATAATTTTATGAATTTAGTTTTTACTATTATAAAATTAGATTTTTATTACGTGTGTAATGATCACACATTTATTTAATAAGTAAATATATATACATATATAATACATTTAGATTCGTTTATTTTATTTTAAATAACAATGAAACATAATAATATGTATAGTTTGTAGCTAAAAAGCTCTATAAAACACTTGTTCATCATTTTTTCTAAAAAAAAAAAATTTTTCTTCATAAAATATTATTCATAAAATAAAACAAAAATAATACTTTATATTTTGACAATATAAGGATTTACATTACAATATAAGGATTTACTTATTGTTTAATATTTGAAATGTTATCAATTTATTAAAATTAAACATTTACAATTAACAATTAAATTTTCAAATTAATAAATAATTAAAGGATTGTTATTAAAAATTGATAAATTCATAATAGTTACTACTATTCCCTTTTGTATAAAATTTATTTTATTAAAATAGTTCTAAATACGTGGTACAGTAATTCATGACAAATTAAATCGAATAAAATCTTCATTCAATTCGATCATTATATATTATAATAGGATCATGTAAAAGCCGTAATAAAAATTTCACAGTACGTTTTTTGAACGAAAATATATTTTTTTTAATAAACAGATATTACATAACGAAACAAAATGTAACTTAAAATAAGGTACTTTCTTTATTAGAATATATAATTAAACACTTTCTTCACAAGATCATTAATGAACAGGATCAAGGATTATTATTCTACTCCAGGATGACTATATTTTCAGGTGAATGCGGTATCATGCATCGATATTACTGTCACAAACTGCGTTTATTTTTATCATTAATGTATATTATTTATTATAAATAAGTTAGAAACATTGATTTCATTTTGGGCTTGGTAGGTGTTTACATTTTATACACACAGAAAGAATACCCAACATATTATGCTTTCAGAAAAATGTATACTTTTGACAAAAAATGATTTACAAATGAACTATAGCCACAAATTTGCGTGTCACTCGCTCGATCACGAATCAGGCGGAAGAAAGCCTGTTCGTCTTAACCAATTTTTTTTTTATCTTTTGTTAAAATGTTTCACGCATACTGCATACATGTCATACATTTAATTTCATTCATTCCCGCTCTCATTCTTTCTTCTTTTCTCTCCCGCCATTCCCTCCCTCACTCACTCTTTTCTCTCTCTCTCTCTCTCTCTCTCTCTCCCCCACTTCCCTCTTTCTTTCTTTATTTCTTTCTTTCTTTCTTTCATTTTCACTATCATTATTCTCACTTTGAATACGCATTTATCTCCTCTCCCTCATTGCCACTCGCTCTCTTTAATCGCACACTCTCACTGAAAACCAAGCAGTATTATTATTATTATTATTATTAATATTATTATTAATATTATTATTATATTATTATTATTACTAATGTTATTATTATTCAATATTATTTGTTATTATCTCTTAACATTATATTTTATTCAATGTATTTATATATTTTTTTCTTTCATATAAACTCAGTGTTTCAACCAAAAGTAGGTATGACATATGCTGCCCAGTGTGCGTGCAGTGTTAGCAGTATCAGGGTTAGACATTCAGGCTACATATATCCAAACGTCACACCCTAATTCACTGATTTGACCAACACCGTAAAGTTTATTTTGCAAGTACTCTCCAGGTTTCTGCACAGCTGTTTTTATCACCTTTGCGCAAATGTTCTTTGAATAGAACATCAAAAGGTGGCACAAACAGCAGTTAATCGAACCATTAGAGAATACAAGCAGTGGGCAGCGCGCTAGCCAGCATGAGCGAGCGCAGGCAGTGAGCAGTTCATACATACGTACACTGTAATGTGGATACAATGCAAGCTAGGGCCATATGTTCTTGAACGATGTCCCTAGCTGCGCGACGCTGTGTCAATAAGTGAGGGCTGGATGAAAGGAAAACTAGTGTTGTAATTAAGAATTTTATATCGTTCTCGTAGATCGCTAAATTATAACTGTATGGTATGAGATCGCAACCCTCACATTCTGTACACAGCCTACGGAGAGAAAAGACAGCAGAAGAATCTGCAATCTTTCACCTCCTAATTACCTAAAATCACATCGAACAGATGTTTTTTTTTCTAATAATTTCTTAATATTGAAGGGTGGTAAAGTTTCCTTCTTGCTGGTTTTATGTTGCTTTCTTCAATGCTAACCTATGTTTCATTTTATATATTATATATAACAATATTTATACGATGAATTATGAATTTGAGTCACATGCAGAAAAAACTTTTTACTTGCTTCTGGCACAGATAAAAAAACACTTTGGCTTTTTGCATCTAAGAAAGGACTGCAATAAAAAACACCACACTAGTAAATGGCACTAGAATTGCTCTCACTTGTGTCACAGACTACTTGTGATTAAAAAGCATTTGTCCCTCTTCTTTTCAGTTTCTTGCTGAGATCTCTTGATTTGAGATGAACACTTGGACAGACATTGTTGTATGGCATGGCTGCACTCTATCTTATACGTTTATTTATGTGTTGCTCGTGGTATTATTATATAAAAATTAGATGATTACGCAGTCAGCCAGGCATGATTGACTAAACTAATCTATAAAAAGGTAATAAATTCAACAAATAGAGTACGAAACTAAATCAATTTGTTGGTATTGACAGTGAGAAGGTTAGGAAAGAACGTATAACGCTCAAATTTAGGTCCATATTTGTTCATCGCTGTTACCTCCGTTATAAATTTTACTAATCATTAGTTGGTACACTTGTAATGGAGTAGCGACAATACGCTGATGGCACCACAAATTACTGTTCATTTTCTGCCTTTCTCATCTTCCCCATTTTCTAACTTAATAGAGTTCACACTGATACCTTGGTCAGGGTATAAGAAAAATTCTTGAGTCTATCCTGAATTTTGTGTATTGCCATCTAAACCAGATTATATTCTTTTAAGTTTAACTGTAGAATAGTGTCTTTCACTGCTGCAAATACAAATCTGATGTTTTCTGTATCTGTAAGAGAAAAAAAAGTGTAAACATTTATAACTTACGAAGTTGAACAACAATAATATAGTTACTGAGTTAATTGAGCAAAAAGCCATTAGTAGCCATTAAAAATTTTTTAGAACTGTTAAAACTTTTAATAATTACTATTTTCCATTGAAGAATATATAAGTAAACTTACCAGGGAGTAAAAGATGAGGATAAGTTTAGAACTGACACATGCGACGTGCAATTTTTACTTTTTTTATAGAAATTCATAAAAAACACCAACGCATATATAATACATAATTCATATTATAGGAATCATTAAACAAATTAATTATATTGCATAATGATATATTTAAATTAAATAACTGAAGCACATACATTTTTAACAATTTCTATAATCCTTATCATTAACAAATGATGATTTTGAAAGTAACAAATTATAGAAGATACAATTAATTGCAGAAGTTTTACAAAAGTATATATAAAAGGAAGGAAAGCTGTATGTAATATAATAATTATCACATGCCATTAAAGAATAAAGTTCCACACTCCCACAAACATGAAATATACACTGCTTGAAACAATTAGAGAATGTTATTATGAAGAATTTTGCTACATCGATCAAGCAAATAGATAGAAGGAAATCATATAAGCTTGATGGATTGAAATGTTATTCAAAAACATGAATTGGATATAAAATCAAGATGAATGGAATATGATCCTTTAATTGTTTTGGGCGGTATATTAATGTTTTGTATATTTAACTGTGCTTTATTAAATGAATTAATAAGTTAAAGAAATCTACTGTTGAAAGAATACATACAATCCTTATTAGCACTTTTTTCAAACTTGTTTAATTAAATTTAGAAACTTAAGAAATTGCTAAATTATAATCAAACAGTATGTGCAAATAAATATGGTTTGTATAATTCATGCATTGAAACTTTGTGCAGAGCATAGTATTCCTTCCCATAACTTTATGATTGGCACTTATGAATTAAAATTAAATACAATTATGAAATTGGCCATACTAATCTAAGTCTTTCTACACTCCGTTCTGCATAATTAAAATGTATTTACATTTTATGGCCATTATTTCGAATTTTGCTAAATAAATTAAAATATTTTCATTTACACACATACTATTGAAATAAAATAGTATTACTAAAAAACTACTCGATCCATTATACTAATAAATCAAGTTTTTTTTCAATACACTTTACTTCTTCAGTTGCAATTTTGTTATTCTGATTACTTCGTCAAAATAATTCCAGAGAAAAGAGTGGCAGTCTCAAAATTTTACACTAGTGTGTGTATATATATATATATATATATATATATATTATTCTATTTGATTTACCAACATTTCGTTAAATATTAACAGTCATTTTATAAAAAAATCTGTATACATCCTCGATAAAACAAACACGTTATCTAAATATCATATATAAATGAAAAAGTTGTTCATTAGGCAAGATTAAATTCTTTAAGTGCAGTTTGCATAATTGTATCTTTAACAGCACAAAATACAAGCTTAATGTTTTCTGTATCTGATGATTAATCCCATAATTGCAGCATGCAATAATAAAACACGTATCAATGTTAGTTTCAATTTTAAATATCAAATCAGACAGAAAATCAATCTGATGTCAAAAATATATACTTAAATCATTGTCTTAAATTAATAATAAACACAACAGTATACAGACTGATTTTCTTAAGGTAAATCATTAGGATAAAAATTACGCACCTGTTGGAGAATAGGCAACATGCAAATCATCTTGCACAACATACATAATATTAAAAAGCAAAAACAAATGCACATTAGCATCAATTATTAACAACCTACCTGTAGCACACGTAAAGTGTGAATATATAATTTTCTCAATATCTGGATTCAAGTCGACAAACATCTGTAAAATGAATTCTCTAGCAGGTATGGCATCTCTTTGTGGGCCTGTGAAATATATAAGCAAGCATACGGATTGACATTACTTCTATTTATATTTACTCAAGCATATACTATCGCTTTTTTCTCTCAATTTAATTGTACACATTGATGGGATATTATTTTAAAATTTCATTGAAATCAACTAAACAAGAATATTAAATAACATAATAACATAAACTTACAAGATTTATTATATTATCTATAATAATCTATATTTCAAAATATAAAAATATGTGTAACAGAAAGGTAAAATCAAAATCAATTTCAACTATTTATACTACATATATAATGCATATCAAAATTGTATATAAAGAATAAAGAGAAAATTAGGTGTAGAAGTTGAAAATTATATTAATAAAATAAAAATGCTCTTTTTTTAGAGATTAAAACTATTGTTAAATTCTTTTTCATTTTATCTGTTTCACCAAATCAATAAGGTTTATATCTAAATCCAATAAATGCTGAAGGACAAATTATTCAATTAGTTCTATTAACCCTCAAAGAAACCTTTGTATTAAAGTATTACCAATCAAATAAATCTATTACATAAGTTTAATATATGTTTTCATTTTATTAGATTACGAGAATATACATTTTAATGAGATTATAAACGTATAAATTCTAAAAAATGTTTATGTAAAATGCTTCGAAAATTAATTAAAATAATGTAATGTAACCAAATCTGTTTCTGTATGTAAATTGCTTCGGTATGGTTTTTTTTACTGAAAAATTATATTATTTGTTATTAATAGGATATTGAAGTACTGAAGTACGAGCTGTTCTATAATATGGAAAGGATTAAGCTTCAAAAATACAATTACGCGACTTATAGTTACTGGTTTGAATTAAAAAAGTATCTACAAAACGTCTACAGTTTCTGCCACGATATGTTATACTTAAACAGACCTGTTGCACACGTAAAATGAGAGTAGCACATGCGGTCAGGATCGGGATTCGTACTAAGATACACCTTTAAGACGAATTCTCTGGCTGGTTCAGCCTGCTGTTTAGGCCCTATACCATAAAACTTATTCATTTACTAATAACAAACTGAATACTATGTTCCAAAGTGATATGAAATAATTATAAACCTTTGAATATATTCATTTTTTATGTTATTTATTTCTCAAGGGGATAAAAATGATTTTCATTAAATATTGTATTACTTTGAGAGATAAAAAGCCGTTTTTATCAGTTTTAATAAATATAAATAAAATTTCTAGAAACGTAATATCGACTGAATGTATTATATGAAAATGTAAAAGACATAAATTTATTAAATACTTTGAAACATGTACCAGGAATATCAATACATGTAAGGAATAATTGTCTTCATTGAGTCGAAGTGTAATTAAAGATAAATATAACTCAAAAAATCAATAATTTATTAAATATTAACAAAAGTTACTAATATTAATGCATGTGGTATATTTTTTTCTAAAATAAATAAATTTTTATTTTTAAATGAATTAATTATTTAAAATTATCGTCTTTTACAATTTAAATATTGCCTTATGCGTTCATTTAAATTTTTAAATAATTTTTTTGAAAATATAGAAAGCTAATTTATTTATTTTATCTATTAAAGCCAAGCCAAAATTAAAACTTCTATAATATATAAAATTTTCTCGAGATTTATTTGAAATTAATTTCGCAATATAACAATAAATGTTCCTTTTTCCTTTATTATAATCTAATTTCCACACTTTATTGATACGAATTATTTGATAACTGAATTATTGATAAAATAGAATAATATGTAAAAATTTGCGAATACAATTATTAAAAATATTATATATATTACAAACAATATAGTAACTTGATTTTTAAAGTTTATCGGAGTTACAGATGTAATTTAACTAAAGCCTTTTGTAAAGAATATGATTGTCTAGCCACAATTGCTCAATCGCCGCGATAATTTACTTATTGGTTCACAAGGTAACATTTATTGGCAGATTGCAACATTAGTTTCCAAACAAATTGCAAAGAAAGATTGAACTGCTGTAGAAGGATCTTCACAGTTTGTAGTACGTGATATTTATTTTCAATTAATCAATAAAATTTTACTATTTATTAAATGATACTACTGGTATATTACAATTGTAATTTTAATATTTATAAAAATCTATTAAAAATCTCATATAATTATTAATCGCTATCAGATATCAAAATTAAAAGTCATATTTGTAATCGTTGAACATAGAATCTGTATTCTGAAAAATTTGTTAAAAATCTTCCTAAATAAATCTTTTTAGATAAAATGAAAAAATGAAATCATTTTTGATGATAAAGTTCATTCATTGCGAAAAGAAAATTCAAAAGGGACGTTTGAATTAACAAAATTAGAAACTTTCATTATTAAATTGTGTACTAGTGGATTTTCGTTCACACATAGTAATACACTCAGTATACGACATAGAAATTAATTATAAATTTAGAGAGTCATAAACACCAATAAGTTTAATGTTATGAATCTCATCAATAGTATATAATTGCCAATAGTAAATATTATCGTGTACCTACCATTATATTCAGGAAAATAGTCAACAAGGTGAGAGTACATAATCTTCTCTTCGAGCAGATCTTTCTTGTTTAGGAACAGAATAACAGAGGACTGTTGAAACCAAGGATATGTAATAATTGTTTTGAACAATGCCTTACTTTCTTCCATTCGATTCTGAAATATAGTGATAACAATTTACAGCATTAATGGTATATTTATATGAATAAATTATAAAACAAGAAATAAATGTTGACACAAATATTTACCTCATTTTCCGACTCAAACAAAATTTGATCATATTCACTTAAAGCTACTAAAAAGATAATAGAAGTGACATTCTCGAAACAGTGAATCCACTTCCTTCTTTCTGATCTTTGTCCACCAACGTCTACCATCCTGTAAAATAAGATTATGTAATATCGTGCAACTTTCAATAAGCCTTAAATATTTGCTACATATTGATAAAAATAAAGTATAACCTACTATTTTACTCTCATCAATTATCAAATGAAATTAGTAAATAATTTTTAATTTCACAATTTCTAAAATTTAAATCGTTGATACGATTACTAGTTACATGTACGTTATAATATTTACAAAATGATACTTTTCCGATATAAATTTCATGAGAAACATGCAAACAATAAGCTATTTGAAGCAAACGAAGGATACAAATTGAAAAGAAAAAGAAAAGAAAAAGAAACAGAAAGAATTGGTATAATATTTAATAAGTATAGCACAATCCCGTTCTTAAATAAGAAATTATCTATATTCACTCACCTTGTAAATATATTTTGAGATATAAATGATAAATACTACTGTTGTTATTAACATAATAATTCATTATGAAATTGTGGATTTTTATGCTGTTTCAAATTTTTATGAAAATAGCTAAAGAAATGGAATCTAAATGGAAATTTACATTTGTGCATCTTTTAATTGCATGAAAAATCCACAACCTACTTATTGTTATTCCAACTACTTTCCATTTCAATTTTGTCTCTATAATTTATACGGTATATTTCTATACACAATGATTATATACAACAGCAAAGTATTATTAACATTACAATGAATTACAATAGTATTTATATGATTGGAGAAATTAGTGATAAATAAATGGCATTACGACAACTTACAAACAAAAAAATATACAATACAGTACAGAACAAAATAAAGAACGAAAATCTCTATCTCGTATCAAAAACTCACACAGGTATATATTGGTATTTTGATACTGTTCACTCCAGAATACTGATTACTCCAAGTTAGTACGAAACTAAGTTAATAGAGTGGTATATTTCTATACATATAGTGAAGTTTCAAGTAATGTGTGTTAGTACCTAAATATGATGGAGTCCAGATCAAACGGATATTCTATAATGCCAGTAGTAGGAGCTCGAGCCCGAAGAATGTCTTGTTCGCTAGGAAGGAAGTCAGGCTTTTCGATACGTTCTAGGTCACTAAGATAACTGCAAAACAAACGAAGCCACAGTCTGATAGTGCATGCCATGCATGTATTAAAGGTGATTATGAGGAGAGGAGTATATCGCGAAACAGCTTACATGCTCGTCGTCCCTGCCTGCAAGAATTCTCTATAATGCCAAAGTTCATTGATTTATTCTTACAGTTTTACGACACGGTGACTGATAACACTGATGATGATTTACATTTTCCGCTGAATTATCTACACAGCCGTGACGCGAGTAATTCCAATTGTTAAAGTAAGTGGAAAAAGAAAGAATAACACCTCTGTGATTTAAGACATCACAGTTTTGAAGAATTGTCCGTACACGCGTAATAAGCAAACGTTCTTTGCACGTTCAATATAAATAGAAACTTTCCTCTTCGTTAGAGGAAACACATCAGACTTTGCGCATGAGAATGTAAAAATTGCACAAAAACGTCAGAAAACTAGAGGGGATCGATAGAACTCGTGAAGTATACCATTGTGAAGAAAATGAAGGGAAGAATGAAACGTGTGACAAATGATGAGTCTCATGTAACAACGATGAAATCGGTAAGTCACAACGCATGCAACCACGATGCAGAAAAGAGTCCAATGTAAGTAGATCACAGGCACAGGCAGGCGGTCTTCCTTTCTTTGCATGGCGAGACATACCTAAATCGAATTTCTTCCAAGTCAAAAGGATATTCAATTATACCAGTAGTAGGCACTCTCACACGAAGAATGTCCTGTTCTGTTGGGAGGTAGTCTGGTGCTGCGACTCGATCTATCTCCAATAGGTAACTGAAACATCGTGTTCTCAATACCTGATACGCGAGGGATCTAGCATTCCCAAAATATACATTCTTGTTCAATGAATAAATATCAAACAAATGCAATAACAAATTATCACTTGCAGAGTACCTGATAAATGATGACAAATACGCCAAGTCATCGCTTAAAGCGCGATTACTTCTTAAATCGAAACTTGGTAATTAATTTAGGTGTTGAACACTAGGTTTGACACTAGAACTACCAGACTGCTTGAAACGATCAATTCCGTAACTTTTTTTTTTTATAAAAATTTTCATGAATCACTTCTTCACAGAAATTCGAATGATTTTTTCTTTTTTTTTTTTTTTTTTTTTTTTAAAATGAAAGCTTGTATTCTCTTGTGGTATTGTGAACTTTTTATCAAGTACTTACATTTCTCTCATACTCTGACTATATCGTTACAAATGAAACGAACCGAATTCTCAATAAAACTTCTAACTTTTAGCTTTTAGGTTACATCTTTTTTTCAAAATAATATTAATCGTATCAATTCATTAGGTTGTGATACATCTTAATCATTGCAAAACAACATGACAACTGCTTCAATTGAAATTTCTAATTTTGAAAAATTAGAAAAAAAAACTTAAAACTAGATAGTAGAAACCTAGAAACTGAGGCGAATATTGTATTAAACCTGATGACAACCTTCTTCAGGCCTCCCGACTTCACTCCTCGGTAGTCCCAGTGTTAATCGAATACTTTTAACGAGTCTTGACCTTCGATACAACCGTTTTACACACGAATCAAAACCAGATCTGTGTACTTGGCGAACTCGCGGTGTCAAATGATTCATTTAGGGGTCAAACTCTCTCCTTGTTGAGAATTACACGTCATGGACGAATTACCGACCGAACAATGACAGTCGAGTGAGCACGTGGTGAAAATAGGAAGATAGAGCTCTCCTCAGGACGTGTGATCATAGATGACAGACAGACAGACACGAGCAAACAGTACTTACTACTTAGCGGAGTCTGTGAGCTGATATTCTCGCCTACGGTCGTAACACTCTTGAATACCGCTATCTGCCCATAAATCTTTGATTGCTTCTACGTATGGACTTTCAAACGTTGTCACTGTTTCGAAGTCCACGCTTCGCACGAGTTCGGCTTTCTCCTAGGATCGGATGGAAAGAACACACGTTGCACTCCGGGTACCATAATTAACACGGCAAAAAGGGGGAAGAGAGAGAGAGATAAAGAGGAGTCAGGGTCATCGATAAAAATATACTCACTATATTCGAAGATACGGCATACTGGATCTTGAGGAGGTCCATCGCCCGGATCATGGACTGCATGGCCATGAAAATGTTTTGATATACGAGTTTAATGAACCCCCTCTTGTCATCGTCCGAGTAACCAGACCCGTGGATGATTCTCATCTGTTTAATGAAGGTGGATTTGCCGGATTCACCGGTACCTGCAACACACAACGTTCGTAAATCGTTAACTGATTTTTTTCTTTTTTTTTTTTTTTGGACTATGTACTCAATTTCTGTGATTTGGTTTAACCACGATCGATGAATGTGATGCGTAATGTTTGATAGATTGCATCCGCTACGATTATTATTGTTAGGATAAAGAATAGAATAGAATGTGTGTGTGTGTGTGTGTGTGTACACATTATTCTCATACTGAATAAGTATTTCTTACTCTATTTAAGTCTATTGAGTGTGTGTATTAATACTGTTTTATCATGGAAATTTTACATTAAGCTTTTGTGAAATTTTGCGAAATAAAAGTCAGCGTTCTTTATTTTTGTAAGAAATAATTATTTCTTGTGTTTTCGTATTCCCTATTCTCATAAAATAAACTTTAGTTAACATATACTGTTGGCCATGAATATTAGGGCACTTGCTGATATTTAGTACAGGTTAAATGCTATTTTTATTTTCCACTTGCTTCATTATAAATCACCATGTCATAAAGTATAAAGTGAAATTTGTTATTTTTCAATAAAGTGTATAACAAATAGGTGTTTTGGAAGTGTATAACAAATTACGGCCGGCTATAAAATGTAGATATAATTCTAATGCATCTTTGATGAATCAATTAAATAAATCATTATTTCAGAGGGAGACGAGTAATTAAAAATTTTATTTACTTATTTCCATAATTATTTATAGAGATGCTGTTTCGTGATAATTCTGGAAAAGATAGTTCTCGATGTACGAACTGATAAATATTAACACTTTACCGACCGGTAGCCTATTAATCGGCTAACTATTTATCGCTAATACACGATCGGTAAAGTGTTAATATCGTATAACAATATATTTGTATATATTAATATACGATATTACCGGTCGGTAAAGTGTTAAAATATATCAATATATTATTACACGATATCGACACTTTACCGACCGATAGCGGTAAATAGTAGCCGATTAATAGGCTACCGGTCGGTAAAGTGTTAATATACCCTCAATTTATAAGTGATTACAAAAGGAGAGTTTGTGAGATTTAGATTGGTTCACTTACTTTCTCTATTGGAATGCAAATTTCACGTTGCGCAATGAAAAGAATGTAAAAAGAAATATAAATAACAAATATAATAATCAACGCATGTTCGTCGTAAACCGCATTGAGAATCGGCAAGGAACAGACGATTTCAAAATATCCATTCGATATTTTCTCCTATTCAGAGAATACGGGAGAAAGTGGCAATTGCAACAAAGCGCTCGATAATTAATACATCGATCCAATTACTCGTCTTTCTGTCTGTATCTTCTAGCCTCTGAAAGAGAAACAACTGATAATATTGAGCCGTCGTGTTTCTACGTTGAAGCTACTCCAATGGCAAATATCGTGTTGCATTATCACTTTTTAATAGGACACGGCTCTACAAACGTTACGAACTGTCTACAAACATTACGAGTTATTAACGATTGCGTAAGCTGTTCGGTGGTTATAACGCGTTATTAACATTTTCATTTGCATGATCCGCGGCTGTCACGGCAGCGAAACAAGCAGAGAATGCCTCTGTCGGGGGGGAGGACACGTGGCAGCGAAAGCCGGCCGAACGATTTCGAGGCGGCAACTTCGTGTATCAAGAATCGAATCGGCACGTTCGAAGCGTGCTCCTCGAGTTGGCCGACCTCCACCGACCTCCATCACTTGTGTTCGACAATTTCCGTGCATCGGCCGACGCGCGGCTCGTGCTTTTCCGGGTCGCCGACGGAAGTATGCGAACATCGACGACGAAAAACCAGCGCCACCAATCCGAAATGGGAAGTGACACGAACGCCAGGAACGTGTTTACTACCATCTTCGTCTACCTTTCCTGCATTTTTCTCTCGATTTTTCTTCGAAATCTTGCGTGCAAAAATAATACTGCTTCGCGCGAGATTTCATCGAACATCTGTATTTCGTTTCATCGCGGTATGAAATTCTTTTGCAGTCACACAACGGGAACGTGGCCATTAAACGTGTACGCCATGCTGAATTCAATACACATGGATCTGAATTAATTAGTATGTAAATGCGATGTAAATACTACGGTGTACGATTTATATAATAATTACGCTAATAAAGATACGATTAAATACCGATGAAACAACATATTGATAAAATCATTTTTACATTGTAATTACGTTGTTCTTTCAAAACTTTTTATTAAGTTATAGCTCAGTGTATTTTTTTGCTTACTTCACTATAGCCAATTGTAGTTCGCTGAACTGTTTGGAGAACACGGTCTAACAGGCATTTCATCTAAATTCCAATCAAAACGTCAAAAATTGCAGCAATTTTTTTACAGACTTGCGAGACTCAAGTATAAAAATAAAAATTACTTCATTCTACAAGCTGAAGGCGGGAAATCATAGTGATTCATTATTCAGTTCATTGTTGTTTTATATTATGAAATAACGTTCTATATTTATTATTATAAATATATTCATTATATTGGAAACGTACGGCGATAGAGAATGAAGTTACAACTAGAAATAGAATAACTGGAATAACTAGAAATAGTATAAAGATATATATCATTCAAATCTACTTAATTAGTAATAATAATAAATACATTTTTCAATCTGAAAGAAACATTTAGATTTATATTTAAATATTGGTGGAGAAATTTCATGGAAGTAAATTGATAAAAATTTTACGAATGGAACTTTCGCGTTACGATTTCCGCTTTAAAATAGCCGATGCTCGAGTAATAATTCGCTTGTAAACTAACACTATCCCCTGTCGCAACTAGTACCATTCCTTTTCTTCTTTCTTGCTAATAATAACGCCGACATTAAATAGGTTGCAAGCCGATTAATTCGACCCTTATCGGATCATACGCTCGGAAGTGTGCAAATTAATTTTTTCCGCAACGAGCTACTCGTTACTTTAATCGAACCATAACTTTATAGTGAACTGTTCGATTTGATAATCCATAAGATTATTCTTATCGTTCTTGTTGCAAACTGTCATCCGTTGAATCTTAGCCGCTCTTTATCTAATCTAGGTTGTAGCCATTTAATTTTCTCGACACATTTCTTTACTACATTATCGCATCATTGTATTAGCTTTTTGTTCAAACGCTTTGAGTTCAATTAATTTGAGACAGAACGAGATACTAAATCTTTACTTGCTAAATATTAGGTAAATATTAAAAAATCAACTTGCCGTCAATTTTTTAGGAAAGCGAAAAAAAGCGAAAAAAATCTTCTTAACTGTTCTTTAAAGTCATCTGAAATTTAACATAAATTGGTATTTTCGTTACAATTTAGAACGCTTCATTAAATATAAATTATACGAAGTGTTTTGCAACTATAAACATTCGACGAAACTAAAATGCAAAGCTCGATAAAAAGAAAGAAAAAGGCTTCGTTCGAAAATTAAGGTTATGTGTAAATATTCGTAACATTTCAACATGGCCACCGTGTGTAGCCGTTTATGCAGCCGCTAGAGAAATATCGCAAGAGACGGGAAGTTAAAAAGAAGGGGGGAAAAAAGAAGAAAGGATGACAAGTAAAAAGCGGAAAGAAAGGAAAAGAAAACTGAAATCGATCCAGCTTTAAGAGAATTAGACAGTGCGGCGAGTCCCGCTGAGCGGGGTCACGCGCTCGATTCTAATTGTACCTTTTAGCTTTAGGGCCTCTTACCCGTTCTCTCTGGAAAGAACAATAACACTTGCGTGCCGGTGTACGTCCCTGAACATGGTGGTGGGGCGCTATATAACGCGGAGAACGAAACGGAGCAAAAAGTGGGGTGGCTTGACGGCGGCGGTAACAACGACAAAGCAAGATGTGCAGGTGGTACACACAGAGCACGGCGCCAGCATCGCCCTCGCGAAATCATGAATGAAAACGGGCGAGCGGCCAGCACTACTGCGTGCTATCATCTACAGCCACCGCCAGCGCGTATGGATCTCCTCTCGTCTCTCCCTTTCGAATGCATAGAGACCGGCCAAACAGCTCTCTCTCTCTCTCTCTCTCTCTCTCTCTTTCGCCTTCTCTTTAGCAAGCCTCGCGCGCGGTAGTAACAGTAGTGTGGCAGTGCCGCTTGTCTTTTGTCCGCGTCGCCGAGAAAAGGCGATTCGCTCTTACCGACACCGCGCCCTTCTTCATCGTCGGCAACGAAGGGCAGCGCCAGTTTGTACAGCCGTGGTGTGAATGACATCCCTCCCTACCGTTTAAAGAGGTTTATTTAGGCACCCACCTATCTCATCGGCGACGCGTCTTATTAGAGAAAATTTTCATGGCTGCCTCTTTGTGGGACGACATTGTGTTTCTGGATCGTATGGAGAGTTAGTTGTACCAACAACACGTATCAAGAGCCAAGAACCAAGTTTATCACAGTTTATGTCGATGCTTTTTAAATTCCTCGCGATGCTTGAATTTCATTCGATTTCATAGAAATTATGGAATCTAGGTGGCAGGAGTAGTAACGAGAGGTTATAATTAAGCGAATTCTTGGGAATTCATTTTTACAGTCACGATATATTAAAGAAGACGTTCGATAATGTGAATCGACTGAAAAATTGCAAATAAATGAAGCTTTACAATAATACTGTGATACTGTGTAATATAAAATAAATACTAAATAATAGTTAATATATAATAGCATAATATATTAACTAAGTAAGACGAAATTCAAAAATACAAGCATAGAGTTACGGCGCAATATTTAAATGAGTAACTTAAATTAATATATAAAATTTTCAACAAACTAAATGAATATTTATTTTATTTATTTGTATAATTGTTGCAATTATTCTTGTTGTACCTTTTATTCGCTCTTCTTGATTTATTTTTGACGTATTCGAAATATATTTTAATACAGCATTTAAACTAAATTATTTATCGACATCTGGTTATCTTTCAGATTCTTTCTAAAATCTACATCAATATTACAAGCGACGTTCACGTTTAAATTCAAATAAGAGAAAAACTTTACGGCTTTACTTCAATACACACTCTGCTGTTTTATAATGAAACACTATAAAACACCGATCACTCAAAGTTTAAAAAAAGAAAAAAAAAAAAAACATCTGAAACGTTCTCGGAATTAATCATTTTATATGCAATCTAATTTATCCTACAAAGGTTTCTTGAAACGCTACGTTTTACATGAATATTGCACAGCTGTGTGTACTTATGTTTTTACGATATATCAAATCATAATGAATTATAATCATTATTAAATTTTATTCTAATATTACACGATGTAATACCAGCATTAAATATTTTATCTGACAATTATCAGTTCCAAAATCCCAACAAAAAAAAAATTCTCGTCAATTATAAATTTCTTCTCTTAAGCAGGATAAATTGATACGAATATTATGTTTCATTCTACATTTTGTGTCGGTTTGACATACGGTTATCATGTATGTACGATTTAAAAAAAATACAAAATTATACTTCTATGTATTTTTTTTTTTTTTTTGCTAGTTACACCAATTATACGTAATTAAAATGTGTATGTGATGTAAGACATCTATATAGATTATGTAACTTGTGATAAGTTGATTAGTACACGTTATTTGTTCGCTCGCTCAAATAAAAAATAGACACGATAATTCTACATGTACTAAATTATCCTTATATCTTGATGTATTTTATTCCCTTTTTAATTTAAAAAATTCATAATCTTTGGTACAAGACGAAAGCGTTCATTTTTAATTTTAATTCACAGGGCAATATTCTTTAGAATAATACATTTAAAACAATATTTCAATATTCATCATATATTTATTTAGCCTTCCATATATTATTCAGTAATTCTTAGAATTTTATCAAGTGAAATCACTTTACAAAATTATCAAATATTATATAGACTTAGGTCCTGACACATTGTTATGGCACGCGTGTTTTTTTTCACGTATCAATTTACCTCCACGAATAGTTCGTTATAATTGCGAAGTTCGTAGAAATTATGCGTAGGCCAATATCATTCAATGACACGCTATTCTAATAAATCGATCATTAGTCATACTTGATGTAACAGGTACGCTAATAATTATTTGATACACTAATTATTAATGTATACGAAACTATTAAAATTTTCGAAACTGGCACCAAAAATTTGCGGCTCATCGTTAATTTTAAATTCACTGAACGAAATACTAAAACTCCAGTGAAAATTGGAAAATGCTAAAAACTCAAAAAAGTCCTTGTCGATAAAATTTTGTGCGATAAAGAATGACGCAATGTTTGTGTTGTCTAAAAATATGTGCCAATTAACGTTCGATAAAAAGTCATGAACGGGATGTACGCTCGTGACGAGAGAATTTGGGTGACAAAAGTGTACTCGAAAGAAATCCCATTCGAAATTTTCACCTACGAATTGAATAATAAATAAATTATTTATATGTATTTCTGAATTAAATGAGCACAAATTTTCTATTGGCCTCGTCGAGAAGGCAAGATGGACGAAGAGTTATTTTTTTGAAACAATTTTTATCATACGAACGTCTGAAAGCCGAGTGGGGGGAGGGGAGGGAGGGGGGAAGAGCAAAGTTGCGCTGAAAACCTGTCAAAAGTTTTAGGGTAAGTTTAGGTTATTTGTACTTAATTAATTAGAAGAAATATATAAACGATCAATTTATCGCTTAATTGATTAATTATTAAAATCTAAACAATTATAATATTTAATTACGTTACCAATTATACTAAAATAAATTTAAAACTCATCATGATTCATAAATAAATATTTTTGCTCAATAGTGCACTATTCTAGCGTGGACCCTCTCGAGTTAATCGTCATAAAGTGAACATTGAAATATACTACTTCTGTGATATTCAAATATGAAATGCCTCAAGAGCGTGGAGCGTCGTGTGTGCGTTGACTTTATGGTCGTTGAATGCCGAAAAATTCGATTAGCGAGAGGCCGACGGTACGGAGCAGCACGGTAAATTGCTATGAAAGACGGGGCTGCCGCGGGCCCCCGGGAGCCTGGTTTAAAAATAAAGGACACATCATGGAAGGACGAGAGGAAGAAAGATAGAGAGAATGCACCGAATGACTCACACGAGAGCGAGAGGAAGTTTGCCCGACCTTCCCAGTCTTCTGATAAATGCGAATATACCGGCAGATTCTCGAAAATATAAATATTCCTTCGGAGGAAGCCATGCGAGAAATCCAACTATCAAACTTGCCTCGCTCAACAGCCGCACCTTCTCTGACCGAAACCTGTTACTTCGACGTTCTCTTAAAGAACCGTGACCTGTAAGATACCGAAAACGCTTACGATACAAATAGTTTGCATAGACGAGAGTTTAACGCGTAGACAAGATAACAAGTGAATATTTAGGAAACAGTCGTATCTTCATTGTAAAGACTTTTTGCATTTTTTGCTAATCAGATATGAAAAATCTACGTCTAACCTTTTGTAGTAATATATATATATATGTCAATAATGACGACGTTTGATCTGTGATTAATCACGGTGAAAATTAGAACATCGTATATTAGAGATATTTGACAGCTTGTTTGAAACTGTTAAGGATTAATACGTCTCTAACGATTTCTCTTTGATTATCATCAAATTGTATCGTTAACAGACCGAGTTATCTAGAGTATTATTTGAAGATTAGTTATCTCTCCATTGATTACAAATTTAATTGCAAATTTAATTACTTTCTGCAAATGCATCGGTATACTTTAATAAAATATATATGGAGAATAATTTAATATTTATAAATTATTGATACACCGTTACATGTTGAACTGGCAATGGTACGATAAATCAAAAGAACTTCAAATAATAATAATAATAAAATAATTCAACAATTAGTATATCAAAAGTATTTAATCTACTCGTATGCAAACGACATTAACCCCTTACGAATTAAATGAAATTCGATATATAACCAAAAAATGATGCATTTTTCATTTTTTAACGTTTGTGTAAACTTGACAAAAATAACTTATACTTGTTTGTACTGAGAAATGCCGTGAACGTAATACTCGTAAAAGAAATTAATAAAAAATGATAAAAAAAACAAATTAATAATTCATAGTCCTTAGGAAACGTATGACGTTCTCCCAGACGTCGTTATATGTTAAGGAGTTAATAACGTAAAAAAATATTATAAACAAACGACTGTTTTACATAATTCAGACACGCTGACATTTTCAAACGATTTAAATAGAGTGCGAAACGTAACCGCTAAAATAAAGATAATTTTATAAAACTCTCTCCGCCTGTGCATCACGTACGTATTAAAAAGATGCCTTCGTCGTCAGTCCTACGAGAAAAAAAAAAAAAAAAAAAAAAATATTTATATTCCCGAGCTATTTAAATACTCTCCACGTTCCCGTGATCCAAGCGACAATCTTCCATCCTCCGTTGATCGACTTCGCTTGAACACACCTTGCCCGCAGGAATTTCCATGCCGAGAAAAAATAAAACGTTATCCACCGATCGTACATCCGCGCTGTTGCAGACCGCCGTCAGAATAATCAGCGGCCGGCATCGCGGACAAACACGGTTCTCGCCTCGTGTTATCGACGGAGTAATACGAAACTGGCAAAACAAACGACTGAATGAACGGGACACAAGCACGGATGGAACGAACGGTGGGGAGAACAGGATGATGATGATGATGATGATGATGATGATCATGATGATCATGATGATGATGATGATGATGATGATCATGATGATGATGATCATGATGATGATGATGATGATGATGATGATGATGATGATGATGATGATGATGATGAAGAAGAAGAAGAAGAAGAAGAGGGGAAGAAGCGATGAAGCGAAGACGAGCGGAGAAAGAGCACGTAAGGGTTGTGCAAAGCGTAGTACAATAACCGTGTATATACTACGCTCCCCTCCGCCCCTCCCGTGTCTCATCGACCTAAAACCGAGTCGAACTCGGCGAGAGTGGCGGGCGAAGCCGGTAATGGTGTAACTTCGTGTAGAATCGGGGCTGCGAACGACCAACGCGAGTATCGAATGAAAAAGAGCGAGCGAGCGAGCGAGCGAGAAACTAGACAATACGTATGGGAAAAAGAAAAGGACGAGAGGATAAGAGAAAGGAGTGAGTAGGAAGAGCGTAGCAGCAGCGGTTAAATGAGAGAGCAAGCAAACGAGCAAGCTAGCTAGCCAGTCGGGCAAACAAGTTAATGAATGAATGAATGAATGAATGAATGAATGAATGAATGAATGAATGAATGAATGAATGAATGAATGAATGAATGAATGAATGAATGAATGAATGAATGAATGAACGAACGAACGACGAACGAACAGATGGACGGACAGACGGACAAAATAGTGGGCGGGGCACAGCCGACGTTCTTCCGTCGTACTTTCCACGTCGCCGTCACTGGCCACCGTTACTCGCCGTCGCCGCTCTACGTTCCACGCTCTAATCGAGTTTGAGAAGAAACCAGTGCGAGAGGAAACCCAATGAAAATCGGCAGCCGGCCGCCGCCGGTTCTTCTTAGGGAAGAGAGAACCCGTCGACCACGCGTGTGCGTGGACGTTCGGACCTAACCTCCGGGGAATCCAACGTGTGTTGCTACACTGCTGCTATTGATTTTGTACTCGAGTATCCAAGTACCCCTGGACTTCACACCACGGAACCCCGACCGACCAATGGATACTTTGATAATTAATCGATCAATTTTTTTTTTCGCTCGTTGTGTCGTATACTTTTTAAAATTTCTTTTTTTCCTTTTATTGGAAAAACTGTCGTTATGGACTGAGTTATTTCGATCTGTTTGGCCACAAATGTGGGAATATTGTTTCTTTTAAATTTCCCTTTAAATTATAACACAATCGGCTGGCGAAGTGAAGAATAATAAAACCAAGGTCAATTGCTTTTTGAAAGATTGGATGGTATCCATTATGAATTTACAAATGGAATAGAAATTTGGTTTCACGGAAACCGTGTTCACCGGTTTCAAAAAACCGGTTGGCAAAAAAATAAAAAAAAAAATAATATAGAAACGTAGACTAGAATGTGAAATGTAACACCCGAACGTAAAAAATAGCCAATCAGGAGAATTTCCAAATGAAAACTCCCGTTCCCGGGGAATAGGAGATTGAAAATCAAAATCCTGGACAGGGGGGTATCCAATTTTAATGGGAATACATCGCTGCGAAAAATATAATTACGTGAAAGTAAATTTTACATCACCCGCGGGCACCCGATGCGCAATACACGCCCGCATGAACACGATCAGGATTTTAATTAGATGGACATTCAAATTACCCGTATCCGGGTTTGCCGAATTTCTACGCTCGTGTTCAGCGCTGATTAGAACACACTGCACCCGAGAGACCAATAACACTCAATTTAGTCATTCATACCCTATACAAATGCTTCGATTTCATCGACGATCGATTTTTTCCCCTTCGAACTGTTAAACGGTAAATCAATCCTTGCGAAACTACAAATTACATCGCGGATACAAATTGCAATATTTTCACAAAAAAAAAAGAAATTTATAACAGAGAGAGAGAGAGAGAGAGAAAATTTTCGTTTGAAATTTTGTAGTTTTCCACAGGTTCTGTTACAGTCGCGTATGGAAATGTAAAAACGGGATTTTCTATAAGCGTTCCGACGCGTGCGTCTCAAATTTTGTCGACTGGACGAGATGTAGTGTTATTTTTCTATATAGACGATTTCTCTTTCCGTCGTGTCGGTATAAATGCGTCCGACGCTTATAGGAAATCCCATCTTTATACAGATATAACGAACATGCAATTGCTTTTGTTTTGCAAGCTGATTTTCAACTGTTTGGTAAAAACAGGATTTTTCAAAAAAAACTTGTTCCGAAAGTTTTAGCACAGAGAGAGAGAGAGAGAGAGAGAGAGAGAGAGAGAATTTTCGTTTGAAAATTTGCTACACAGCGTATAAGTTATGGAAACGTAAAGGCGGGATTTTCTGTAAGTGTTAGCATCTCAACGTGTGTTTTTGCAGATTTTTCGACTGGATCTTTCCTTTTTCTTTTTTCTTGTTTCTCTGTGCATGACTTTTATTTGTTTCTTCTCTTTGTTTTGTTGTCTGGATTGTAGTTCGGACCTGAACCTCCAGAAAAACGACGTTTTTATAAGAAACTTTCGTTCTGACTCTGAATCATAACCTATTACTCTAATATACATGTACACATATATTCATGTTATCATTATCATCGTCATCTTTTTAAAAGTAACATGTCTGAAAAAGATATAATTTGGTAAAATATTTATATATAATTTACTTATATATTATTACTAGTTAGATTTTAGTTTAATTTAAAAATTGCAATTAATTTGCAATCAGTAGATATTGGATAATAAATCCGATCATTGAAATATTGTACATCATTATACTTTAATTTTAAAAAAAATCATTTAAAATTACTAAGTATTGGATAATAAATCTAACCTATTGTTCTAATTATACAACGGATTATCGGTGGATAACATCGTTCGCGATGAATTCCATTTGTTTGGATCAAACTTCAGTCGATACCCTAAGTGCTAAATGACCACTTACCGACTGAACCAACCGTATTGAACTCCTGTGACCGAAAAGATCACCAGCAGATGGTGAACTCCTCTTACACGAATACCAATTATTATACACTATAATCTATTTATCCCCCGACAAGTTCCTACAGAAGTTTCCTGTCAGGCGAATAAACAAAATTGTCAAGAGCCCGATTGAAATTAGTTACGACCCTCTCCTCCCCCAAGCATATGTATGTTTGTGCTTCAAACGTTTCAAAAATAATTGTTCGCATAAGCACGATCGAGTGGCTGATACACAAGAGGTGGAGAGGGAGAGATGTATCGTCTATTGATCTTCGGTTACTTCGTAGATGTTGAAAGTAGTCTGGCCGGGTCTATCAGGAGCTGTAACTCAGTGTGGTTGTCCGTGCGGAAGGTTTCCAGGGCGGTGGAAGCTCCATCGTCGTCGCCGTCGCCGTCGCCATCGCTATCGCCACCGCCACCGCCAGCACCAGGGGTGGGTCGATAGATGCCGACGTGGAAAGCAGGAGCGCTTTAGCCGTCCCAGCCACAGCAGCACCACCGCCCCGATATATTTGCGCGCTACCCTTCTCTCTGTCTCTCTCCTCCTCCTCTCTTTTTCTCTTCCACTCCCCCCCTCTCTCTCTCTCTCTCTCTCTCTCTCTCTTGCCTTCTGTCTCACGTATTTCCTATAGCGATTACTCCGTTTTTCTCCTATCATCCTCCTCCACCTCCCGTTGCAATCCTTTCCTTTGCCTTCTTCTCTCTTCGCGTATCAATTTCTCCACGGTGGCTCGCGCGTTTTATTTTTAAATTCCCCCCACCCTCCTCCGATCGTCGCCGAAAGCACCTGCATGGCAGAGGTGTCGCATGGAGAACGACTTTTTGTGGCAAAAATTAGACAGCATTTTCATATCGGTTCTTTTTTTTTTTTTTTGACAAAAAATAACGCAACTGGCATTGCATTATTACACTGTGCGCTACTAGGATTAACGTGACTGATTTCTCAAGTGCGCGGAAGCTTTCGTCACGGAAAGTTTCAATTTTTATTTTTATTTTTCACTTCGGATGGCTGACTATACGTCGTTGAGAGTAATCCAAATTCCCGTGTTCCCGTGTCCGAGGAAAATGAACTCTTTCGTTTTTCTTTTTTTCATTCTTTGGCTTATCTCTGCGCGTGTATCAATTTCCCAGACGTTGATGGCTGCACCGTCTCCTTTCACTTTGGAAATTTTCTTCTCCCTTCGCCCGAAGTGTATTATATACACTCGCTTAGCTTTACGCGCAAAAGTGTCGTCTGAGTGTCGATGTTTCGCCGGGGAAAATCAGGCTTCCGATCTTTTTGCCAGATCGGCTCGCGACTGATGCAATATTTGCCAATTTTCCCGGCAGCTGCGCGAAAGTGCGCGAGAAAAGTTGATAGACAGAGAAAAAAGGGAGGAGGATCTTCGATCGCTATGGCCTGTGCCTACACACACGTTCTAAGGGAGGGTTGACAATCGATGTTCACAGCACTTTGCAACGGAAAGAAAATATATCGTAAAGATAAGTGGAGCCAGCGTGGACTAAATTCGCGTTACGACGAAACGTTATTCAGTTTGACGCGTTGTATCATTCTTTGACAAATATTTGGCTGATCATCGACCAGTCCCCCCCCCCCAAGGTTTCTTCCAAGAAAACGAAAGTACACCTTCTTCTCCTCCTCGTTTAATGTATCGAGCAAAATTTTCGTTTATCGCGCATCTGCAGTTGTTACACTGCTTATTTTGTATCTGCGATTGTATAATAGAAAGACTGCCTTTTATTATTGAATGACGATGCAGGGTGAAAAGTATGATATACACTTTTTATATTAATTATTAACAAAACTAACAAAATTCTGTTTTTTTTTTTTTTTTTTTTTGAACGCAGAATGATCTTTTTCAAGCAAAAAACAGTGATTTTTTTGTTTCTGACTTTTATGAATGACTTTTTACCATTGTTACCAGTCGCATAACATGTTATAAATAATCTGCGGAGTTTTACGTATTTTTTTATATTTGTGTGAAGTTTGTTCTACGTACTATGTATGATATAATAAATAGTCTACTCTCGATGTATTGTGCATTTTTCCAATTTCAAAAATTCAGTATCTAATTATAACGATATCAATAAGCATTCTCTTTTAAAAAAATTATTATATAAACCTATGTAATAATTTTGTCGTTGTATAGTATGATCAAAAAATATATGTGAATTAACATATAGCAAAATATAAAAATTAAACCAAATATGAAATTAAAAAAAAAAAAGAAAACCAATGAAAATGTATCCAAACTTTTTGTGCTTGTAAAACTGTTTAATTTTCATTTGATGATAAATTGATATATATATATATATATATATATATATATATATATATAACTTTTCATACAACAATTAGGATTGCCATCCATCCAGATTTCCCCAGATTTGCCCAATTTTTTAAAGGGTTCGTTTCAATATCTTTTTAACCCATCTTGAAATTTTCTCATACTACAAAATATTGTCGTTAAAATGTGGAAAAATCAGTGGAAACTTATTTTGTAAAAGTAAGAAGAAAAGCCGAAATACTCAAATGTTCAAAAAAAAGAAAAAAAAATTGTTCAAAGTGTTAAAATAAAAATCGCAGAGCTGATACGATCGTTGACTTGTCGACTTCGATTTCATTGAATTTCATAAAATTCTACGAAGCGATACCGAGCCGCGATCCTTGGAATTTCCTTTCATAGTCTCAGATATTAGATTCGATTTATTAATAATCCCAGCCTCAAGGCTGAACGAATGAACTTGGTCTACTAATTTATATAGTCTTAATAACCAAAAATCTGTGGAACAGTGAATATACGATCGAATAGAACTGTGAAATGCAAAATGAAATGTCGCCGCCGAGGCGATCGGTTTGGCCCTTTAAACACGTTAAACGTAATAATAACTCGCGAAGACATAATAATGTTTTATTTCGCGATCGCGCGCGGAATTTGCGCGGATCGTGCGCGTTTCGCAAAATTTGCGAAACTTGCGATTCACACGGGATATTATTAATGGAATTACCGAGAAATGAAAACAAATCACGCGACTCTGGTTGGAAATATTAACGAACGAAGCGAAGGAGAGAGAGAGGAAAAAATGACGAATATCGCAGAAATACCACGCGAAGTTAACGATAATTTTCAATTACGGATACGTGTGTCACTCGCTAACATTGGCACACGGTATTAATAATTACGTTGCAATTTAATTAAACGAATCGTACATCGACGCTCCGGCGTACTATCGTATTAACGTGTAATTACAGAAAAGTTCAATAATTCCGTAAACCAGCAGAAAATATATATTTCGTCGGGATGGCCGTTCGAAGGGATTCTTGTAAGAATTAATAATTAATTCGTTCGTGGCTGTTCGAAATCAATGAATAACAGATAATCTCACTCGAAATCGCGCGCTTACATTCGAAAAGTAAAAACACGTGCTCGACTTGTTACGGTGTTGTTTCTAAAACTAGTATCTCGCACGATGGGACGAAACACTGAAAACACTCGAATTTCGTCTGGAAATATTTGATTTGCTACTTTAAATTTGAAGTATCACTGGAGATAGTTGACACCCATGTTCCACAGTGACAAATTATCCATGCGTTCTTCATTTTGGTATTATGAATTTTACACACGTTTGCCCCGCGTATACGTTGTCGTTTTATCCCTTTCTGTGAACGTGCTCAACTGTTTATTATACTTTTTGTATGTAAAACGATTTTCCCCCGATTATATTCGATTAAATTAAAATTCAATGAAAACGAATCTTATATAAAGTGATTCACAAATAACTTTCAAATTATGCATCTAATGCGTCTGATACTCATCCAATGGGGATTATTTGATGCCCGATAATACAAATACCATAAATTGACAAAAAAACCGTAAAACATGACTGTTGCACAATACAAAGCGACTGATACGGATATTTCGGCACAAATCGCACGATACACCTGGTTCACTTAGGCGTTCGCTCTCGATCAGTGTGGCCACTACTCTACATATAAGATAACATTGTCGAATTCTTTGATGACACTACGCTAGTTTTCATCCTCGAGACAAATTATCGTGAATTAACCTTCCTAACCATTAGATTCAGGATCAATGTGCTTTAATACCAAATTTTTGCATGGAATTCGATTTATATAATGAAAATATATGGTTCGATTGAAACTTGGAAATTTCGAATCCCTCAACGCACACACGAAAAATTGACGTTGTTTCGGCTTTTTTCAAAACCGTACAACCTATGTATTAAACAACTTTTCATTAGACGCATAATTTGAAAGTTATTATTTCAAGTGTGCAAGTTAATGAATCACCCTGTACGTTGCACATGTCACGGATCATATTGTATCATAATCAAATATAATAATTTATTTGAATTCACTTTATTATTTATTTCAAATACCACTGGAAACAATGATACACGTTTGATGTCTTTTTAATGTTTCACCGTGTATTATAACGTGTGTGATTAATACGTTGAAATTTTGGTATAAGAACGTACGAATAAATCGAAAGAGGCACAGACAATGTTGAAGTAGGAAGCGAATCCGATTCCGTATTATTATTCCGTATTAGTATCAGACGTTGGCATAACTATTATAACACGAATTTATTTCTCAGTGTTTCGGTTGAAAAATATTTTAAAATACAATGAAATTTATTGACAAATTATAAGACTCGGAGAGTTAAGAGAAAGATAGTTGAGCACTTTGTCGAAGTTGAACATTTCGTTGTTCTTGTAAATCTTCCCCCCCCCCACCCTCCCAATTTACTTTTGTGAAATATTTGAAATATTATATTTAAAATGAAAGATCGAAATACTTCATTCACACGTTTCGGAGCATTTCATTTTATGTACTATTTTATTTAAATATAGTACATTATATAATATATATATAATATAATACATTTAATATATAGCATATATTAAAATATTCTTTCTCCAAAATTTTCACAACTCTGTGTTGAACGATCCAATCAAAGACAAGGTCTTTGTGGAAAACACCATAAGTGCCAAACATCAAATTTCCTGACAATTCAAATTGATATATTGATATACTCATATATATATATATATGTATCTTTTTATATAGAAACGATATGTTAAAAAAAAAAACATACTTCTGTTTTCGTGTTGTGGAAACAAACAGAATTAACACTTGCAGTATTTGCAAACTTGGGTAAATACGAGTAACTTCCCCCCCCCCTTCTGGAAAATTTCATGCTGATGACACTTGCAGCGTTTTCTACAAATAACTTTTAATTTACAACAGCCTGTAATTACACGTTCCGTCAGTGTTCGGAGCACCTGTACAAAGAATCATCGAAATCGATCCAGCTGTCTCGGAATAATCATTCGCGATAATATTTACAACGCGTATTACATTCTCGAGAGGAAAATGTTAAATCTTCACATTTATTAACACTTTACCGACCGGTAGCCTATTAATCGGCTACTATTTATCGCTATCGGTCGGTAAAGTATTGATATCGTATAATAATATATTTATATATTTCAACACTTTACCGACCGGTAATATCGTATATTAATATACACAAATATATTATTATACGATATTAACACTTTACCGACCGGTAGCCTATTAATCGTCTATTACTTACCGCTACTATTTATCGCTATCGGTCGGTAAAGTGTTAAAACGAAACGAACGATGCGTTTCGAAAGTAGAAACTTCGACGAGCTTTAAAATGAGCTTTAAATCAGGTTGTGCCGCTTGTGATAGTTTAGTGTTCCGAGTATTAATCTCTCTCTCTCTCTCTCTCTCTCTCTTTTTCTCTCTCTCTCGCGTGGTTACAAAATATATCTCGTTGAGAACGCGATGAAGAAAACTGTAAAACGCGAGGTCAATTATCTCGGCTTACGATTTCGGCGAGAGACACAACTGAGCAAATGAACACGCGGCATTATATCGGTTGTAAATTTCAATTCACAATCTCGAACAAACGTGGCGAGGCTGGCTTAAATCCTTCGAAACGGAATGAATTTCCGTCCGTTCCTCACATTTCATATTTCAATTTCGTAAAACTCATTTCGCAAACAAGGCAGCCAGCGAGAATTCAAAGCGCCGTATTTTTCGACAGGTTCAGCGAAATTGATATATATCTCTTCAAATGAAAAAAAAACGAAAGAACGACGAGGTGTGTTACCATTGACGAAAACATTAAACACTTAAAAATTATAAATTATAATTATTTCAATAAAATCAAGATATTCTCTAATGCCATTGGGTTCTCTAATAACTGATTTATACATAAATACAAATTTAATAAAGTTACACAATGATAAAATATTTTAGTAAATATTTTCAACTAATTGAATTATTTATAGCTAACAGCAATGAATAATGAAATTCTTCAATGCTGACTAATTAATTTTAAATCTGTCAATTTTCAAACCACGTTCACGCGGAATAACGAAAGGATTTGATGTTACAAAAAAAAAGAGATTTAAAGAAAAAAAAAAATAAGGAAATTAATTTGGAAAAAAAAAAAAAAGAAAACAACGCGCGTGTATTGTGCAAGAAATAATTCGTAAACGTGTTTATCTACGTGTTTATCTCGGACTAAGTCGTCTATTTTTCTAAATTTCCGAATCGATCGGCAAAGCTCGCTCGTTGCAGTGCAGAACGATCTTAAAGAAAGGAAATTATTAGCTTTTGCTAATATTCGACTTTTATTGAATTTAAATATTCAAACACATCGTGGCGCATCGTCGCCGTGATAAACGTATAGCTGTATAACCTTGTGAAACCAACACGGGGAATGATTAAATCGTAAGCCAGATTTTCCCGCTGCTAACTGAATTAAAGCGAGAGAGAGAGAGAGAGAGAGAGAGAGAGAGAGAGCGCACACGGTTTATAGTAACCCGTAATGCAATTTCTAAATTTAAAATCGGACACGTTACGGATGCAAAATCAATACTGAACTTGTATTTTATGACAACGCCAGATGTAATTCCCGCGTGTTTCGCGTCTCTGGCTTGAGCAGAGAGAAGACCGATTACAGCTATAATAATTCAAAATATTCCAGCGGGGGGGGGGGGGAGTCGTCGTAATTGACGCGACGATAATTGCGGTTGGAAAGCTAGAATAGAATTGTTTATAAAAATGCAACGCACAGAGGCAAGCTAATTGTGAAATCATGTGGTACTCTAACGTGACATAATGTAATCTTACGTTGGCCGCGTTTGAATAATTTATCACTATACAATACTATGTGATTTTACATTTTAATGACCGTGCGTTATAATGCTGTGAATGTTATAATGTATATATACCGGTAATATTAAGCGTACGATTGCACAATTGTGAAATTAAATTGCAGATTATTAAATAAATTATATAGAAATTAATTAAATTGATTATTATATTATTAGATTATTATATTACGTTATAATACCATATATCCATACATTAGATTGTAAACAATTTAATTTCATTACTGTGAGATCATGTAGTATTACGTAGTAACATATTATAATGTGCATAATGTATACATATATTATTTACATATTACAATACATTATAATAATACACTATAATAATGTATAGCATGTAATATATTGTAATGTATATATACGTATATTATGTAATATACTATAACATAAATGTGTTACAATGTATGTAGTATTATATTGTATGGTCATATTATTATAGTATATAATATGTATTATAGTATATTATAGTATTATAATATAATCTTCCATCAGTTCATTCTATACGTGTGCTTTTGTAAACAATTTAACTTCACAATTATTATGTAATAATATATTACAATGTACACAGTATTATATAACATTATATATATCGTAAGATGACACACTATGATCTTGTATTAACCGCTGTAAACAATTTACTTCCACAACCGTGAGATCATGCAGTATTATATACTAACATTATACGTGACACACGTATTACCATAGTAATTGAAAAATATAAATGTTTGCTTTTTCTCAAGAAGAACAAGTAAACAAAATCAAGGATAGCTTCAGGAGAGCAGCAAACGAATGAAATAACACATACTCCCTTAAACGGAGCTCCAAATCTGTATTCCGTTTCCAGGGGATTGATTTCAAACCATAAATCACATCAATGTCATGTGATGCAATAATTTCACATACAAGTATTGAGAAAAAAAATATGAGCGTTAAAAGCGTTTGATGAACAATGTTTGTGATGCACCTCAAAATTTGTCACTCAGTTTTGTCGATTATATAATATATACTATACATACTATATATATATACATATATATATATATATATATATATATATATATAATTATAACAACAAACGATTAACTAAAAAAACATATATCACACGTTATCAAAATTATATCATCAAATTTGCTGCGACATACCGTCATCAGACATATGTATCAGATACATGGCGCATGCACAATAATAATTTTTTCACACAAACACTGAACTATTACATAAGCACCGATCTCTTTATTCGGCATTCGAGAAACTTGACTGATTGCCTGGCCTCGAAAGCGATTTTCGAGGAAGACAGTTTCGACGTTATCGTGGAAGGAAATTCCATGGAATGATATTTGTTGGGACCGAGGATACCGAGGAATTTTGTTATCCAGCATCTTGAATGGCCGTTTCCCCTAAATTTTGCGTTATCGCGGGCGAAAAACGTCGAAAACGTCGACTTGCCGATTCAGACGTTTTCAGCCGATTGCTGCGATCGAAAGCCTATACCAATTCGCCTCCATTTCTGTTTAATAATTCATAATGAATAATTCGCTCGACACACCGCCAGCACGGCATTGGATAATAAACTTTTTCGAGTTTCACGCGACATTACTGCCTAATCATTGTTGTTTGCTTATCCTTCTACTCTGGCTTGAAATCATTTTTCATCACCTCGCGGAAGGTGATCAGGCTGATCGATTGAGAATGTAGCTATTAACGTGCAAAAACAATGTGTCGAGAGAAGACACATTATTACAATTTCATCGTATATGCCGATTTTTACTCCGCGAAGTGAAGTTTCGCGCAAGTATTCGAATTATTTCAAATTACACGAATCAAATACGAATCGAAACGAGTTTTACTCGTAACTATAACATATACAGTTGATACATAAACATTATTCTTTTGCAACCATGCCTGGTTTCCTTGCGATATCCTTGCGAAGAAAAAAATCATACAAATTCGAGGGATCGAAAAGCATCGCGTCGACATACTATGACTATATGTATTTAAATGTTTAACCATGCATTCTGAAAAATAAGAATATAAAATATTTTTAATTAATGATTTGAAGCGTTATCATTGTATAACTCCTTGCTTCTATAAGTTCGTTTTAGAAATCACTTCTTAATGTAGCGAATGAACTATTTATGGAGATATATATCGTTTGTTCTCGCATAAGAATATTTTCTTGACTGTACATTAGTTACGCTGAAAAACGTATACTTATTAATTTCTACACATCGTTTCTATATCGTATTTCCTCTTACATAGCGCGCAAATTTTTGCACGAGATATTTTGTTTAGAACACATACTTACGAAGTTATTTGGAGCAAATCATGCGATTCATTTTGTACATTCGAATCTCCAAAAGTATATACGCACGTATGATTATTGATGATTATTTGCAGCTACGATCTAAATATTATTATAAAATATTATTATAAATTTAAATGTTTATTTAAATATAAATATTATTATAAAATCTCTGCGAAGAAATTACAAATTGGTCAATCTGACCATTTTAGTAATTTTACTGTTAATTTTACAGCGTTAATTCGGTCATTTTTAAACTATAGTTTTCTAACGTTGAGGAACATCTTGAATTATGATAAGAATTCTGATTAGTAAGTATGCATAAGTTTCAGATTAAACATTATAAATTCTCTCCGTTTGTTAAACTAAGTGTAAAATCGACGATGAAAATAAATATGGCTGAATGAAACTTCGAAGATTGTATTAAACGAGCATCCATTTTTCCAAACAAAAATCCGTTTTCAAAAAGGAAAAACTTTCAAAATGTTAAAATTTGACGAACTACAGAGAGTACAAATTGCAATTTAGAAACATTTTCCTCCATAAAATACTTGAATCCTGTGCTATTCTCGTTGCAATATAACCCTAACCATATGCAGGTGTAAATATTTTAAGCGACTTCAACAACTTCAATTCAATTGGAAAAAATTATATATAAGATGATGGAATATATATTACACAATGATGATGTAATATATATGAACCACAATAATTTTATAAAATTAAATTTTATAAAATAGAAGAACACAAATAAGAATAATGAGATAAGGAATAGAAAAAAAATATATATAAGATGATGTAATATATATTATATATATATATATATATATATATATATATATATATTTATACTTATTTATTATTTTATTTGTGTCCTTCTATTTTATAAAATTTAATTTTATAAAATTATTGTGGTTAATATATATATAATATATACGATATTATATATATAATATGTTATTTATTATTACAAATTGTTACATATTTATTGTTACTGTACATTTATAATTGTATAATTATAATACATTTATTAGATAATTGAATAACGTAAGATTTGTATAATAAGACAGTTTTAATAGAAGGATACGAAAGAAATTCTATGAAACAAAACCTGCACAAATCAATTCATTACTATATTCTATGTCTATGTATATTATTATTTAATTTGTATGTATGTATGTATGTATGTATGTATGTATGTATGTACATTATTATTTAATAGCAAAATATAAAAGAAATTCTTTATGAAACGAAATCTATTATTATTATTGTATTAATTATGATAATAAAGTTGTAAATAATATAATATAAAATATCGCGTTACGTATTGTTCATCATGAATTTATTATTATTTTATGTGTACAGATATATATATATATATATATATATATATATATATTAATCACGATAGATCTGTCTAAATGTTACAGATTGTTACATATTTTTCCAATATTCTATACGCATACAATACGAAATAAATCATAATTGAATTTCAACACGTAATATAACAATAAAAAAATATGTTACCGCATAGAAAATTCACACTCCGTAGAGAAAAGATCGGTATGCAGTTCGGTTTCATTTATTATTTTTAACTTTAGACTCTTCGAATGACCTTCGACTTTTTATCCTTTTTAGCACGGAGGCGAACTTTTATAAAAAAAAAATCCCTACTTACACCGTCGTACACACGTTTAATAACATTATCGCGGCCGTGAATCACACACAGTGTGTGTACACGCACACACACACACACACACACACACACACAGAGCATTCAATTCACCGCGTTGATTATCGGTTTTTAATGGTAAATAACGGACGAGGCGAATCAGTCAAGATGTCTCAGGTCTCGTCACGTAACCTATGCGATCCTCCGGCTCCCTTTAAACGAAGTTAAACACGTCACGCCGGCGAGTCCGTTGTCAATTAAATGTCATATTACAACATCGATGCAGCCGGGCACAATGCCATTAACGATCGACTGACCCTCGCGCGATTTACAATTAACTAATACCTCTTAGCGTTATATATGATGATCCCGGGTCTCTGACGGGACTTTCCAATTTTCCTTCGTCTCTCCTGATGGCACGATGGCCAGCGATCTATCGAAATATCGAAAGCCCTCTGCAAAGGACGAAACGTCCTTTTCTAAGAAAATGTCCTAAAAAATTTCGAATTCATCTGGCTCCTAAGCAATTTACTGCACATTTTTAAATTGACATTTTGATCGACGATCAATAATCGAGCGTATTTCAAAAAGACGCGTTTGTTCAAAAAGAAATTGGACAAAGCCAACTTCCTTAACTTTTGGAGCTAAGTTACATATATCACGTTCCTTTCGTTTCCAAATTTTATTCGATAAGGAACTGAAGAACCTGAGGGAACCACGGTCGTTAAATTAGAAAGGCCGGCCTCTGTTTTTTCCATCCGGTATTAATAGAATCGTTGAAACAACAACAAGTTAGATAAAAGTTTCATTCATGAATCAGTGGTGGTATCCAGTGTCGGCGGAGAAAGAAATGTACGGAAAGTAGAATGCGATCATCGGCCGAACAGATTTCTAGATTCGGCACGTTTCCGGTGCCCCCGTTGCCGTGTTAAAATTAATTTTGTCGAATGAAGAAAAAGATTACGGAAAAGATTCGACGAAAAGAGGCAGACGAAGAATTTCGCGGTCAAACATTATATATGTTTATACCGAAATAGCGCGATGCCTTTTTTTTTTTTTTTTTTTTTTTACATTCATATACACGAGACTTCTTTTACCGTTGCTTATCTCATTTATTATCATTAGTTTCATTTAATTATGAAATTTTTTACTCTTATTTATTAATAAATCTCTCTTCATCGTCGATCATTCATTTATTTTCGATCGTCTACTCTTTCCCTCGTTAGGTTCACGTTAGTCTTTAATAGATTTTATTCTTCATTTTTTTTTTGACACTCACTTTTATTCTTACTCGTCAATTCGTCTTAATTATCAATAATTTATTCTTGACTTTTCAATCGTATTTATCGACACGTTTTTATATCTTTTTTACAATTGTAATAGCTATTTGTTGCGTTTCTAATTGTTACAGCAACTGTTACATCCTTAATCTTCTGTCAGTATTAATGTAATATATTCTTAATTTATCACTTATTATCTTAATTATTTAATAATTTAATCTTTGGTCCTTATTTAGATGTCCGTCTATTTATTTTTCCGAGTATAGTCGTAATTTTCGCTTGATTTTGCGATGCAAATTATTAGGGAAGTCATCGTGAATATAATCGTTTACTGCGAGAGAGAGAGAGAGAGAGAGAGAGAGAGGTGTGTTCGTGTATGCAGAACACTCGAGGACCGATTTAACCGATTCTCTGCAAACCGTAATGCGCTAATAAAACTTGTATTCTTTTTCAAGTGATGATCCGATGTTCTGGAAATGTGCAGATAAACCTGAAAGCGAATAGTACAGAGTGAAATTGTATAAAAGAGTGGCGAGACATAAATACAAATTAGCGCGTCTCAATGGAAAGGGGGAACACCTCGCGTGAAAAGAGAGATATACAATGAATTTCGAACACACATCGACTTTTCAGCTGCTGGTTACATTTTGTTTTTCAAATAACATTTTTCAATTCGCGTAATTTTTGGATACTTTAATCCTTTATCTTCGTCACTGCGAAGTTACACGAAAGTTGTTAAAGCACTTTCGTGAAAGTATAAAATAGGATTCAGATCTCAGATCGTTTTTTTTTTTTTTCGATATTTGTCCTAGAAAATATTTTTCTAGAGATAGTAATAAAATAAATAAGGAATCGATGATGGTTGATTTAAAAGAAATTATCCAATGATCATAAATAAGAAATTAAGGTGTAATGTATACTCTGAGATCATTTACGTCAGTAAATTATCTACGATTCGATGTCAATATATATTGCGATTTAATTGAAAGAAGATAAAGATTGCATTAGAATTCTAATTGAATAACTAAAAAATTGATATATGAATGACACACACAGGTGTCAGAATGTGTAAAATCGTAACGATAATAATGGTAATTCAGCTGAAAAAGATAGATAAGAGGCATGCAAAATATATTGCTTATTTACGACCAAAACTGGATATTATACTTGCAAACCAATGTACGACAAACCGTTTGCTATTATTTAACACTTTCACTATTATCAATGCTGATCACTATCTTTTGTTACATACGCGTCATCCAGTCGAGATAACATCAATCAGAATTATTTTTATTTCTATATTTAGCTTGTAATCGCTTTCTTTCTTTCAGGATAAGATTCGTTTCTTAGAATTATTTATTGCAAATTTACTCCCATGGTCATTCATTCACGATCACATTTGCAATCGTTCAGTTAATTTTATAAATAAATGAACAGCATAAAATATATGTTAACTAAGAGTATTAACTGTAAATTGAATTCGACGTAGTCAATATTTAGTTCGTTAATAATTGAGAAACTAACTTAACTAAACTAACTTAACCTAAACTGTTCTTATTGAGAAAAATATTCTAACCATTCCGAAGCCTCGCAGAAAACTGAAATTTTTACTAAAATTTTGCAGGGACAGCAAATATTTCCGTTTGATGAATAAATCAATAGCGAAGAGTTCTCGTTTTCTCTTCGCGAAGTTCGAAAAATATTTAGCCATTATAGCGTAACAATCTATGGTAATATAGATTTATTCGGCAGATAAGAAACATTTCAAACATTTCAAGCATATCTTGAAAAAACGAAAGGATTTCTACACAAGAAATTTAAACGTCGGAGCACATTCCGTTGACAAATAGTGAAACTATTACGAATGATTTCATAAATGAGTGAGAAGAGCAAGGTACTTTGAAAACCATTGCAATCATTAAACGCGGTTAATATAAGAAAAAAAAAAGGCTAAAACTAAAACTAAAACTAAAATCAATTTATCGAATTGATCCAATGCGCACGTTGCCAATTTATTGAATTTCGTCTTATAAATCATTATTTTTTCTCCTCGCCTCTAAAGGAGTTAAAGTTTGAGAAAACAAAGTCGGAAAATATTCATCCTCCATTTTTTTTCTCTCTATAAAATTCTACTGAAAGAGAGAGAGAGAGAGAGAAAGAAAGAATTTATGTTTATCAATTCCACCAAGAGAAATATAATATTGAAAAAATTGCAAGAGGAAAAAAAAATGGAGTAGGGTTTTCTCTCGAGTTGGCATTCTTTTGTCAACCGGATGACTTCGGCGCGGACGCAATTGTTAAAGCCGTGAAGAAGCATCGTAAATTCGATTACGAGAACGAAATCTGATCGAGAGCGATCATCGACTGGCTTTAAGGAACGTTTTGAATTTCAATTCGTGAAATTTCCACTCTTGTTCGTCGGTTTACAGTCTTGCTTAAGAACCGCTAAGAAGCGCTAATACTTTCTCGAATATTCCACGTTTATGACGAAGGTTCACGCATTAGATCACAGCAATATGATCATACAAGCGGCACGGAAGCGATCGCAATCTTTAATGTCACTATACTTCCGGATACAAGCGTGCTAATAATATCCAACTTTTAATTATCAACTCGCGAGGAGATTGTTTTTTTTCGACAATTGCGCGGAAGAAAAGTCCTACATGTTACGTCGCACGATTAAACAAATTTTTCAAAGCCTAACTTAAAAGCCTAAACGTATAATCAGAAAGAAAAGAAAACATTGAAATGCTTTTTCTTTTTTTTTTTTTCTTTTGCACCCGATGATTATCGTCGTTACAAGAAAAACGTGAATTTAATATAATATATCTGATTGTAGTTTGATGTATTTGATATAATTATTGCGTAATTCTTGGCTGTGTTATTATCAGAGAAGATATTGAAATGATTTTCTTTTGATTCTGATAATCATCGTCATTCGTTGGGAGAAAAAAAAATGTAAGTTTAATGTATTTGAATAAATTTTTCAAAGAATCTAATCTGAGTATGTATGTGATTACTTCATTTTCAAAAAAAAAATGAGTTTAATGTATTTAGTCAATATTATCAACAATTTTATTTCAAATGGAAAATGAAAATACTAAATAACTATTTAGCTGTGTAACTTAATTGTACAACCATAAAATTATTTGATTGTACATCTTATTTGAATATCACCAAAGTAAACAATTGAACGTAATTAAAGTTAAAAAAAAAAAAAAAAAAAAAGAAGAAGATATACCATTTGATTTTTAATTTTGAATTTAATTTTTAACCTAATCACCAAATTGTTTCTAATGCATTTCTGATCGTATCAGATATTTCGTCACGGCTCTTTATCTCAAATTTTCTCCGATGCTCTTTCATCAAGTAAGTATTATAACTTATTCGAGTAATTATACACTCGTAGAAAGTGCACTTCTGTTAGAGCAATACCACAATAAAAAAGAAATTTTTTTCGAAGCGCGTATTATCGTTAGGAAGCGATTAGTATTCGAAGTATCGTCAATCTTTTGCCATTCAATTTTCACTGTGAACACGGGGGAATTGTATTTCGTAAAAGTATTTCTCGAAGAATCAACGCGCTCGATAAACATTACTCAGTTAAAACGAAAAATGTTACTTTATATTTGTTAATTAATGATAAATACGTGAACGAACGTATATTTCGCAGAAACTCGATGAATCGAGACACGCGATGAGACAACTCGCGCTTAACAACGATAAATTAAAAAAAAAGATAACCAATCGTTTTGTAAGATAAAAATAATTATTCGTGATGATACATAAGGATGTATATACAATTAATATTATCGATGATCGTGTAATATCATTGGTTACACCATATCAATAATTATTTAATTACTAATATCGCGTACCACTTGTAATAATTAATCAATAATTACGAAATGCACCATCATCGATTAACATGAAGAAAAGTTCATTAACATGAAGTTCGTCGTTGAAAAACGAGAATTGTTTCACTTTGTTTATTACTAACTTATTTCTCTCGGTCAGTGAAGATGTTGATCCTGAAGTGATTATTCGCGTCTATAGTTGGCGAACGGATCAACCTCGCGTATCTTCCTAATTACATCACGGCCCGGACGATATACTTCCCCCCCCCCTCCGAAATTAACACTTATCCGTCCGGCATTATTTGCACCGCCATTGACCAAAAATTTGCCGGCATTTTTCGACACTATTTGTAGAAACGATATACGCTCTATATAAGAACAACCTAACTCTTTTAAAAAGTCATATATTTCTTTAGTGAAATTTTGGGAAATGAAACAAAATGAATTTGTATTTATATATACACTTTTATTTTTGATTTTTTTTTCCTTTCTGAAGTTAAATAAAAATTAAATCCAATTACTGAAAAAACATACTCGTTATTTCATTAGACTAAGCAAATTATTTTCGAAACTTTAATTTTCATCAATAATTAATAGCCATTCTTCAACGAATGGCACTGTTCGAAAACATGTTCCAGCATGAAGGGGAATGTTGCAAAAGTCACACACGTAGCTGGTTTCTACTTTTTCTGTTGTTTCAAACTTTACAAACTTTGCAATATTTCCTGCTGCGTTTGCACCCTTATACGACGGCAACTGAAGCTGAAATCAGTTATTTCTTTTTTTCGTAGAATTATCTCTGTTTGGTAAAAATTACGTTTTAATTTATTCGGATTTAATGGAACAACAATCAATTATTCACTGCCAATATACAAATGACGAGTTGTTCGTCGTTTGACTGCTGATCTGTGATTGCCTGTGAAATGACGAATTTTCGTCATGCGGGCGGCATATGTGTTAACACGCGCGATATTGTCGATATAAACTCTGAAGAAAACACAGGGAGTTTGCCATAAATTGCAAAACTGACAGACGATCGTGCCGCTCCGCGAGGAGGAATCCTCCTATGGCGACACTGTTATGGTAACACTCGTTCGCTCCGTCGGTAAGGTTAAGAAGAAGCTTAATCGGTGCACAATGAACAGAGCTAGAACGAGAGAAAGAGAGAGAGAGAGAGAGAGAGAGAGAGAGAATATGTGACCGAGGAAAATATTCCGTGCTCGCTACACGCTAGGCCTCACGGCCGTAAGACAACCCGAGGAGTCCGTGTTAATGCTTTTGAAACTTATTTCTGCACATACTCTAAAGCCCGTGTGCGAGAGACTAGAAATACAAACGATCGCGAAAGAAAAACCGACCCGACATTCCGATCTGGTAAGTAATGCACAAGTTGTTGCACGGCTATCGAAACTAATTTCCCCTCGAAATTACACGCCCCGCCAGTTGTTCGAAAAGGAATTTCAACGTTTCTAGAGTCGTATTCTAAACGGACACAGATATATATCGGGTGTGTCGTTTCGCAACGAGTCACTTATTTTTTTGCATTTTTTGAGAGATATTTGGCGAGTATGAAAGATCGAAATGGTAATGACTGTCATGTCAAATTGTAATTAATCAACACTTTACCGACCGATAGCGATAAATAGTAGCGGTAAGTAATAGACGATAGATTAATAGGCTACCGGTCGGTAAAGTGTTGAAATATATAAATATATAAATATATTATTATACGATATCCACACTTTACCGACCGATAGCGATAAATAGTAGCCGATTAATAGGCTACCGGTCGGTAAAGTGTTAAGATTGTATCTCGTATTTTGTATTTTCATTAATATACGAGGTACGTGACAAGTGGACCAACGAAACGATGGAAAAGGTCTTCGGACGTGTCGAACTATTGCAACATCGTGTTTCCGTCTCGTTCTTTTATTACAGAACTGTGGAAGAACATCGAGTAATGTAATACGATAATAATCACACTTATCGAATTTATCGAACAGTGTTTTGTCAATTGTTTCATTGTCAAGAAGTTAGGTTATGTATATACAAAGTAATGAAGGAATATCAAATGAGACAGTGTCTTGTACAAAATATGAAATTTCAGTTTGACGAAAGGTAAGAAATCTACCATTCAAAATTTAGGTTAGAAAATGCAAACACGAGATAATGATCAACAATGATTGACCAAAGATTCAATCATAATTATTTCACGACAGTTAAAATGTATCGAGTCTGGCGATTAATATTACTTTCAAGAAAACTATATATTGAAACTTTCAAACATTATTAAATAATCGAGCAGTTTCAAATTTATCATGTTTCCTGTATATATCGCTCGAAAATCTTAGAATTTCTTATATTTATTATACTCGAGACAAAATTGAGAAATAATTATCAATCGTCAAATATATTTTAATAATTCGTTAAATTTGATATTTTCTATGATAAAAAAAAAAGATGTACACGCGTTACTAATATTCATCAAATTTATTAAGAAATTTATAGTTGGCACTAAATATTGGAATATTATTTATGTTATTGAAGTTCGTACTACAAATGCGTAGATAAGAAAAACGTAAACCGAAAACCATCCCAAGACGCAACGCTCGTTATTTCATTATAAATAATAATAATAATTGAAAACATGTAGCAATATTGTAATACTGTTGTAACATTATCATCATTAGTAATAAGTAGACTGCGTAGATTTTTAAAATACTTGCGGATTTTAGAAGAATATATAATATGAATAAACCACAATATTGATATTGCAATAATATAATATATATAAATAATAGAAATAATAGCAATATCGTAGTAATACTAAACCTAGAAAAATATTCTAATTGCAAGACAAGAGTTCTGTGCACGAGTGAAAAATTGGCTTTTTTTTTTTATTTTAAATCTCACAAAATTGATCGTAAAATTTAGGACTGAGTAAGCATTAGCTTTTATCCGATAGATGAAACAAAGTCTACTAAGTCTACAAAGAAAACTATCTTTTTTCGCGCTGCATCTACAAGAATTTTCCGCGAGACTTTGAGGAACGATCGAACACATTAGTGAAACTAAAATATTTCCCTTGTTAACCGAGAGCCGAAAAATTTTGTGTACCTTGGCAACGACTATCAACAAATTCCGATCGCTATTAAAATATCACGTTTGGAATTAAAATTGCACGTTGACGATAACAAGCATTCAGAACCGCCTGAAAGAGAAATATTTAGAAACTATTACAATTTACTTTCGATAGCTTAAAAATATTTCATTTTATCTTGTATTTTGCACTCTCTTTGTTAGAAGTGAGTGACAATTAAATTAAATCAAATGGAAAAAATTGTTACGAAACGATATAATCACTTGAAAATTGAATTGAACTAAAAATTTGAATATTAAGTTGATCTAACTGTAAATTTCTAAATTAAAATGTTTTCCAATGATAAATGATACTATTTAGATAATTAAATTAATTATAGACTTATAATATTATAGATTAAAATGTTTTCTAATGATAAATGATACTATTTAGAAGTTAATTATTGCGTATTAGATGATTTTCATAGATACCTAATTATGTTACTGTACTGCGAATTTTTATGTGAATTCATATTTTCGAGAATGTAATTAAAAAGACAGGACACACCTTGGAGGAAAATCGAATTATTATACACACTTAAAAATATCCTGAAAGCATAAAAATCCGCAGTCTATCTATGTTTTATTTATTTTATTTATTTTAACAACTCGAATAAAATAATTCAACTATTTCAAGGAATGACATCGCCTGGTAGAAACATCGAAGCGAATTAAAAGCACATGATTCCAGCATATTTTCTTACACCGGAAACTAAAAATAAAGTGCAGCAGATTTACAAAAGGAATACAAATCACGAAATAACGTAATCTCTGCTTGCAACGTCACTTCGTACAACATGTTGAAGTGAATTTTAAAGTGAATTGAAACGATCGAGCGAAGTAAATGATTCCTGAAATCGCTTGATACGATTTCAGGCAGCAAATTTGTCAAATCTTTCAGTGGTAAAAAGTATAATGTTGATAGAGTGTTCGAAGAGCTCAGAAGCCAATCAACGTTAGTTGTCATTTCATTCGTTCATTGTCGAAACCCTCAGCCATAATGTTTAATCGTAATGTTACAATTTTACATAATTTCAATGATAATACTTTAATAATTATAATGACCGAATTCTTCTGAAATTGAAGATGTTTGATAATAAGACGATATTATTAAAAAAGACAATAGAAAGATATTTGCACAATGAAAATTGTTTGTTTACGACCGTCGTCATTGTTAATTGCACACATTTTGCTATATAAAAAAGATAGGAAAACGATTTTCTTCTTAATCCATAATAACGAGATTTCATGAATTTGATGCGTGTATTTAACTGACTGGAAAGCAATTCTATATGTAAAAACGAGACGAAAACCTTTTCATCCGAGGTTTTTTCGAGAAAATCGATTTTGTATATTTCACACGTTTGCACACTACGTGGCTACTATTTCAATATTTCAGTGATTATAATTAATAACAATAATAGGATCGATAACGATGGAAAAAATATTAAGCGAATTTTTGGAAGTTTCTTCTTCCACAGCTTGGAGAAATATCAATCTTTCCGATATGAATCGATTCGAGAGAATTGCAAATGAAACGTTATGCGTTATCGGAAATCTACTTGAAAAATCATGATACGTTTGATATAATAATATTTATATGATATAGTATTTCAATAAAATTTGTTGACACTGTAATTCAATTTTATTTCGATCGAATAAACCACGTACTCGGTAAAGACAAGTTTTCCAAGCATCGTCGGTTACTTTAACAGTTCATCTTGGAAATTCCTAATCTGAAAAGCTTTCTTTTTAAGTGTCCCTACATGGCCAATGAAATATTTCGTTAGAAATCAAGAACGATTAAGAACAGGCGTATCGTTAAGAACGGAGTCGTTAAGAATTATTCAACGATTGCACGCATTATCACGAGAGAATTCCATTTTTTTCCAACGATACATGCCATTTCCTATACGTAATTGAGTAATCGAGCACGCGATTGCTACGATTCTATTACGGTATTTACGAAAGTGCAGTGTTCGTGGCAAAACACGCGGCAAATACGAATATAAGTCAAAAAGTGGCAATTGAATAAAATAAAAACGAAACTTAAATCACTCTCACTGAGACGGCATTTTCATTTTGAGAATTCAACACTTTCGAACGTCTCTAATATCGTTCGATTCTAATATTTCGCGCAGGAAAAAGCATCGAATGTCGAAAATTTGTAATCAAACACGCATCGTACATTATCGTGCAATAAGTGTTTGGACACTTTTTTTAAATTATCGCAGTGTGTAAAATGTAATTCAAACCGATCTTCGCGATTTAATCTTAACGTATTATTAATGTACATGAAATTCATATTAATGAAAAAAAGAATAATTAATATTATGCATCGTAATCGATTTTGATATATAATTATTATTTTATATTATATATTATATTATTATATATTATATATTAACTATATAATTATAATTACAATAATTATAATTACACATTATTATTTTTTACTGCAGTTGTAACTGTAATATATAATTGCAATTTAATAATTAAATAATTAAATAATTCGGGACAACTGTTTTATGGTATAACTCCATAACCAATTATAAAAAAAATACTTGATATGTAGGACCATGTTTTTTTTTTAAATGCAATACATATATATATATATACATTTTTACTACCAAAAAGTTTTTATTGGCCAAAAAGAATAATTCAAGTGATATTTACGTATATATATAATAATGATTCAAGGAAAATGCATTCTTATTCCTCCCTCGATATTGAACTTACAAACTTTTTTTGGGGGTAATTGAAGCGAACAGTCAAAAAAAGTTAAAATTGTCAAAATTGGGAAATCTGCTTTATCATGATTTTCTCTCTCGTACATGTAGTTTCTAAGTACATGAAATATTGCTTTATTTCGGAGGTCATCGACACGGGACAATGCTCGCGCGTGCTCTTCTTCCTCAAAGAAGCGTGATCAACAGTTAACTGATTGAATAGAAACGATCGATGAATCGCTCGAACTTCACCCGAAGCTTCGTTGTTCCTCGCGTGATTGGTAACTTAACTAAATCAACGTCCGACGACGATGTTAAATGACCTTGAATTTTTATTTACCTTCGGGTCCGCAGAATATCGCAGCCGTTAGAATACCTCAACCGTTTCAACAGCCATTATTCTAGGTCATTATCACGAGGAATTAGATGCGAAAGACATGTAGTCACAGATCGCATAAAGCGAATATAGGACAAATAAAAGTCGGCTGTTTTCGCGATAAAAGAATCGGGGCCATTGTTCACCGAATGAGATCTCCAGCGAGACATTAGCAACACCGCGACAAACCTCGATTAAACCTAATATCCATGAATCGAACGATCGGGTGCCTCGATCGGGTTCAGCAAAATCGCATCGGCGAAGGAAATGGAATTTTTTTTCAACGAGAGACAGGCAAGGTAAACAGGGACACGAGAGCGCGGAGAAACGAAGTTTCACATAATGCAAAATTAGAGGCGTTAACTTCTTGCATTCGTAGTCAAAGAATATTCGAGGAGCACGAGGAAGAAGCAAACTACTAAGAAAATTATGCTTTAACTCTCGAGTCCTGGAGTCAAACATAAATATAGCATATTTCGCGTATCATATTTGCAAAAGTGTGAGATATGCAATTTGCAATGAAGATGTTAGTAGTGAAGTAAAGTGAAATTAAAAACTTTAAAAATTTCATGACTCTCAATAATGTCCAACGGTTTGTTCACTGTAGAAATTGGAATGTTTCTCTAATAACACGTTAAAATAATATTAATTTGTTCCTCCAGTTTGTTCTTACATGAAAAATTATCTCTACACAGTCACAATACATATGAGATGTAGAACATATAATATATGAACCGCTTAATCCCTTGTTCGCGGACCATAACGAGTGACCAAACTTAACGTAAACCTAACCAAAACCGTTCACAATAATACTAAGAAGTATTAATAATTCTTACTATCATTAATACTAAGAAATTATACTAAGAAGTAATAAATTTATTATTTGTTTTGCCTGGATTATATTTAAATATACTTAAAACTGAGGAACTATTGCAATCTTGGGACCAAAAATTCTCAATGTGCACGTCACTCCAGCGCAAGAGGTTAATTGCAAAAATGGAGTAAGCGAATTTTTTGCCTATTTGATTTGAACTATTCTTTTCTCATCCTTCATTATCTAGAAATTAATTTTTTCGATTTACACCAGTTTTTCATTAACACGTTGACTGTTATGCGAGACTTGCACGTTCTGTCTATAGGACAAAGCATTTAATTTCTATAAAATATTATATATCACAATAAAGTACAACGAAACTTCTTGGTTTTGTAATATTATCTGATGTTATTTGTATCACTTGAAATTGATCTCAATGATATTCATCTCGTTAGTCGTTCTAAAATATTTATTAAAAACAACAGTCAACGTGCGTAAATGACGACTCGCGCGTTTAACGGGCTGAGAATCACGGGTGATGTAACTCCAAATTTTTACAATTTGACTTACAATCACCTGATCTCTTCAGGTGTTGAAGGCTCTATATGTTTAATTCAACGTCAACGAACCGCCTTAGAAACTGAGAAATGCCATCTAACGAAGAAAGTGATGATAGTAAAACGCAAAACATAATTTCACGAGGAATAAAGTCGTGTAAGAGTGACTGACACCACTATGACTCTCAGTCTCCCTCACACGTGTATGCAACTGATATTAATTTAATTTCCTTTCTTTTTTTTTTCTTTTTCTTTTTTTTACAGATACGATTCGCGACAATCGGTCGCCGAAGAACAATCACGGTACAGCAAATGTACCGATTAATCGCACATTCCGGATAATGGGAATAAATAACGAACAAAAATCTCTGTAGAGAGAGCGAGATTGCGAAACTATTTCAACAGTCAATTGTCCATTATATTAATTGTTGGATCGCGTTTGCCTGTTCGTGATATGATTGACGGCGTTTCTCCCCGTAATCCGATTGCACGGTTGACGACTATCTCTGTTGCAAATCAATGTAACATTGCCAATAGGATTTTGATTGTGAATAATTCACTATAATAACAGCTCGAACCTCTTCTGTTCTTTTTATTTCGCACGACGATGAGAAACTGATATGAAACAGTATGACGGTCTATTACAGTCTATTAAGATATCCTCGTTAGGTATTTACAGTGAATTTTGTGAGGAGTCTCGATTCCTTTTCGTATATATTATTGAAAAGAAGTGACGAATGATTCAAGTGATATTTGTATCACGTAGTTGTCACGAAAGATAAGCTCGACTCGTTATAAATTCAGGGATGAGAGAGTAGCGATTTAAATAATTCTGCTGGAATAAAAATTGGAGAATGCTATCCTGTATTATCGTTTCGTTCGTAATTTACGTTTAGGTTTAGGTTTAGGTTTAGGTTTAGGTTTAGGTTTAGATTTAGATTAAGTTTAGGTTTAGGTTAGGTTAGGTTAGGTTTTCACGCGCAGTTCCACGTCGCGATGAACGCGCAGTGGAAATTCAAATTTCGCGCCTAAAATCGTAGAAACTCGAAAATTCTGCGCAAGAGAATAGACTGGCTGGCGTTATGGCTTCTTCTGCATGAACTGTGCGCGAATGATCGGCACGCTGGATTTCGGAGGACGAGACTCGCGCGCGAAAGGCAAACGCAAACGCAAACGCAAACGCAAACGCAAACGGGACGGTTTTGTCTTCGCGCTGACGCCCGATAAAAAGAATCGCTTCGGGCACGTTCGGTCTCGGGTTTCATTTTCATGCGGAGTAGCCAGGTAAAATATGTAGCACGCCAGCCTCTGCTGGCTTCGTGAATCACGAAGTCACGAAGCCGTGGAAAACCGCGGGCGAGACAATGGCGCGGTAACGAGCAGCGACTTCTCAAATCGTGTGCAAGGTGAGTGTGTTTCATCATCAAGGTATATGCACGAAGCAGCGACAAAGGGATTTGAAACCGGCCGGCGTGGATCGCGTTACCGATTCTATTACGCATCGTGTTGAACCACCCTGACGAGAGAGAGAGAGAGAGAGAGAGAGAGAGAGGAAAGTTTGAGAACGCGCCGGTTAATTTTACACGCGGTTGATGATATTTGCTGGGGGATAATCGTTCAACGTCGCGGCCTCTACGTGGCAATCTACGTGAATCTTCCGTGTTCTCTTTTTTTTTTTCCTTTTTCACGTAATTCCTGTCCCTTGAATCCACAGAGGCAGAAATATTTTCATGGTGAAACGCGTGCCGGGGTTGCGTGAGAAATTTTTTATTCCGCTGGAACGTGAATAAGAGGAGTAGGATTATCTCGCGTATTTACACGTATCAATTGTGGAATGACTGAGAGAATGATTGAAATTGAAAGATTAGTAACATTTGTCGCGTTGTGTGGTTAATCGTATCTTTATAGCAAGGTAGCATCGCGAATTTTTCATTTTAATGTTCGAGTGTCAATTAATTGTCTCAATTAGTTGTCAGATGTGTAAAATGATGGGAAAATAACTAAAAGATAGATTAATGACATCTGTCCGGTGAAGTTTAGATAAGGTGATGATTAAATAAATCACCTCGACGTGATAAAAGATTTATATATTTATGTTAATAAACGGGGTCTCAAGCCGCGCAGGAATTTCATTTCGTTAAAATATATAAAAATAGGTTTTATATGTTTCAGTTGTTAGTCAAGGTTTTTACATATTTCAGTTGTTGAATATGTAAAATGATAGAAAATGATCGACACTAAAAAAGAACTGAACCGATGATGTTTCGTTGGCGGAATTCCTGACCAAACAAAACTGACTTCAACACGATATAAAATTTTTGTTCTTAGATCTCTGGTTGCAAAAGAAGAAATTTCCTTTCAATAAAATACATAAAAACATGATTATTTCAGTTGTCAAACGTGTAAAACAGATACGAAATAATCAAAATAGATTGATAACATCTGTCGGGGAAGTTCACTTCACTAAACAAACTGAGAGTGATATAATATAAACCTCCGTATTTTCAGCTATTTTAATTTTCTAATATTTATGTAAACTTTGATTTAAGAAAAATTTAATGATCTTTAAGTTAAAATATCTAGATTAAATTACCTTTTTCTTAGGGATAACAGCGTATAATATTTTTTTATACGGAAAAAAGATGAAAAAAGAAAAAAGTGATTGCGACCTCGATGTTGAATTAAGATAAATTTTAAATGCACGAGTTTAACAATTAAGTCTGTTCGACTTTTAAAATCTTACATGATTTGAGTTCAAATCGACGTGAGTCAGATTGGTTTCTATCTATAAACATATTTACATTGTTTGTACGAAAGGACTATAATTTACAAATTGCTTCTTGAAATCTTAATAAATAAATGAAATGCTATTATTTTAGCAAATTAGTGCAATAAATGATACTGTGTATGTATCATAACTCCACTATGCTCCAAAAATTAAGTGCCCAATAAAATTGGACAAAAATGCCTAGTTTCTTTTCTTGTAACAAAAATAAGATAAAATTTTTAATAAGACACTTTAACACATATACTTGGTTTCCGGTTTGGACTTCAAATAGTACTTTAAATAGATAGTAGATAAATAGCAATACTTAAGCCAGAACTAAATTGCGGCAAAATCGTTAGAGGAATAAAAAGAAAAAAGAACAACAAGAAATATACACACGAATTTGCAAGATTCCAAACTTCAAAACTACAATGAAATAATAACTGAATTACGGCGAGGAATTGAAAGAAAATAACAAGAAACATACGCACTTTATAAATATTTCCAACTTTAAAACTACATTGAAGTGACAACTTGCGGTGTAATGAAACTGAACTGAACAGATGAATATGTAGCGATTAAATTTTGTCTTGGAAACTTGCACACACCCGGAGTATTCATATTCCTCATCAGTGAGTGTTGACACGATGTAATATAAATATAACGTAGAATATTACCTGAAGCTATATCTGTGATTAACAAATTGAAATGTAAATGAGATTTATACCTGTTCAAGCCACAATTGGTCAAATTCAAGTATTTACATATATACATGTTCTCCACTATTGAAAAATGAAAAAAAATCTTCTTTCTTTCTTCTCGACCCATTTTGTATCGTTATTCACAATATGTAGAATATTCCACATACAAAGCCAAAAGTATTAAAAACTGTGTGGACGAAATCTATTGTTTAATTTTCATATTTTTCGCCACTAAATTCAAGCGTTAAATGTTTGATAGCACCTTGTGATCAAACAACAGCCATTTTTAATTTGTAAAATATCATTGCCGTGTAATTGAAATATCCGCACTTCCAATACTCCGCCGTAAATAAAATAATAAAAATGAAACTCTTTCTTAACTCTCTCTCTCTCTCTCTCTCTCTCTCTTTCTCTTTCTTTCTTTCTTTCTCCTCTTAGTAGTCCTCATTTATATTTGAAAGATTGTGAAATATCCGAACGGTCTTGTAACAGAAATAGATTTATACATTCCACCGATGTTCGGCTTCCACTTTGTCGTTCGAAATAATTAATTATCGACGCCGAGGAAATTAATTATCGATTTTCTTTTTTATAGGAGCAATAAATAAAGAAGTATGAAATCGAGGCGATTTTAATGCCTTTGTTTAATTACTTGCTAGGCTCGTAAGATGTCTGATGACTTTAGAAACTTCAGAAATTATACATGTTAACAAGACATAAAAGTCTGAGCCCGAATCTAAGTCCATTAATTATACGTGTAATATCATACTCATTTAAAGTACCCTTTAAAACACGTCTTAATCAGAAGTATCAATCTTTCATATCCGTATAGTTATTTTTGCTTTGAATTCACTCGTCTTTGTAATTTTCAAGATAGCCAATAAATCAGAAACATATGATTGAACAAACTGCACGACAATTAGTTTCAAAATACAATTTATACTTGAATGTATACATAACGTGAACTAATTATATAAGATATTGAAATTTAAGCGATTCGATTCGCAGTTACATTCAACTTACAATAGTCATATCTAATTTGAATAATGTTGTTAGAAACACCTCTTCTCATTTCCGCAATAGTACAACGATATGTGGGATTATAGCGTACTATTTCAGTACTATTTACGTACACGTTACACGGGCAGAAATAGTAACTACAAGACTATGTACAACTCGGCATGCTCGTGAAAAATAGATTCTTTTTACTTATTGTATTACAAAACAAGCGACGTTTAACTAATATAACAATGTTTATTTGTTTGAATGCTTTCTTCACGACACTTGTAATGATTCAACATCCAATATTAACATGTTGACTGCTACGATGGCCACTAACGACCATCTCATAATGTGAATATTTTAAAATAATTAAAAAAAAACGGGATGAGAAATTTGAAAATTTAAAACAATAATATCACGAAACGAAAAAATAATACGCTATGATGTTATTCTCGTAGAAATTGAACACTTTGCCCCGCAGAGACAAAACGTGCAATTTTCCCGTAACAGTATCAACAGTGTTAAGCAAAGTTTGTTTGGGATATCTTTCTGGAATGTAAAATAAAAAAAAAAAAAAAAAAGAAAATCTATCCGATCGGAAACCTTTGTACGTCACTCGACGTAACTTGGAAATAGAAGGTGTATTTATAAGACGAGAGACAAAATCACGTTAAAATGACTGGCTCTCGCGAGATTGAAATTCATCGTAGAATGAAAAAAAAAGAAAAAAGAAAAAAGGAAAAAGAAAAAAATCTATACGACCGCGTGGGATGAATAAGGTACACGTAAGATGTAAGCGCGAACCTCTCGATAACTGTACCTAATTTTAGAATTGGTTCTCCTCTCCTGCCTACCGCGAACCATTCGTTTATTGATAGCGGATAGAGAATCGCTAGCGAGACACGGCGATAAAAAAAAAAAAGAAAAAAAAATGCTTACTTATTTCGGCGCTCCGTTCTCTTGTTAATCGGTTAAATTTCATTAAACCAGCGTCGTAAACGGCGGGGCGCGCAACGAGATGAACGTTATAAAAAATCGTATCGACGACGCGACTCCGCCGTGCATGCAGGGAAAAATCGATTTTGCTCAATCGGCAGACCACAAAGCAGCGATAATAATAAAACGGCTTTTAATATCTTGGCAATTTTTCTAAAACCGTTCGCGTCTCTTTTCACATGCCGCTGAGCTCGAGATATATCCGTGGAACGCAAGCAAGTAATAACCAACACCACACCGCGCGTGCAATGGCAGCAACGTTAAGTGCAACGCGACATAACCTATATAGAGGGCTCGCGACGAATCTTCGAACAATCTCTCTCCGTCCTCTTCGCACATTCGTGGAGATCACTGATATAAACGCACGTATGTATGTATGTATGTATGTATGCACGTTGACAGTTGAGCCGGGTAGAAATGCCCGAGACTATGGCATCGTGTAGCGAGTACGGTCAAGAGCTGTCAAGTGCACGCGCCGGTTGGACTGGGTCAACTACATTCGTGTAGTTCGCTCTCGCCCGATCGGTGGTCGATCTTAAGGCCGAACAGAAACGGGGTCCAGCCGAATAGACAGAGGCCGCATGACATTTTGCGAGGAGACGCGCGGAACCAGGCGCGAACGTGTCTCGTCGAAACGATGAGAAAAAAAAAAAAAAAAAAAAAAAAAGACGGCACACCCGATATTTCGATCGGGACGGTGTGGCAGCCACGGATCGAAACAAGACAGGGAGAACAGGCCGGAACGGAACGGAACGGTATTGCACTGCACTGCACTGCACTGCACTGCACGACACGGCACGGCACGGCGCATTTATCGTGCAAAAGAGAACACACCGAGAACACCGAGAACACCGAGTAACGGCTGGAGATACATACAGAGGACGATACGGCGCTTTACGATCCGCTTAAGGACGAGAATCACAAGGATTATTTCCGAGAGGAAGTGACTCCGAGGAAAAAAGGAAAAAGAAAAAAAGAAGAGAGTGGTACCATCGCGGAATAAACGATATTTGGAACTTACCCAAAAGTAGCAGCTTAAGTTCCCGCCTGGCATCTCGTTTATCCTTTCGGAGTTGCCGCTCGATCTCCTGATTGATTCGTTTCTGCTCCCTCGCCTCTTCCGACAGGCAGCACGCCATAGCTCAGGACGGCAGGATCCTCGACGGATGGAGGAGGAAAAGAGGAGAAAAATGAGGAGGAAGAGGACGAGGAGAAGGAGGAAAAGGAGGAGGAGGGAAGAGGAAGAGGAGGGAGGGAGGAAGGGAGAGAGGGAACAAGCGATTTGCGGTGGTGGCGAGCGATTGCCGAGCGGCCGAGGTTCGTCGTAGACAGCAGCAGGGCTCGACGGCACGGTATCGTCGTCGGGCCGATATTACCTTGCCACCGCGAACGAGCGACGACGTCTCGTCGCCGTCCTCGTGGTTCCCTCTTCTCTTCTTTCTTCCCTCTCGTACTGACACTGAGCCGATGATAATTCTTTCCCCAATGATCGTCCGCACCACCACCAGTACTACCGCCACTAGCACGATTCACCACCACTTTTTTTTCGTCCGCGGCGACGGGGACGGCGACGACGACGACGACGACGACAACGTTACAAGACGGCGACGTTACAAGTGGACGTAAACGTGGACTCGACGTGAATGCGCGTCTCCGGGATCCTCGTAACTATATCAACGATGTCGGCACACGCGGCGACGGAGCGGTCCTGGTAGGGCTCGACGACGCCAGCGACACATCAACACATGTACGCACACTCACGAACCTCGGCCGGTAGCTTCTCTCTTCTGTGCTTTTCCTCCTCCTGTCGTTTCCAATCTTTTCCAATCTTCTCTTCTCCCCCGATCGCTCACCGGCAGAGAGAGAGAGAAAGAGAGAGAGAGAGAGAGAGAGAGAAAGCAACGTTTCTTCGCCCGTTTCTCTGCGCCTCCTCTTCCTCTGACTTCTTCTTTATTCCGGACGTGTTTTTTTTCCTGTACAGGCGCGCGCTCCTGATTCTCTGGATCTTTATTCTCCTTTATTCACGCACGCACGCACGCATGCACACGTTCTGCCTGCGACGAAACGTGAAACGCACTCGCGAGAGACGTCGAGGAAGCGGGGGAGACACGCGCGCACACGTTTCTCAGCCTTCGGAGTCGCGGCGCGATTTCGACGAGATTCTGGTGATAGGAGAGCGAGGCCCGGTTAGATCGAGATCTAGAGTCCCGACTGTACTCCGTCGAATCTCGACCGTCGGTCCCTGGGTCCCCCGCTGAACCCGCGTACTACTCGCGAGAGAGGCTCTCGTACGGCTCGTTCACTCGTTCACTCGGTCCCCGGCGCGGTTGGGTGTGGTAACCCACCGGCGCTCTATCTCCTTCTCTCTCGGCCGCTCTCTGTCTCTCCCTTACGCACTCTTTCTCTCTCTCTCTCTCTCTCTCTCACTCACACACGCATACACACACACGCACCCCCTCTCTGTTTCGTTTCGTTCTCCTACCCTATCACACACTCTCTCTCTCTTTCTTCGACGCTCTTTCTTTCTCGCTCTCTCTCTCTCTCTTTCTCTCTCTTTAGGGTACTCTTTCTGTACCGCACACGCGACGAGATGGATTCGCACTGAATATGCACCGTGTGCGCACACACGCAACCTATACGCGACGTATGCCAAACGACCGAACGCGATTACGAGAGGTAACGTAGACGGAAACAACGAACCGAGGACGACAGGCTAGAAGACGATGACGAGGTCGTCTGCTGTTATTGCCGCTGCTGCACGAGCGCCCACACCTCGAGCGGAGCAACTCCTCCTGCGATTCGCGCCGCGCCCGCTCGGTACGCAGCCTTTTATCAACCCTCGGTCGCTCGAGAATCCTGTTAGACCAAACCAGATTGGCGAAGCCCCGGCACGGTAGGTCGTCGTATAATGGCCCTGTAGGCGCGGGGGCGCGCACGTGTCCGCTAACGAGATTAAAATCGGCGAGAAGGAGGAGGTGCGGCCGCCATCCGCCAGGGAGGAGGCACGGAGAATGTAACAGCGCCGCGGCGTTTCGGATATAGGTTATACCCGTCTCTGTACAACCGACCGATTCTGACGGTTCGCAGCGCGACACGACGACCACCGTCACTCCTCGTACCGAGAGATCACGCGCGCACTCTCACACTCTCTCTCTCTCTCTCTCTCTCTCTCTCTCTCTTTCTTTATCTTCCTCCCTCACTATCGCTCTCTGCTCGTCTCTTTTCCTTCTGTATTCTATTCGCCGGGTCACTCCCGAATATCCTGCCTTCTCGTATTTCTTTCTCTTTCTTTTTTTCTTTCTTTCTCTCTCCCGCTGTGTATTTAGCCGCTGTTCTTATTCCCTCGTCCTTTCACGCCGGTACATTTAAAACGAACCTCGCGATTTTCCATTGATTCCTCCCCGTCATCGAAAAGTATACTATATGTGTGTACACTTTCTTGAAAGAGCGTCAGAGTATCTCGCGTGAATGCACTTTGTACGGCAACAGACGATACGCGTGTCTATTTGCTAACTACTGAAAATGCACCGCTTTCAAATTATTGCGGGGCCGATCGTCGATTGTACGTTTGCCTGATAGCCGCGCTATTTCGATTGAAAGTAATTTCGTTTCCAGAATATTTGGGGGATTTTCGTCGATGATAACATAAGACACGAGTTTATATAGACGTTAATTTCGGTAACGTATGCACATCGATACTTTTTTTACGCGCACGTTAAAACGTATATTAAACGTATTTTAAACATATGCCAAACATGTTTTTATTACAAACGCATTGATACTTTACCTACGTATTCGATGTACGTAACGTATTCGTAACAATAAATTTAATAGTTGTTAAGATTATTTGCAAAGTACTTACAAAATTTGAACAATTAGTCACGTTTCTTTCGTTCGTATACAAGTTGTGTATAAAGTCAGTTCCAAAGTAATAAATTAATTTGTAATAAAATTATGTAAGATTCGATCTTTTCAATATAATTATGTACTTTGAGATATTTATTCAAATAACCTTAAAGTAAAGTTTTGTACGTTAGATGGCGCGTAAGAGGCTGCTTCGTTCGAAATTTAAATTTAATATTGTTATTATTTTATTCTAAGTTGATACATCTCATAATTGTATGTTATTTAGTCGTATGTATGTTATTTATCGTGTGATTAATATTTTTCCACTTTCGTTCTACATTCTTCTTTTCCGTCTTTAATTTACGATAAGTGAATTAATTTTTAAATTCTTTCATTTAGTTACAAGATTTACTCTTATTAAAATATAAAATATTATTGATTGATTAAACAATTTATATAGTAATCCATTTACACTACAAATAATTTGGAAGTACCAAGTAATTGTTATATATTTTAATTTCATTTTTATCTGGAATATTATGAATTAAGAATATTTGTTTTTATTTTTATCTGATTAATAATCATTTGAATATAATAATTAATTAATTATTTATTTGTTAATTAATATTTAAATTAAACATTAGTATATGAGTAGTAGTTCAGATTAGTATATGAACAAATTCAAAATTTAAATAAATGAAAAATAAAAAAAACACGTATATGTATAAATAATGTAAAAAAATTTAGTATTTAAAATATATTTCTATAATTCAAATTTCAATGGCATGGTCAAACCTTAGCATCGTTTAATAATAGGATTAGTGTCATGATATAAGGTTTCATGAAATGTCTAATTTCTATAGATCGTATATACATTTCTTAGATTGAAAACCAAAAGCAATAACCAGAGCACCAATACTACCTATTTTTTTAATTTATTTATCATCCACACGGATTATTTTACACTTTTGGCACAATTTAGACTTGGATGAATCTTCAAGTTGGGAAATTGTCGCTATTAAACATGTAATTTTATTATGATGAATATAAATATTATATCATACTTTTTATTTATATACTTCATGTTTTTATTACCTGCATTCGAACCTTTTGTGTAAAGCCTTTCGCCAATTAATTTAAATAATGCTACAATTTCATTATCATCGGTTGTATTGTTGCAAACAGTTTTAATTTTTTCAAAACCTTCGTATAAAGCCATTAAGCGTCTGCAATTTTGTTCACAATTTATGTAATTTTTAAAAAATATTGTAAATAAATTATTTATTCTTGTTTATGCCGTACGTGCTTATCACTTTTGGTAGTTCCAAGTCTAACATACATCTACTTTGTTGATAGCTATTTAGAATAGTATCATATTGTTGATGTAGTTTTTGCATTTGTGATACAGACAATGTAAAATTATTAAGGAAGTTTTTGAAGTTTTTTGTTGCTGTATGAAAGTCTTTTTTCCGCATACAATGATTATTCATTAATTCATTAAAATGTCTTGAGAGAGTTATGTGTTTTGAACAATGTTCCATCAAATCTTGTAGGGCTATTAATTTATTCTCCTTCTGTTCTTCTAACTGTCACACCCCATGTTGATAATTGATATAATACATGTAGTGAAATTGTATAAATAATTAATAATAAATTAATACTTAGAAATATAACACACAACACACAATTAATATTAATTGTAAAATAAAATAAAAACTATTCTTTGAATTCTATTAGAGATAGTCATATAGAAACTATAGTAATTTTAACAACTTTTAATCTTTTATTCTATATATATAAAGTGATAACTGAAAGAATCGTGATACCTGTTGCAGATGCATTGATAAATGCGTAGTATCAGATTCAAAGTTTATAGAGTAAGATTGAGGAAATGCAAGTAGATGACTAATATTAAGCACTCTGCATGCAGCTAATTGAGATACTTGCAAAGATTGTCCATATTGAACAAGAGCTTCAAGAGCATTAGTACTCAAATTTAAATGTTGTATCAAAGCTGTTTGTTTATCTTCAGCCAAAGCCTCTTCTATTTGAATTCCTGTTAAATTTAATTCTAACTTTTCTCGTATTTTTCCAAATTCTTGACATTTTAAACAATTCGGTTTCTATAAATAACACACATCAATATGTCATAATTTTTTTTTATCTTAAAGAATAAATATATTAAAACATTGCCTTAAGATTTTGTGATTCAAAAGAACTTAAAGGCCTCATTCTTCCATCATACTGTCTGCCACACAAACAGTAATTTGATAAAGTTCTTTTGAAAGGTGTACACTGATGTGTTATTGAAAATATTGGTAATGATAATCGCGATGGATACAGAGGTTCTTCTTCTTCCGATGTTTGTATGCAGTAGAGAAAAGGTTTATGTAAATTAGAATCACTCCATCCTTTATATTTCTGTTCATGAAATCGTGACATTTTCTATCTTTAAATAAATTTCTGTTCTGGGTACATTGATTTTAACTTCTGTAATTCAAATGGAATAATTTACGTACATCATGAAATCACTTATTAATATATATATATATATATATATATATATATATATATATATATATATATAAATTTATTAATATATATATGACCTTAAAACTGAAATTTTTCTTAACGGGATTTCTTCACTTTTATTATTTCACGGGAAATAATTTTAATGGATTGATATAAGGAAAGTATGTCTTAAGGTTGAGCATTAAACAAAACACATATTTAAATTGTAAACACTTATGTTACAAACCAGTAATTATTTATTATAATCGTCTTCAATTGAAAAGGACAATTAAAGCGATAAATGTATATACGTATTACAGCTTATATTAAGGTTATAAAGATATGACTAATTGTTTCGATAAAATAAACAACAGGACATAAAAATGACAAATGATATAACAATTGATTGCTCCACTGCTACACTAAATTTTAAACCTCAGTATTATTACTTAGGTGCATTTAAAATTGTAATCAATGTAAATAATTGTTGTTTCTATGTTACATTAGTAAATAAATGTAACATAAAGAAGATAAGTAGACATAATTATTATTTTTCAAATACATTTTATCGTGAAATTATTCATTATAATAACCTTATTAGAAATACATATATCTTGTAGAAATATATTGAAATATATTGAAATAGCACATTAAGTGCACTTAATTTATGATATGATGTTTCAATTGTAATTTATGTATAATATATTATGTCTAATATTAGCAAACTTGTATATTGCTTTTATCCAAAGTCAGAAGAACAATATATTTATCCCTTATCTTCTTTAAGTTAATTAAATGCATTTGTTTAATTTTTAAGTAAATTGAATAATTTATCATATTAGTAATATTAATAGATCTACTTCCAAATGATTAGCACTATCAATGTTATTGCTGAAACGTATATAGATAACTACAAATACATTTTATAAAGTTGCATTTTTCATAATTATAACTGTTCTAAGTAATATCAAAATTTGAGTTCACTTGTAATCTAATAATCGCATATATAACATCACATTTTTGAAATACAGAATACTGTATTATTTTGGCACATCTGCAGTATATGTTAAAGATATTTTTTTCCAATTATTGCATTAGAAAAGAACAAAATAGAATAATTTAAATATATACTTGAATAAATACTTTTCATACTTCGCTTTAGATTATATATTACATTTGATATAACAGAATTGTATATTTAAATTTTATATTATTCAATGAAACAAAAATTTTCATTATTTATTTATTTGTGGTTGGAATGTACTTGTTCAAATTATAATGTTGTGATTGTATATTAAATTTATATTCTTGATATAAAATAGAAATTCATATAGAATTTTTATGTGAATCACTAGAGTCTAATTATACTTAAAAACAGAATATATTGATGCTATTGTTTTAATTGTTGTTATTATTATTATTTAAATATTTTTTGTTTTTCAATTACTTTTTCTGTTGGTCCTCTTCATAGAATATAAATATATGTCCGTCCACTATCATTATGATTATCATAATTATGTAATTGTATTGTAACATATGTTCAACATGTTTTCCCAATATGCACCTACGATATTTGACACATTAATATATTTGTCTACAGTTTTAACAGTATATGGGATTAATAATTAGTGTGACAATGGATCAATCGGTCAACCATAAAACTTTTCATTTATAAACAATCCAACTTTCTGTACGTCTCAGATCAATACCATAAAATAAAGACACACAACTTAATGGAAGCTGAAATCAGTAGCCTTGCACTACTTTATAATCATCTGTTATCGTAACCCTATTTGTTACATGAAGATTGATGTAAAATTTTCTTAATAAATCTATTTAACGAATATTATTTAGCGCTACAAATTGATTTCCTTGGACCACTGGCTCATACTAGTTCCATTTTTGCTACAGTGGATGTAAGGGCAGTAATTGTAATTTAATTAATGATCGACATTAGATTTTATATATATACCAGAAAAATACTTATTAGTTACTCAAGAAAAATATATTATATAATAAAAAATATAAATAACTTTTTGAAAACAAATCTTCAAATATGTATCATTGGTAGAACTTATAATACTCTTTTCAATAGAATTATACAGAAAATTTTGTTACTCTAATATTCTAATACTTTAAATATAATAATATTTTGCGTTTATATAGCGATATATTAAAATAAAGATGATTAGCTATATTATTTCGTGTATGCTATTGAATAGCGTTGAAAGTTTGGCATGTTATCTATTTTAATATCCTTATTTGAGACAATTTAATTTTTCTTTTCTTCACAAAGTAAATAAAATCTTAACAAAAGAATGCAGACAGACAATTAGATTTTTAAGATTTTGATATTTCCCTACCAAAAGAGGGCATTACAGAGCTGTCTTAAACATTACGTTAGTTCTTACTGATAATTTCAGTGGCCACAAAGTTATTCCATAAAATATTCTTAAAATGTATAATTCTATGTACAATTTCATAAAATAATATTAATTTAATATATAAGTTTTATATTATAGTATTGTATGATGTATTACAATATATTATTTAATTACTTAAATATTTCATTTGATTATTAATGATGTGTATCCGTACATTGGACATGGGAATATAACCCCATATTGCAAACAATGAATGTTGGCACAGACAGTGGCTGGGTTAAGGCACTTTGGGGTGCTTAATTTTCCATAGTACCCTCCAGCATAACTATCTCATCACACCCCTTTCCCCTTCCCATTGCCCCTCATTGTATATTTATTATTTATCTCTTTTATACGTATAATACCTCAGATGACTGTGTGACTCTCACTTTTTTAGTATTGTAACTATTCTTAAAATAGAATACGCCGTTTCAGTGAGCATTGGAGTGTAATAGACGAATTTAGTAAAGCTTTCACAGCGGTTTTGTGAAATTTGCTGGAAACATACCCTTTTCATTTGTACCTTCCTTGATGCCCATTAACCAACCTTGTTCCTAGACAAATAAAATATTTTGTATACATTTATCATTATCATTATCATTATTATAATTTTATCATCATCATCATCATCATCATTATTATTAATACGACAAAGAAAATTATGTCGCAAGTATGAAAATATCAAATGAGAATACAAACCTGTTCTTCTGGATCATCATACTCTACCACACGAATAATATCACCAACATCAAATGATAATTCGTCCACGTCCTCGCGTCTATACTTGTAAGTAGCCTTGACTCTGTACAAAACTCCAGGTGGCAAGTTGTCGGTCGTTGCCCCTAGAGAGAAATTGGTACCATTTTCATATTCCACGTCTAAAATAATTGAATCCGCCTCATTAGTCATGGACCTGTGATACAGTGATCTATTTAAACTTTAACTTTTATTGATTATATGCAAACCCAAATCAATTTCTAAAATGTCTAATCGAGAACATTTCGATACATAACATAGGAGCAAAATTAAATAAATTTTATTTCATTGTTTCAACAAGACCATGCACAAATGGGCAGGCAGCATCAACACAGTAATTTTACATATATATTTGTTACATATTACATATTCTGAGGCATAATTTGGAAAATCATTTTATCTTTAGCCTTTAGTGGATCGTAATTCTCATCATCTCGAGGTACAAAAGCTAATAATATATATGCGTGCTCATACAAATACATAATAATATAAAAGCTACAAAATACTTACTAAACGCAATGAATCATTTAAACTATAGCAGATGAAATTCATTCAATGATCTGTATTCAATGTCATCATATAGATATTTAGATAGTGATATAACTTGTAACCGAACATACATAAAACACTCTGCAAATTGTACCGTATAGATCGTTTACTATACGTAATCTTCAGTAACGTATTCAACAAATATTCCTTAATTACTTTTATACAAACATTCTTATTTGGCAAACGATTTTGACAAAAAGTTTCGATCGCTGGTACATGAATGTTCATCTTTAGAGAGACGTAACCGATGACATTTACTCCCACGTCGCATACTTACCAACTGGAATATCGTACAGCTCTTCTACACGCTTAGATGTCACAATCGTGTTTTGCGGAGATGCATCCTGATTATTGAGAGAATTATCATTGCTGTTAGCATTGCTGTTAGCATTGCCATTTAATTGAGTAGTCGGTGATGTGTTTCTTGCTGCTGGAGCAGACTCATCCACGGCTGTAACATGCAACAAAGCTCACTCAAAACTAAACATTGAGCCACATAATTATGTCTGCGGGAACGTCTTTATGTGGCATAACTACGTTACACTCATGCACAAGATATTAGTACGCAAACGATTCAAAACGCACAAAAGATGCGCGTGGACACTTGTATGCATATTTACCTGGTGAAATGTTATTCTGAGCTGGTTGTGTATTGATTATTAAACTAAAACAAGTGAAATTTCCTTCGTTTAGTATATTTATATGTGTATAAAATAACATTCGTTTCTTCTGATATTGTTCACTTACGCAGAGTTGGCATTTGGTGATTTTGGTGACTGTGGTTCTGTATTCTTCTTCAGCGTGTACGATCCTCTCTGACTTTCGTTGGCCAACTTATCGACGATCGCTTCTAACTCGGAATACACCTAGAATATAAATGTATAATATTCATATCACACGAGATTTGCAAAATTGCAAATCTATTCATGTATTCTTGTTATTTTATGTTATGAAAATTAATTTCATATGTTATTTAATAATAATTATTGTACATTATATGTTACACATATTAAATGCTATATATAATAATATAACAAAAGAATTCCAAATTTCAGCGACTAATTAATATGAAAACTAAGGTGCACGAAGACCTGTGTATTATCTTTTTAAATTTCAAGAATATAGCTTTCAATTAACAAATAAGAATACCTAATCAGCAAACAGAGATTATCTTATTTTCAACTTAACAAATTAATACAACACAAATCAATGTATGTACCATGGCAGATCTTTCCCTGCGCGGGAATTAAATTAAATCAATTAACGAAATGAATGAAAAATAAACTATGAAATTAATTATGAAATCGATAAGAATAAAATATAATTTGCTAAATATAGAGACACGTTATCGAGAAATTTATTACGTGATCGTCACTATACCTTTGCACTTTCAGTGTGGAACACTTGTTCAGCAGCGAATAGCGTTTGTAAATTAGTAACAAGGAAAAGAACACGGGAATCGTACAAGGCGGGCAGCTCGTCGTGAAGTTCAGAATTAAGTTGTTCGTATGTACGTTTAGCTTCCTCCAGTAGCTCTTTTCCTCGAGATACTTTCAACTCGTCCCGTTTTCTCGGATTGCACTGCAGCGATTGGAAATTGTGCCTCTGACTGTCATAATCCACCAGTTTTCGTCCACGTTTGTCAATTTTTTTCTGCAACAAATATGCATAATATGCCACGATAGCTCCACGATGTTTGATAATTGCATTCTCCACTGCATACTATATACTGTATAAAAATTTCGCACAAATTAAATAAATTTCACGTTAATTTCCACGTTCCATTTTATGCACCTGACAATAAAATTGTAGTTAGAAAAATGAAAACTACATTAATAATTTTTGGCATTAATAATTTTAATTGAGGGAATAAATGATACACGGTGTTGAAATTACAGTTGGTGAAAAATTAAAGTTACAACAGCAAACAAATAAAAATTATTACGCGTAGTATTTTTGCAACGGTTTATTCATTTTTTAAATGAGAATTTAAATTCATTTACTGTCATGTGAGACGTACCCTCATCTCTGGAAATTGGCTCTGATATGTGTTGAGAGGCACGAGAACTTGATCGGCAAGCTTATGAGTGAAATCTTGCCACAGCATGTCTAAATTTTGAGCCTGCACGTACAATAGATCATGGCCAGTCCATTGGCTTTCGTAGATCTCATTCAGTGAATCCATGAGTGTTTTCGACGCTGCTTGCACCGCTGTAAATATATACAAACATTGTATCACATTATATAGTAATGATATGTGGCACACATGGCAGTAATATCTCTGTATTTTTCTCTTTTAACATATTTCGGGAAAATTCATTTATGGTAGAATTAACAGCAATCGGACTCGCATCGAAAAAAGAAGATGAGTATGATTTTTCTTAACACTAGAACTACCACAACAGTCAAAATGACTGGTTTTACAATTTTATTAATTGTACTGGTTTTAAAATTTCTATTTCATGTTACAATTCTTTTCTCCGCAATGATGCAATGACTTTTACAGTAATAACTAAAGAAATAATATAAAGAATTTTATTTTATTTTTATTTATTAAAATAATCAAAATAATTTTGGTAGAAATAACTTCGTCTTAAGTACTGTCGGTAGTTCTAGTGTTAAATAAATAAATACGAAAGTTTTTAATAGTATCGTGAAAATTTGTATCCGCAACTTGTTGATCGCTTCGCGCAGAATTATATCCGATTAATTTCTAAATTAACTTTCGATAACATTTTTTCAAAAATATTTGTCAGGAATCTCGTAGCGTACATCTTGAATGGCGAAACAAAATTTATACAATTTTTATCATTATAACATTCAAAGGATCGACAAAGCCACTGGTGATGGATTAACGCAAATCTCTATGTTCCACACAATATGTAAATCACGTGTACGCACAAATTTCTTGAAAAAGAAAACCATTATTTTAACGAAGAAATGCTCTTACGAAGTTATCGAAAGATTAATCTGAATATTATTCTTTTCAATTGTAAGATCTTCCAGTGACAATTTCTCAAGCAATTTCCAGATAATCAATCGATAAAAAAAAAAAGTGTACAGTGTGCGAGTGAATCTGATTTTTTATCAAATCACTACGTAACGAACGTAACGTAATCGTCGGAAACGTGTAATTAAATAGCTAAGCGTGACTGATGAGACGAATATCAAAACGCACGGTTGAAAGTTCCTCGATGATACTGATTTCTTTATACTTTCCCAGGAAACAGGCTTTTTTTTCCCCCTCGAGAAATGCGCAATCGAAGATAATTACTGTATTAACCTACTCTCTCAGTCACATTCACTTATATCGAGATACGACAATCATGTGGTAAGTAGATAGTGATGAATTCAAATCTGTAAGTATGGTAGGATATTGGCCATTTTGATAGCGTAAAATTCTACGTACGTATCAACAATTTTTCATTCAATTAATTAACTGCCTTGAAATACGGGGTCGATGATAATCGGATCGATAATAACGATCAATTTTATAAATCAGAAAATGATTACGTTAAAAAAATTACTACCAGTCACTTAACACTTTACCGACCGGTAGCCTATTAATCGGTCAACATATTTTAACACTTTACCGACCGGTAGCCTATTAATCGGCTAACACATTTTAACACTTTACCGACCGGTAGCCTATTAATCGGCTAACATATTTTAACACTTTACCGACTGGTAACCTATTAATCGGCTAACTATTCACCGCTAATACACGGTCGGTAAAGTGTTAATTTATAATGCTTTGTGTTATTTTACTCTGATAAATACGTACGAATATCGAACACAGTTATAAATAAATGCGATGAAAATATAAAGAATTTCAGTAGTATAATCATGTATTTAAAAAAAATAGAAAAATCTGATTGATTAGTTTAGCTCCTCAAAGACTATATGTCTTCCTATATGAATTATTAATTTTCTCGAACTTTATTTATGTTTTTAAAATGAAATTTGCCTTTGTTTTCTTTCTAATTTATATATATATATATATATTATATATATATAATATATTATATATATATATATATATATATATATATATATGTAAAGGCTGTTTCTTTAAACTTATTTATTCTTTTACAATTGAAAGCAATTATCCTGGTAATAGGCAACAGTCAATGTTTCGATTCAAGCAATCTATATTTCCTATAAATTATCAGTTATGTTATCATAAACAGCGAAGAATATTAAGCGTATTTTTAGAGTTTACTATTATAACCAAAATATTAAAAAAAAAAATTCGATAATGCAGATGATTGCAGGTGATTAAAAATAAAATATATAACGAGAACATTAATGCCCTCAATGGGTATAATCAGTTAAGATTAATCATAGTTAAGATGAATTAGTAATCATGATTAACTTCTATAATTTGTAATCATTGCTGAGGAATTTTAATAACAATTAATTTAATAATAATCATTTATTTATTAATTTATGCTCCACTTAGGACAAATAATATGCGTATTGAAAATCGTACAATATATCATATGTATATGACAGAGCTTCGATCCCTTAAGTGCCTAATAAAATTATGAACTCTTGATGATAGAATGTATTACAATTTCCTTACGTTCCAAGGCACTATCATACACGATCAAAAATGTAATGAAACATGTTTTGCAAGTGACCTTTTTAATAAACCGCGTGGTAAACACCAGATACACAACCTACGTTGCACGATTTGAACGAATCGGTTCTCATCATATAGTAAAGAATTTCGATGAAAAGTCTTTTTGCAATACGTAAAAGTGGACGAATTGTTAACTTGCAAGAACATATCTGTTATAAAACTATAGGTACTTCAGAGCATGAGAAAAATATTACAAACAATTAAAATGTGCAATCATGGATGATTCATGGTTTTTAAATCGTCAAATAATTGATTGCTTGTCGTGTTCGTTAGACGAAAACTATTGATTAATTAAAACTATTAATTAATAATTGATAACTTGTTAATGATCGAGGTAATTTGCTTAAAGATTTCTCTGATTACAGAATTAATAATTAATCAGAACAAACTGATTTCGATAATATAATATTCGTGAACGAAGATGTTAATTTAATTTTAATTGCAATGTACATTTTTATTTTCGACGAGGACGTGAAAAAAATTAACGATGACGTGAAAAAAAAAATCGTTATCTATATCGATAAATAAAGAAATTAATTTACATAATATCCTTAGTAATTTTATGTATATGATAAATTATTCATATAATTCTTATAATACAAAATTTACCTATTATTTATATACTATGCAATGTAATATATTATATATATATATATATATATATATATATAATAAACATACATTTCATTAAACATATATTTTATATATATATATATATATATATATATATATATAATATGTGTGTGTGTGTGTCTCACACACACACGCGCGCGCGCGCGCACATGTATATATTTATTTACATATACATAAAATATTTAACGATTAATTATTGTATTCAAAAGATCGAAAAATCCTTATATATCGTAACTCGTTTTGGATGGCAGACCAATTTGCCTCGTTAATCGAGTAATATTCGATCGTTAAATCCGGATTGCAGCTACGGATTACAATTTATCCAGCCGACTCTGTTTCTCGAGAGAACGGAGAAATTTCGTTCGCGACGCGATTTACCGCGTAAAATGGAAAACTCGCGGACGCGCGTATCTATCGACTATAGGTTTTACGTCGGGATCGGTGGCATCGCATCGAGTAAAGCGCATGCGGGTTTTCACGTGTACGCGAATACTGTTACAGTCGCCGTCGCGACTGATAAAAGGAAAAAAGGTAAAAGGCATCGAAAGCGGCGTAGAAACGGAGAATTTCAGCGGAGAATTACGAAAGCGTCGCACCGCTTCTGATTCGAACCGATCGTCGTCGGTGTGTAAAACAGCGCGACCTGTTGCCGGTGACAAAATCGCGCGATTCGTGGTCATTTCTTTTTCGCGTTCTATTACTATTGCAATTACAATTGGTACAGTTGTTGTTTACGACATCCACGTATGTATGTTTCGCGTATTTGTGAAATTTGTTTGAAATATATATCATCGGTTAGATCGATCGAATGATATATAAGTAGAAAAGAGAAAGTTTTTCTTGCGAGAAAACTTGTCCCTGTCGTATCTAGCTCTCTTCGGGAGAGAAACAAAGTACCGCGAGCTGAAATTGAACGATGGGATTTTTTTCTGTGCGACAGATTTTCAGATGAAATCTATACGAGATACAATTTTGATTGATTTCAAATTCAGAGCGAGATTTTATTCACTGGAAAGCAAAATGAAACGCAGTCGCCCTAAAATACCGCCAACTCAATAATAACTAGTAAATAATAACTAGTAAATAGTAATAAATCTAATAACAGGCAGACTCGATTATTTTAATAGGTTTAGGTTTAACGCATCTCTCAAATAGCCACAATGTAATTTTAAACCTCAAACGTTGCGAGCAATGGATGCTGCGTCCAACAAGTTTATCGATTAATTTAATAATACATTTGTTTATAGATTTAATTTTAGAAAGAGAAACTGTTGATACGATCGCGATTATGTTACACGAGGCAGCAGTGTTAAATGATATCATTAAAGAAATTCTAAACATGGTTAGTATAAAAATATATAGGAAACTATAAAATTGTACATTGTGTATCTATGTTAAAATTAGAAAAATTTTTTTGTACTGTAAAATAATAACGATAAGAGAAATTCCCAGAAGTGGACGCTGTTAGAAAATTTGCATTGTAAAATACAACGAGAGAGTAAGAAACATTTCCGGAAATAGACCGTTCCAGAAAATGACTACGCCATTGACGGTGAAAAACAAGAGGTTCAAAGTGCTTGATCCTGTACTCGTCTTTGATATGAAACTTCTTTCCTTCTGTTCACTGTGATTCACTTGAATTTATCTGCATGTAAATTACGCTAACGTAGGTAATGCATTCTGATGCATAAAACTGACCATCGAAGATTGAGCGCGTGCAACTGGAATGCTTGTACCTATTTGAAAATTATATTCATTCATACAACTATGAGAGAATTCAAGACTGAAAATATATTTTATATTTTCATTGCTATATAAATTAATGAAATAATGTTGAAACTGTGGAATGTATGATGAAATATTGTTGTGATATTCAAGGAACCTATGCAGTGAAATATTAATTTAAGTAAAATTATATCTGACATGTATGTATAAACAAAAGATAATATCGATTAAACGATGTGTTGGAAACAGCTATTAATGTTATGAATTCTTCACTATTATATGTTCTTATATTCTTACTATTCTTATTCTTCATTATATATGTATAACGAATCTAACTTACTGAAGATCACTGTAAAAATATGTATAAAATATAGTCTGGAAAGTTATTGATCTAGAATATTAATTAATATATGCAACTAACAACAAACTGATTTCTTATAATATAAATAGTTCATATATAGTTGTTATATTTTATAATGTAATATTAATTTTAAATATATTATAAATATTTTATAATATAAATAGTTCATATATAGTTTATACAATTCGTATTTATAGTTTATATACATATACATAATACATAGATATACATTTATCGCACGTTTCTTTTCAAAATATCAAACCTCTTGAAACAATGAACGAACAGCACTTTAGTCTTATGGCTCATTTTTATTCCTCGTATTTTATTTACTTTTTTAATTACAGTTTAATTTACTGTTATTACGCGTGAGTATCTTACATAATAAAATTGTATTATTAACAGCCAGTACGTGTGTACATTGCTTCTGATCTATACACGCATTAAATTTCAATATTTTAAATATTCTGTACCAAGTGAATACTTAAAGAAGCGATTTCTTATTTTTCTGTACAATTGTCCAAATTTTCCACGTCAAAGTGCACTAGTAATTTTCATTTGTCAACGTAAACAAATTATTTCCCACTGTTCGAGATCCGTGAGAATTTATTGAAATTCTTCCAAAAATTGACATGTGCGTTTGCATACGTACATAGGCAGCAATTTGAGAAACGTTTCGACGTCATATTATAAGAACGTGCAACAAAAAGCAGAGTGGATTTCCATGTGAAAATTTTATCGTGACCTTCTGTCGACTTTCCACGAATAAACTTGAATGTGTTGAATTCGCGATGACGCGAGATCGAATAAATGTCAGTATGTCTTTCTTTCGTTCGATATCCGATTGATTTTCATCTGACGTATTTTTCCCCCGAATCTTGCCAGATATTTTCTCAAACGTTTTTTTAAATCGGTCGTATCGTATCTATACACACGACATATAAAAGTTAAGAAATATATATATATATATGTATATTCCTCAAAAAAACTATTGTTTATTCCTTTTCGGAGATACGTAAATTGGAAATAAAACAATAGCATGAATATTTGTGGAATTTATTTTGGTGACAATTAATATTGAAACAAAAGTTTCTTTATGACAAAAATAAAAAAAAAACACACCATGCTTCGTTAATTATCATTTTTTAGTAAAAATATTCATTATCGAATTTGTTAGAATCATCCTCAGTAAGAGGATACAGCGTGTAAATGTTTGTAATTTTCATTTTATTTTATACAAAAATAATTTGTAAAAAAAAAAGTACGAAAAGATTCCACTGCGTGACGTATTCCAAACATCGTTGATGTTTAAAAAAAATGATTCACGAATTGCGATAGAAGAGGATTCAGGGTTTTAAAGCGAGCAGCATTTTCTGGGCAGGACCATTTCGACGATTTTTCATCGACACAATTAACTCGAACTTAATCGACGATTAAACTTGCATCATGTAAAACTTGCATCAGTGAAAATTCGAATGCAAGAAAGAGGCGAAAATGAAGAACGAAAAGTCAATTCAAATCTCAATGAATCTACCTACACGAAAAATTGTGTGTCTCTTCTGATCATAATTTACAAAGCGATCATTCAATTCTGCATGCAATGAAATTAAAAAAAAAAAGATTGAAATTAAAAAGTGGTGAAAAGTCGATGGTGTACGTTCCTCTTGCGAAATTGCAAAATCGGCACCTCGAGAGCCTCAGTTTCTCCGTTTTCGAGAACTTTCTCCAGCAAATCGAGAATTTAAAAAAGAAGAAAAAGAAAAAGAAAAAGAAAGAAAATCAAAGCCACAGGAAAATTCGAAGCCAGCAGTTGGAAGCAGCAGTTTTGCCCTTTCTCTCGACGATTGACGTTTCTACGAGTGTGTTGTTGCGTAGGGCCTGCGCAGAAACGACGGTCGTTATTCAACGTCTACGTTATTCATCCAACCCCCTCATTCACTCGCGGAGGCACACGCGAGTACTCGAAATACGGTTTTTTCACCACCACCATCGGCGGTGGTAGTACACACAGTTGTAAAATTTACTTTCTCGAGGCTGCGACTGCGAGATACTGGTTACGTTAGATTACGGAGTTTCTCCAACTTTTTTTTCCAACTTTCCCTCCTTTCGATCTTGTTTTCTCTCCCCCCCCCCTCCCAGCTCCCCCTTGTTCCACGGTTCAATATTTCTAATTTTGAATTTCTTCGATTTCCCATCTGCGTGAAAATTCTCTTCCACGTGCGTAGAAGGCGAGGTCCCCTTCGATCGAACTGCGTCCAAACATGACGCGCATAATTCGGATATAGCGATTATCAAATGAACATGACGCACGTAATTTAGACGATATAATTGTAGATATATTATCGAATGCCAACTTCAACGATTCTATCATTCTAAGATCAGTCGTCGTGTGCGGTCGTGTGCTGGACCGTAATTCAAGCTCGAAGGACTTACAGTGGCAATTTCTCCGGAGGGAAAGGACATGGCGCCGATTTAACCTGGGTAATATATTACGGTTTACCAGTATGCGGAAGCGTTGTCGAAGAGGCTCCTACAGGAAGCAGAGAAATAGCGGTGATACCGTTTCGTAAATTTCGAATTTCCCGAGCACTTATCCTCGACTTTTAAATAGAATTTCGCTGTTCGAAATCTCCTAACTAATTCATATATATATATATATATATATCTACCATTTGTAACTAATATTATTGATATAATGTGTATTACAAAATTACTAACTGTTACTAACATTATTAATATAAAATTGATATTAAAAATATATAAATGTTACGTATTAAAATTTTTATAGAAATTATAAGATTTCTTTACCTCATTGAGTTTTCAGAATACGAGACGTGTCGACTAAAGTAACGTAAGATACTTTTCAGATATTTAAGATACGAGTTGTTCAACAAGTTGTCAAAATAGTTGACTCCATTTTTCGACTGTTTTTTTTTTTTTTAAATTTCAGTACCAACGCACTTGATCGATGACCCTCGATCTTTTACATTTAAAATGAATTTCCTTAACAATTAGCTTCGACACACTTATTAAATGACAAAGTTTTTAATATTTCATTTATTAACTGCGTATGTAATAATAATAATAATAATAATAATAATAATAATAACAACAACAACAACAACAACAACAACAACAACAACAATAATAAGAGTCTATTATATATTCGAATAATTTTAAATAATTATCGTCGCGACGAAACGTGGAAAAAACTGGCAAACAATTTTTTTTATTAGAGATTAATAACAGTCATTTCACGTTTATTGCCATGATTAAGTGATATAATTGCCAACCATGTTTATCAACGCGCGTTTGCCTGCCGGCTTCCCTGATAATCAATTTCATCGATGAAACAACGAAATCTAAATATAAAATGCAAAGTTAGTGAAAAACATACGATTGTTAAATACAGCACACGATGAAACACCATGATCTCCACCCTCAAAATCTCTCCCCCCCCCATGCTTTAGTTATTAGACTAAATCCACATAATTCTACTTGTTCGAGAATTTCGAATGATTTGTTGCACGATTTCTTGAAAAGAAAAACCAAAAAAGCAAAAGAATTAATTATTTTACTGGCTTGTTAGAACTGAAGGGTCTAGCCTAGTAGAGTTATGTTCAAGCGAGACATTCGCTCGATCAAGTATGGCGAACTGGCGGCCCGTGCCCCTACTTTCCTGATCGGTAGCGCGATCTCCCCTCCCCCTTCCCCTCCGCTGCATCGATTTCTTCATTTCTCTTTAGCTCTGACTGCTAAGATCTGCTTGTGTAGCAGATGGCGAAAAATAGTTCACTTAAAGTAAGATAAACGAATGGAATAAAATATTTCGAGAATTATTATTATTGTTGTATGTTTTTTTTTTAAATTTCAATACCAACGCACTTGATCGATGGCTCGATCTTTTACATTTAAAATGAATTACATTAAAATGAATTAGCTTCGACACACTTATTAAATGACAAAGTTTTTAATATTTCATTTATTAACTGCGTGTGTATAAAATATGTAGAGAATTATTATTATTAAAATGAAACTAACCAATATTGTTATATTTATCATTTCTGAGTCACAGTTTCTTTTTCGATACGAGTCACTGTAACGAACTTGAGGGATCACGATTTATGTAAATCACGTACAACCCACCGGTGCTCTAATCCGATTTTTTATTTTCGATCGACTTACCTCGAACACACCTGATGTAATTGTTAAACTCTTTTTGCAGCCTGTTCGCGGCGTTTTGCTGTCTCATGAAGTTCTGCAGATGCTCGTCGAATATGTCGTCCGCAGTTCTGTCCACTTTGCCCAAATTTTGCAGGAACTGCGCAACGAGAAAAATCGATCAGTACTATAAATCACGTTATTGCGAATTATTATTGTAATGTACAGTGAAAATTGTCCGCTTGTTAGACGATAAATAATTTACGCAATCGGTGTTCGTACAATACGCGTCCCACCCTCTGTCCAGTGACCTTTTCCTTCATATCCAGGCAAAATTTAAAAAGTTAATACGATACAATATATAAAATGTCCAAAGTGCAATATAATATTTTCCATAACATTTGTTACGTGCCACGAAAAAATATATTAAAATTATCCAAAGTGCAATATAATATTTGTTATCGTGCCACGATTTTCGCATCGAGGCTCAACTTTCTCGGTTCACACTTTACAAACTACGAATTTGTATAAATATCCGCAGATCTGGCGATCACGAGATGATGTTTAACGTGTATGTTCCACGAACAACGCGTCGCTGTTTCATTCCACGAGAATTATCCTCGAGTTCTAGCTTCTAACTGTGACTTTCAATCCCGTTTCGAAGCTCGAAGCTGCCGTTCATCTTCGTTCGGTATTAAGCGTAATAGACGTTGAATTACGCCAACGTCACGATTACCTTGCCATTTCTGTCCTACACGCTGCTCCATCCACTCGCTGTTAGCTTCGTCGCGAGGATTTGTATCAAAAGAGAGAACCGTGATAAAAAGGGATATCTCTGAAGATGCGGTGAATTGGCGAACGCGTCTCGATTCGAATATTCCTTGACAAAATGAACGTTGCTCTCTTGGAAACATACTAACGTCTTGCGAATTGTCCTCTTTGTGAATTATACACGATAAACAGCGGTACTATCGTACCGGTTTGGTATCGGAAATTTCTTTTTTTTTTTTCTTCTTTTAAATTGAAACATCTTCCACGCGCGTATATAGGTATTCAATTGTAACACAATTCTAACAAGTTTGAAAGAAATGACGTCAGGCAAAGCTAGAGAAAAATAAGATGTAAAATACGATGTATAACGTGACTTGTCCGTGTGACAAACTCACAAGCGATTGAATATAGGAATTTATTTATTAATTTTCTATCATCCGTCTAATTTAATTTACAATATTGTTTCATTTATTTGTTTATTGCCAGTAAAATGGTCAGTTAAATTCCTTAAAGAGGAGATAAAACTTGTCATCAAATCCAAATAATTAATCAAGGAAGTTTGAGAGAGAGAGAGAGAGAGAGAGAGAGAGAGAGAGATATTATTTGAAACTTAATGTCATTAAAAATTTCATACATTGCATGTCTATTAGAATTTAGAAATTACATAAAATGCAAGATTTAAGAGAACATTTATAAGATGTAGAACATTAGTATACTTATATATATATATATATATATATATATATATATATATATATATATGTACATATAAGTACTTTTATATGCTTATATATAGCTAAGTATATACTTAAATATAGTCAGTTAAGTATACAATTAAGTTTATACAATTTAGTAGAAATATAGTACTTATTAATTATATACTGAAGTATATATTTCATATACTTATATATAGTGTATATTATAGATTTATATATATATATGATATAGTACAATAATATACTTTTATATATAGAAATATATATATTATTAAGTATAGTATACAGAGTATAAAACTATACGTAATATATGTATATATGAGATTAATTAAATATTAAATATAGGAGAAGTACTTCTTCTACTCGCGTTAATATTTCTCTCATAACAAATAATAGTTTAACAAAACCGATGTCCATTTTATTCTACATATCTCACATCGAGTCTCGTTAGTATCCAGCGACCTGCTCGTCTCGTGCTATTTATAAATTCAGCGCAGTCAAATGGCACACGATTATTCCCCGTGAATTTAACCGGCACAGTAGAACAGTCTGCAGATTTCGAGCGAAATGCAAGTAAAATAAAATAGAATAGAATAGAATAGAATAGAATAGAATAGAATAGAATAAAATAAAATAAAACGAAACGATGTCGAGAGCGTGGGCACGTGATCACGTGACTCAGACGACGAGCTTGCGGACCGAGGTTACATCCATATTTGAAACGAAAACGTTTACCAGATATTTCTGCAACGAGGTAATATGGATCCATCGTGTGTCACATTTTACGTCTTACAATCGAGCCAATCGATCGCGATATTCTCGTCGCTGAGAGAGTTCGACAAATCGTAATCTCTCTTGTTCGAAATATATTTTTCTAACATCTAGTTTCGTCTACTTTGCGAGGTGATCAAAGATATATTGAGACCTTGAGAAAGATACGAATGCAAGTAGTTGCATTAGTAGGAGAAATTAGCAAAAGTAATAAAATCAACAGTAAGATATTTATAACGCATTATTATATAGTATTTATGAATTAGTATCGTAAATAATAATTTAGAAACGTTTGGCGAATATTTTCTGTCACCGACAGAATTACATACAAATTGCAAGTTTTCTACTCGTTAGGCATTAATATCACGTTCTTTGTCACAATTTTTTCTTATATCTGAGAAAACGAACGTGGTCTTCTATATTTTTGGTATCTTGTATTTTTCGTGTTATTAAAAAAACATTTCGTCAACAGTGACGAAATAAAACTTCATAAATAGCTTGTATCAATTTTAATGTTACAAGTGCGTAAAATTAACTTCGCAAGAGCGTGTTAACAATCGCTGTATTTCGCTAAATTTATACACTTTTCTAGCCGCGAAACAAAGTGAAAGGAGCAAAGTGAAATTTAATATGGAATTTAATCATCAGCATGATAATTCGTTTTGCTTTCATTCTTCACAATGTTATGCACCTTCCAGCAAATGAAGTGAGAGATAAACTTTTTCGTAGAACGATTTCATCGCCCCGAGAAAATTAAATTAAATTTGAACATCAAGTGCACAAGAGAGATCTTAAACTTTTATGTATTTTGTTGTTAATTATTTACTTACTACGTATCGAGTTCATAGTCAATCAAGTTCGTATACATCGAACGAACCATCAAATTTGATTTTCTCGAAAAGTAAGCTCCGAACGAAAAAATTTTATAATATTATTAAGTTACAGTAATTTCTTTCGCTGTGTTCTTCTTGGTTATATTAAAATATTTATAAAGTTGACTAAAAAAACAAGAACTCCAGTTAAAATTTGGAACCACCGAAATGCTCAATTCCTTATAGAAATTTTAGATTAATATATATTTATATTTTATACATAATTTATATATAATTTAGTATATTTATAAACTCGAATGATTTTTAGGAAAATATACGGTACAAAACTCGCGTTCTTTGTTACATTGTGAAATTTCTCCTGTTCCTTGCACTTGAATTTCAACAAATTTTTCATAAATTTTATGCTTTAGTCGTCGATCGTATCAGCGTTAAAAATCTTAATCGGAGTTTCTGACCCCGTTTTAACTTATCGTTCATTACAATATATTTCGATTCAGCTTCATAACATAAATTTTGCTTTTTTTCGATGTAACTGCAACTCTGATTTTTAATGAAACGCGATACTATTATATATATCTCGCCAGTAGACGCAATTATTACAGATTTAGACAGACTAACAAATCGAACATCACGAATTAAATAAAAAAAAAAGACCTCGTGCCATTTACCATGATTGCAATACTTGTACGTGCCCGACATAAAGTTGATAGATTAGACAACGAATAATAATAATAGACAGATGTTGGAATAATAATAATCTCTGTTCGACACATTTTTTTTTCCATTCTGAAAAAGCAAGTTTCTCCTCTGTTAATGGCACCTTATTATACAAATATGATACAAATTTCAATGTTTAGCTGCTTAACAAGAGAGAACCGTTTTGCGGTAGTGGTATTGTGAATACCAGCGGCCATAAGACATGCATGAAGATCTTATGTCCGTTGATTACGTGCCATTACGTACGGCAATCAGCATGGTAAAGAAGCAAAGAGTTAACAACTTACACGGCCGACAAGAGTACAAAAGTTCTCCTGTCCATAGGACAATTTCCAGATCGTTGACATTTGCTCGACGATCGCGATGCAACGTTACATTTTTAAAAACAACACGTTTCGCGTTTCAGAGGCTCTCCTGTTTTGCTGTATAGCAACAATTAAATAGAAAATATAAAACAAATATAAAATAAAAATCTACGAAGGCATCGTGTTATATTCATTGTTGTATTAGATCAGTGGCAGCGTGGACAAAGCGTCTGAAAATTCGAGAAATTACAAATGTATATAATAATAGACGAAAATATATATAATAGCGTCTAAAAATTCGAGAAATTATAAATGTATATAATAATACAGAGAAAAATATATATATAATAGCGTCCAAAAGTTCGAAAAATTTTAAATGTATATAATAACAGAGAAAAATATATATAGTAGCGTCTAAAAATTCGAAAACTCGAAAAATTATAAATGTATGTAATAAAGGAAATAGAGGAAAATTCGAAAAGTTACAAATGTACAATAGGGAAATGATCTTTCGAGATGCTCAAGGCTAGAAAGGAAATTTTTTACTAACGTTGACATCGACTGATATCCACACGAAAATCCTCGTCACGCAATATGCATGACTTACATGCAATTTTCGCAATCTTCAAAGATTGTAACCTTACTGTTTAAACTCCTTTCTGTAAGAAACCACTGTATCGAATATACTCTTGTAAATAGTTTTGCAGAATACCTACCTCAAGGAGGGCGAAACTGCGTTGATAAAAAAAAATATATTAATAAAAAAAGAAATATTTAAAAAAATATTAATAAAATGAAATAATAATAATTCGTCAATGTTTTACGTCCCGCTCCACTTCGACCACGAACGCAGAAGTTTATTTCCAATGGAAACGTGGATCGTCGCGTAAACATCGCCGATGCGTAGTACGAACCGAACGATAACAAGATTTTTGAATATTCTAAAAGGTTTAAACATTACAGTAGCTCTCACTTAACACTTTACCGACCGATAGCGATAAATAGTAGCGGTAAGCAATAGACGATTAATAGGCTACCGGTCGGTAAAGTGTTAAGCGTTCGTACTCGCTATATTCGTATTCTTTGGAATTGGGATTATCTACGTTACCTTACCAGTGCGACGTGTCAAAGTGAGTCGCGTGAGACATGACATTTGCACAATACAAAGCGAATAATACCTGATAACGATATTTCGGCACAATTCCGCTGAATACATTTCCCCACTTACGTAATATTTCTAACGATTCGTCAGAATTATCAAACATGTATGTAACATTTCTAAATGCTAATTGCTATTTTGATATTTTATAATAATAGATTATTCACAACAGCTGTTTCACATCATTAACATATTTGCTATAATGCTTGCGAGCATTATTCAACAAGTTATTGACAAGTTTTGTTTGACGATGAGCACACACTTTTGCACTTGTCGTGCAAGAAAGTAAAAAAAAAAAAAGTCGCATTTAAATTATAAATGAAATTTAGGCAAGACAAACAGAAAAAAAAAGATTTAGGATTACTTTGAGACAAAAGGAATCGTTATCAGTTGTAATTGTAATTTCATGTACAAGTAATACACTCTTGTAATAAATATGATTTAAAGAAAGAAGAAAAGGAAAACGAATAGAAAATTCTGTATAATTTATTTCAATTTCACAACAAATTCAAAACTCTCGTCGCAGCTTAAAAATAATTGAACACGCTCAGGCTGCACGTTTTCCAAATGAAATTGAAACACTTGAAAACGTAGTAAATCGTACACCTTCGTCTCGAACTATTTTCAAACAATAATATCTGAAATATCTCTTACTCTTCGAAATTTTTCGTTTCGAGCGAAACACAACATTACGCTGTCCGTGTAACACGATTACGACGAACGAAGGTTCATCATCGATCGATAACGAGAAAACATACACATACTTCTTCTCGATTCGCGATCGAGTGGTGCTCGAGTTAAGACTCGTCAACCTAAACCTTGTTGCACCTGTACATAATGAAAGTTACATCAGAAGCGAGGAACACAGTTGTTTCGCACTGTATAAAAAAGCGTCAATTTAAATTTAAATGTGCGGTTTTCATCGCGTCGAAACTACAAAGAAAAAAAAAAAAAGAAAAATAAGCATACGGTTCTGCGTTCCCGTTTTTATCGTGAGCATTGTTTCGTTAGGTTTATTTCCATATGCATTATTACAGGACGAACGCAAAGAAAGCAAGAAAATTACTTATGGCGTGTTTGAACAAGCGAACGAGATCTCGTTTAGTAGTTTAGTTAGAAATATTTATTTATTTATTTATTCTACGAGATGCAGTACCTTTACAGTAGAACGATAAAAAAAAGGAGAGACGAAAGATACGAATGGATATGTGAATAAGTGTAAAGAAAATTAAAAGTTAGGATAAAGATTAAAAGTTAGGATAGCGAGATCAAGGAAAAATTAATGTCTCAGTGAGATATAATGAAAATATATTATGTACAAGTTGTATCATTCTGTATCATTCAAATATTATTATATTATATTACTATTGTATTATATTACTATTACATTATTATTATATTATATTACTATTATATTACTATTATATTATATTATATTGTATTGTATTGTATTGTATTGTATTGTATTGTATTATATTGTATTATATTGTATTATATTGTATTATGTTGTATTATATTGTATTATGTTGTATTATGTTGTATTATGTTGTATTATGTTGTATTATGTTGTATTATGTTATATTATGTTATATCATATTATATTATATTATATTATATTATATTATATTATATTATATTATATTATTATATTATATTACTCGTATATTATTGTACATATTATGCGACTTACTCGTAAACTATTTGTTCAGATATGAAATGAACAGTTTCAACGAAGTCATCACTAATCTAGACGCGAGTTCCATTTTTTTTTTAAGTCAAACGATACATACTTGTTGCATTCATTAATTGATGCAGCCTCCGATGCTCTCTGTAAAAAAAGATATCAAGCTGTGTGTGTGTGTGTGTGTGTGCGCGCGTGTGTGCGCGTGTGTGTGTCGAAAAATGATTAGTTTAAATGATACTTTCATGTTTCGCATTTTCCAAAAATCTATGCATGAAAGACAAAGACAACATATGAACACAAGAGTGTCACTCTTGTCTTGCATATAACAGAATTTGTAAAACTGAAGTTGAAGTATCACCTAGACCAATCGTTTTTCGACACAAACAGGTCAATACCTTTTTTTATAGGTAACGGCCTGCTGTCGTCGACTGATGTAAAAGAAATAATCGTAATCCCATTCGAAAAGATAGCATTCGCATTTAGAAACAGGTTACTGCCTCTAGAGAACAAAACAAATTCGTCTCGGGAAAACGAATATTTCTCGAACAACAAAGACAATTACAAAGACATTGCATTTATAGATTACTAATGAGCACCCTGATATATAGACACGTGGTAGACAGTCCAGAGAACGTAAATTTCTAATTTAACTTCTTATTTAATTTTTCCTAAACTTCGACTATTTTGCTATCGTTTATTTAATAAAACGTTTGTATTCTACCGCAGAGAAAAAGAAAAAAACGGGAAATCAGGAAGCTACGTAGTTGTTGTTACTTCTGAAAAAAGACTTTCGTGTCAAAGGAATTATATAAGCCGAAATTGTGGAAAAGTTTCACACATTCCCCTTCGAATCTTCATTCATTCTTTTCTCTCGTATTTTTCCTCCCATTTATTTTTATTTCTCTTCCTCTCGGAAATAATTCTCGTCTCTCGCGAAGAGAAGTTGCGATCGACTAGAATTGAATTGAACCTATAATGAAATTGAAGCGCTGGGCAACTGGGACGAGACAGTAATTTATGCCCTCGTTTAAGAACAACAATGAGGGAACAACGGTGGCTGAACGCAGAAAAGACAGATAGAAAACGGATGCTAATTAAACACAGCAGTGTAAAACACGGTTTCAAGCTGCTCGTTTATGCATGAATGTGCCGATACGCTTTTAGCATTAATATCTACCCATACAATTGAACTCTTGAGAGTCGCGAACTCGATGAATATCATCTTGACTACGTTTCAATCATTTTCGATTCGCGTCATTGCTGTTAAAAGATTTCGATATTTACACAGAACGACGATTGGAGTGAAATTGATTATTCGTTAAATTATATGTAGGTTTATTTTATCTATTATTTATTCTTCGTTTATTGTATTTTTTTAAATTCGTTATCTGTCTGTATATATTTCAGACGTATTTTCAAACTAAACATTGTGTATTTTGTGAATAATCAATGATGTTATATTAACAATATTAATTTGAACGAATATAATATAAAACAATATATATATATATATATATTTTTTTTTTTTTTTTTATTTTTGTTGAAAGAAGGAGAATCGAAATTTGGTCAAGTTACATGAAAAAAAAAACAACAACAGCAATTCAACAGTGTTTTAAAGGGAAAGTGACTAGAGACAACAGAAAATTTAAATACAAATTTTCTAGTTTCTAAGATCATCTGCTCGAGAATCGTATTGTGATCGAGCAAAACGGTAACTTAATATGTCTCGTTTGACTAAAATTTGAGTCACTACATTGCTGTTGAAATTTGAAAAATTCAGTCGAAGAACGGACGTTTGCCTGTTACCTTTTCTCACAAAGCGACGTACTTGTCTGTACTTGGATACGTTCGATAGGTTCTTACATTGTTCTTCCAAACTTGTAGTTGTAAATGGCGATCGTCGTCACACGTGAGTACCATCAGTTCTGTGCAATAAGGCGTGACGTTACGAAAGGATGCGCCTAAGTGACGAAACAATAGCCATCGACCGCGGAGAAATTTCGCGCTGTGAATGTTACCTGTTCGTACTCGAATACCTTTCCTCCCGGCACCTGCTAGATTATCGACACCGAGAGAGAGAGAGAGAGAGAGAGAGACGACGACGTGACGCAACGAAATCTTACTTTTCTGATAACCAGACTGCAGGAAATGAAGATCCTTGTACAGATACAGCACATCCCCTCGAGTAATGAAATTTTAAATCGAAAGTTACTAATTTCGATAGTAATTTAAATTAGACTGGTAAATTTCAATATAAACCACTATAGTTCTTCGATTTCTCAATTTTGAAAAATTAAGTTTTAATTTAATTTGAATTAATTTTTTATTTCAATTTTGTTCCAATCTCATATTTCTTGTTAAAATAGTAAAATATTATCAATTCAATATTAAACAGGAAATAGTTAATTTAAATTCACATACTTGAATTGTAGATTTTTATTCTTGTTCGAAATTGAATTTTAATCATTTCAATCCGAAGTTTAATTCGATAACAGGATATTGTAATTTCAGTTGGAACAACATATTTAGTAATAGTAAATTCTTACCTCGATTGAGATTTTCATTCAAGTTAGACTTTAATTTTTATTTACGTTAACTAATAAACAAAATTGCAGTTCAAATTAAATTTAATAATTATTAAATTTATAATTATTAAATTTAATAATAACAGAGTAAACAGTGAACTTGGAATTCGCGTTTAAATCAGGAAATTTCTAAATTTTCATTTGAATTGAAATATTCGATTCGTTTGTCGAACAGTAAAAAATTGTGTTTTAAATTAAACAGTAGTATTAAGTAGTAATGACAGAAGTTGTTTTTTGTTTTGTTATTCGTAAATTATATTGTTCGAACATTTTTTTCTCTTTAATTAAATAAAAATTAAATTTCACTGCAGTGTCTCGATATCTGAATATAATCATATCTGCTTAATGCAGGCGCGATTTTTATCACTTCATACAATTGGGAAAAAAGTTCATGCAACATGCGATAGTGCTTGTGAACAATGTTTGCACTTACTTATCTGATAAGCACCGCATTCTTCGTTTTCATTCTACGTGTACGTACATGTTGTATGTTCTCTGCATCAATACTGATTGCATTATGAAGAAAAATATAATTACAAAAATCTAAACTAATGAAAATAAATGAAAGAGTTGTTACATATCGGGGATAAATCGAGAATGAAAATTGACTCTGCATAATTATTGCTTTATTAATTTCAAAAATATTCTTTTTTTCTTTTTTTTTACAGAAATTTTTCAGTACTTTTTTTTCCTTTTTATAGAAAATATCGAATTGTACTATAAAGGTACGTGATTTCAAAATGTAGAGGTGATTTTGAAATCCCGGGATTTTGGTTTCATTTTTTCAAATACTTTTTTTTTCAAACAATAGATTGTAAGATATCAAGATTTTTCAGCGAAATTAAATTTTCTCTCGCTACTGATTTTCGTGCGGATTTTTGTGGAAAATTTGAAAGTGCAAAAATATATAGAACATCCAAAGCATCCAAGGACTGTTAATTATAATGATACGTAGAAGAAAGAAATTTTCTATTTAAATTTCATTTCTTCGATCGTGCCGATGAAAATTAAAAAAAAAAAAAAAACGAATAGAAAGTCCGTAGTCCAATACAATACAGCGATAAAATATAGCGACGAAAAATATATTAGAAAATCTGTAAATCAGAACAATCACAATTTTTCAAAAAAAAATAATTGTGTCGCGGCGATGAATTACGAAAGTAAGTTGGATAATTTTGCGACGACACTGTGCGAACAATTTTGCTCACGCAGCAAGATCTAGACCGGATCGAGACGATCGAATCGCTTCGAGTTTCCACACGAATTTCCCAATTTCCTCGTCAATTCCTGCCTTCTTTATCTGACAAACGATTTCAAACAGCTCGCTTGAAACCTGCACGGTGACTTTAAAACGGGATAATTAGACCAATTAAATGTTAATCGGACGATGTGACGTGAGCGTTGACCGGCGATTTTTGCATAAACCGATGCCCGTGGCCATTTTCCATACAAGTGATTTCCAACCGTGCTCTCTAAAAAAAGAAACTCTGTAGAAATATACGTTCCCGGTCGATAACATTTTTTGGCAAAAGAGAAAAAGAAAAAAAAATACTGGATTAGCCGAAAATGTAATTATATTCGTCTACATTTATCAAACGTTAATTATCGTAATATCGATTTCTATTGAACATAATTGCATAAACGTATCGAGTCCTATGAAAGTCTGCCCCTCTGTGAATCTCGAGTCTCAAGATACGCGAAAGTAGAGATCTTGAGCTTTGAGATCAAAGCGGATCGTTACACGATTTTCTTATGAAACTTGCAACAGTTAAAATTACCGATCATTTTTTTGATCGTTGTTGCTCTTCGCTGTATCTCGCCCAATATCATGATCTCGAATATGATCGCGAACAATATCATATCGCGAACGCAACGGTTCAGAGGAACGCGTGAAATGTTTCAAATCGATCGGTATCCGAGTTTCGATTTCGAGAGAACAGCGAGGCCAGAGGACAGAGAGACTTGAAGACGAGGAAACGCTAGCTAGCGTAATATCGGCGAGCCAACGCGATGGAAATTGCGCATACACGCCGATTGCGTAAGCTTCTTACCGACTCTTCTATTTGCGGAACGATCGTCCGTTCGAAGGTGAGAGGTACGCCGACCTTCTGCCGACAATGTCTCCCCGCTGGAGAAGAAGTCGAAGAAGATGTTCGTCGCGTGAAGATCGAACGGAGACGATTAGGTACCTCTAACGAGGGCCGAGATACCGTTCGATTTTCGAACGATGACCAGCCGGCTCTTCTTCGTTCGACTGCATCGATTTAAATCTTGCGATATTTTTTTTGTATCGATGAATTTAATACTGTCTATACTCCGGGTAATAAATTTATAAATATATCGTTTTGTATTACAAAATAATATTTCGCTGTAAGCAAGTATTAATTATATATTTAATTATTAAATATTGATATTGTTGTTTCGTATCGAAGAAATTATTATAAAAAAAATACTTTGAATACTTAAAATATTATTTTATTATAAAATATAATAAAATATTATTTTTTATAAATATTTTATTATAAAAAAAATATTTGTATTATAAAAAAATATTTCGCTGTAAGCAAGCGTAGTTATACATTTAATTATTAAATATTAATATTGTTGTTTCCTATCGAAGAATCTAACATTGTCTATATAGTAGGCAATAAATTTGTAAATATATCGTTTTGTATTATAAAAAAATATTTCGTTGTAAGCAAGTGTAATTATATATTTAATTATTAAATATTAATATTGGTTAACGTGTTAACGCCAGAATTACCAGAAATGGTCAAAATGGCCAATTTTCGTTAGATGTTATCATAGATAGACGTAAAACAGCGTATTTTTTCGTAAAATTTTATAAACAAAAGTTTGTGCACTTGATTATATAGTATTATAAAGTTTCTCCATTTTTTTTTATTCCATTATTTTTTTTCTTGTCTTTTTTTTCAATACAACGACTTCTTTTCTAACGTGAAAAGTAAATCTCAAGATTTTCCAAAATAAAAAAACTTTTCTTTTTCTTATAAGATTTTTCGAAAGAATCAACTGTATAAACGTTATATAATATTAATTGAATTTCAGAGTAGGTGCATCTGCTTCGCGTTTGACGGGCACGTCATCTTTCAATTTTAGCCATACGAAACGTAAATACACAGCTTCAAAATAAAGTTACATAGCTAACAGGTGAATAAATCAATGTTAATAAAATATGTAAACCTCCGAAATAGTAGATTTCGCAAATTCAGCTAATTGTCCTATTTTACGGTAAATTATAACAACAAATTGTGCAACGAATGTCTATAGCTTACAATTTGTCGATTTTTCGATTTATTAACACTATTAGCTGGTAGATAATTGTGAAAAAGAACTCAATTCATAATTTCTTTCTTTTTTTTTTTTTTTTTTTTGCAACTGGTATCGAATTGAAACATAATTTTCTCTCTAAAAACGAAATTATTAAATTTCATCGAATCTTCGTATTAAATAAATTTCACTGAAAGTTACAAATTTCGTTTCGCTAAATTTTATTGAATCAATATGATAAAACACGCAAATAAGAAAAAAATAAAATCGGAGAGCGAAGGATTTCGTTTTCTTTTTTTTTTTTTCGATTTAGTTCGAAGTCATCTTCAAGGACGATTCAATTCAATTGGATGACGACAAACTTGATTAAATTAAAATCGGATATCGCATGCGATTAACTTATGGTATTATCTATATTGACGTACATGCGCGACATAGTTTTCTATCTTCGACAATGCATTTTTGTTTCGCGATATATTCTGTTTGTACGAACGAATTATAAATTCAGACATTTATCGATGCATTTTTCAATTACTTGAAGATGGTTATTTACTTTAAATAAACAGTACTTATTAGAAAATGAGTTTCTTTCTTTTTCTTTAGTGGGTTAGTATTACGAAAACGTGTTACATTATACGTTGCATTATGAATATAACAAATTTTTTAATATCACGAATAATATAATATTTTAATAAATTCGAAAATCTGCTGATGATATTTAATTTAATTTAGCTTAGAAAATTTATGTATGTTTCTTATGCATGGAAAATTTGGAGATGCATAACTCCAACGATATATAAAATATATAAAATAGATGTAGTGCTTTTGATAATATTTAATGCATAAAAATAAATTTCAGCAGCTTGGCACCAATGTTTCATTTATCTTCATAGAAGTGTGAAATTTTTATTTTATACGATTCAGTTTCATTCGTCATGCATGCGATTTGTTATCCATGAACTATTTACAAACGAATCGAACGTATAATTATAACTGTGTTTTCAAGAACACACGCCGAATGTTTTTGTCTTATTAGTTTATCGCGGTTCCCCGTGAATCATCGTTCATATCTATCTCGTAATGGACGATAAGCTTCGAACTTCTGAACAATAAAAGAATTATTCGTCCAACTGTGAAGTGTCGTATTTCAGGGAAGCATTTCTTTTTCTTTCATTCTTTCGAGGAGAGTAAAATTTCAATTTTAATCGGGAACAATACGTAAGAAGTCGTACGATAAATCTTGAATAGTAATTAATATTGTTTAATGAAACTATTATCAATCGTACCATTTGATATTTATCAATAATTATTACTTCATGTATTATTAATATGTATATATTTCATATCTAATATTATTTAAAATTTATTTTGATAAAACAGCCAATTCTGAACCGATTAGAAACGAGTATTGAACAGGTCACATTATCCTTTATAATTCTGTAACAGAGAGCATCTGCTTTTTTTTCTTATTTCTTGCATTTTTTACACACTGTGTTTTATATATCTTATATGTTACATATAACATATAACGATCGAAAATTTATAAATTAAAATGAAAAAAAAAAAAGGAATTGTGCACGTTGTTCGAGATTAAAAATTATATAAATATATAAATTATATCTCTTACTTAAATTCACTTCGATCGAGTAATGGAACTTTAATCATAAATATTTTAACAGATATCTGTTAATTATAAGTCACATGAAGGACTAATCTTCTGACTGGTATTTTGCATATATTAATTTTATCTATCTACCTCTTACATGAGTTATCTACATTTGAATTAGATCTGCGTTGCAACTGATCAACCCTCGCAAACTTAAAAAAAAAAAAAAAAAAAAAAGAAAAAAGAAAAGAGATGATAACATTACAAATATTGTTTCTTAAATTCACTTTGGAGCTTGTTATTATTGTTATGATTTGGAATTATTTGAAACTTGCTGTTACAATATAAATAAAATAAACACAAATATAAGTTGATTAAATACTGTTTTACGAATTTATCTTCTAATTTGTTGAACTCATATTAATTAATCGACAAAAGTAATATGTTTCTTAAGAAATTAATATCGATCGAATAACAAGCAATCGAAATTGAGAAACTGATGAAAAGCGAGGTCGATTAATTTAGCCTCTGGCTAAACAAGCTGACAACGTGCAACTTTGCATTTAATAATAATGATTTCAAACAGACGGACGTAAAATTAAAAAACAAAGAAAAAAGAAACGAAAATCAATAAAACTATTCTAGAAAGTTTTCGTCCAATTTCTATTATTTCACGAGAGATCTGTGAATTCGCCTCTCTCTCTCTCTCTCTCTATTTTAGAAAGGCATAATTTTTGTCACGCGGCTCGACGCGTATCCCGTTAGGCCGTTAGCATGTGTGCTACACCAGCCAGAAACGAAACGAAATAAAAACCCGTTTACGTTAAAAGCTGACCTGCATATGCAATCACTGTCTTAATTTTTTTTTTTTATTTAATTGCACGCTACGCATTTTACGTACATAAAACCACAATTAACATTATTGTACATAAACGTTTTTATATAATATAATATTGCAAATTAATTTATATATATAATAATATAAAATATTATATATATATATATATATATATATATATATATATATATATATATATATATATATATATATATATATATACACACACATATAAGTTACCACTGTATCATTTTATAATATTGTAATTGTCAAATGTAATAACAATTATATATAATATAACGAAGAATAATTGATAAAATAATTTAAAGAATATACATTTTTAATTGTCACGTATTTTCTGATCTTACGATGACAATACGGCGAAACCGATATGTTAGCTGGAGAACTTTGATCATCAATTAATTATTCATTCAAACGAGATATATCTATTTTATATGTATATATATATATATATATATATATATAACGTGCAATTATTGACGTTTTTCATCTATTTTACCAGAATCTTCTTTCTGATTCTAATGACTTGATCGGTCGGTTAAATATTAATTACACGTGGCAGGCAACGTGCTACGACGACATTGCACATTACGCGATATACTGACGCCGTTTGAAATAAATTTCAAAAATGGCGTCAATCAACTAGCACAAACGAGATATATTAAAAAATAAAAAAAGAAAATAATACATCGGTGGAACAAAAAAATACATCAAAAATATATGCGAACATATTGATACAATATATAAAATATAAAAAAATAAAACGATAACACGCAGAGTTAAAAAATCATCCATATACATATATTTTTTTTTTTCAAATCGAGTAGAAATTTTAACCGCGTTTTTTTTTAAACGCTCTATTTTTTTCGTATTTTTGATGCAACATACAAAACGTAAAAAAAATAAAACGATAATAAAAAAAAAGATTTTCCATTGGCCATTTTTTTCTTCTTTCAAGTCGAGCGGAAATTTTAATCGCGCTTTTTTCCGAGCGCTCCGCCGTTTTCTCGTATATTTAGAAAATAACTTTCACTTTAAGCGAAACGAGAACGAAAATACCCAAAGTTGGTCGAAGCTTTTTCTGCTTCTGGCACCGGTTCAAGGTGAAGAAAAGTTTTCCCGCGATAGAAACGTACATACATACACGCTCGAGCTGATTTTTCAGCTGGAAATTCAGCCGGCGCAACAATGTTCATGGGGCACGATAGTATGTCGTTTTCGAGCGAACTTATCGTTTCTAAAATAGATGGTCCTCTCCTAAATTTATTAATAGACGAGAGCAAGACGACGCGAATCTTGCCGTAGCACCGCTATTATTGTGCCATGATGGCCCCATTTCGCCATTTCGCAGATGCTCGTGCATTCCAGTTTCTGAATCCGTTCTTCGTAAAATCGACCATGTAAAATCGACATTTCCTATAATAATGCCAAATAATCCATCTTGTTTGAAATTACGCGGGTAAACTTTAAAGATAAAATGTTTCGTCTGTTTACCTTTAAAATAGCGTGATATAATATGTTTTAAAAATGGTATTTTACACTACAATAGAATAACAAGTCTTCGAAACAGTATTTTATATTATAATATGTAGCGTTGTAACAATATCGATATTTTGCATTATAATATAATAACAGCGAGTTTTTAAAATAGGATTTTACTTGAAGAATGCTGAAAATATATTCAGTCTTCGTCTCAAAATATCCGACTCATTTCAATCTGTTTTACTTATGTCAAATATTATTGGGAACGACGATATGATTTCGTTGTACATTGTAACATATTATCAATGTGTATTAAAATGTGTGGTGTTCATATCACTGTAATACATTTTAATACAATTTCAACTGAAAAATCCTTTAAAATGCATATGATGAAACATAATAAATAAATAGTAATGTCGTACATCCTCTCAATTTGCATTCATAATTAAGAAATATTCGAAATACTCGTTCAAAATACAAGATTGAAATATTTCATTTGATTGCTTCAAATTATTTGAACGGAATCGATATATTTTTTATGCGTTTGCAATTGATACAACATAATTCTCCATAGGTAAAAAGATATTATTGTACGTTGAAATATTATTATAAATTGTATTGTCGTATAATACTATACTATACAATATAATTATATAATACTATTGTATTATATAATTTTAATAAATTACAAATTATACTACTGTACTATAAATACTATTTAGTACAGTTAATACTACCGTTACAAGTATTGCGATTAATATTTTGGATAATATTGTTATCAATACTGAAATAATACGTACGTCAAAAATTGTTTGATCTAGTAGATATTTCAATTTGAATTTCTGCAAAACCTCGTACTCGTTTATTTCTAAGGATATAAAAATAAATGAAAAAACTCACATACACTGCGACTGTGTGACCGAGTTTTACTTCGTTCTTTTCCCAAGAGAGAAGCGGAAAAACTTACGTACCTGAAAGCAGATCACGAATTAACAAAGGTGATCAATCAAAATCACGAGTAACAGAAACAGTGCATTTAATAATATAATTTTTATATAATAGTTATATTTTATGTAAAGTCGAAGAACAGAACGAAGCGCGAGCTACGCGAATAAAATCGAAAGATCGGATAAAAAAGCGAGCCATTTGTATCATTTCTTGGCACGAAGAAAATCACGGCGAGAGGAGAGCAAAATCGTGACTCGTTCCGTCGAGAGGGCGGCCACCAACAAGCTCTTCAACGAAAGTGAGGCCCTTCTTCCACGTGTTGGACCTTCAACCTAAACGTTGAAGTCTTCTAGAAGATCTTCTCGCGAGGTGGATCGAACAGAAAACCCGCTAGGAAGGAACAAGAGCGGAATGTTGGCGCGAGGGTCCGGACATCAACCTCGAGCCAGCTAACTCGAATCCTTCGCAAAATAAGGGAAATTCACTTCCAAAAATCTTCTTCTTTTTGGAAGTTTAAGATGAAATTACATTTCATTAACGTGTCGAATATATCACGCTGACTTTACACGACCTGCTCAAGAATTACAAGGAATCTTGCCAACATGAATCTGTTATATCATGTTGAAATATTATCTGCAACTAGTGGATATCTTTATCTTACTGGCGAAACCGGTGAAACGCGTTTTTCCCGATTTTTTTCACTTATTTTATATATACATACATAAAATATCGTATGTTTAAATAAAACTGCATCTTTTTAGAAGATGTTGAAGCTTTTTTTTAATACGCTATATGTTCTGATATCATTTTTACGAAGCACTATGCTGTAAAATATATTTATCACAGATGTACTTACTATTTTGTAATATCACAACTTAGATTATATTCGTGTAAATAAAAATGGCCTTTCTAGTAGATGTACGAAAATCTACTCTGTAATATGTTAAAAATGTACGTCACTGCGAGATGTTGCGCTCTAATATTTTAACGAATTCCAATCGCGCACAGTCTCTTAATGTTATACCGAGCAAAAAAATGGTAATTTCACAATGGTACATTACGAATTTATTTCGGGGCAGTAAATTTACGCGCGAACGAGCAGGTAACCTGGTATTATAGGCCTACTTACGTTTCGTAGAAATTGACAAGATACTGATAAGAAACGATCTCGAGACAAGAGACAGAGAAAATTACCATCTTAAATAGACGACGTTCGTTTCGCTCGAGACAAGATGGCGAATCAGCGTGTAACAGCACATCGGCTACGGTCTTATCACAGTACCAGCATCTCTCGTGTAAAACTGTCAATTGAAAAAAAGGTCGAACATCTTGCAATTGCTGTTAATGTAAGTTAGTGTAAAATCACTTCGGTTTAGTTTCCCGTTAACCATGCATGTACGTATGTATGTACGTATGTATATATCGTCTGGCAAGACGAACCGATAAGCCAAAGTCTGCGAATCCATGTGCACAACAACTCCTCCTCCTCTCGACCGTTATAAAACTCGTTATCGAGCCTCGGTATCACGATCTCTTAATTTTTGCCCAAAAGAAGTTTCTATCGATTTTCATTCGTCGAAAGAACATAAGTCGAAGGAGCATAAGGGATCGAAGAAGATCGATGAACTTTCAAATAGAGACACTTTATTTGACAAAACGATCGCTTGGAACTTACACTACGAGTTTATTACGATTTTAGAACAATCAAGGTGTTTCTTTATTTTATTGTTTCGATATTTTTCCTATCGTTCTAAATGGTTGGACTTTTACGAAAGCTCACTTGGAGCTTGTCAAACTGTGCATAATTTTATTACCATTTTTTTTTTTTTAAATTGTTATTCAGTACTGTCGACTGATGATTAAAAGTCGGTGAAATTTATGAAAATTGCAAAAGGGGGAAAAAAGGTCAAACGCACTTGCGTTTCTTGATGATTTTATGATTAACAAGTGAAAATGGTAAAACACCTGTTAGACTCGAACCGTAATCCCAAATATGTTTCTGTCTACTCGAGAAATACAAAATTGATCACTCGAATAAAAAGACTTTTCGATGTTGAAAAGTTTTTGATTGCTTAAAGTTAACCAAATACAAAACTCGGAAAAGAAACGGAAAGAGGCAAACACGGCAGGTGGGTGTTTCTCCATCTCCCCGAATAACGTGATGAAATAATCGAAAAAGAAGAATTGGACCACGGCGAACGATAGAAAGGTGCAAAAAGTATTTAGGAAATGTAAGGAATGAACGATATCCGTACGGTTTACTCCTTCCTTTCTCACCTGTGCGTGCCTCGCGAGTATCTCGAGTCGATTGGTCGAACTAACGGGAACCATCGCCGGGACGTTTTGTCCATCTTTTCTTTCGACCGCCTCTTTGAGAGAGTTCGGCTTCGAGCGAAACAGCTGACCGACAAAACGCTGATCGACCTTATCTACAGCGTGTACACGCGTGTTCGCAAGAGTTTGCATAGTCGAGCCTCCTTTTTATTTTAATATTATTATGTAATTTCATTTCTCTATTTTTATCTTTTAATTTCACAACGTTTCGTATTTAAATTCGTATTTAAATTTCATTTGAAATCCGGTTTTCTTTGCGCCTCAACTTGCAAGAGAATCGCAATCGGGATTTATTTCGACGGAGGAAACGAGTGAACATCCGAGGAAGACGCGTGTACACGCACGCACGTGTAAATAAATCAAAACTTCGACGATAAAGGCGTTTTCATACACTGAAAAACCTGTGACTCGTCTTATTTTACACACCTGGAGGTTTCCATTGAACGCGGGTATGATAAATATTCGGGTAGATATCCGCAATCACGGACTTCCGCATTCTCTTTAACCCAGCCCTGACCGCAGAATTCGAAAGATGCGTGGAAATGCTCTCCAACTTAACAATAGAACTACCACGCCAGACAAAATGACAATTTACGTCAATTTTATTTTAAAATTTCCATTTCCATGTTACTTCTTTTCTCCCCGCAATGATGTAATGACTTTTGCAATGATGAACTAAAGAAATAATATAATGAATTTTATTTTATTTTTATTTGTTAGAGATCAAAATAATTTTACATCATGGCTACTTGTATCAATATCAGTCAAAATGACAAAATTAGATACAGGTTAGGTTCGGAGTAATTGGTTAGATTTGGAGTAAACTTCATACTATTGACATGTATTGTGGACCCATATGTTATATATACTTTTATTAACGCTAGAACAACCACGGTCAAAATGATTTTACAATTTTAAAATTTCCATTTCCATGTTACTTTTTTCTCCCTCTGATGAACCAAAGAAATAATATAATGAATTTTATTTTATTTTTATTTATTAGAAATCAAAATAATTTTGCATCATGGCTACTTGTATCAATACCAATCAAAATGACTGGTACTTGTCAAAGTGTAAAAGAATTCTACAATTTGTTTACCGAATCCGAATTAATCAGTTTCGTACAACTTCTCACACGTTTCTAGAATTTATACTGCTATCGTTCGATGTGATGGTGATAATTATCAGGAAAATTACAGAATTATTTCCTTCGCTAATTGATGACCATATGCTTGAACGTATAATATCACAGAATTAGAAGCTTCTCGAGTTTCGGGTAAAAAAATTTGGAATTTTCTATGCACGAAACAAAAAATTTGGAACAGAAAATGGGGACCAAACTTCTTTTCCAACACTATGACATAATGTTTACCGAAATATTGAGATTTATTCGCTTTGATGAAAAAAGAAAGCGATGAAGTCAACGTTTACAAAGTGATAAATTTGCTCTGATATCAGCTGTATGGGAAAGTTTAGTCAAAATAGTCAGAGTTGCTACAAACTAGGTGCGAATATTACAATTGACAAACAACTCTTTCCATCTAAAGCCAGATTGCAGATTTATTCAATGTTTGCCGAATAAACCTGACAAATTTTTTTTTTTTATTAACTACATGGGATTTCTTTTGTAAGAAAGTAATAAATCGATAAATATGAAAATATTCTATTATCACGTTTTTTTTTTTTTTTAAAGACCAGTCATTTTGATTGGTTTTGGTAAAATTAGCTTCGTTTTAACTGTCGGTAGTTCTAATGTTAAATATTCGATGTATGATTGTCGATGAACGATCGTGGATGTATCACACGTAGTATCAAATTATTGTCGATTATTCTACCATACTAAACATGTTGAATTTCCCATTTAAATCGAGCATCTTCGAACTGACGACAGTTCGAGCAGAAGCTGAATCAGGTTTCAACGTGAAAGTCTTTTAATCTCTTAGCTATGGTGTTGCTTTTAAAAGTGTGTGTGTCTACATTGTGTCGCTAGAACGACGCGACGACGATTATACTCGTCAAACACAGAGTGCGTGCAATAGAATGCTGTGAAATTGAATGAAATTATAAGGAAATGACACTAGTTTTCTTCTCGAAAAGTCAATAATTCCATTGTTGTGACTTGGTTAATTAATATTAATTAGTAATAATTAGTATCAAATAATTAATCAATAATTAGTATTAATAGCTAGAAAATATTCAAAGATGAATGTAAAAAGAACTAGTCTCGAAATATTCTAAAACGTCTAAAATCAGAGTACAATTACTTTTCTCGCATGATGGGTATACTCATCATTCACAGCTAAGAGAAACTTAAATGAAACCATATATTTCTTAATCTATTAATATACATTCATACATACATATATATATATATATATATATACATACATACACATATACATCACTTTGGAAAGTTTTTGTTCACATCGATGACGAATCATCGATATTTTAAACTCTCGTTAATTTCGCGAGGGAGAGAAAAAATTTTTTCAAAGAACATTTCAATCTGTCGAATTTACAATCAGTTATGAAGATTTCCTCAACTGTCGTAAAGTTTTACAACTGCAGAAGTTTCGAATTTGCAGAATCTTCGCGCAATCTTTTTCCCAAATGACATGGCAGAAACATCATTGAAATGAAAATGAATTACACAAATTGCAAAAATAGAAGTTTCAGCTTTAAGCTTCAAGAATGTCAAGAATGTTTGATCAAGTGCGAGAACATTCAAATTACTGATACTTTAGACTTTTGTAATTTCTTAACGAGAAGTCCAAACTTCTTGAACTGAGATTGATTAGTATCTCGTACTAAACGTACGTTTAGTACGTTTTAATAACGATACACGATTAATAACGTCAGGTACACAAAATATAATATAAAATAAAATAAACTTGATGCCAATACTTTGAATTACAATGTCGAGATTAGGAATTACGCTTTCGACTTGAGAGAAAAAGCCTCAAAGATTGCAGTCCTACGGAAACTTGAACTTCAATCAATGTTCAATTTTAATTCTTCAAAGTGGAGATTAAATGCAAATATAAATTTAAACGTTTTACCGAAAAGTGAGAAGAAAATTGTAAAGCAAGAGCAGCTTCTTTTCTTCTTTTATTATCACATAAATAATGTGATTATTTCAATCCGCGTAAAATCAAACAAATTTAATGCTGAACGATTGAAACTGATCTCGAGTGAAATCTCTCTGCAATATTAATCTCTCGTGTAATGTTAATTTAAAGACAAGAGAAAGAAGAACGTTCGAATCAGGGTGATCAGTTTAATCAGTTTACAGAATATCGAATAAATATTTCATTTTTATTCCGCGTTACGATTAACGATTCATCCGTTCTTCTGAATGAATTGCGTCGGCTCGAACACGATTTCTAGAAATGTGTTTCTTGCACGGCGTCTTTGTTAAATGGCACTGTTTCGTGTTGAATTATACGATTATATTACAGCCAGATAGAACAAGGAGGTATTTGAAAAGGCTGACACCCGTGTAACAGTAAGTGTAATTATATATTCCCGAGTCGTTTAACTGATTCGATCAACATCTGTGTTCAGCCATTGAACAGCGGTAATAAGCTCGAATTTTCGCGAGTCGAACGAAAGGAAATGCCAACATTATTTTACTCTCTATAGAGGATTTTACAATTTCCTTCCTGCATTAATCCTATTCGAAATTGAAACACATCGAGCGAATTCACTTCTGCGTGAAATGTAATTTTACGTAAGTTTCGCGATCCGAGGAACTGAGCAGGTAATTTTGTATAATCTCAACGAGGAAATCGGGCAAACAATTTTCGCATGAAGTTACATTTCTATCTGATTATCAATCAAGTAATTGAAGCAAATGAAATTACAAACTAGTTATAGACAATTGATCAGAAAAATAATTATCAGATATCGATTGAGAAAATAATTTCGGTATAATTCTCGATCGTGAAATCGAGCAAATTATAACCAACAGATAATTTCATATAGGTAACCAAGCAAGAAGTTGAACAAATGTACTCGCGTGTACAAATGTAACTTTATATAATCTTTAGAAATTAAGAAATCCACCGAGCAAATGCGATTTCCACGCGAGATGTATACTGAAAAAACGTAGCAAACACACGAATCATCCCTCTGAAATTATTGTTCTACGTGGATGGAAGATTTCAATCCACAGCAGATGACGTGCTACATCGCAATTAACACTTTCAAGTGTCAAAATATACGTGACCAAACGCTGATGAAAGAAATAAATAGAAACTATTCTATTGAAAATAATAAAAATAACATTGAATTCACAAAACTAGTATCGAATATGTCCCATATAAATAATATTTTCCACACACGATATGATAAATTAATATCTCTCTAATAACACTTGTTCAATTATAATTAATATTAAATTTCTAACACTTGTCCGTCCGTTTGCAATTTACACGGCGCGTTACTTTCGTTTTCCGCAAGTTTTTTTCATTTTGTTTTTTCACAAAGCCGAAGAGAAAGAATTCGAAACTGAATTTCACCGAGAGAGTGTCACAGTGTGGCTTGCAGTTAGTCCAGAACAGGTACACGCGTATACGTTGGCGAAAGAAATTAAATGGAAATCGGAGTGACGTACACGGCGTGTTTGGAATATGTGGACATGTTCCGTGTAGTTGAACAACGATTGAACAGTGGAGCAACATCGAGGAAGAAAGGAGTGGCTTCGCATATATTCGTGGATACGGTATCCGACAAACATTGACGTTTACCCACAAGGCTTCGACATCATTCGAGTGAAATATTTGAGAAACAATTAATTCAAACAACATTGTCATTCTACTCGATACGATGCCCCGTTAATAAATAATGTTCCATCGAATTCTGTCGGAACAAGCGAGTGAATCGTTTGATTATTTTATTATTCGATCGTTACAATAATTTTTTTCATTTTTATGTTGTGCACATTTTGTGTGTTGCTTCTCAAATAGTGTCTGGCTCCTGTTGCATAAACTTCACAGTCTGCCGAGATTGTTTTCGTTATCTTATTTCAATAAAAAACACAGATCTATTCGAAGCTTCAATGATCGAGATGTTGCCAGAGTTAGATGTGTAAAACAATCATTTCTCTGTTCCAATATGTGTATGAATGTAAAATTTACTTTTCTCTTTTTTAAATAAGTAAAAAGTAAGTGAATCGAAACTCATAGTGTGATATGATCTTTTTCGAGTGAAATTATTCGGTTTCGCCGCGAGACACCCTATATATATAGAATGTTAGACGATAATGGTACGATCAGTACGAGCATGTAAAGCATCGACTGTTTGTTTACCGAAAGCTCCGTTTTCGAGTAAATTAGCGTTGAAAGCATTGGTAAAATTCCACGGAGGAATTTACATTATTTTCGTTGCAACCGATATGTTGCGAGTATTTTTTTAATATTTATATAATCGCGAGAGGATTCTTCGTAATTTCGTTGACAATAATGGAAAAGTATGAAGTTTAACATTACTCCGTGTTTTTTTTTTTCTTTTTGTTTTCAATCTCTATCTTCTAACGCGTGGTTCGATAACAAAAACGAAATTTTCACGAAGGACATACAGTTTGTAATTAGCGAGTTACGTTGCAGAAACTAAATATTTTGTTTAACCGTTTACTTTCCCCTTTTCACTGAGAATTTTTCCGAAGGAAATAATACATGTACGTTCGTTTTGAATACGATGGAAAACGCTTCACATAAGCAAAAATCTGCAAAGTGTTGATACATTAACAATTGTATTGCAAATTAAAAGTTTAATACTGAACACAGAAGACTTTTAAACGAGAGTATACTTCGTATTTAAATTTTTCAAGTAAAAGGGAAATTAGCTAGGAACCTACAAAAAATTTGCCTTATTCACTCTACTTTAGATATTTAAATATATTTTTATGTCTACGTGCATTGTGTGTTACGTTGCACAGAAAGTTCGCAACCCACTTATTAGTCGATTCGTCCGATAAAATAAAATACAAATAAAATATTAATAACACGAATAAGTATTTGTCGTAAGCGCAAATACTTGCAAGATAAAACAATATAAAACATTAACTTTTGTATTAAACCTATAATTGTAGTATTATAATATGAACTCTGTATTTGTAAAATATATCGTTTGATGTGAACCTTAGATGAACTGCATTTAGATAATGCTCGGTAATAAAAATTAAGTAGATGGATACGCGCATAATTAAAATTACGTATACCCGCCCACGTGTATGCTAATGCGAAAGAGCATTAGATGACCTCCATATTAGGGTACGACGGAATCACCGAGACCTTACGACATTGCCGTGGGTGATGCACTTATTTGGGAGTCAAATTATGGCAGAACACACGCTCAATCTGTCTGCGAATTTTCAAAATATCGGCACGCGGAACTGTCGTTTTTCTTACGTACAATAATTTCCAAATCGCTCGCTAATGATTCCAGAAACTATCAAACGCGCGTATTTCTAAATTTGTACGTTGTCACGTTTAATAACAGATGTAAAAAAAAAAAAAAGATAGATGCAGCTCAGGCAAAATTATAATAAAAAGGCAGTCGAGCGAAAGAGGTGAGCAACAAGGTGTAAAAAAAAATTATGCAACGTCAAATCTGCTAATGAATAAAACCGCGTTATGAGTCACAATCTCGTGTAATTGTTATAAAAGTTATTGTACACGATGATGTGGTTTGTATTACGCGTGCTTTCATTCTCAGACGGAAAGAGAAACATAACTGAAACGCTGTTTTATTTAAAATATCAGATAATATGCTGCCCGATTTGAAGGAAATAGTACTTTAAAATATTATGTGCGACATTTCGGGAAATAAAATAAAATATTTTGTTCTTGTATTTTTAAGTGTACACCTCAAATATTTCTTATTGTTAGTTACAAAAAGTAAATCGAGGGAAGACTTATAAGAACAATGAAATAATTTATTTTAGTTCATTTATCTCAAGTATTACTGGAAATGATGATATTCTTTTAATGCTTCGTTGTATAATATTATAACATATTATTCATGTGTTAAAACTGTAATTGAAACAAAAACCCTGTGTGTGTGTGTGTGTGTGTGTGTGTGTGTGTGTGTGTGTGTGTGTGTGTACAGGGTGGGCCAAAAGTTTCTTCCTGCCTATTTTTTTTTTTTTTTAATAAAACATCAAAATGTATTATTATTTTTTAATTTAATTATTTAATTTTATTAATTTTATATAATAAAAAGATTAGGAATTTATTTTAGTAAGAATTTTCCTGTACAATATTTACAAATATATCTCAAGATATATTCTAATTTATTTAAATATACAAGTAGAACCTTTTTAGATACAAAAGTATAACAATAATAATAATAATAATAATAATTATTATTATTATTATTATTATTATTATTATTATTATCGCAGATAATTATAGAAGCAAGTAGAATAATAACGTATACACATAACAAACATAAAATTTGTAACATAAAATGAAGAACATATCACTGCGATGAAATAATGATTTTATAAAATGTACGTCATCCAGAAATATCTGAAGTAAGTAAAACAAATTAAAATAAATAAATAGTTCAGGATAAAATCCAAGTACCATCGAGTCAAAAATATATTATTTCAAGAATATACCGCAACGGGTAAAACATTTCATTTTTAATCCCCCTCCTACGCACACTTGAAATTTCGAATAAAATAGGCTGTCTGTTACTCGTCGTTTCAAATAACATTTTAGCCGGCCAGTGTTTTCATATTTTTCTTATTCCGAGCGACGTCCGTCAGAATAAAATTAAAAACCGTCACCGCCACTGGTGATCGTCAACATTGACAGAACATGAATAGCAACGACGATACCATGATGGAACAATACCGACTGTATTCCATTACGGCATGGACATTGGTCCTTGACAGTAAATAATGTTGTCGGCGATAATAGATAAGAGAGTCAATTTAACGCTCCTATTGAAGATTAAATCAGAACAATTTGTTGAACGATTTTGTTCGGATACACTGTGTGTGTGTGTGTGTGTGTAGTGAGTTTTTTGCTGCACTCAACACCTACGTGCAACATAGTAAGAAAGATTTTAAAGACTAATTTAAGAATGAATCAATGAAATCATAGAATTATAATTATAAATATAACAATATTAGCTCACTTGGAAATTTCGTTTGAGGTTTGATTAATTAACGGAACTAGAAATTCAATAAATGGCAAATTTATTAAATTCAGCGGCTCCTACCGATTTTGGCTTTTCAGGTTACTGTTTAGTATAACATAAATAAAAACGCTAGAAAAAAAAAGAAAAGGAGAGCGTGAAGCGAAATGGCCGAAAAACTGGGGGGGGGGCCGCTAAACCAGAAATTACCTAAATAAATTTATATTTACTAATGTAATTTACTCGATAAATAATTAATAAATAATAAATAACGAATAACTAGCTTACTTCGAGAAATTATATACTTAACGAGAATAAATGATAAACTCAAGCCTATTTTATTTTACGAAGGCTAACTAAATTAGAATGCTGGGGATAACAAACGGAACGAGTTGTGTCATGGCAAAAGTGAAATGGAGATTACGGTACATACGATCCGAAACTCTATACTCTCGTATGATAACAAGGTTATCCCGAGTGAAAATATACACCACTGGAAACTGCAAATTTTTCATGCAAAAGGAAAATAAATTTAAATTCCTCTGACAGCATTTTAACTTCAACATCGATTTAACAATGTCTGTTAAAGTAACAATCAGATATATCAAAAGATTCTTTTATATCTATTACATCATATTTACTATATTATTATATTATATTGTTTATTATTTTATTATAAGTTTTAAACACAATGTTTAATTACGTTGAAGATATCTTCGGCTCGATATACTAAAAAACATAATTTAATAATTAGCGAATCTAAGTAAGTGAAAACGAAATGTTCGTCATTTAAGGATTGGAAAGGACAATTGAGACAATTTGAGTGAGTCAATTTCAATTAACAATAAGTATGCAAATTTTTTTTTTTGAAAACACAATGAATCACCGTGATGTTATATATACATTGCATACCTATATATATATATATATATATATATATATAATTAATCATATTCTCGACAAAATTTGTTTTCCTTGACGCAAGCAAATTCAATTTAATCAGTCACGTTTTTTACGAAGCGAGTTTCGAATAGTTTTCTAAATAGTCAAATGTTTGACAAGACAAATACGATAAGATAAAGAAACATGACAATACGGATGTTCGTTGTGCAATCAACATGTAAGATTGTATTTTGAACAGAGAAGGAGAGACAACAATTTGAAAATGCTTTTTTTTTTACAAAAATGACGATTTACAATCGATTTAAAAAGAACTGCGTAAAAAAAGGAAATATATTATTACGGGTATATTCACTTTTATTGCGTTATCGTTGCACGAACAAACATCCTATGATTACTCCGTTCCTTTGCGGCTGTTTCACCGTGGTTCAGTACGAATAATGAAACAACAGTCACCGATTTCCCACGAGTCACCGAAGCAGTTTAGATTTCCAGGATACGCAAAAAAAAAAAGAAAAAAAAAGAAAAAAATCACGATGACACGTTAGTGATATTTCGTTATTACTGTTGAGACTCGATGTGCAATTAAAAACTGCATTAAAATGCGCCACGTGAGTCAATCTGCAATGATGCAAGGAGTATGTAAAAAACTGATTTAACTTAATGATTTATCATCGATTTTTTTCAGATACACACGCAACCTATATGATGACATACACTGTTACTTAGCTTTCAAATACACATAATATATTTCCATGCGAAGGGAAATACCGAGTTGGGAAATTTTTTCTAATAACCATTTCATTGGAACGTCTACTGAAAATAAAAAACTTCCGAGACTTGGAATGATAAATCTGGAGAAAATGATTTTCACTTTCAATGACTCTCACGAATTTTTAATTGAATATAATGCTAATAATATTATTTATAATCCTGTGAAAATTAAAAGAATATATGTTTCTATTTCAGTGAACCTATAATATTTGTATATGTCTCTTCAATGAAATAACATTTTTAATGTTTTTTTAACATTTTTTTAAACAAGAATTATAAATCTTTTGGAAAGTTCACTTTCTCTCCCTTTTCTTGGAAAATATTTGACTCATGAATGAAATTATGTAAACTTGGTATTTCAATAAAAACTGATTCACATGAATATACAGATACGTATAAATAATAAAATAAACAGTTATTTACTTACGAAGGAGACGTATACGCATTCATTCGTAGTTTGCATTACAATACAGTAAAATAAAATCAAAGAAAAATACGTACTAAATATAATAAAAAATAATTGTAATTACTACATGATAATATATCGTTACATTACATTATACATTGTAATAATAATTATACTAGTAATAACTGTATTAATAATCATTGTAACAAATAAACAAAAAAAAATAACACATTGACTTTAATAATACAATAAAGAAGAATACTAAAATGGTAGTACACACTTTTTACCCATGAAATGATATCTCAATTGTGAAAAACAACTATTGTACACGTCAACTATGGATACAAGACTTGGCGGATTTCAGTGTGTGCCAAATATAAAATTAAGCTGAATTTCCTTCGCGTAAAATATCTCTTAATCACCCACTCTGTGAATGATTCTTCTATTTATCTAAATAGAATGGAAAAGAAAAACTAGCATACTTATTAATTAATTATTATTCAATCGTAATCGTTACTTTTACGAACACGCCGTAATCGGTATTCGCGCTTTTTAATTGCGTATTTTTCTACTAAATTGCGTTTTTCATTCCACTGGGGGAGTTTTCGACTTCGCGAAAAAGGGAGGAACAAAGGGGAACAATTCAACGAAGAAAACTGAATTACGAAAACAGCTGGAGACTCGATTATATCGGTGAGCCACCGGTTTACGTAACCGTAGTTGCTCGCGACAAGCATAACTTTCAACGTGAACACATTCGTTGAAACAACGATTTATTTCCCGAACTTCGATTTTAACCATCTCTTATAAAACCACCTCTATAAATTGAATTATGGTTTCCCATGAACTTTCAACTGTCGAGGATAGAGCAGGATCATCGAGTGAGCGAAGTTAGGAGAAATCTTTTTCGCATAACGAAAGATGGAAAGAAGACACATTCACTGCCACGTGAAATTCACATATTTCATCCGTGAAACGGAATTAATTTAATTCTTCTCTTTTTTCCACGGATTACTTATGTTACGGTGAAAAAAGAGCAACGAAAGCATATTTTTATCGTCGACGATATTCATTCTGTCGACGTTGTAATTTTTTTCTAACGTCTTAACGCTTCAACGTTAGTTTCGATACGATTTTAATATTTTAATTTCAATTTTAGTTTTTTTTTTAAATATAACACTGATGTTCTGTTATTCTAATTCTAACATATTTACAGGAATAGAAATACGTTGGTCTATTCCTGTAAATATATTTACCGATTTTCTGACTTTTTTTCATTAAGTGAGATTACAGGGTTCGAAATGAAATTGTATTTGCAAATATATTTTTAACTGATTGAAGAAAACCATTCGTTTTACACTGATTAGTAAGACTGCGGACTTTTTATGCATTTAAGAGAAATTGAAAGATAGAAAAATAAACGTAATAAAAACAGAATGTCTAAAACAAAAACAATAGAATAATTATCTAGGTTCTATTTCTTTTTTAATTATTTTGATACAAATACATGTATAGTCTTGATAAATTGGTATGTTTATATAAATCATTTTTAACCTATCGTAAATATAATTTACCTATAACCTATCAATTTAACACATAATTTATATGTTAAATTATTTTTATTACTCGTATTATTTACTATACTAATTTATAAATTTTTCGAAGAATTTGTTCCTTACAAATTTTTTACATTCAAAGTTACTTTCAGTAATTATCTTTCCTTTTCTTTTTTTTTTTTTCACACAGAGGGCGTAACCGAATTAACTCACTTCCGAGAACGTATTTTACAGGTTTTATGAAGGAAAAGGTTACATAAACATAATCCGGAAATGTTCTCATTCTGAGTCATAACACTTAAAACGTGCACGCTAGGAAAAGCGTGCGGAACTGGCTTTTAATAAAAAAAAAAAAAAAAAAAAAAAAAAAATACCTGATACATATTTGCCATCAGGTGCATAAAAATCGCTTGGAATAATTACAATCAGTATTTATGTAATGGAAAAGCTACGACGATAAAATAATTTTTAACGAGATTACTTTTTAAATGGATATCATGGATAATTAAAGTTTTTTTTCATTGAAAAATGAAACGTGAGACGACGCGATTGATATATCCATTGTTTATTTATTGTAACACATATACGATAGTGTTACAACTCCGTAATAAAATTTGAGCAAAATATGTACACGTGGATACATTAGTTTTTCTTTTTTTTTTTTCTAGAATATCATTGACGTAATAAGATCATTTTCTCAGATTTTGCAACAACGACAATATCTTCTGTCGTTGTTAAATCAACGACCTATATATTACAAAAAAATGTATCGTACACATCGTCACTTTCTTTCGGTTTATCCATTTTTCACTTTTACGTCCAAAAATAAGCGAAGAATGTAATATGAAATTTCTCTGAAAGTCGTGCTCGTGAAAAATTTATCAGGCACACGTGTACAACCCGAGGTAATTGTATTTTTATATTATATTTTCAAAAAAATTTCCATTCTACGGTTTCTGCTTACTTTTCTGTAGAATATATCCTTGCGTCGATTAATCGCGCCCTGTCCAGTACGCTAAATTAGCTAAAATCGAGTTTATTCGATAAATCTTCGAACTTGATTTTCTCGAAAACGAAGACTTCGATGAGAAAATTTCGTTCTTTTTCATCGACACGTTTTCGAAAAACACTCTGTATATATATATATATATATATATATAGAGTATGTACACACACACATGTCCACACACACACACACACACACAGAGTTGATGAATCTGTAACCTTTTTACTCTATAATCTATTCTATTACATCGTATTTTTATTCTCACATTCTTACAACGCGTCTTTTTTTAGGAACAATCTGTACGCGAGTCGACTCGCTTTGTGTTCCAACTTGATGCTTAACAAACCCCATAGTCGCGAGTGCATACTGATTAAGCAAAATTGCCCGTGACGACGTGCCCGGCGTAATCGGGTGGCAACCGCAATGAAGGTCGATTCAATTATCTGCTTATCCGCAAGAACGAATTATCCACACCTATCTCTCCGCGAATACATCTATTTTGAAGTGGTGTCGTGACGAAACACCGTGTAAACATCCTCACTTTTCGTCACCTATGTACGTACATGCTTGAACGAAGAACACGAATGTTTGCTTCGCGCACATTAGGAACGAGCGACGTGATTAGTTGAACTTTAGCTTCGATCATTATTTTCGCGAAAGACATCTGGATGCTCTGGTCCATTAACTTTGTTTTCATCTAATTTATTACATTGACGACACTTTATTTCACTTTATTTCACTTATATTTAAATTAAATTTATATCGTCAGATCTCTTTTAATACTGGGACTGTGAAAGAACATTTCTCAAGATCGAAGATCTGTTTGACATCTGTTTTTCTTCTCCTTGAGAAAATTTGAGGAAATTCAGGATTACTGATTTTATTATAGACACGTGAAATTGGTAGATGAATTGTTGCTCGATTGCAGCGGATTAATGCGAATGAAAAAGCTTTCGTTCTACGGAATGAAATGACAAGAGAGTCTTTTGTAGAAATTTATATAGAGAGAGAGAACTTTCTCCAAGCGAGTATCAAGCAGCTCACAGTGAAGTTTAACATTAATTTTGGCCATGGAAAACATTCTGACAACTTTCAAGAAGATTCTATTAACAAATAGTTCTCTCGAATGATGATTCCGTTAATTACAATGGTAGAATTTCAAAAAAGAGAATTCCGAGTTCCAAGTGAAAATTTCACAATTAGAATATTGTCAGACAAAATTTCAACGCCCGAAATAAGGCGAGAAATTAAAAATTAAGAGAAATTAGGCGAGGTAAACGCCTATATTGCCACGCGCGGAAGTTAAATTTTAATTTTAATTTTAATAACCGTACAATAATTTCTCAAGAACGTCATTGTTCATTTTTTTTTTTTTTAATTAAAGTGAAACACTGTAGTAGCAACATTGCTACTGGTTGAAATATCGAAAATTTTCTCAGCAACAAGCTCTATGTTATCTCTATCTTGACTGATATGTGGTATGATAATATTCGATCACGAATTGTTATAGTAAAATCAAGGAAATTCTCTCACATTTAATTGTTTTTTCATAATCTAAACCTTTCCCGAATGGAACTGTTATTAGAACTATTTCTACAAAATAAAATAGAATAAAATAGAATAAAATGAAATAAAATAGAATAAAATGAAATAAAATAGAATAAAACGAAATGAAATGAAATAAAATAAAATAAAATAAAATAAAATAAAATAAAATAAAATAAAATAAAATAAAATAAAATGAAATAAAATAGAATAAAATGAAATAAAATAGAACAAAATGAAATAAAATAAAATAAAATAATTTCGTTCAAAAAGTAATTTCAGCTCACATATTAACAATTACATATTTACAATTAAAAAATAAAGGTCACACGTGTACTCGTCTAACGAGTTCAAAAACTGACAGTGTTGGGAGAATCACTAAATTACCTACAACTTTGTCCAAGTTCTCACAGCTGTTTACAGCTACTTCATCTCATTTAATTTCCAAAGATCGTGATATTATACAAAAATCTGTAATTTTACGGGTTACTTTATGTAAATATTTTATATCTTATAAATATGATCTTATATCTTGTAAATATCTTATAAATATTCTATTATTTAAATATTTAACCATATTGTTATAGTATAACAATTGTATTACAACTTGAGTTGTTGAATCAAAATAAACAAACAATATTTTACAACGATTATAAAGTTATTGCGATTGGACGTCATTATAATAGAAATTTCAAAATTATTTTTCGAAAAAAGGGAAACAACGAACGTCTATCTCTGTCTATCTCACTGTAAATAGGAAATTCTAGAGATAATTCTTAAAATATGTGTATCACGGAACAGAACGCGAGTGAAAGTATTTATAACAACGAGGAAAAGATTCTTTTTCCTTTTTTTTAATCGTAACACGACGTCTGATATCATCTCGAATAAGTATTATATCGTATACATAATTTACAATTCGCCACTCTTAAAAAATAATTTCTCTCTTATAATACTTTCGTTTCTTCTTCCTGTCGATTCGCTTTCTTTATTTAAGTTCCTTTTCAATGAATGATAAATCGTTTTCCGACTATTTCTGTACGATCACCATCAGTCATTTCTTCGATCAGAATTTAATTACAATCTTCATCTTTTTCAAATTTGAATTACAACCATCGCGTACATTCGTGTACCACGCTGAATGAAACAAGTGCGACCCGTCTTTCTTAATTGAACGTGGAATTAAATTCTTTATCCGTCGAGCATCAGGAATTTCATTGAATTACGAATTGATAAGTTCAAATAAACGGGGGAAATTGTATTCCCTTTAAATTCTCTGGTTCTTCCGAGGCTTCTCCGAATGAGAATTTTCGACAGTTGGCAAATCAGAATATTTTATGACACTCACATTGATTTCACAGAGCTCACCGATTCTTTAATGAAAATATACTGTAAAATATTAATATATAATAACAATTAAAAAGTACTAAAGAAGAAATATGATCTTAGAGATATTTCGTATATTTTTGAAATATTTTCCATCATTTCACTATTTCACTGATCATCATGAGATTCTACACCTATTGATATTCTTACATATAAAACGATGACGAAAAGAAAATGCGTTTGCAAAGCAAGTGACTCGTTTAAATTATATATTATATTCAATTATAATTATACTTTAATATAATAATATAGACATTTTAAATATCGTGAAACGACAAACTGCAAGAAAATTACAATTATAATTATAATATAATTGAAGTTAAAAATTAATATAATTAAAATTATAATTATAATTACACTTTATATAAATATAAATAGACATTTCAAACCAAATATTGTGAAATGACAAACTGCAAAAAAATACACTACACGACAATTTTCAATACATGATATTGTACTAATACGACGATATTCAAGACAATACACGAGTAGACTATAGATTATAGATATTTATGCAACTTCACGTTCATTCTTACAGAGCAGAATCGGAAACAAACAGGAACGAAGCTCAAATGATAGTAATTATTCATTACCTTTATAATTACTAACACCCTCGCTTTCATGTTCATTCTTACATTTCCAAAAAACAGAAACACCTTCGCAATTACGTAATTAAAATTCACTTGAATCTCGATATAAAATTAAAACTGAAAACGGCGGCTGTAATTCTTCGAGAGAAACAACACTGGAAAAACACAAAAGGACTGAGAACTTCGATTCATATTTGTCCAATGCGATGAAATGACGTTGAGGAAAATGCGAGAAGACACGTGAGAAACACACTCGCGATGCGTTTAGCTAATAATTGTTCTTCTAGTTGGCCGACACACGACGCCTGTGCGTGTGCGTGTGCGTGTGTGTGTGTGTGTGTGTGTGTGTGTGTGTGTGTGTTATGTGTGTTGAAGATGAAGAAGACATTCTCTGTGATGTTGTCGGTGATAAACCGAGCGAATTGGAGTCAAAATAAGAAAATTGTCGGTAACTGGCTCTGGCTCGCCAATTACGTCTATCTCGCTTAACGAGATCGTAATATAAATTATAAATCTTCTTCGTTTCGTTTGTCGGTCGCGTGACATCCAGCGCGAAAATGATTAAATACGTCTGGGCTAACACGCAGCGTGCACGGATGTGGTGCACGTTCAAACTCGCGGATAACTACTTAGCTGACTGAATGTGAATGAAATTCGCGTCTCGACGACGCATCAAGATCTCAGATTTCACTCACAAGGGTTTTCATCAGTTCAGCTAACCTCGAGACTTCATTCAGCGAGTCCTCTCCGTGTTTTTTCCTCCGAGGCGGAAGTTTCTAAAGAACGCGTGATAAAAATTCGACGGACGCGACTTCCTCTCGTCGAAAGTCATCGAGAGTTCGTCTGTTCAAATCTCTCGAATCATTGAACAATCGTTTGAGGTTGCAGACTAAGACTATTTGTTAGATTGTAATTTTAACTGTTATTTAATTATAATAGACAGACGTCTAGATAGAGTACTTTTTTTATTTTTTATTTTTCTTGCTGAAGCTATCTTCCTTGATCTCTTGAATAATGTTACATCGTATTAAATTGTAGGCCAGAATGAGAATTATTGGATTATAATTTTAATTGATTAATTATAATTATACGTGATCAATCACTGTTTCGATTGTATTCAATTATTAATGATAATATATTAATATATACTTTTCGATGTAATACTAATACAATGTGTGATAATGCATTTTCTTATAATTACTATTATAATTATAAGTTATAAATTATATATATTGACATATGTATGATGATGATATATTTTACTGTAATTATTACGATATATTTATAATGTATAATTATAATTATAATAGTATAATATTATAATAGTATATTTCTAATAATTAGTTACCAATGTATAATTGACATACAATTAAAATGCATCTGTTTTATTAATTAACTGATCTGATACATTAATCTGACTGATTAATTAATATTAATATACATATAATATATAATATATTGTTCTCTTTAACATTAGAGGCATGAATGTGCAATTCGGCTAATTGTGAGAATGCACAACTGAATATATGTAGAAAGTAACAGCAACGTGCCTACATTCGTGAATCAGATAAACAGTATATGCAATATGCAGTGTATACATTAGCTACGATATACCTACTTGAACAAAGGAATTTTTCAAAAGCTAGTAAATTAGATACATGTATATACTGTATACTGCATGCGCTGTTATTGTATATTGTACTGTTTTTATATATCAAATGGTTTGTTATGCAATATACATATACGAGAGAATTGCAAAAATTGCCAAAATTGAGCAATATATCTAAAACATAAATTTTAAGATCATAACTGTGATACTATATTTATTGTAATATTAATTATAATATTAAACAATAAGTATTATAATAATTTATGTTTAAGATATATTTTCAAATATATTTGCTTCATTTTCATCTTTTTTTGTCCTATACGAGGATTAAATTTGTTTAGAAGAATCTTGCGATATTACACGATATATAACAATAATATAAATTATCGACTGTGACTAACTGACTTTATTGAAGTTATTTATACATTTTATAAATTTCAGTGACGATCACTTGCTTGGCATTGCTGATATTGATATTCCTTTGACTATTACTTGATAATATTGCAATTTCATTTTAATTTTGTTTAATTTTGTCACTCGAATCTTCGTTCAAACGGGACTTTGAACGAAATAAAATTAAAAAAGTAAGGCTTTCTATTCGTGGCGAGCTTTTTAACACGAGAGGAAATTGCAGATTGATGTGGCGGCTGAGAAAGTGAATGATCTAAATGTTCCTGGCGAACGTAATGAATGTGATTTTTATGAGAGGAAATAAACCATTGTATGATACGTACTTTTGTGCTGTAAAGAATGAAGCTGTTCTTTTTGTGTGTTGGTATCAAACTGATTGCTCTAACCCATTAACGTCTATAAAACTGAGATACGTTAATGCAGCAATAAATCAGTGTGCAAACTACTGATATTAGTTATTGTTAGCTGAATATAATATACATATGTACGAACTGAATTACAATGTGTTTGCAAATAGAACTGGTTAGCTCCACTTTCTTTTTAATTTTATATACGATCGGGCTATTTAATTCAGATTTAAATCAATTCACTTTTCACTTCATTTTTATTCTCTTCAATTTCTAATTAATTTGATTTTATAAATCAGTAGTTTGAAAATGTCTAAATAAACGAGATAGATGACATAGCAGTATGATAAAATATTACCTTGTGTGATATATAAAATAATATACTCAAATGTGAATAAAATGCTACTCTGTACGAGGTGGAAAGTGGACGAATAAATAGAATACTAAAAATAAATATGAAATGTGGATGATAAAAACACACGCAGACGTGGTAAAATATTTCACGCGATGAGATATATAGATAACTAAATAAAAGTTATAAATAAATACTGCACACAAGTGTGACAAAGTATGATTGAAATGAAACAGACGAGTAAATAAAGTTCCAGAAAATAGATGAACTCAAGCGCACGAAGGAATTTAATTAACAATTCTAAGAGAAATGAAACGGAAATTTTAAAGAGGGAAGGGATTCACGGTCGATTAAACGGCAATGAAAACCTCGCGAAGTCGAACGACTCGAGTCGAAAACGATCGGCCCGCGATAGCAATTTGACGGCACTGTTAATTAAGTGTCATAAGTAAAACGGTAAAACCAGGCGTGTTGCTCTCAATTTTGAAATCATTCGCCGAGCTCCCTCAGAGAGATATCTGATCGCACCTGGTTCACCCTGAGAGATCGAACCGAGAGGCATAGATATAAATCGACGGGACCGCGCGATCACGCGGAGAAACGCAACGATCCGAAGGAACAGGTCTTGAACGATACGCGATATCATTTCCAACGATACGGCCGATTTCTGCTCAAACCGCAACGATCGAAATCCATGTGAAAATGATTCCCCACGATTTTTTCATCGTCAGATCGAGATTCGCGATAACACGTGACAGATTCGATACGAATTGATTTGAGCGTAGCCAAAATTAAGAGTATACTTGCATTAATAATTTTATTATTATGTATGTATGGTTATATATATAGAGAGAGTTATGATACACTTGTATTTAATAATTCTATTATCATCATTATTTGTTTTATTTATTTTAGAAAGATCGCGCAAATAGTAGAGTCATTGATGATCATCAACAGAATTGGTCAGACAATCATACGATTGAGTACGAAAGATTACTGCATTAATTATAATTGATAGTACAACGTATTATAATAATACAATAGTATAATAATACAATTTAAGTATTTAACAATGACATAACGATAATAGAACATTAAAAATTACACAGGCTATCAAATCTAAGATAATGTTCAAAGGTCCTCAATTCTCTTCTAACCGCGGCTAACGTCAATAGACACGCCGAGGCAAAATTTCCATAAATCAATTGGGTAACGTCAATAAGCGCTTTCAATGTTCTCTAGTCATCTTCTTCATGTAAATGCATATATTTTATTCTATTTTATTTGACGCGGTGTTTAGCAATTTATTCGATTCGAAATTCCTTTATTTTCGTGTCTCTTTCTCGAGGATTGACCAATTCCACTGTAATTAATAATAATGATAATAATAATAATAATAATTAAAAAATGATAATTTTTTCCATTAAACAATTACGTATACTTTCTAGTTGATGACCATGTACTTTCTATTAACAAATTCCTAGCCAAAAAAAGAAGAAAAAAAAAAACGTCCTGCTTTCGTAACTCGTCCCCCGAAATTGAAACGTGAAATTCACATGTTCATACTTATATGGAATTTTCCTCTAAAGGCGGGGGGTGAACGCCACGACAGAAGAAAGATGCTACGCGTATAAAACGGCTTTATAAACGACTGCCCAGATCCGCGTGCGAGATTAGTCCGAGAAAAATTTAATTAAATCGGAGCGAGCAGCACAACGTGAGAGAATGATGATAGAATACAATAGGGCAATAGCGCCACGATAGCGGTGCGATTGCACTTTGGTTTCCGAGGTGACGACCGAGTCATCAGCCGGAAGAATAATGGTTTTTGGCCAGGAGAACTCTCTTTCTAAATCTGTCCACCAGCCATCGACCCTGTTTTCCGAAGTGCTGCTTTCGAGAAGACCCCGAAAACGCGTGAATGAGACAACATTATTATTCCTACGAAAATCTTATTGGCAACGAGAGAACTTCGTTCGAACATTGGCCGATGGCAATTTCCCTTTTAAATTTAGATATAATTATATTGATTGCGTTTTCTCGTTAGATACGTTCTCGGTTCAACTATTGTTACTCGAGTAAAGCGAAATGAGCGAACGAAACCCAAACACTGTTAAATCTAAATAGATCTTAAATATTATTGGGGGTGTAAAGAATGTAAAGAATATTGTTATTTTCTTATATTTATCGAATTATTCTATCGATTCTACCGATCACTTTGTACTGATGTTATATTTATGTTTTACGTATAAAATAAACAGCTTTGTTAATTTAAAGAATTTTATAATTATACGATTCTGTACGTTTTTAAAAACTAGCTGATTTTGAACCTCTTCTCCTTTACTTTTTTTTTTTTTTTTCAACAAGCGTCAGCTATTAACAAACTACGGGATACGAGCAAGTCAGTAAAGTTTGAAATAAAACGATTTTGAAAACTGCGTGTTTTCTTCTTTTCTGTTAACCAAGTTTCTCAGTGATTATTGGCACAAAGAACTTCCAATGTTGAGAAGAATTTTGTTTCTAAGGTACCCTTCAAGATATAACAATGTACAATTTAGAAATTTAGGGATTTACAAATGCGAGAAAGAAACAATCACTAGAAAATATTGCGAGTGCCAGATTAAACTTTATCCAATTTTAGAGACACATATATAAACATCATATTAATAAATTAATTAAATAATAATAATAAATTATAGTATTAATAATATCAATTATTAACACCAGTAGTATTTATGTTAATAATTAAAGTGTAATACCAATAATACCAATTATTAAATAAGTAATACTATATATATATTACAAATTAATATTATATTATCAATCGTAAACAACAATGCAAATAATAAATCAATTTATTAATTAATTGACACAATATATTATATTATTATATTAATAGTTTAATTGAATAATGTTAATCAATTGTGGTATTAATAACATTAAATAATCGACAATTAATAATATTATTAAAACAAGTAAATACCACGGTACTATAAATTACTATCTAAATAATTAAATAATACTGTAACACTATAAATTAATATTCTCGTTTGTATATTATGATATTAATAATCAACAATTAATATTATAAACACTACGTTACAAACATCTCGAAGATTGTATTCAACATCATGACACACGCAGATGGCGCGCAGCAAGAATGCAAAAGTTTTCTATTTTTTTTGGCACTCGAATGATTTTCTACGAGAACGACTCGTCGAACAACTGAACATCACGGTGGTTACATCACTCGAGCAAAGAAACTCGTGCAATTTATCGAGCATTCGAAATTGGTGAAGAGAACCGCGATCGAAGGCGACATTTTCTTTCGAAAACTTTCTTGCAAAGCATTAAAACAAAAAAAAAAAAAAAAAAAACTAAATAGCAATTACGATTAACAACAAATACGCCGACATTAACCTTTTCTCTCTCTCTCTCTCTTTCTCTCTCTGGCGACGTACGAAGTGTCTGGCAGTTTCGCTGAGAATAGCCGAACTAGGTCGTAACCCAGTTGAGAGGATCGTGTCGCGGGCAAAGCCAGTTTCTATCTGCTGAACAAGCGTACCGTTTGCTTTCCTTTCATAAATAATCGTCATATCCGTTCTCTCTGTTTAGGACTGGACTAACTCTCGTTACACGCTATCATTTGATAAACTATTGATCATCGAACCGGCGCAACTCCCCGTTTACGCAAATTAGCAGCGTGAACTTGCTCGACCGCGAAATTACACGCATCTCTCTCTCTCTCTCTCTCTCTCTCTCGCTTTATCTCTTTCTCTTCAGATGCAAAGGCCAGGAATCGCCGATCGGATGACGCGAAAGAATTATTCAATCTTCGATTGTAATTTGTTTGAACTATTCTTCGCTTCGGCGAACAGTATGCAACAGAGCGTGAGCGAAGCGCATCGTTTTGACGTGTCGATACCAAAACACACCAAGAGCATATTATCATACTAGCTGCATGTGACAGGTGATTGCGCCATTTTCTGTTCCCTAAACTTCGCAACGATGTTTTATTACTCCCTCGGAGTGGTTGCCGGTGGTTAGAATTATCGTTGGTTGCTTCAACCCTTTGAAACCAGCTCGCGTGTCACGCTGAAATTACTGCGACCTCCGAGATTTCACTCGGTAATCTTTGAAAAATTATTAGAAATAAATTATAATAATAATAAATAAATAAATAACATTGAATTTTCGCCATTGTGCATTGATTTGCCTAATTTTGAAATTAAATTAAACGCAACAACATTGAAAACAAATCGAAGGGTTAACAATCAATCTTGTTATTAGATACATTATTTTGATAAACCAATATTATTTTGACCGATTATATAACATACATATAATAGACGTATATATATATATAGTATTATATATTATTACTAATTTGTATATAATATCATATATCATTTTAACTAATAGTTGAAAAAGGTATTGGCACGCTTTGTGAAAAAACAAACGATTTATTCCCATAAATTTTCACTGCGTGCACAGTGGCCAATTTCCAAGTAGTAGTAGGTTATACAATAACAAGACACAAGAAATGTAAAAATTCCGAAAAAAATATCGACAGTACCGGTCTACGTTTAACGATGAAATTTATTGGCAGAATAATATGATTTAATTCAATTAATCAAACGAAGGTCGCGGATGAATCAATTGAAATGAGGCATTGTTCGAGATGCTCGTTTAAAAATTAGCAACGAACGGCCTAAATCGATACGTACTACACATCGAATCGTGACCAAGTAAGAGAAGCAAGAAAAGGGAAACGCCAAAGCCTCGATTATCCACGCGTTTCAACGAACGAATCGGTGTTTTTCTAGGCTCGGAGATCTAAACTCGGAAGACGACTCGCGGGGCAGCAGGTGATCTCGACCTGAATTTCCAACCTAATTGAACGAAACGGGGCGAGCGAAGATTACAATGGGGCGACGATGATTCGTTCCATTTCCGTTTCGTACCAAACACGAAACACGCCTCCACGTCTTTTCATTGCATTCGTCCTCTCCATACTTTCTGTCCATCGCGCGGCTTTCCGTGGCCTTGAAAAACGAATTTTCCAAGTTTCCTAAGTCAAGATGGAAGAAAAATACTTTAAATACTTTATTTATACATGGAATATTTCCACAAAGTATAACCATTACTATTATTTGTTATATTTATCTACTATACGCGTGGTTAAATTTCTCATACGACGTGTAATACAGTATATAGCATCACATTTGAAGAATTAAACAAATAAAGTTAAACGCGTACATATATGAATATGTAGATACGTGATATGAACATAAAAATGTAAGTAAATATATGAACGTATAAATATAAATACATATATAAATATATACGCAGTATATACGAACATGTAACTATAGATACATAGATATGAACATATAAATATAGATACATGTATTATATATTATACATTATACATATCATATAATATTGTATGTATCATAGTAATGTAATAATATTATATAATATCAATATAATATTATATTAATATTACAGCCATCATATTCTCATTGAAAAATACCAAGTCAATCGATAGGACCTTTTGCATTTTCTATTTTTTTATATTCGTACGCGCGAATGTATCTCAGTCGGTATATTGTACTCGCGCGAGTTGCATCAATTATGTTTCTGCTGGAAAAAAAAAAAAAAAAAAAAAGAAACTAACGTGAAAGTGTATTTAATTTCAGCCGCGAAAAGTCGTTCGCCGAGTACGTCGCGTCTCGTTTCGGCTCGTTGATTCGTTGCATTTCGTATGCAACGGATGTTGCACCGGCTGACAAACCTGCCGTTACAAGGATACCAGCAGCAGAGACCGGTGGATAACCAGAGGATTCTGCTCTTCGCACTAGCTGGGGACTAAAGTGCATTTCCTCCTCCTCGCGCAATGAGGTTACGAGATTGTTTCGCGCCGCCCCGAGGCTCTTCCTGCTGTTCCATTTATTTCGCGTGTTCTCTCGTATCGTTAACCGCCAATTTTTCTTTGACATTCCGTTCCGACATTCCGGCATTCCGTTATTTATTTATTTTCATCGACTTTGTAACGGTAACGATTGATATCCGTGTGTGAACCTTTTGATTTTTTAACACCGCCGTTATATACATCTTCTCATTGCGCGTAATTTATTATTTACGTTTTATCTTATTGTATCTTCAATTTTATTTTTTTATTATGAAACGTTCGTGTCATTGTCATGTGACATGTTTCTCTTTTTTTTATAACAAAACGACGTTTCATTATATTCTTCGAACGAAGGCGTTTTTCTTTCAAGTTACTGATATAATAATAAAAATAAATATACTTATTATGTAATGTAATGTATAATGTGTAACAAGTATATCTATTTTTTATAATACATACATTTGCAATTAAACATACACAATGCTTGTATTTTATGTTCGATAAATTTTCTATTTCACGTATATCTTACGCGTGTATTATATATTTAATAAATATATAAGATGATATTTTGTGTTAATTCATCGGTGAATCACTGCTTCGGACAAATATAGAATTCTAATGCAATTAATCGTTTTTCGATTGATAATATCGATCACGATTTGCATTAGAATTAAATGAGTTAAGCACGATGAGAAATAAATGCTGAGTAAGTATTTCCTTCAGGGTTAGAAAAGAAATGAGACTTAACTATTTCAGGGAAATCGCGATAATACTGACCTTGATAATTCGCTGGAAAATCTCATTTGCGAGATGACGATACTTGATCGTTTAGCTATAAATAAATAAATAAATGGAAGCACGAGGAGGAACGACAGACATTCTAGATCTGGCGCGAACGATCAATTATCTAAATTACGTACGAACTTTGACACACGTCGAATTCCATTATCAAAAATTTTACCGTCTGTCGAAAAACAGACGATCGATTTATTTTCAGTCTTATTTTCAGTCGTTCGTTCACTTCGAAAGTTTTGTTTGGTTGCAGCTTTTTACATTAAATCTAAATTTACAACTAAAATCGATCTTTGTCAAATTAAATATTGAATTAAGAAATAAATGTTATTCAGAACAAGTACCAGCCGTTAATTAAATAACGAAATATAATATAACGAAAGAATACTGAAATTTATATAGAAAATAACGACGTATTCTATATTGCAATTACTTCGATTTAAACGCAACAAGGTTATATTAAAATTTATCTTTCTAAATGTCAAATGTATATTCGATGTAAGTGTTATTCAGAACGATCGTGTGATTAAATAATACAATAATACAAGAATATTAATATTAATATGGAGATATCTCGTATTTTAATCATAATTACTTCGAACACGAGGAACTTGTATTTCAATTGTCCAATTTTTTCTTTCGATTATTCGTTGCGATATTTAAAAAAAAAGAAAAATAAGAAATTCAAAGAGATGATATTACGTCGAGATGAAATATATATATATATATATATATATATATTTCAGATATATTTTAATCGCAATGTTTTTAAACACAAAGGATATATTTTAATATATTATCTGTATTAAATAATATATTATCTGTATTATATTAAAAATTCCGTAGAAAATAATATTATGTACGAGATCTTAAACGTATTTGAACCTTTTGCACTCGATTGTCCCTTAAAGCCAATAGCTCGGACTTTCATTTTTTTTTTTGTAATTTGGTGATAACGATAATGATAATGAACGTATACATTTGGCGTTCTATGACGCGACGTATTATAATATCTGAAACAATGAGTGAAAGCTATAATAACCACATAAGAAGAACGAAAGAATTTCAGAAGAAATTTCTGAAAACAGCCCCGAGCCAATCGACAGTCAATAATTCACACAAACTGGACTTCTTGCTGCTTCTTACGAAAGTTTAAAAAACTTTAAAAAATGATATAGGATATTGAAACATTACACTTGTTCTAGCAGATGCACGTTGATAATTGCTCTAAATTTAAACGATATCGACCACTTGAATGACTTATTTCCAATACCATGTCACTTTATTTGAAACGATGACGCTTTGTAAATAAATTGCTGGCAGATGATACGAGAAAAGTTCGCCAATGGCAAAGGCTCAATTTATCCATTGCAATTCTCCTCTCATCGTTCGATGCTTCAGCTCCAAAACGTGTGTAACTACAGGGAATAACATCTCACGCGTCTCGTGAATTAGATTAAACAATTGGATTAAATATATTTCATCTTATCCGATTTCTCAACGAATATCGCGTCTGAAAAGCAACAAATAACTCTCTGCAATTCGGAACGCATTCGATCGCATGTACGCAGCTACGATTCTCGATTTAGTTTTAACGAGGCTCGATTAAATAAACCGCTGATTTACCGCCGTGATACAAATGAAAGAACGAATATAAAAACAAATCGATGAGAGTGTAAATGTGTGTGTGTGTGTGTGTGTGTGTGTGTGTATATATATATATATATATATATCAGTCGTTGCACCTGTTCCTCAACGCGCAGACGACAGTGTTCAATTCTTGGCACCATTTCAACGCGTTCCTTCTGATTCTTTTTTTTTCTTTTTTTTTTTTATACCTGTGACAGAAATGCCAGAATTATTTCGCAACAGAAAGAGAGGAGGGGGGATTTGCAGGGACCAAATTTTAATATTTAATTTAATTTTCACTGTGGCATAGAAGCAGGTAGAAACGATATTTAATTTAATCGTAATATGCAGAAATATTGTCACTGAATGTTTTCTCACTGCTGACTGCTCTAATTAATTTTTGTATGTACTTTTTTTTTAATTATATTTTTTAATGTTCATCTTCAGTAGTCAATTGGTGACATTAAGCTAAAAGAAAAAAGAAGAAAGAAGAATATTTGTTTAACGTGTGTGTGTGTGTGTGTGTGTGTGCAAGTTGTATTATATCTCCGAGACACATTATTTTTCTTTTTACTATCTATTAAAATTAACAATGAAGGAAATTTTCTTTCCATTTGTTTTAGATTATCCTAATCGATTAATAACAACGATGCAGGAATATAATTTTCAAACGATCATATTTGTAACAAATTTAAATATTTTAGATTCGAAACATAAATAAATCGATATAGATTTTCGAGCTAATATTATTAGTTAACACAGTATATACAATGAATTTACAATTTAGATTATTATTAATTTATCGTATATCTTCAATTTAAAAAATGATATTAATATTATTCCGAAAATAATGTACAATATATGTATTAGATATATTCTAATATTATCGTATTATTTTATTACATTATTATATTACAATAAAATAAACGCACAATATATTATACTTCACTTTTAACTATTCATTTTCAATTACTTCTAAAAAGTGTCTGAACTTTTTATTTCCTGAACCGACCGCGATATAAATTTAAAATCTAACGAATAATTATAAAAAAAACTTCGATTTTCAAGGATCTTTACAAAATTTATATCAAATGAATTTTGGTTAAATGCTATAATTCCGTAAATTATTTTATAATTATTTCAAGGAGTAAAAACTCCATAACTATAATAACGACTTTATAGTAACGACGAACATACGTTCATAACGAATTGAAGATCCGCCTAAACAAATGTTCGAGTACTAGAGTACCGTACAGATAATCATAATGAAATAATTGGTTCAAGATAACGTATTTCGACGTATTGAACAAATATATCAAAACTACACGTTTACGGTAAAAATAAGAACCAAGAATTTTTATATAAACCTACAAGTCAGAAAACATACTTCATTCGTCACTTCATGCTTCACTCACTCCGGTGTCAAAAAACGGTGTTTCAAACGTTTTGGCAATCTCGAGCAGAAAATTGAAGTTTTTTTTATAATTATTCGTTAGATTTTAAATTTATATCGCGGTCGGTTTAGGAAATAAAAAGTTCACACTTTTTAGAGGTAATTAAAATGATCATTCACGGCGAACTAAAAAGAAAGACTGATTGTGAGACAGATGTCTCGCCGAGACGAGACGAGACGAGACGAGACGAGACGAACTTGAAACGCTCGAAAGCTCTGTCTGAGTAGAGAATCACGAATCGTTAGGCCATCAAAAAAAAAATCAAGCGTCGCGGGCTTTAATGGCCGGTTATACACTCGTCGGAAATACGAGGCATTTACGAGGAAAGCTTGCCTGCTAGAAACGAACGCACAGCATTACGCAACGTTATGTTCTCCATTTGCTAGGCGAGCATCAGCTCATCCGCACGCCATTTCGACGCGACACCGTCTCTTTTCTTTTCCGTCTTTTTACTTTTTCCGTTATTGAGCCGGAAAGAAACGCTCAATAACGGTGGATCGAAAAGAACTAAATTAACATTCATTATCATCGTACGTTATCTGGAAAATCAAATTCAAAAGCAACAATCTTTGTAATCCAGTAATCAAACACTCGACAATTCGTTTTAACTCGAACGTAGTTCCTTTCCTGAATTAATTACGTCATACTTTCAATTTATATCCTTGCAAGAACGAATTTATTTATATTTATTATTAATATTTATTATTATATTTGTTACACTCATTTCGGACATCGATTTGTTGAATTAAAACGTTGTTCTCTTTTCCTTTAGTTAATTACCTCCGATTAATCGCGCCGATTTGAACACGGATTTACGAAATTTTCCATTTATTTTTATGTTTCGCAAAAATCGAACGCTCGCAGTAGCAGGCAATCAGATAAATTGACTCGTGAACACAGTCTTTACTATTCTCTTTATTTACTTACCGTATTCTCGATTCACCGTTCCATGCGAACGCGAGTTGAACGAAGTTGCCGAATTTCCGCCCGTTTATTAATATCAGCGAGGTTCAACGTCATCGCGTATCATCGAGTTCGCGTGACGAGCTCGCACGTAACGCATATAGCACCCGATTCTATATGCGAAATGATGTAAGAAGAAAACGTACGCACGTACGTACGTGCTTGCAGCGGCACTAAACGTTTCAGGCTCTAAACGCGGCGAAGAACGAGAAGAAAAAGGCGACGAACGATGAAGAAAAGAAGCGCGTACGCACGCGAGACCGGCGCGAAAAAGAAGAAGAAGAAGAAAAAGAAGAAGAAGAAAAAAGGAGAAGACGCGTGGTCGAAGCTGAAGAAAACGCGAGAAAGAAGAGGCGGTGCCTCTCTGCATTTGTCGTCGACTGTTCCGTATTTATAACGAGTTAACCAACTCCGCTGGACCCGGGCCAGCGTCATCGGTTCTCCGTGTTCCACGTTTTTTCTCCCTTTCCCGGTTCTGTTTGGTTCTGCATGGCTAACCGAGGAACCATTCTCCGAAGGTAACGAGTCTCTCCTCTCTCTATTGGGAATGCTTGTTGTTGCCAGCCGAATGCACATAGTAAGTGCTCGCGACACCTGCGCAGCTGCTTTCAAAATTGCAGAAAAATCGAGATCGCGAATCTCGAGTTTTATGTATGCTGTGTATTCTGCAGCAGTGTGTGGGAAGCAAAGATTCCTAAGCTTAATAATAAATGGAAAGTGTGGAACGAGATTTCTTTTTCTTCTTCTTTTTTTTTTTTTTCGTTTCGTGTTCAGATCAATCTTTTCGCGAAACACGTATCAAAAGCGTATTTCCTTGAAAACGAAGCGAAGAGATATTCTGTGCGTGTAATATTTTCTGTTTGCATTTAGAATTTAGCCAAATTCCGGCTAAAGCTGATAATGACAAACTTTCAAACTCTCGAGTGAGCCTTGAAAAGTCTCAGGTAAAAAAATTTCATTTACACACTTTCCACTTATTTTTCTTTTTCACGAGGAACTACTTTCTGTTCGATTTCCTGACAGAATATGAAAATGACCCTGTATATATTTCAATTAAATCGTACATAGTGGAAATAAAGCGAGCAAGTATTAAAAATATTCCATCACGAAGAGGACTGTTTGAAATGTAACATGCAAAAATAAGATCAATGATATTAATGATATATAAATGAATTGTTGCTTGTTATTCTGTTTCAAGCAACGAATCGTCTCGATAATACTAAACGATCATTTGCGCAAATGACTAAGATAGATAGAATTCTAGAAAGTGACTGATGATAAAAGTATCATCGCAGACTGACAGAAATGATTCCGTCAGTTTTTCAACTGAACGATACATAATTAATAACCTTTCTCGTGATCTTAACCAGATGAAATTGTACAAAATAACTCGACTCGACATTTTCGGAAAGAGGAGATCTCGCGTAAACGTGCAAAACGCGCAGATTGAAAATTGCGTGAAAATCGTAAAAAATCGTAAAAATTTGCGAAAACAAGAGGACGTAATGTGGTTAAATGGCGAGTGTTGCGTCGATTAACTCGAATCTCTGCTTTCATTCCTGCGTCTGGCTGGGATTTAAATTGGACTGCGTCCAAAGATATCGAAGGGAAATTAAGGAAGAGCGAAAATAACACCGAGGGAAAGTTACGATAACTGATACGATTAATTTTGGCCAACCGAGAATTATCGGTAACAGATGATTAAGAAATTTTACTCAAATTTACAATTAACATATATATATATATATATATATATATATATTAATTTTTACCGTCAGAGTTGGTACAACAAACTATACCGTGTCAAGTTAAAGTAATCGCGTCAAAGTACAATATACACTGTAATTTACATAATCATCAGTGTTACGACAACTTGTTACATATGTATAATTTATTATTCTTTGCATTTTATAGAAAGTGTTACACTACTTGTGCATTCGAATGTTGAGTAATCATAAACATTTTCTAAGACAGAATTCTTTTTACTTGCACCGCGAACGAGACATTTTAATTAACGCGAAATAGCTTAATATTAGGTAACCAAGAAAGTTCTGTCGTTTCGATTATGATAGTAAAGAACGACGCAAAAATATATAAACGTAATTCTTTTAATTACCAGAACAACTATTTTTATTACGATAAACGAATTTTTCATAGATCTTTTACTTCTTCTTCGTGAAACCTTCTAAGATTTTATCGACTTTTAATCAGATTTTATTCTCTCGTTTTTTTTGTTTTTTTTTAATCGTAAAGAAAGTTACGAAATATAACAAAATAGAACAGTGGCAAGCACATACATAAATTTTAAATACTACGTGTCGTTTTAGAAAAATCACTTGTCAAAATAGGAAATTATTTCTGGAAAAATAAAATAATATATTTCTACGTTTTCCCACCGTGTTTTCTTGTCAGAGAACAAACAATTTTGTTGGCTGCCTAATATAGGACAATATTGCGTAAAAAAGTTCAAGTTCACAACTCCATTAATCCTTTTTCACACTTCCTCAAATAATTCTATAATCAGAGAATAATTCTGCAATCGTTTCATTTATTAATAACCAAATTCCTCTGTAAATGGAAATACTCCGAACCTAATTTTTCCTTGTAGCAAGTCGATTTATCATTTATTATATTTTGAGTGGATATTATATATTATATTTTATAATATAAAAAATATATACATATTTTATAATATAAAAAAAATTTATAGTGAAACATAATAAGTAAAAAAAGTATCTCTATAATATAAAATATATCAAGTATATATATTATACATAAAATTATATTAGTATAATATAAAAAATATTTTATGGTATAAAAATAGTTTTGTACTTTTAAAATATGATTACACTTGATACACTGTGATCAAAATTTACAGAAATACAAAATAATTCTATAATCAAAGGTTATAATCGTGTCTTCTGTTAAGAATCGAATTCCTCTCTAAATATACCCCTAATCTAGCATTTTCTTGTAAAAAAAAAAGTAAAATTAATTTACTTATGGACTTGTACTTTGCTTGATTGATTTATTACTTATATACTTTAAATGGATGTACTTACAACACGTTTACATTTTGTAATATAGCATCTTTTCAAACGATTACATTTTAAAATGCATTTATAGAAATACACGCGTCGAATAACACACAGCCAGATAGATGTTATATAATATAAGATATATGTCATATGTTATAATCGTGTTTTCTGTTAAGAATCGAGTTTCCTCTCTAAATGGAAATGCCCCCGACCTAATCGTAGTCCTGCAACCAATTCGACGTTTCTGATAAAGATTTTCACCGGGGAAATAGCCGGTGGTGCGCTTGCGGCGTAGCCTCGAGTTCCAGGGAAATCGGAATATAACGGAACCGCAAAAAGGGAGAGGCCAGCCTCCTCGAGTGCTATGTAGAAGCTCGTAGATATATTTGCCGACAGTCGCGGAGAGCAAAAGCGTCCGGGGACACGGCGACGAGAATAGTAACTGGTAAGCGAAGTTGACACGATAGAAATCGCCTAGGAGGCCTAGGCAGAGACTATGAGCATCGAGACTTCCGGCGCTTTCATGCGAATTCCTTGGTATTTTGTTGCTGAAACCCCGCGGAATTGTTGTCCAAGATAGGGTGTCGTCGGCAAGACAGAGAACGGCCACGCCGCTGAATAGAGAAAAGAGCCAAAAGGGGGGAGGGAGACGGAGAAAGTTTATAAACCATTATTTACTTTCACGAAGCTCGAAATTACTTTTATCGTCTGCTATCTCTCTGCCAGAGCTCCTCTCGATTTCGCGAGAAACTGGACTGCTTCCAGTGAACACTTCTGGCACGAGAGCAAACACGACACGTGAATACGTGAGAACCGAGAAATTATTTAACTATCGTTGATAAATTGATAAATTGATAAAACTGATCGATTCAATTTTTGCAAACTGCAAAGGTCTCGTTCGCTTCGATCGAGTAAATTATCGGTCACGGTCGATGCGATACGGAGATATATCTTGAAATTCAAATAATTTTATACCTGTTATCATTTATTCAAATAATAATTATTGAAATGAACAATTGTAAATACATGATCGACATAAGAAATTGAAAAAAGAAAATAAAATAAAATGTAGCGACTCACGAAATTATTTGAATGTTTGCTGCATAGAATTTTGTTCGAAATTGCAACAAAATACAGCTATCATTGCGGATCTTTGCGCGTTTATAAAAATATCTGGCAATTCGTTATTTTTACTATACCACATTATTAACAGCGTATCAATGAAATAAAAGACAATGATATAATAAACTGAATCACACCGTTATTACATTATTATTCTACTATTATTTTTAACAACATTTCAATACTTTCAATGCTTGATGTTGGAAAATTTATAGAAAAAATTAAAAACTAATTGACTAAATAAAATTAGATTAGGTTACATATTTTTAAACATCATCTGGCTGCAAATGAAATTAATAATAATAATCTCGTGAGTCAGTTATACGATTCATTCGTTCATTATCTCATCAAAATGCAACTGTACAGTCTAAAGATCGTATAATCGAGCTTACAAGTACGTACATTGTTCGCGAAAAGATCGCGGAACACTTTTGGCGCTCGTTTCGAGCGAATCGTTATTACTAGCGAATCGTCCTCTCGGTTTCAACAGCGGCCGAAGCCAAATGCTATGGTGAATTCCGACGTAATGTCCGGATACCGCAGGCCACGTTTCAACGGCACGAGGAAACGCGCAAGATCGTTTGCCGTCTTAATGGTCTCTCTCTGGTTTCTAGCACATAGGAACACACCGGCTTTCCTCGCCTCGAGAGTTAACTTGCTGAACTTTTTTACGATTGCGAATGCCAATCGAATCTATCGTTCACCGGCACAACTCGAACTTTATCTGCACAACCTCGTGCACCGCGTGCGAGCTTCTTTCTTTTTTTTTTTTTTTCTTTTTTTTCGCGACGCCGATTTTACTCGATGTTTGGTTAAACGAATACTTTTTATTAAATTTCTTAAAAATTTTAAATTTCCATTAGATTTCTTCTTCGTTCGCGAATCAATTCGCGATTGAATTCTTTTCACAAATGGGAGAGCGAACTGACGATGTATATTTTCTATATTTTCTATTCCTCCCCTATGGTTATATCTCTCTATGGTTAATATGGTATTTTTGAAAGCTAGATGGCAAACTAGATGCACGAAGATTATTTCTGTTCAAAGGCTCCCTTGTTTTTTTGGGAATATTTGATATTATAATTACTGAGAGATGTTTAAATGTAACTGTACACGTCGCTCGCGAAAGTATTTGAATATTTATAGAAACTTTCTCTAGATATGTTATTTGCGTTGTGTAAAAAATTTTGAAATTTTGTACGCTACTCTCTCTCTCTCTCTCTCTCTCTCTTTTGCATCTGACTAGATTATATTTTTTGGTCAAGTTTGAAACAAATCTATATATATATAGTGAAATTACAAGATATTAAATGTCAGTATACACATCACAAAAGTATTTAAACGAATTATTTATTAATAAGTGTTACAATTAATATTCAGCGGGGCTATATTTAATATTTATTACATGCCTGAGATGGCTATACATAGACGCTATTTACCAATTATCTATTAGGTATTAATAAATCTTAGCGAAATATAGCTCAGTGGAACTGTATTTAACACTTGCTACACACTCGAGATGGACATACATGCTGTACTAATTTTTTTACTAATATATCAATATACATTTCTAATAATATCTAGAATTTTTAAATATACATTTCGAGATCGGTTCCAAATTTTTCTAACACAAACAGAATTTTGAGATATTTTCAAGTAGCCTCACTTGCGACACTAACAAAAATAAAAAAAATAGCGTCACTTGCGATAAAGCACAGTTTATCGCTACTTAAATAATCTTGTAATGTTAATTTGAGCAAAATGCCGCAGAGACACTCAATTATGAGAATCAATTAAATCTCATTTGTCTCTGTGAGACCTTAGCCAATAGATAGCAATGATATCGCTCTTTCAAATTCATGTGAAACTATGTTGTATTTTATAAATGCATCTATTATTATTAGATTCATCCCGAAATGAAAAATGTGTTATTTTTTTTTTTTTTTTAACTAACGAAATGACGTCTGATTACGTTACAAAAACTGTCTTTCGTTCCTCGAAAATTAGGTAATAATTTAGAAACGTGTTAAGCAAACATGATCGTCAATTGATAATGTATCTGTACGAGTCAAGCAGAGACAACGAGAAAAGAAATTCTTCGACGAAGCTTGCTCGAGGTACATATACCAAAAGTCTTCAAAGGGTTTCACGCAGAATACCTTGAAGAGCTGCTTTAGAACGATTTGACAGCTCGTTATCTAAAAGAGGAAGATAACCGTGTTTTTAGAAGACGTTTACTTCATCAATCTTACACGAAATTTTTTCAATTTTCCAGCAAGGTCTGTTTCTCTCGAACCTTGAAAATTAAATATGTTTTCGTTGTAAATATTTTCCCCCGAAAATATCCGACAATGTTTCGCAATTTTGACAAATTACAGAGTTGCAAAATAATTGAACTGCAATATCGTTTTACTATTTTATAGTCGTCCTATAATAATAGAATATTACGACGTGATTAAATTGATTTTTAAAGGCTGTTTAATAAAAATTATCTAAATTATTCAACTATTAAATATTAAATATAATTATTAAATTATTTAAATTTAAATTTCATCTTTGAATCGTCAGACGAATTGACAAGTTCCTAAAGTAACTAGTGATATTTAAATAATAAATGTAGTAAATGTGAGTTATTGTATCTTTAATTTAATTTAAATCTGGCAGTACCACAAAAAGATAGCAGACGCTACTTGTAATTACTCTAATTTATTATTCATTTGTCAAACTTCATAGACGTAAACGTTCAATTAAACTCAAACACTGTTACTCCAAACCAAACGAACAGATCCAGATTTGATCATTTATGAATAGTATTGTACAACTGCGATTCTCAATCAATTGGTCCATACTCCAAAATAGTGACGTTATTTAACTCGATCTCCACTTAAATTTCAATTGCTGACCTTATTTAATTCGATGATCGTTCAATTAATTAAATTAACACAACTTCTTACTGAATATGCTTAAAGAATAGTCTTAATCGATGGTCCGGGTGCTTAATAAAAATCGCTGAAATATTTTCAAAACTCGTCGACTGACACAGATTTTTTTTGTGTAAATGTACAAGCTTACGCATGGAAAGTCGATTTTCTTTTTTCCTCGCCGATCTATAAGACCGCTCGTTGGCTCGAACGAGAGTGGTAACCCTAGCATGGCAATACCTTGGACCGGTTCTACCAGATAGTAGATTCTGTAGAACCACCATCACGAAAGCAACTTAAAACACTTACGAATTGCAAGATCTTACGGTATATTGCGCGAACCAATGGGCACGTTTTCGTCTACGTTTCGTCACGTTGTTAAATCGAAATGCAAAGCGAACGCGTGCTGAACCGACGAGAAATCAACGATCCTCGCATAACTCGCGTTATCATACGTGTGTAACAATTTCGATTTCTTCTCAACCTTTAGCGAGTGATCTTCGCGATATATCTAAAAATCTAACCTACAACGACTGCGTTATCATTTGTTTCTTCCATAATAATAATAATTATTTATTATTAATTTTAGTAAAGTGTATAACTATATTTTAGTAATTTAGTTATATATGCTTTTTTTTATATTTACTTCTTATTTTCTTGTTTATTTCTTTGATTTATCATTATTTTATTTATTTCCTTATTTATTTATCTTCGTTCCTTCTTTATATCTATTTGTTTCACCGTCATTTTCCATCGTATCGCTGAATTGCTATATAAAGTCGATATGAAAATGAAGAGAAACTAAATCGTTTTTTTGTTCCATTTTAAAAAATTCGTCACCGAAGGAGGTTGTTTCCTTATGATGTATGCATAGATGAGCTATTTTTGCGCTGCTTGGCATTAATGACGCGATTTAAGCGAAAGTTGCAAATAGAAGTTGCCCTTTTGATCAAATACGAGAGCATTTAACCCCCTTGTCTTACAATATCGACTTGCACTCGGTGGAAGAATATGGTTTCCATTTGAAAGAAAAAGCAAATTGCAATATCCTATAAATTGTTGATAAATAGAAACTATCAAATATTTCAATACTTTACAGTCTAAAGTAACATTGCAATTTCAGTAAATGATGCTGATTGATTAGCTGATGAATCGAAAAGAAAATCGTAAGCAAGGGCTTAAGGATTTAACACATTAACACATTAACGATATTTTATTTGTTATTTCTACTTCTGTTGATTTACGTTATTAACACTTCTATTAACACTGGAAATACTGTGCAGTGTGCATCAGTTTTTGCAGTATTGAAAAATGAATCAAAACTATAGAATGAAATTCTTTCAAATAACTTAACTATTAACAGTTGAAATTCTTTCAAATAACTTACTATTACATTACTATTAACACTAGAAATACTGTGCAGTGTGCGTCATCTTTTATAGTATTGAAAAATGAACCAAAACCACAGAATAAAATTCTTTCAAATAACTTAGCTTCGTTTTCGAGAAAATAGGGTTTGCCTATTTCTTTGAGTATGCATGAATTAGAATAATCAAGTACACTTGAATTAATATCCAGACTAGACAGGATAATTCTATGTACGAACAAGTGAAAAATGCAGAATTCTCTCGTTTGGGATTTCGTTTTCAAAAAAAACAGGATTAAAAATGTAGAATTCTACACGTGTACTTGATAAATCTTCGAATTTCATTTTCCCGGAAACTAGTCAAAAATTTATCCTCTCTTTTTTAAGTGAATCGCTCTTCTCTCGTCATCTTTGTAAATAAACTTTCCATAAATATCACATGTAAGAAATTATCACTAATTTTATTACTACACCGAAGCTGTAAGCTGTAACATTTAAATTTAGATTTGAATTTAAATAAAAATTTCAAATTTATACGACAGACACAGTCAGTTTAGTTAGCTCAAACTAACTGTGCTCGTTGTTACAATCTTTCTGTTATTGTCACGTAAAGTACTAAGTACATTTTTCAAGTCATGTTACATTCGGTCAATGACCTTCTATAAACTGATCGGAAAGTATTAACAAAATGGTCGAACGTTAAGAGAGAACAAGTTACTGGAAAAGAGATTTTACGTGAGATCTTACCGATCGTGAGTCATTTCACTAGAATGCAATATGCGATATTTGCTGTCTACACATACGAATTAATGAATGACTGATAACAGCGCGCTAATTTCGCTAATAAAACTCGCGTATCGTTTAATAAATATTTTCTCAATCTTCAAACGCAACGAACATATCCGAAATAATAAGCAACGGTTTGTTCAATTCGAAATTTTAAAGAAACTGGAATTCGTTTCGTAATGTACAATTATGTAATAAAACCTCGTTCTTATTAATTAATGATATTACCATTGTTCGTAATAATTTCGGCCGACGCATCGAAAATGCGCGACAGAGTTGAGACCTGTCGTCAGATATTGAACAGTGCGTTACATATTTATTACACGCCAATGTTACATGCCAATGTGTACCGCACAGTACCGTAAGTGTTGTCAAGTTCAAACATAACGAAACTAAAGTAGTCGAGAATAAAACGCACGAGCGAGACGGCGTCAGGAATCGGTTATATAATATCAAATATTGCAAAGAAAAAAGAAGAAAAAAAAAAAAAAGGAATGGAATAATTCCATTTCAAATTGTAACTCACTGCGCGCTACGATGCAAACAGAATGTTCGATAAGATTCACCAACCAAAATACAGTGTATTCCATTGAGCCGCATCGATATCTAGCAAATTTTCACCGCAGTTTAGCATAAGTGTCCTAATAATTTCTAACGACTACGATAACATACTGACGTATGCGTCAGATATGATTCGAAGGATCAATTCCAGAACGACAAGAAATTCAACAATTTCGAAGACGAAGACGTTACCCAAATCCCAGATCGTTTCTACTTTCGAGAAATTCGGGCAGTTCGAAAGCGTGAGCGTTCTCGACAGAAAGTGAAGTATATTCGCGTATAGTCACGTGACGATACACACACCGCTCACGATTGTCTCGTTAGCCAGCGTTTGAGAATGCACCTGTAGTGTGCGCGTTACTACGCTGAACCAGGCCCAAGAGTTGCATAATTGTCATTTTAAACGAAACTCCGCCATACCGCTGGTACATGTTTACCGCTTACATAAATCACCTCTGCGAAATGAAAAAATCTAACGAACGTCGTCACCGGCCAGCAAGATCGGACGAACGCTCTCTTACGACAGTTGTCAGCCGTGAAATGTCAAATTTCGCCCGAAAGCACGCATAACCTTACGCCGAACGAAGCACGGAATTATCCGTGTGGTATACGAGGTTACGTATTGCGAGCGAGGCATTTGAATAACAACGTAGAATAATACAACGACAACGATCGAAACACGATCTGTAGAAGATTGATGCACGATGTTATACGGAGCGTATAACGTACGAACGACTGACACGCTCTCCGAGGAAACCTGTTACGAACGTGTATACGGTCTCTCTGGCACTCACCTTCTCCTTTGCTCTGCCTGCGTGTTTTTGCACCGTCTTCGCGATCAACGCACCCTTGCTTTCAGCCATTTTTTTCACGTTGCTTGGAAAACGACGGCTTTTCTAACTTTCTCGCCGCAATTACACTGATTTCAACTTCGAAAAGGGCAATCCGACGTCGCTGTCCTCTACACCGAACCACAAACAGAACGCACGAACGGAAGCGCGGAGAAACACTGAAGACTCGACACGAAACTGCGCGCCGAGCCTGAATTATCGCACTTCTCCAAGATGGCGCCTACTGGCAGCACTGTACGTATCTGTATTTGTCGGTATGGTAGAGCAAAAATGATGGGCATTGAATGAATCAATGGGATCGTTGGCTAACAAAGAACAGAATAGACCGGACCACAGACGAGGTATATGAATAGACATTGCACCTTACGGACTTTCGTGGCCCGTGACCTAATATACCGACATAGTAAAAAATCACTGGTTTGTTAGCGCACTCTACGTTTAAACAATGAAGTTAAGGTGAGTTAGGGAACTAGTGAGCCGAATTGAAATAGTGAATATGGTAATTCCGTAGTGTACTGTAGAATCCACGTGGTAGTAGATGCATAAACACGGGGTATAGATGACTATGATTTTTAAAAGAAATAATATTGCCTTATGTTGAATAAAAAACAATGGTCTGTAGAAGAGACTCGAACAATTTGGACGAACCGCAACTCCTTCGAATATACGTTAATCGTATAATTTATCATACAAAATTATTCTGCAAATCTATTATATATTTATTTTATATTAATTTTCGCACAATAAATGCCAGATCATTGCGTTCGGTTGACTGTAATAGGTATCCCTATTAATAAAGATTTTCAGAATTCGTCATTGCTAAATTGCAGGATAGTCCAGGCGAAAAGTGCTAGCGACCACTTATATGAATATTCTGTGTTTGTGTCTTTTTTATTCTTTCTTATTCTTTCTTTGTATCTCTTTTGCTGGGCACAAAATCTGTTCTTAGTTAATCTACTGTTGTTCTTTAAATGTTTCTGTTTCCAGGGGCACTTAACCTCAACGTACTTAACCTTAAACCATGGATTTCCACATTTAGAACGTTTCTTTCAAAATTTATTACGCCGAAGCTGCTCAGTAATCACAATTCCATACACGAGAACAAGCAGTTATATTAATAGGCTGCATCGAAGATTTTTCGATTTAAGAATTTAAATAAAATTGACAACTTATCAGCCTATTGAATATTTATATTCTGATTTACATCCAGAATTTTTCAAGGCCGAATTTGTTTATACCAGGCTAAGCACAATGCTGACAATCATACGGAAATAATCATTAAATCTCATTCCCTGGAAATTTAACCAATCATTTCTAAATCCAAATGCATAATATTTTCCAAAATGTGGCTTATTCTGTACTCCGTCATTTTTCAAAAGCTAGACGAAATAGTAGAATTATCTTCCAGATCGCTTTCATTAGAGCTGGTCTAAATGATTCAAGATACCCACATATTTTGAGCTTTTTTTGTCAGATGTATACTGAATCTGAAAACATACATAACATACCTAAATTCATTTAAATAAATTATGATAATACATTTTAATCAATATATCTATCAGTAGAAAAAGTAGCCTGCTTCTTATGCAGAAAAAAAGGTCATATGGCCAAATTCTGTAAAAACTTTGACCCCTAGCCACTGTTTTTTACACAATTCTAGCTTAAGTCACAACGAAATAGTTACTGATCCAGTCATCCAAGTTGAACAGCCAAAATCTTCCATTTATTCTTGATTTCTGCTACATCGTTATTTACCTCAGATGTATAAACTGTAAGCTAAAAACATTACAAATCGTCCTTCTGTCACCATCAAGATGCATAAACGCTTACTGATTTCAGCTCTTCTAACAACTCATTTAATGATTTGAATGCTGTTAAAGATGACACATAGTAGACATAAAGCAGTTGTTTCTACTAAAGAAATCAAAAAATGCTAAATAGCTAATAGAACAGAGACTTTTCTAGAAGAAATCTCCTTGCTATTGCTGTCTTTCAAGGATCAAATCTTGGATTCTACTCACAATCACCCAGTGAATTTTCAAAGTTGTCTATAGTTCCTATTAGACATGTATGACAATCTCAAAAGTTATTCATAGCTACAATTATTACATCGTTACGAGTTTTCTTCTGAAACTGAAGAAGTCTTCGCTCTAAGCGTCTGGAAATTCAGTCCATCTTAGTTAATTATGACAGCCTCATCTTTGTTGAATCATGGCTGACTCACAATTCATCGAGTTCAGGAAGGACAGAACTCGTTTAAAAGGTGGAGAAATTCTAATTCTTATCAATAAAAACATGACTTTCAGGCAAATTACTAACATTAAATCTCCTGACATCTTAATTGAACTATGTGAAGTTGAACATTATTTAAACTATATTAAACTATAACTCTTTGTTAAATAATGTAAAGCCAGGACTGAATATATATGTCTGCTATAGAACTCCAGGCTTCACTCTCACATAAGATCAGTGGGATCTAATTGTTCAAAATATTGACACTAAATGTAACGCATTCTGGCAGGTGACTTTAACGCTTACCATTCTAATTGGAATTGCAAATATTCAGATAGCAATGGTAGAAGATTTCATAATGCCTTGGAAACTGCTGATTTTCTACTAACAATGATAACTCTTAGACACATGTTAAGGTACACAAAAATTTTAATTGCAATATTGATCTCTTATTACCTACTTTGAATATTTGTGACAAAATTGATACTGTTGTGTATGATGACTCAGTGTTTTGATCACTTCTTTATTTGTTTTAACATTAAGATAAATAAGAACTATTACGAGAAAAGTTAGACAATATAGCCATTATATAATTTATTGGACTGAATACAGTGATGCTTCATCAGTAAAAGAATACAAATATAGTAAGAATATGAAATATAAAATAAGAGTATAAAAAAATATAACGATTCGGAACAGGGTTTGATAATAATAAGGACGAAAAACTTATGTATTTGATTATTTACATCTGTTTAAAATTAAAAAAAGTTGATTAAAATATATTTGTATTTTGTTTTATATAAAGAATGGGACGTATCAAATAAACATTTTTATAAATATTGTTACTTTTTATCCCGAGTTAGTTTCGTGTATGTTCAAAAAGCGCGCGCATTGGGACTAGACTAGTTACGATTACAGCGCCATTACGCGATGAAGTGCGCAATACACTTCCTATGATTCTCGAACGAAATCGATATTTTTCATGATCGAGTTTTAAGCGGGAAGCATGGCGGAAAGTAGCACGCCTCATGTCTAAAGAGGGAAGTGTTATCTAAAAAAATCATCCAGAAAGGAGGTATTATTCAAAAGTTCTCACGTAAAAATATAAAACTATAGTTGCTAGATTTGTGTATGTATTGTATATTTTTAAGCTAAAACGTGTATTTTTAGTTTCAACTCACGGTAAGGTTTAGCCAAATAATTCTTACACATAATTTCCAACAGTTAAAGAAATAATGACATATAAACGTTTAAACAGAACATATTATGCTAAAAGTTATTTACAATTTTATGCCAAAATTTAATTTCAATTCTAACCGTTACAAATATTGTGTCCTTGTGATATGACTATTTTTTTATTATATATTACTATATCCTGTTACTTCTGTTGTAATATTTTCTACTCATTTGTCAATTCTTTGATCTCATACTGCGTAATTCTTAACAATTCAAATGTTAAATTCAATAATAATTGATTGAGGATGTACGTATTTAATGGCTAAAACAATGTATCCTCTGCGTAGTATAATAAAATTTCACATGTCGCAGTTGACAATTTTTCAGGAAATGTGAGAATATTTTCGTTCTTTTTTTTAAAGAATTTCTCGTGAATTTTGTGTATTTGATTTAGACCAGAGTTTTTTATTTTTTATTCCAAGTTATCATTTTCTACGAATTACAGCGCGATTACAGCGCTCCAACGGTGAAAGACGCAATATACTTCCTACGATTCTCGAACGAAATCGATATTTTTTACGATCGAGTTTTAAGCGGGAAGCATGGCGGAAAATAGCACGTCTCATCTGTAAAGAAGAGAATATTATCCAGAAGAGAATATCATCCAAAAGTTCTCAGGTAAAAATATAAATCAATAATTGTTAGATTTATGTTTGTGTTGTGAATTTTTAAGACAAAATGTACATTTTTACGTACATGCGTCACGATATATTACTAACGTGCATACTTCGTATTGTAATAAGAAATATTTAGAATACAATTTCGGAATACAGTAATTGTCTTTCATTTACAGTATTTAGTATTAAGAAATTTTACTTTATAATTTACAACTAGTACTTTTAGTTATCATATTCAAGTTTCTTTATAGTCATATTCTAGAAGAGTGGCAGTACTTTCTAAATGAACATATTCTTCGCCTTCCCCTTACTAATCAGTTTTATTCTGTTTTATTCAATTTATTTTATTTTTCAGAGAATTTTTGTGACCGCGCGCAATGCGGTTGGTAGAGTCAGTGTTTGTTGCGAAATATTTTAATATTTTTCTGAGCAAAATGGCTCTTATTAAATTAGATAATCAATTCATTCAAATTACAATTCGCGAAGATAGAGTCAGTGAGTTCGCCGATTGTTACTCAAACATGCGATAGTCTTTTATTTTTCTTTTTTGTAGTTTCTTTTGTTCAATATTCGTTTTCGCTGTTAGAGTCAGTGCTCAAGAGGATAAGGCCTCTCCAGGAGATCAAGATCGTAAGTATCTCAAATTATTTAATTTTTCATAACAAATTTAACATAACAAAGTATAATATTATAATATAACGTTTGATGTTTTGTTACAGACGCTTCACATCAGCACTAACTTGGGGAAAATCAAACGGTGGCTCTGAAGTCAAGAATGTAAGATATCTTTCATTATCTCCAACTTAAGATTTTGCTTTGCTATTAAATACAAATTCTAATGTAATGTTTAATGTTTTGTTACAGATCTTCTAGAGTCTCTAATCTTCCCCTAATTTCCCAAAAATCTTATGATGCTTCAAATGCTAAGAATGTAAGAATGTACTTTGACATATTGTACTTGTATTAATTCTATTCTCTATAATTCTTTTTCTATTAAAGTCGAATGTAAAATTATAACTATAAAATAAAAATAGTTCAAATTATTAGTCCCAATTTTTATCATTATTAAAATTTAAATTTTCACAAATAACATTGTGTCTTTAGAAATAAAATGTTTCATGTTTTTTAAGAAATTTTTCACGGCGTTCACTTCTACTATGGGAGTCTCAGTGTTATCTACTTGATGAGAGTCTTCACGATTTCAACTTTCCCTGCTCCAGTACAGCATCGGTGATAACGTTCTTCACATCTATCCCGTGAGTCGCATGTTTTTTATTTATGTTTCTTCGGTCACTCAATCTTGTCGTAGGACGAAAAGGTAGGACGAAAATAATTGAATTATTAAAACAATTTCGTTCGAGCATTTCATAGTAGAGAAAACGAATATTCTCCGACTTCGTTGCTATGAAAGATGCAGTTATTTATACTGGTAATTTTGTTTATTATCTCAATTCAATGGTAATAACTAATTATTTTAAAATTTATCTTCTCTTTTATAATAATAAATTAAATGATAAGTATTAATTGATTTAATTAATTGTTTTATAATTGTCAACTTCAATAGAATTTGAACTATAATAAATTAGAATTCTTTCCGTATTTTAATTTTACTTATCAACTAATTGTTCCTACGGTTCAGTTTAGATCGTGATACAAAGAAACTTTTACGATACTGAACTAAATGTCGGTGCGTAGTTTTCAGCTTGATATCGTTTTACAAACTTAAATTGTTCTAAATTTAAACGTACCAATACCAGATCTCACCAGCGAGAGGTGACTACGCAGCGAGACCCATTAAAATTATAATGCATTCCATCCATACATACAATCATATAAAACATAAAATGCATACGATCATACAATCATACATACAATACATACAGTGCATCAATTACATAATACATGCGGTACATAAGATCATGCAGACATACAATAATTCCGCAGCCCTACCTGCATCGCATCTGTACAAAGACACGTTTATTGAACTTCCCGGAACAAAATTAGGAATCCCTCATCCTCCTTACTTCGCTCGTATTGCTATTGTTACTTTGTTCGTTGCACTGGAGACGAGTTTCCAAGTTTCGCAGTTAGTACATCGAATCGAGGTTCGAGCATTTAGAGGCAAGTAGTCCAACGCTACCTCCAACGACACAGTCGGGTTCCCCGGGACCGCTAGGGTCGGATTACCAAGGACGCTATCCCAACGACACAGTAAGGTCCCATAGAACCGCTGAGTCAAACTACGAGGACGCTGGACGACATCGACTCTTCACCTCGCCCTTTCGGACAAGGCTGCAGTTCCCCGATTCGACTCAGTGGCTACAAAACTTGGAGACCGTTGGTGCAAAAAACAAAGTAGGAATGGTAACAATGAAGGAAGGAAGAGGATGAAGGATTCCTAATTTCATTTCAAGTTTAATAAACGCATCTTTGTACAGAATACGTTCACGAGTGAATAACGAACTAGCAAATCAAGGAAAGTGCAACGCACCACAATTTTAAAAGTAAGACGCACATCCCACGAATGTCCCTGCAGAGATCCCTCCGACGTACCAACGTACCGTTCGAGGGGTCAAATAGTTTATTTGTCAACTAATTGTTCCTACAGTTCAGTTTAGATCGTGATACAAAGAACTTTCACGATCTAAACTGAACTATAGTTTAGTGGTTGCAGCTGATATCGTTTTACAAACTTAAACGTTTCTAAAACGATATCAATCAGATCTCGCCACGAGGAGGTGACTACGCACAAGACCCGCCCCGGGGCTTCCCAATAGTAGCACCAAGTGCATACAGGTACATGCGATCATACAATGCATCCATACGATCATACAATCATACCATCGAGATACAATAATTCGCAGCCACACCACCGCATTCTGTACAGAGCAAGTTTGTTGAACTTGGAACGAAGGTGTCAAAATCCCTCATCTCCTCTCTTATTTCGTTCATTTGTTTCCTGCTTTTGCTAACTTGCTTCGTTGCACTCAAATAGAATTGCAAGTTTCGTAGTCAGTGTGTCGAATCGAGGTTCGAGCATTTAGAGGCAAGTAGTCCAAACCTATCTCACCGACACAGTGGGGATTTCGTGGTACCCGCAAGTCGATCCTAAGAACACTGAACTCTGATTCCACCTGCTCAGACGAGGCTGTGATTCCCAATTTAATGATAAAACTTGGAACTGGCCTGTAATGTCAAGGAAAATGAAGGTGCAGAGTGGTAACAACGGAAGGAGGAAGAGAATGAATTGTTAATTTGCGTCAACGAAGTTGGGAATCCCTCATCTCCTCTCTTCTTTTCGTTCAATTGTTGCTATTGTTACTTTGTTCGTTGCACTGGAGTGAAGTTTAAGCCCGCAGTCAGTAGAGTCGAATCAAGTTCTCGGACATTTGAGGTGGAGTAGCGGCGCTCCCCAACGACATTTAGGGATCCCGTGGAACCGCTGAATCGGATTGAGGAAGCTGCACAACGAGACTCTCACCTCGCTCGGACAAGGCTATGGTTCCCAATTCAGCTCAACGGCTACAAAACTTGGACACTCAACCCTCATCCAGAAACAAATAGGAATAGTAACAACAAAGGAAGGAAGAGAAATAGAGCGCAGGTTGGTTTAAGTTTAATAAACGCATCTCTGTAGAATGCGTCAATGAAATTAGGGATTAACTAAAACTAAACGCACGCAACTTAAAGCTAATGCGCACGCCATCCCACAATGTCCTACAGAGATCCCTCATCGTCCAACCGTGCCCCGCTACGAGGGTTCAATATTTTACTTGTCAACTAATTAATTCTCATCACGGTTTAGATCGTGATCAAAGAAATTACGCGATTAAACTGAACTATGTTGCAAGCGTAGTTCTCAGCTTGATATCGTTTTACAAACTTTAACGTTTCTAAAACGACATCAAACTACCAGATCTCACCACGAGGAGGTGACTACGCACGAGACCCGTTCAAATTCTAATGCATTTCATCCATACATACAATTATATAAAACATAAAATGCATACGATCATACAATACATACGCATCAATACATGCGGTGTCAATACATCAGTGCATTCAGTGGTGCAACGTAGATGATGGCAAGTTCCTGCCACCGCATTCTGTACAAAGACACGACTATGAACTTGGGACAAAATTCAAGTCCGCATCTGCTGCCTTATTCGCTCGTGTTGCTATTCTTACTTGTTTCGTACAGCTGGAGCGAGTTTCCAAGTTTCGCATCGTATATTCAATCGATCGAATTTTCAAGGCAATCATCCAACGTTCCTCAACAACACCATCCAACACCAGGAACCGCTCAAGTCGGATTACCAAGGAACATTGTCCAACAACACAGTGAGGATTACACAGAACCGCTCCAAGGTCGCACAACGAAGACGCTCAACTGTAAATCCCACCTGGCTTACGCACGAGGCTGCAGTTCCCCAATTCGGTACGCTGGCTACAAAACTTGGAAACTCGACTCTTATGCCAGCAACAAACAAAGTTCAAAATTGACAACAACGAAACAAAGAAATGAGGTTGCTTAATTGCATTCCCACAAAGCAAGCCTTTGCACAGAATACCATTCACAATGAAATTACACAAACTAATTAAACCACCAACGCACAACTTAGAGCTTAGACGCACACATCCCACGATGTCCTCCCAAGAGATCCCCCGTCATCCATCCATGCCCCGCTGGGGGGTCAAATAATTTACTTATCAACTGAGTTATTCCTCAGTCAGTTTTAGATCGTGATACAAAGAAACTTTCACGATCTGAACTGACTTGCTCAGCTGCGTAGTTCTCAGCTTGGTGTGACTTCCAACAATAACTCTTTCAGGACAACATCAATGCAGATCACAAGAGAAGTGACTCGCAAGAGACCCACCCTAACTCACATCATACAATACATCGCCGTGCAGTCATGCAATCATACGAAGCGTAGAATCGCCCGAGGTTAATATACGTACCGGTCGTCAGTGATCCGGAACGGGCAGAGCGAGGGTAATGATTTTTTTTCAGGCTTCCATCGTTTGATTCGATACGCTCGCGACAGAATATTCATTGGAAATAGTCATATGTTCCAAGGTAATATATGTGATCCGTAATAGGTGACAATTTTTTTCAAGCTTTCATGATTTGTTTCTCGTGCACTCGACGGAAGTTTAATTAGTATTGTGCTCCATACCACTCAAGGGTAATCCAATGTTTCAGTCATCGGTAATCCGAAACAATTAATAATTTTTTTTCAGTTTTTCTATTATTATCTATATTTTCTGTTATTATATTATCTGTAATCTATAATTTTGTTAATTTTTACCGTTGTTCTTCTCAATGATACGCTTTTATGAATATAGTACAATGATAAAAGTAGTAATTTTTTAAATTTTTTATCGGTTAAAGCTAAATATTCATGATATCGTAAATGTTACGTCACTTCAAACTCTAATTCATCGAATTTACCAGGTTCAACAGTATATAATTTTGTAGTCTCCTAAAGTAAAATTTAACCAAATAATTATTACACATAATTTTCAACAATTAAAGAAATAATAATACGTAAACATTTAAACATTTAAACAAAACACACTATGCCAAAAGTTATTTATAATTTTATACAAAGGGTTTAATTTTAGTTTTAACCAATAGAAATATTGTAACCTTATAATTGACTAACCTATTCTCACACACACACACACACACACGCACTCGTATTTTGTCTGTCTTTACACAAATTTTTATTATCATATTTTCTACTTAATTGTTGATTTTTTCATACTCGTAGTTCTTAACAACTCTAATACTGAAAAACAATAGTTTTTAAGAATATACATGTTTAATAATTAAAATAATAAATTTTACTACATTAATAAAATTGTTCAGTTTTTCAAATAATTGCAACGTTGGAAGGCCCTCAAAGCTCAAAATTCGAAATAAAAAAATTACAACACAAACACAACATTTTGTATATTTCAGCGTACATCTTAATTTATGTACATTCATATGTTCATTAGGATCATCTGTTTGACTTTTGGTTTCTTTTATAAGGATAATCCTTGATTACAAAGATAACATAGAACACAGATCCACGATTATTAGCGATCTTGATGAACTGTCACGCAAAGTTGGCAACATTTTATTCATTCTAATTTCTCTACGATAACATTTGCATAAATTTATATATATTTGAAATACAATTCGCAATATGTAATTTCGTAATTATATGGAATGGAAGGATGAAAATGGAAAAGATTAAATCAATTAATATTTTATTTCAAATATGAAAATCGTAGTAGCCTAATAGTATATATAGTTTCAAATGGATTAGATTATTAAATTCTTGTAAAGTTTTCATACTTTATTATACTAAACTTCGTTACAATATAATTTATAATACATGACATCACTAATGCATACTAATTATTAACGCATATTTATTACTAGTGCATATTTTACTTTAATAACAAATATTCAGAATACAATTTTTATAAATATTTCGGCAAATATTGAGAAGTACTTTATAATTTCCAAATAATATCTTTAGTACTTGCCTCAGTTCATAATCATGTTCTAGAAAAATAATAGTATTTTCAAATGAACGTACTCTTTGCCCTTTCCCTTTTAATCAGCTTTATTTTCAGAAAATTTTTGTGACCGCGCGCAAGGCGCTTTATGTCGGTAGAGTCAGTGTTTGTTGCGTAATATTTTAATATTTTTCAGAGCTCTAATTAGATTAAATTATTAATTCATTTAAATGAATTCGCGAAGTTAGAGTCAGCGAGTCCACCGATTGTTATTTAAACACGCGCGTTTATATAACATAGTCTTGTATTTTTTTTTTCTTTTCTGCATTTTTTCTCCTTCAAAACACATTTTCGATACTAGAGTCAGTGCTCAAAAGGATAAGGCATCTCCACGATCAGGATCGTAAGTAGTTTTATATATCGTACTTCAATTTACTCAATTTTTCGAATTTAACAACAATGTATAATGATTAACGTTTTGTTACAGGCGCTTTATGTCAGCTTTATTAATTTTTCTGTATTTTTTGGGGAAAATCCAACGACAATGAACATCCAAGAATGTAAGAATCTTTCATTATCACCAACTTAAGATTATGCTTAACTTTTAAATACAAATTCTAATAGAGATCTAATGTTTTGTCACAGATCTTCTACAGTCTCCACTTCCCCTGATACTCTAAGAATCTTATGGAGCTTCAGAAACTAAAAATGTAAGTACTTTAGTACGTTGTATTTAAATTTTATTCTCTGTAATTCTCTTTCTATTGAAGTCGAATGTAAAATTATAATTACAAAATTAAAACACCTCAAATTATTAGTCCCAATTTTTATCATTATTAAAAATTTAAATTTTCACAAATAACACTTTATCTTTAGAAACAAAATGTTTTATATATTTTCAGCAATTTTTCACGCGTCCACTTCCACCATGAGATTCTCAGTGGTATCTACCCGATAAAAGTCTTCACTTTTCCTGCTCCGGTGCAACATGATAACGTTCTTCACATCTATCGCGTGAGTCGCATATTATGTCCGAGCGCTCAATCATGTTTTTCATAGGACGAGAAGATCGAATCGGTGATGACTGGTTGTATACGTAGAATTTTTGACGAGCATAATGACCGCGGGTATTTTCCATACCCGTGTGTAGTAACATTTTTCCCGATTTTTTATGTATTAAATCAGGATAGAGCTTCTTGCACATTGCGACTTTAACAATTAGAATATATACGTTTATAGCAATTACTTATAAAATAAAAATCTTCAATGTAAATGTTTGGAAGAGTAAAATACCCATATGAATGAGTAAATTATAAATATTTATAAATAATTAAATTATTGAAACGCTTTTGTTTGAGCATTTCGTAGTAGAGAAAACAAAATCCTGATATCCTCCGACTTCGTTGCTACGAAAGATGCAATTATTTATACTGGTAATTTATTTTGTTATAATAATTAATAATTTTAAATTTTACCTTCCCTTTTATAATAGTATTAAATGATTTAAATAATTGTTTCTACAATTGTGGACTTCAGTAGAATTTGAACTATAATAGATTAGAATTCTTTCCGTAGAAAAATGTATGAGATTTTATGTGCAAGAAAGCATTTCGCGACAGGCAGATTTTTGAATCGAAGCAACAAGTTTGAACATTTGCTATCAGATTTTTGAAAATGTGCTTTGACAAACAAAGTCACCTGAGATTATTCTATCGATATTTAATTTACTGTATATAATTGTTTCATTCGCAACTGCATGTACAATTGTACCATTATTGTGTAACACTTGCCTAACCTGGACGAATATTTCCCAACCATTCCCAAATACGTGACAAAGTATGTTCGTGCGTTTTACTCACCGTCACTGTTCAATAATACGTAGTAGCGTGTTCTTACAACAATTTCTGGTTCCATCGAGTACGAAAGTAAAGTAGAAATGGCAATCGCGTTTAGAATTGCGAATTATGATATACCGCGATTGTCTATTGCAATTTTAATTTGAATTTTTATTGTTGTTTTAGTATTATACGTAGTAAAATTTGCCTTGCTTTCTATTGTTCTTAATTAAATTATAGAATCATTGTTTTTTAATTAATTTTAGAATGTTACAAGTAACTTTTGTATTCTTGATAATAATTTTTATTGAATTAGTTTCACAATTGAAAAATGTTACGACATTATTTCATCGCGATTTCCAATTACTTTAGCTCTTATGTTACTGTTGCGATATTGTTCCAATTAGTTCTCTTAGTGTGTAGTGAGATAATGAATGACAGTGTTTCTTAAAGTAGTGTCGCGTTTACAATATGTTCAAATTCTTCCACTGGATTCGTGGAAGATTGTTCCTGCTCCTGCATCACCTGGATGTACAAGAGCTGTACAGAGGTCATTCATCAGCAACTTCCAGTATGGTTGCACCGGACACGTTGCAATTAGTGTTGCGTATTTCTAAATATGAGTGCATAGATTAATAGCATTGCGTGCTTATTTTCGAGAGTTTTAAATATAACGAAGCACTCTTCGCATTTGATTTTGAAAGTTTCCCATTTTATAACTAATAATAAAGTGAGTTAGTGTTGCGAAACAAGATACAGTTTGTTGCTTTGATTCATGTTGAATATAGAATTGACAATAATCTTTCTGGTTATTGTATTGATAGCATATAGAGAATGTTCTTTAGTTTAAGCCCTTTTAATAGTTTTTGTAAATAGTTTTTTGCCAGTGACTCTTCTGGCTACTGTATCGCGATTCTTTTTCAGTAACCCTGATTACTCTATCAGGCTTTCTTCTCAGGCAGCATTTCTTACAATTGCGTTTGCTACTGAAAATACTGCTAAAAAATATATGTGTTTCTCTTATTAGCTATAACTTTAGCTATAACGGATTTTAGAATGCAGAATTTTACTAGAAATTTAATACGTTTACATTTATGAAAATGTAAGTGTTTTCATGTACTTAAACTAAACCGCTACATATTAAACGACATTAAAATATAAATTGTAAAGTATAATTAGACAGCGAATTTTGGTGTATCTTACAGATTAAAATATTTTATACATTTAAAAAACAGAAAAAGTTGTTTCACACTATAGCGATAGGCTATCATTCTGTAGAAAATTCCTTACATTGAATTTCCAGAGATTAACATTCTTATGATTAACTAAAACTAAACGCATGCAACTTAAAATTAAAAAGTACGTATCCGATGACATCCTGCAACTGATATCCTACGACGTCCTTCGTCATCTCTCTCGCGGTGCACTCGCAGGGAGTCTAATAGTTTAATTATCAACTAATTGTCCCTACAGTTTAGATCGTGAAATAACAGAAGGAAAGAAATTTTCACGATCTAAACTGAACTGTAGGTTGCGTAGTTCTTAGCTTGACATAGTTTTACAAACATTAAAGTTATCGTTCATCGATTTACAATTTAGCTTGATAACGTTTTACAAACTGTAATGTTTGTAAAACCATACCAATTACCAGGTCTCACCACGAGGAGGTGACTACGCACGAGACCCGCCCCGGGGCTTATAATACATTCCATCCATACATACAATCATATAAAACATAAAATGCATACGATCATACAATACATACATACAATACATACGGTGCATACAATACATACAGTACATACAGTACATACAGAGTGCATACAAGACATACAATAATTCGCAGCCCTACCTACATCGCATTCTGTACAAAGACACGTTTATTGAACTTGGAACAAAATTAGGAATCCCTCATCTCCTGCCTTACTTCGCTCGTTGTTGCTATTGTTACTTTGTTCGTTGCACTGGAGACGAGTTTCCAAGTTTCGCAGTCAGTGCGTCGAATCGAGGTTCGAGCATTTAGAGGCAAGTAGTCCAACGCTACCTCCAACGACACAGTCGGGTTCCCCGGGACCGCTGAGTCGGATTACCAAGGACGCTATCCCCAACGACACAGTGGGGTCCCATGGAACCGCTGAGTCGAACTACCGAGGACGCTGGACAACATGACTCTCACCTCGCCCTTTCGGACAAGGCTGCAGTTCCCCGATTCGACTCAGTGGCTACAAAACTTGGAGACTCGACTCTAGTGCAAAAAACAAAGTAGGAATAGTAACAATGAAGGAAGGAAGAGAGGAGATGAAGGATTCCTAATTTCGTTTCAAGTTTAATAAACGCGTCTTTGTACAGAATACGTTCACAATGAAATTACACAAACTAACAAAATTAAAAAACTAAACGCACGCAACTTAAAGCTAAGACGCACGCATCCCACGATGTCCCTGCGAGATCCCTCGTCGTCCAACCGTGCCCCGCTGGGGGGTCAAATAGTTTACTTATCAACTAATTGTCCCTACAGTTTAGATCGTGAAATAACAGAAGGAAAGAAATTTTCACGATCTAAACTGAACTGTAGGTTGCGTAGTTCTTAGCTTGACATAGTTTTACAAACATTAAAGTTATCGTTCATCGATTTACAATTTAGCTTGATAACGTTTTACAAACTTAAACATTTCTAAAACGATATCAATTACCAGATCTCACCACGAGGAGGTGACTACGCACGAGACCCGCCCCGGGGCTTACAATACATCACACAATACATACAGTACATACAATCATACAATACATACAACGCATACAATCATACAATCATACCATAGATACAATAATTCGCAGCCACACCACCGCATTCTGTACAAGACAAGTTTATTGAACTTGGAACAAAATTAGGAATCCCTCATCTCCTCTCTTATTTCGTTCGTTGTTGCTATTGTCACTTTGTTCGTTGCACTGGAATCGAGTTTCCAAGTTTCGTAGTCAGTGTGTCGAATCGAGGTTCGAGCGTTTAGAGGCAAGTAGTCAAACCTATCTCACCGACACAGTGGGGTCCATGATACCGCAGTCGATTTACTAAGGACGCTAGACTACAATCCCACCTCTCGGACGAGGCTGCAGTTCCCCGATTCGGCTCAGCGGCTACAAAACTTGGAGACTGGACTCTAGTGCAACGAACAAAGTAGAAATAGTAACAACGAAGGAAGGAAGAGAGATGATGGATTTTAATTTCATCAACGAAATTAGGAATCCCTCATCTCCTCTCTTCTTTCGTTCGATGTTGCTATTGTTACTTTGTTCGTTGCACTGGAGACGAGTTTCCAAGTTTCGCAGTCAGTGTGTCGAATCGAGGTTCGAGCATTTAGAGTAAAGTAGCCAGCGCTACCCCCAACGACATTTGGGGTCCCATGGAACCGCTGAATCGGATTGTCGAGGAAGCTGCACAACAAGACTCTCACCTCGCTCTTTCGGACAAGGCTGCAGTTCCCCAATTCGGCTCAGCGGCTACAAAACTTGGAGACTCGACTCTAGTGCAAAAAACAAAGTAGGAATAGTAACAACGAAGGAAGGAAGAGAGGAGATGAGGGATTCCTAATTTCGTTCCAAGTTTAACAAACGAGCCTTTGTACAGAATTGCGTTCACAATGAAATTACAGAGATTAACTAAAACTAAACGCACGCAACTTAAAGCTAATGCGCACGCATCCCACGATGTCCCTGCGAGATCCCTCGTCGTCCAACCGTGCCCCGCTGGGGGGTCAAATAGTTTACTTATCAACTAATTGATCCTACAGTTCAGTTTAGATCGTGATACAAAGAAATTTTCACGATCTAAACTGAACTATATTAACGTAGTTCTCAGCTTGATATCGTTTTACAAACTTTAACGTTTCTAAAACGACATCAATTACCAGATCTCACCACGAGGAGGTGACTACGCACGAGACCCGCCCCGGGGCTTATAATACATTCCATCCATACATACAATCATATAAAACATAAAATGCATACGATCATACAATACATACATACAATACATACAGTACATACAATCATACAATACATACAGTACATACAGTGCATACAAGACATACAATAATTCGCAGCCCTACCACCGCATTCTGTACAAAGACACGTTTATTGAACTTGGGACAAAATTAGGAATCCCTCATCTCCTGCCTTACTTCGCTCGTTGTTGCTATTCTTACTTTGTTCGTTGCACTGGAGACGAGTTTCCAAGTTTCGCAGTCAGTGTGTCGAATCGAGGTTCGAGCATTTAGAGGCAAGTAGTCCAACGCTACCTCCAACGACACAGTCGGGTTCCCCGGAACCACTGAGTCGGATTACCAAGGACGTTGTCCCCAACGACACAGTGGGGTTCTGCGAACCGCTGAGTCGCACAACGGAGGACGCTGGACTGCTAGAATCTCACCTCGGCCTTGCGCACGAGGCTGCAGTTCCCCGATTTGGTACGCTGGCTACAAAACTTGGAGACTGGACTCTAGTGCAACGAACAAAGTAGGAATAGTAACAACGAACGAAGGAAGAGAGGAGATGAGGGATTCCTAATTTCGTTCCAAGTTTAACAAACGAGCCTTTGTACAGAATTGCGTTCACAATGAAATTACACAAACTAACTAAAACTAAACGCACGCAACTTAAAGCTAATGCGCACGCATCCCACGATGTCCCTGCGAGATCCCTCGTCGTCCAACCGTGCCCCGCTGGGGGTCCAATATTTTACTTATCAACTAATTGTTCCTACAGTTCAGTTTAGATCGTGATATACAAAGAAACTTTCACGATCTAAACTGAACTATAGGTTGCGTAGTTCTCAGCTTGATATCGTTTTACAAACTTAAACGTTTCTAAAACGATATCAGTTACCAGATCTCACCAACAAAGCATAAAATCGCCCAAGGTTAATATATGTATCGGTCGACAGTGAACCGGAAGGGGGGGAGGTGCTGATCTTTCTTCAGTCTTCCACCTTTTGGTCGATTCACTCGCGACGGAATCTTCATTGGGACTGGGATTTCGTACCGCGCAAGGTTAATATATGTATCGGTCGTCAGTTATCCGGAAGAGTTTATTTTTTTTTTTTTTAGTATTTCTGAAAACAGTTTCTCTATTACACTAATGAATAATTTAATAGTTTTTTCATTTCTCTCGCTTAGTTACACTTTCATGAATATGTTGCAACGTTAAAGTAATATTTTACTAATTTTTTATCGGCTTAGATGTGTACATTATATTAACGTGTAGAAAAGTTTTAAATCCAATATTGGTGGAGAATTTTATTCTCTACTTCGAATATGTGTGATAAAACTGATACTGTTGTGTATGATGAGACCTGGGGTTCTGATTACTTTTCTATTTTTTAATATTAAGGAGAAGAACTGTTACTAGCTTAAATTGAATTGTACTGATTGGCCAAAATTTTTCCATATTCTAAAGAACCGTTACATAGATCTTTTCATTAATGATTACGATGCTCTGCCTCCTAGTCGTGAATACGAATTTTTCATTAATATTATCACCGGGGCAGTTAAATCCAATTCACCTTTGAAAGAAATTTATTAACTTTTGAGGAAAAAATAAAAAAATCCAGTTCTTTGGTGGGACTCGGGATCTAGTCTCAAAAATCTTTGCAGAACCTCCTTGTGGAAATGAGAGCGTTCGTACAACTTGGAGGATTTGATTAATTATAAAAAAAATTTGGCTTATCTGTAATACCTCTTACTATAAAAACTTAAAAAAAAGGAAGAAGAGAAAAAGTCCAGATATCTGACGAGTAGACTTAACATGGAATATCGTTTCATGTTTATGGGATTCTAGGATTCCATTATTATTTTCACGTCACATCTTGTCCTATCGATTTACATTGCGAGTTTTGCAAGTTTTCACAATACTATCAAAATCAAAAAATATAGACTGTGTTGCCGCATCTGCTTCTCAGATTTCTCATATTATCTGCAATCTCATATTTTGGAATCTGGAGATACCATTAAACATTTTACGTGTATCGTTTTACTTGGTATGGTCACAGACGAGCTTTACATTTCGATATTGAAAGTTTGACAACTTTGTAATGAACAAAAAATCATATTGCTGGCGCATTCCCCAACTCACCAGTATTTAAACGTAGAGTGCGCTGAAAACCAAAACCAGATGTTTTTACTACGTCGGTATTTCAGGTCACTAGTCACGAAATCCCGTAAGATGCTTGGTCTATTCTTATACCTCATGTGCAGTGCAAAATAAATCTGCCTTAATCGGTACGACAGGATGTGACACGAAAATGGTAACGGGACGTAGTGTGTTGTAGCCCTAAAATCGTTGCTGAAAAAATACCTGCAATGTCTATTCGTATACCTCGTCTGTGGTATTACAGATTTTTAAATTAAAATTCGCATTTTCTCCAACTCATCGAAATCTGCCAAATTACCTGAAACAGTGTATAATTTTTAGTTCCCTAGAATAAAATTTAAAATAAGAATAAAATTAGTAAATGATTTTTGCCCGCAATATTTTCTAGCATTTCTAGATAATAATTAAGGAAATAATAGCGTATAAACATTTGAATATATCATGTTAAAAGATAAAGGCTTTAGAATTCTTTATATTCACTTATTATATTCTTATTTTATGTTTAATATGTGAGGTTTGAAAAAGAGATAAATAAAGTAATGTTGTAGAAATGAAGTTCAGCAAGAGTTTGAAAAGTGTGGTGTTTCCTTCATTATCTCAAGAAATTATGTTTTATAACAATAGTTAGTTTTCAATATTCAAAAATTCATTTAAAGAATAAATATAGAAGGTAATTGTATAGTATGTAGTAAGTTGATATTTATCATTTGTAGTTAATAATAATAAAAAAATTTATTATTAGTCATTTTTATTTGTTATTAATAAATTTATTATTAATATATCGATTTACAATATTATTCATGAAATGTTATACTTTTCTTTCTTGTTTTTCAACTTCATACTTAATATATCTTAACAATATTTTAACGTTCTTATATCTTAACGTTCTTTTTAAGATTAAATTAAACAATATCATTGAATTAAATGACAAAAAGAATATTTGATAAAACTGTTCGATTGGATGAATAAAAATGATTATCTTTGGAATTACAGTTTATGAATAGTGAAAGGAGAGTATGTTCTAGGAATCAGCTGTTGTTTAAACAATATCTGGTTTGGAGAAATACATATTTCGAGAAAAGTTCAATGAGCTTTCATCAGAACAGCCTGTATCTACAATTCTCGTTTTCTCTACTTTTAACTACGATTTGCTGTTGTTCTCTCTTTTCAATAGCCTTTTCGTTGCTCCCGTTTCATTCCTCTTCTCTTATACTTTTCATCTACCATTTAGATAAATTTCATACGTTTCTAATCAAAATTTATCACCATTACCGTTAAAGCATCTGTCGTCATGGTATTCGATGTTGCAATCGATTGTTTAATAAGCATACCATTGTTTTCTGGTTCACATTCCAACTGCAATTACTCCAATTACTACAAATTTTACGAATACTACGAAAACTATAATAGTATGAAATTTGACCTTAAACACGCTGACTTTTCAGGGTCAATTTAAATTCTTCTGAAAATCAGTACTTAAAAAGGGAATTAAGTAAGTTAAAAATTAAAAGTAGAATAAAACAAAAAATTAAAGACGTATAGAGTGGAACTTCTTTTTATAGATCATTAAAATTCACTTCAATTATTATTCACTTCACTTCTTCTAGATGAAAGAAAAGTTCTCTACAAGTTCCTCTACAAGAAAAATCATTTCCGGTAACTATGCATTGAACATTTTATGGAATACTTTAATCAAGATTCTGCCATGCTACACTGCTCAAAACAATGGGAGGATTTCAGACCATAACCAAAACTCGGTATTAACCGATATTATAAAAACCGAAGTTAAAATATCATTCTTATCAAATTGAATACATATTTATATATAACATATGATAAACATCAACAATATACATCAACTTCAAAGTATCAAGCAAGTAACTGATAAGTAACCAATCTTCAAAATATCAATCTGCATGCTATAATACATTTCAACAAACGGCCTATCTATTTCAAGTCGGAAATACGTTCTTTATTTAAATTAATTTAAACGCCTAAAATCCAGTTAGCGTGGTGAATCTCATAAATGAATTGAGGATGTTTATGCAAATTCATGCTTGCGAGAACACGAGCGATGAAACGTAATTTAAGCAGGAATTCATAAACAGTACTACACTTTGAATATTATCCTAAATTATGTAAATTATTTTGTACGTTTTAAATTTCTCAGAAACGCAGTATTCGTGATATTCAATATTTGCCGTTTGTTTATAAATAATTGCTTAATCTGACAAAAAGTCTGACAAAATATCAAATTTCATAAACAGAGATCGATAGGTATAGAGACAACTTATATAGACTTATAAAACGCCGCGTGGAAAGAGAGAGGATAGGTGGTCGTCAGTAAGTCGGCGACCAGAGAAAGAGGAGGAAGGCCAGCTAGGATGGCGATCGGGTCCGGATCCACGGCTGGTAGTCAACGCACAGTCAGTTAGTCATTCAGTCAGTCGATTGTAGTCAGTTGTAGGTGGTAGAAGTTGCTTCGTTCGCGGAGCCGCGACATGTTCCTTTCGCGTCTCAGTTTGTATAAGTTTTTTTATCCGTGTTATTTAATCATTTGCCAGCACAGTTTTGTTGCTCTGACTCATCGACCACCATCGTAACTGTTTTTCTTGGTCTTTTTTTTGTTTTGTTATCTCCTCTCCGTTTCTTTTTTTCTTTTTCTTTTCTCTACGTTCTTCTTTTCTGCAAACACGCTGGTTAGTTCTGCGCTGGTTAGTTCTGCGCTGGTTAGTGTGGTCGATCGATGAAAGTGCAAGTGCCAGTAAGATCAGTGTGTGGATAAGGACCTTCCTTTCTTCCGAACTAGTGATAAACGTAGGAGAAACCGTGTGACCTTGAGCAGGATCTCGAAGAGGATCTCCGCGAAGAAGTGATAGCCTGGAGAAAACGCGACGCAAACGCAGCCACGGATGGTTAACGTGAGTATCCACCGATATGTTTATCCATCTGTAACTACGTGATCGAGAAATCTAATAGAAAGTAAAAATTACAACCAGATACAAATAGATATTTATCATGTTGCGCTTATATAGGAATTACAAAGGATTATTTTGATCAACGTGACACGTGTAGCTTTAAAACAAGTTTATAAAATGATGTGCAGATAGATTTTTCATTTCATATTCTAAAAGCTCACACACACACACACACACACACACATATATATATATAAATATCGCTTTTAGAATATTTAGCTAATACTTTAACTAATATTAGATGTATTGATATGACTATCAAAGGAAAGCCCAGTAAATTAACACTATTAAAATACTCCAAGCCGTGATTTTTAAATACAAATCTATCTAGCTAGAAACTTTTTTGTACACAGTGTATAGATTTGCTCAATATTATTCCTGATATTATTTATGATAATTGTAGCACCGTAATTTGAATATGTAGTCGCTCGTGTCTCACACTACTACGCATTCAATTTCACATATAACATAGATTATTGGGAGAGACTGGAGAAAGTAGTTGGCATTACTTATGAAACCGTTCACGCTATTTCCTACATCGATGAAAGAAACACGAGAAAAAGGATAGCCAAATATTTTGTTCCGACAACGTTTGAATATAAGCATGCAAAGCTGGTGAACAACTGCAATCTAACTTTTTCTAGTTCTCTAGTTTTATTAGAGTTGCCAGTTAATTTTTTATAAGGCGGATCTATTTTTCGTAAAGGTTCGATATAAGTGATAAATCGCACGACTGAAAAAGAAATTCTTTGTTTTTCTTCACACTTGGGTAAACATACGAACAGAAGATACCCCAAGATTTCCCTCCTAGTAGTAGGTCATTATAGAATTTCTAGCGAGGCGCGCCGCGCTATGTGACTAGAATGATTTCTTTGCGTGAAAGTCACCCTGGAATGGTACACCGAATCTAGCTAGTGAAATGAAAACTATTTGATCCATGTGGAATGCGAACTGACACGCGTAAATGTGGAAACTTGTAGAAATGCAAATCAAGTTGCACCGCGACTCCGAAATTTATGAAAATATAACCAGAGTTGTATTAATCCACATTACAAATCAAATGGCGAATTGATGCGCTAAAAGCTATGTAAATGCAACATTACTGGTTAAAACATAAGTGATTTACACCATTGTTTTTATCGAGGTAGAGAAATGTGTTCGAATAATAGATACAAAACAGGAATTACAAACAGGAACAATTTCTATAATATGAAAAAGAAAGTTTATCATAGTAAACACATTACTTCCCTTTGAAGGTTATTTTTTGGAAATTCTTTTAATCGAAAAAAAAATTATAAATGAAACGTTGCGTTAACATATTAAACTGTAACTTTGTTAAGTGTGTTTGTACTTGTAGCATGAATAAAAAAAAATATGTTAAATCATATTTTCCGTATAACACTAACAATATTTTAATTGTAAGTTAAAAATATTTAAAAACGACAAATTTTTTCGAAGATCAGTTAGTTAGAAATTTACTCGTGCTGTACAATTTATTCGTTACGAGAGATGCTTTTTCTTTAGATATTTATATATGTGTTGTCGATATGGCTTGTATCGCGAATACGCTTTCCAGTACTTACCTGAAAAATACGAAGTGTAGTTTCTTAGAGGATAGACAGGATAATGCATACGAAAGGACAAGTGAAGAATAATGATTTTCTTGTAACGCACGATCCATGACTTCAAAAAGCTTACGTTTTAACACTCTGGACACGAGCTTTTCGTTTACGTGACCAAACGTTAATTTATTCCTTCGCTCAAACGCATACTTTTTTCGTTTCCGCTTTTTATATATCATCCTTCGAATAATTTTGACAACCGTTTTTTCAGGATATATTAAATTCGCGTGCGTCCACACTTCACTTATTATTAGACGCGTATGAAGCAAATCAGATTCGCTGGAAAGGTAATTCAACATCCTCTCGCGAATTACAATCCGTGAAATAGCCAGGTTACAAAATATTATTAAACTTGGTAATGAATTTAATTTATCTGTGCAACGGACAATTCAGCAAGATAATCGCCCGAGGATAAACATGTTACGAATAAATTTGAAACAAATTTTCCACCCCTTGGATCTGTTTCGCGTTTCCTCGTGCATTTCTTTAACTCGTTTTCCGGCCGAATCTCATAAAAACAAACTCGTCTCGATTCGTAATCACGATACATATAATGTATAGACAATTCTTGAACGTCTAATAAGTTCATTGAAATGAATAAAATTTACTCGCGGCGGATGATGTTGCTTGGTTCTTGGTTCTTGGGCCATTTGTTCCTTCCTTCGATTGTGTAACATTCTACAAAAAGAGGATCTGTTCGTCGAAAGCGATCTCGCATTCTTCAAAATCTTTCCCTCAATTCTTAGAGCCGTGATTTCACAAGTTGATCGCTACGGTACCCGCATACGATTACGATAACGTTGACAGTAGGCGGTATGGCACGATGCTCAGAAGACAATGTACTCCGTATAGATTTGGCCTTGGAGCGTTTTTTTTACTTTCTTGAGCTTCGCCCACATTCGTGGCACCAACGTCTTTTATAACGCCGTTATCTATGCGGCTGGCGTAACTATATTCATGTTTGACGCATTCCGCATATTACGTTAGGTCAGTCTTTATATTTGTATTTTGCTTCAAGTGCTATTCTTTGTGAAAGAGAAAGGGTTCCAATTCGAAGGGGTCATTTTCGATTTTATGGCAAACGATTTACAACACTATCATTCGTTGAAAAATATCCATTTAGCATATCCAGTGTGCACATCTGAAATTTGAGTCGATATAAAAATATATGGGGCATGACTTGGATTGCGTGAAATTTAAACCTATCTGAGCGGGCAGTGTAGGATATTTTAATCGAGTTGAACTGTCGAAAAATGTTCTACTACATACATACCAGTCATACTGTTTATCTCATGTTTTCAGGTGTAAAAATTACTAAAGTTGGCCAGTTTCGCTTCGTGCGTATATTCATATGAACATTCTTCATGAAAGATACAAATTAAAAGTGAAATTTTGATCACGATGATTGCCAATGCGTTAACTAGGAATATACATGGATATATATTTTATGAATCAAATATAAATGGATATATATATATATTAATGAATCAAATATAAATTTCGATGATCTAACAAAGAAACCGATGTATTTCCACAATCTTAGAGTAGCCCGCGTTACAATTGGCGCGTAAGCAAGTAATTAACCGAACGATTAAATTTTTAATCGTTCGTTCCATTTCACTTTCGCTTGTACGCTCATTACGTCGAACATTAATCAAATTGTTAATTCTACGAAAATTGAAAGAAAGAAGAAAGAAAAAGAAAAACAGGGTTTATTATACCACCTGTTCAGCAGTTCTTTGATATGGTCGATGTACCTCGAACTCGGCCGACACGTTTCTACTTCCATGAGATTCCCTTGCCTTCGAAACCGGGTCTTCTCTCCACGACCTCGAAACACACAAATTACGGAGGCACGAAGCAATGCGTGCGTACAAGAGAGCCAATAGGTCGTTCCTTGTGTATCGTGATCTTCTTCCTTGTCGTCTTCTTCTTTGCCCTAACGAAAGAAGAATTCCCAGAGCCGGGAATCGTTGAAAGTCCTCGGAGGTTCGAACACTTCCGATAGCCAGTCTCTGTTCACTCGTTTCCTAGAATTTATGATCCCTCCAGTTGACAAGATTCGTTCCCTCCTACGAGAGAGGAAGCAGGATTATAAATTCAAGGGATTATAAATTCTCTTGGTTCTTCAGAGATTTATTAACCTCGCCGTACGAGCGACGTAAAAAACATTCATGATCCGTATGCTTTTCGCTTAAATGCAAAAGAAAGGGAAACATTATTGAATGCGTTGTGGATATTTATGTAAATTCATATTTCTATAAGCTATTCAAAAAATAGAACTTCGATAGACATAAAATGATTAAATATCATTATACTTTGGATATATTCTATATATATTATATTACGTGCTTCAATCATACCTTGGGACTTTACGATCTTAATATTTTTGTCTTTTTAATAATCTTAATATTTCCAAATTGTTGTATATTTTTGTTTCTTTCTTTTCATTTTTATTGCATTCTTTTGAATCGAGTCGTATTTTTATATCATGTAGGAAGTAGTAATGTATTATTTCTCGTTTCAATTTCGTACCAAAGTACATGAATTCTTAAAACATTGAACACATTTCTCTTCAGTCGAAATAAAAATGAGATTCAGTTGAAGAGTTAAAATAACTTTTCTAAAATTATAGTCATGACTTGCGAAATTTTGGATTGGCCTCTTTAATTGTTTTTTGCCACCGTTAAAAATGTTTTATGCCACTCATGAGAAAACGTTGATAAACATTTTTATCGAGTTCGTAAATAGTTCAAAACACGTTCTTCGTGTTAAAAGCCAGCTAATATGTAATAACCGATAAATGTCTATGGTTATTAAGCGTTGGACGAAAGTAAAACCTGTAAAGCGAGTTTTCCAGATCGATTTTTCGTAAATCTTATTTGAAATTATCCGTATTATATAATTACCATTGCTAACGGTTAGTAAAATATAAAAATGGAAAATCAGTGATAAGGTAGCTCAAGGACACAAATAGAATGACGTCACGATTCCAGACTATCTATCGTTAACCGCAAAGAAAAGAATCAAAAAAATGTTTGAGGAACCGCTGAATCACGATGAATCACCGTTGAATTTCCATTAAATCGCTGCCGTAGATAATGGAATTCAAGATATTATTGTGAAAAGTGGGAATCGTGATTTACGAAACAGGAAAAGAATCGTTCGTGTAAAATCCACTTGCAGATTTCGAATATTCGTAGTTTGATATTCATTCACTCGCTTAGATTGATGCTCGCGGAAGATTGTTTCCACGATATAAAAGTGAATCCCATACCATTTTTCATAGTTAATGGAAATTCACTCAGCGATTGTCATTATTATTATTATTCAGGTTTTTCTAATATTACAGAATTTCATAATTTTGTAATAAAAGAATTATTCATTATTATTACATCGTCTAAATAGACTAAAGTTATTCTTAAAATGTTGAAAGTCTTCCTTTATTAAAGCAGTAAGATTGAGATGCGAAAGTAAAATTCAAAAAAATTAAAAACTAGATTAAAGATTATGAAACGAATATGACGAAATAAAGTATAGTTATAATCATTAAACGATTAAAGAAGCAAATACGATTTATCATCGGTTTGGAAGTGAAGACAGAGTTTGAACTTTTCGATTCGATACGTTCGAAATGGAGTTAAGGAGCAACAACCTCGAACAAACAGTATCAGAAAAACGTCTTAGAACTCGTTGCCGATGAGAAGAAACTCGACTCGTTGGACGAGTTCTTCGTAAATCAGAATCTCTTCAGGATGAAATTAATGTCAGTTAAAGGATACCATGACGCCGAGTTCGCCCACAGCGCTACAATAACGAATTAACGACCGCTCTTCAAAAAACGCAAGCAAGGGTTTTGTTATAGTTGTAGAAATTTCATTGTGATATCTTCTCGTAATAGAATCAGAAACGGAATCATGCTTCCGTAGCAGACATTGTACAATCTCTGAAAAAACCTGGACAAGTCCTGGAATTTCAAGAAGATTATGTAGTGTTTTGTTTTTTAAGTAGAAATGAATCGAGTATTTTTTCAGTTAGGAAATTTCATCGCGAGAATTTTTAGCAGTGTTTCTTGCAATATTCCAATAATGATCTAACATTTCGTTTTTTCGATGCAACAAAACGAAACGACTTAAAGAGTACTTAGGCAGGCAACGCACAATGAAATTGTACATGTTGCTTTAAATATTATATCGAGTACATTGTAGTTTATAACTACCATTGCATAATATTACATTCATTTTTAAGAGAAAAAAAAAACAATGTACACATATGCAAAAGTTCGTTGAAAAGAATCGATTCAGTTTCAGAATTGGTTCAAGACAAAGAATCAGTTCAGAATATTATCGAAATTCATAATGCGCGAAAGAAAGAAGAAATCGAGAGGCTTCAAGGTTAAAGAACGTTCATCGAAAGGTCTTCTCACGTTCATATCATAGCAGCATCACGTTGAATCACGTCGATACTTTATTCTTCCCTCTTTAGTCCTTTTATACACTTGGTATCTAAAAGTTTTTCCCACTGTGGTTTCTTGTCTCAGAGATTAGCCACAGAAATGATGTGTTCATAATTACCGAGTCATCCGCAAGGATAAATCCACGATCTATGGAGAAACGGTAAAAGCAGCCAGATTGCATGAGCGATTCAATACGATTTACGATATTAAACGACGTTTATTGATATTAACAATAGTTAATATATACGTTAGACAGACTAAAAAGCATCGGTGGTGTAACAAATTGGAAAGCATTGATCTAGACACATAACAACATTCTTTATATTTTATATTACACAACGTATTTAACTGAGTACTCAACTATTGGAAAATTTTTTAAACAACTATTCATCAAACGAAATATTGGAGAAACTCTAGAAATGAAATAATTTCACTTGTTCTTTTAGATAACCAACAACGTTAAAAATGAAAATAAAAATAAAATTTATCTTCGAAAGTCTTCCAACATTTGACTTAATAAATTAAAGTCATTTGAATGAAATTTTTCATCGTTCAACTTGATCAAGCGTGTTATATAATTTATTAAAGACACTGAGAATTTTCTCAGATTTTTTTGACAAAGACACAGAGTAATAAAACAATTTATTCGCGAAGCATGAAAAAGTACATTTAAAATCTAGCAAATCCTCCCCGTGTTCAATTAACAAACCTACAACTAACAGTGAAATCAAATGAGTTGATTAATCTAAAACACAAATGAACGAATCAATCGTTCCTCAAATCAAGATCCTTCGTTCCAACACTCGGATGTCGTACAATCTTCGCGACTGCACGAATCTATCTATTACTCCTGCGAGATCAGGAAGATCCGAGGAGGATTTAACGACGTAGGAGACGCGCAGCAAAATCGCAAAACGTTGGCTCGCTCTTGAGATAAATCGTCGGGATAATCTGGCGTGCGGTGTCCCTTCTTTTCTTCCAAGTTTGCATCTACTAGATGATATATATAGGGGAGCAACACTACGAGCCAGAAGGGTGAAGACGTGAGTGGAAGATCGAGGCTCGTGGTTCTCCCGATCCTTGAACGCGATAGCGTTAAGGCGCTTGCACAAATTTCCGGTATTTGCCAAGGGAGTGGGAGCACGAGCGGCTGCTTACAGGTTGTTTCATTATCGTGCGAAGCGATCTCGAGGCGAAAACGGCCTGAGGAGAATAAAGAGCGGCGACTCTCTACCCCCCCCCCCCGAAAAATCGGCAAGACCTCTCGCATGGAATACACGACGAAACATCAGTGTTTGTCGGTAGTCTGGGTAGCATCATTTCATTGCCAAAATCAAATTTTTCAATTTTAATATTTAATCCTTGAATACTACGGAATGATCTGTGAGATCACTGTAAATTTTTATTCATTCTCATTCTCTTTTCTGTGTTATTTTCTATTTTTAGTTAACAGTTTTCGATATATTCGTTATTTGTTTGACTACGCTTGGTTATTTATTATTAATATATATAAAACAAGAACAAAATTGAATTTAATTTTTATTCGGGGATTTGTGAGACCTTCTCTGGTAATTATGTAATTTTCAATGTCTATAGTGTTTAAGAAATTTCTCATATTTTATCTCGAGTCGCTCAACAATTCATTTTACACGATAATTTTCAAGCCAAGTTTAGTTCATGAAAGAAATTTAAAAAAAATCGGATTTCGGACCTGTTTGCAGAGCTACAATACGGTACAATACATATTTACAGTTCCTCTCAAGCGTGTCTTGTACCCACTATAATTTCTTATGATCGATCGTAGAAAATTGAAACGGCGTTCCTGTTCGGTCGATCGGTTCCGGATTTCGAAACTGAGTAAAAATTGCCGAGTGGACACCGCGGAAATCCTGGCATCGAGCTCGAGATGCCTGAAAACGATATTACTTGGTTACGCAAGTTTCTAGCACCAGAATCTGTGCGCTTAAACAGGAAATGATTCCTCGCGAGAGGCGGAATCGCATTTTCCTAACAAGATACGAAACAATTACATTATATTCGACTTCCAGGTATATTTCGATAGCGAACGTCAACGTGGAGTTTGAAGTTAGGCTGTTATCAATCCTTTTAGATAATTAAATAAATATCAGCCATTCACTTTTATAAATCTTAATTGAATCTAATTTTGCTTTTATTCGCACAATTGCAATGAGCAATGAGATTGTATCGCATGAAATTATAATTCTGTAATAGAATGATTACTGTTTAAAAGAGATCAAATATTTATGTTGAAATATCTGTTACGAGTTTAAAAATAATAATCACTTCTAAGAACGTATAGATTCGAATGCATGGTGAAGAATTGGATGTGCGTAAGTAATACATAGCACGAACATAAGAAATATGATATATGAATTGCAGAATCCTAGAATCGTCAGAATTATGGCTATAATTTATCGTGATTATAATTTATCTATCTACAAGTACCTAATCAACCGACATAGCATAGTATTTATACGTAAGAAACGAAAGATCTAAATAGAAATTCATGTAAATCTAAAGCAAATGCACGCAACCGCGCGTACCGAGTGGAGAAAGTGTGCTCAGTGATCGAAACGAGCACAATTCGGTGATTTATTCGTAATCAAAATCAAAGGTTGTTTCCTCAACACGTTTCTCGATCTGACATGAATTACCGAGCATTATAAAAACACGAACGTTTGACATTTTTTTTTTTTTCACGAATAATGGAAATGAATTTTGAATAAATGCTAATCAATCTATCGATATTACCATTTTAATTTAATTAACATATGTGTTTCTCGTACATATGTGCATCTTTCTGATAGCTTTCGGTATAACTATTCTTCTAGATTATATCAAGAGTATCTCTGAAGCATATAAATGCATTATATCTTCGTACACTGGATATACTACTGTTCCTCATATACGACAATACGAAATCAAGGAACGTCACGTCGTCTCCTTTATTCAAGTATTCAAAACTTGGTCACCGTAGTAAGTGGCAGGTGTGTAACACTATTGTTTCTTCCCTCGGTTATTAAACGGTGACACGAGTCCTCTTAGCAAACCTGCTTCTATGAGAACTGGAACGAACTTATGAAAGCGAACGTTCTCTTATCTCTGAGTAATTGTAGCTCTTTTTGTGAAAATTGTCCTTCGATTTAGTATAATCTATTATATACGTATTAATTTAACACAATGAGAGATGGAAGATAATTTGAACATTTTTTCATAAAAGAGGAAAATACTGTTAGACTCGACAGATTGTTGACTTTGAGGGCATTTGCATCTAGAATTCCTTCCTTTTACTGAATTCTCAAATAGATTATCGAATCATTCTATCTAATTTCAATTTTAAATTAATAATTGCATTACGCGTTGATGTCATCGTTTGATTTTTCTTCCCCCCTCTACATTTTCTCATTAAATTTTCTAAGAAAATTTATTTCCATAAGAAGTATCGTAAACGTCAGTGAATTCTCAATCAGTGACTTCGTAGTAATTTAAAGTCAACTATATTTTCCTTGATTCTTCTAGTGTGACTCACGATGAACACTTCAATCGGTAATTATACTTCCAAAATAGTTCCAAGTACAAAAGCTATATCATGTTTTCTTTATTTAATTTTAGAAACGTTCCTTTGTTAGACGATTAGAAATACAAAGTCACCTGGTTAAGTGATTTTCGATTGTCACAAGAGCGTTTTCAAAGCTTCGCGCTTCGAAAGTTGACTGAATTTCTTATCGTGATAACGATAATAGTTACATGGCAGAAAAGATCGAGTCTAAAAGAACTATAGTTTTCCCGTTGGAAAGCGAGGAGGCGGGCAAAGGGTAAATAGCAGATCAAGATCCGCGCGCGATCGCGTTAATCATTTCCGACACGTATCACGCGCATCACTAAGGAAACGCACTCGTGGATCGAATCTCTAGATCGCATCCCTGATTAAATGTATAAAGAAAATCAGTTTGATCAAATTAGTTCACAAAGGTATTCCAACACTCACGGATACATTTTATGAATATATAATATTTTCAAATTTCGTCAACGTTGTCACGATTATATCGTTAAAATACATTTGAAAATAAATAATATAAAAGGAGAAGTCTTTAAACAATTAATTACGTGTTATATTAATAAACTTCAATATTCAATAGACGCTGAGATCGTCTTTAACACTTATTATGTGTATGTATACTTAAAATATAAGGTCATACATTAGTTTTTTTACAGTAAATATTTTGTTGCAGTACATACATTTTCAGATTTCAGATTTGAAGTGTTACCAATATAATTATGTCTGATATATATATATATATATATATTATAAAATTTTAAAATAATACACGCAATATAGGATTCAAATCACTTTCACGAGTGATTATACATGCCGAAATAATCATTTGTACAACATCTTTAGTTTTTTAGCTGACAATACACCGTTATGTAAAGATAAATAATAGTTTGTTTGATAGATATTATCCAATGTCGAAGGACAAGACCCTGAAAACTGACTTCTAAATGAAATTATTATCTGCATATGTACTTACATGTATCTCGACAGTGACTCGACAAACTGTTAAAGACACAATCTACAAGAGTGATTATAGTGATTCGCTTAGTCGTTGTATTAGAATAATGAAAGGCGATTTCTAGATTTGCGAATTAATATCGCGAATCTTCGTGTCCTTACCTTGCAGAGACATGGTCTCGCTTCAAAAGTTTGGCCCTCCTTGAGTATAATTTGTTTCTTTTAGTGGAATGGCAGTTGGGAATTTGATTTCGTTTTGCTTTGCTTAGTTTTTTTAGTGTTTCGTAATTGATCATTCTCATGGGATATGCTGGAAAGATGTTTTACTGGTTTATAACCTTGTAGCTGGCTCTTTATATAAATACTTTTCATGCCGGTGAAGAATGTTTGAGTAGCAATGTTCAGGAAAATTCATATCCTGTTTTAAGACGATCGACGTCGTAAAAGTATTTGTTCCGTGTTATCGCGGATTCTGCAGAAGTATTATTATGCTTGTTTTGTATTTCCATGGATAGTGATTTTCCTGAAATGAGTTCGACTTTGATTTCAATTCTGATAGTTTGCAAAAGAAAAGAATTTCAATCGATCATAGAACATTGTAATTATCTGAGACTTAGAACTTAATTAATCTATATAAATTATATCGTTTCTGTGAAATAGATCTTTAAAAATGAAACACTAACGTAAATTTCTGCCATGGTTAAAGTACGGTCAGTGATACTGGCTTCGATTTATTCAAATTAAATAGTAATACGTGACACGAAGTACTAATGAACTTTCCAAATTTTTACAGTTACAGGTACAGAAACATGAAATTTTTTATTTTTTAAGAATAAAAAAAGTTGAGAAACTTATTTAGATAACAATATAAGTAAATAAGAGTATATTTAACAAGAAAAGAATTAGAAATCATACCTTGATAATTTACACAATAGACAAAGATATGAATTTTAGCAGAAACGTATATTTTATATAAAACAATGAAACAGTTTAATACTAAATCATGTACACTTACAACGTCGATTTAGCGGTTTCTAAATCATTATTGGAATAGGAGACGCGCTTATGAGAGGATGAAAAATGGAGCAGCGCATAATAGGAAGGAAAGAAATTAAGGTCGTAGTGCATGAGGTTGCACACAGAACTCTCCTCCTGGTATCCCGTTACGCGAGTAACTTGCCACGACCGCTCTGGCACATCGGTGAAATAATAATCTTCCATACTGAAGATACACATTTCTCTTGTTGACGACGAAGCCGCAATCGGCTTGTATATTACACACTATCATCGATTACGTATGCCAATCAAAAGGAACGCATTGTATGATCGTTTGAGATCGTTCTATCGAACAGTCAGTCTAATTCTAATTTTATTTTTATTAAATTTTCAATAACAAGTGACGGAAGTTGTGCAGGGATTTTAGAAGTGAAAAAAAATTTTTTTTTATTTTTTAATATGAATAATATTATATTTTATTATACTTTAATATTATAATAATATTAATATTAATATTTATATATTCTCGCGTGTTATGTGCAATTCGTAAATATTATTAAGAATTTTCCGAAAATGCATAAATACATGTACTCCGTATAGAGTCGTATAATTTTCTAGAGATATCTTAGTTATATAATTGTTTTAACTCTTTGATGGCATTGGTATATATGCGAATTAATAGTCAGTTGCCTTTTTACCGATAAAATTATATAATTAAGTTATATTTTTTAAAAAAATCATGCATATTTTCTTGGTGATTGTTGATTGAGATTGTATTAAAAAGTATTGTATTAAAGTAGAGTAAGCAAAGAATTAACAGGACACGTCATTATACAATATTTAAATACGGAAAAGAAATTCTGATATACTTTCTTCTGTTTTTTTCATTTCGAAGTACTCAGTTATACCTGTCTCTTAAAAGACCTGTTACGTTTGCGTAGAATAGAAAAAAAAACAATCGAGAAAATAGAAAGTGTATGATTAGTCATCGAGGACGTAAGTACTGAATCACGTTCGCATTGCCAAGTGTTTTCCGGGAATTATCAAACTTGGCGATCCAGAAACGACGAATTTCATGTGTTTTTTTTTCCCTAGAAACATGCAAATACTTTCAACGAAGTTAATGTCGATTTTTATTCAGATAGAAATATATCTACTTTATCTTTAATTATTATCAATTATAAGTAAGTAGAGTCAATTCTGTTTGGCACAAGTTACTTGAAATTGGCTGTTTTAAAATATGTAATCATTTATCTAATAAGTATGTTCATCCAAACAAAATTTGCGTCCAGTATAAGTTATAAAGTATATTTGTGTCCATTTCTGTTTAATATATATTCTTCGAATTATGAATAGTCAAAATTAAGACAAATATGTAAGATTTAACTGAAACATCTTTTATAAAAGTATTTGCACGTGTTCTTATTTACGTATTCTTATATACAAAGCATTTCTTCGAATTTCTACGTCACATCTTAATAATATGAAATTTTTCTAGTCACTACCACTGATCGATACATCTGATTAATTAATATGTATATTTTAATAGATATAATAATGTGCAAATACCTCGTCGTGCAAGTATATGTTAACAATCCTATGTTCTGTTTCATACAATTCCATTTCAACATCGTTTAATTCACCTAACTGACACCTACCAGCGTGTGTTTCCGCGTGGTCGCGAAATTTTATCATCCGGTGCCACACCCTTGTAGCGGAACAGAGCATTTGCAATCGGTTCGTTTTACTAGTATGATTTCGCGCTGTGAATCGTCGGTAATTTGCGTCCCGGATCGATCGGTGCGTTTTTTATCGTAGAGCTGTATAAAAGTCGAAGCTTAACAGCTGAAATTCCGGAAGGCGGAGAATCGGAAATCAACGTAGAGGAGATCTCACATCTCGACAGGGCACATCGTCGCAACATCGTCTCAAGAGAGGCACAGCCATAAAGGTTTTCTCGTCGCGAGTTTGCAGCGGTGGTTGGCGCGCTTCAAGGCCGCTGGAGAACCAAGCGTGAAACTAGTCCGACCGGTACCACAGTATGGTAGCTATTATACGGTCTAACATATATATATAGTGGATCGGAGAGAAGTGTTCGGTTTAGCGGAAGGCAAAGTCGAATAACCTGGTACGTACGTACAATGTAAAATCTCTCTCTCTCTCTTTCTCTCTCTCTCTCTCTCTCTCTCTTCTCTCCTTTCTTCTTCCTCGTGGTACGTGTTAGGAGCGTCTATCTCTGACGGAATACCAAAGCCGCGAGTGTGCTTCATGCTTCCCTTCGTCGGATGATTGCGCCGCGGCTTCGATGCTCCTTGCCCTTGTTGCTGATATAAAAGGGGGGAAAAAAAAGATACCAAGGTACGACAGGTAATTCTGTAAAAGTAAATAAAACGTCTGTGCGATTTCTTGCGAAATGAAGCCCGACCGAATGTTTCTTGCCAACATTTTCGTTTGTTCGATTGGATAATTTTTGCGGAGTCTTGGAATCGCTTGGATCGGGGTTGCGGTATAGTACTCTGTTTGGTTGAAATCTTCTGTCTACAATTTTTTGACATGACATCATCCGTGTAAACTCGAGTTTTTCATCATCCTCTTTACGTCATTTTTTTTTTTTTTTTTTTTTTGTAACAGCTTGTGTAATACAATTTTACCTAAAAGGTAGGAATATTTCAATTTATCTTGAAAAAATGACAAAGTGCTGGATTAAATTTTTTAAAGTAAGAATAGCAGAATAGAGAGAATTTAGTTGCTGCAATGTTTTTTTTATCTTATAATTTACTATTATTTATATCATATTCTAGCGATAAATAAACTAAACGAAATATTGATCATATACTGTATACATAATGAAATTAAAATATCAATGAAAAATCAGTGTTTCTTTTATAATTAATAAAATATTATTTCGCGCATTCAGAGTGAAATTTTATGGAACATTGATTTTCCTCGTTTCATCATTTTTACATCTGGATTGGTCCTTTGTTGGACGCGAATCGGTCAAGGCCACTTGTCTCACTGCGACCGATGTCGCAAGTAACCAGTTTCTTTTACTATCTCGTTACTTGGTTCAACGACGTCAGATTTGCCTGAGAATATATTCGCTGGTTCGAACGTTCTATATATTCTTTTTTTTTTCTCTTTTTTTTTCTTTTTTCAAGCGGAGAGCAAAGTGAAAGTATTTCGCGCGAAAACGGAGCCAGGCGGAATATATCGTGCGACTCCGTTTCATGAGAAACGGTAGATCTCATTGACTTCCACAAGAAAACAACACGGTTCTAAGATCGGCTCAGATCGTTCAAGATCCTCCTCGATTTACCGATTTACGGAAACACAACTGTTTTTAAATCAGCTCGCGGAATTAAAATTTATCAGCGACAATCTAAAAATTTAATAAACGTATTGTCATTTATTCTTGTTTTATTGGTAGAATTTAATAGTTGTCACATATTGTAGAAAAACGAATAGTGGAGAGAGATATGAAAATTCTATGTTAGGTCAGTTCTATTTTCATCCTTTCAAATGTTTATTAAAATTTCCAGACGTCTAAAATTCTAATATTTCGAGCGAGAAACATATGAAAAACTAAGAATATATTCGTCTTTGAACATACATTTTTCGATTGTGACGTGTTATCCTATTTGAATTTCTAATATTTGAAGTAATTATCTTATATAATCTCTTCACGCCCTTTGCCACATATATAAACAATTTACGTCCTGAAAAAGCTACTGTTTGCATGTACAACGTTTACTAAATTTGCTAACCAGAAAATAAATCCGAATTGTCATAACGCAAGTGAAAAATAAAATGCAATTAAATTAAACTTCTTTGTTATATCTGAAATTAAAAATTCGTCCCCGAAAAAGTTAAAGAGTTAATCATACTCGTGAACCTGTCGTAGAACAGAAGTCAAATTCTTTTGTAGCTCTACAATCCTATTTAATACATAATGTCTATAAAACAAATTTCTGTTTAGATTCCATTATCATCAGTTTCGTGTTTATAAAAATATGAATTGCTACAAACATCCATATCATTTACCTACATGAATCCGCATCATCATCTATGAATAATATAGATACGACCATTGTACAATCCAAATATCTATTGTAAAAATAAAAATCATAAATAACATTACAGCAATCCACTCTGATTCCGCTCTATTGAAAAAAAAAGAAAAATTAAACTAAAGACAGAGGTAATTTTGCAAATTTTCGTAAACCAAAGCAAAAGGCATCGCCCTAATCCAGTATGCCAAGGTAACGACGTAACGTAACAGAAATAACTGTGAACCGTTGAAATTGGAATCGTTGGAATCAACATGGAAGAATCTCAGAAGCATTCTAATTAGCCGGTATAGCGACTCGTTAGGATCTCTTAATTGGTGCATCGTGGATTGTTTCGCGGACGAATTAGCCGACTGGCTGGAACAATGGCCAGAACGTGGCGGGTCCAACCTTCTGCAATTATGTATCTGTTTCGCAATCGTGACGCTTTCACGAATAAATACGCGTGTTCGAGCACACACCTTCCTTCTCGCGTTATCACCTCGCGTTTTCACGCGGTGAAAATAATATTAATCAGTCGTATCGTTGCGAAATAAATATAATCGAAAGGTGTTATTGCTCGTTCAAACTGTATCGAGTATGCTTCTTTCGCGTCTGCAAATCGCCAGTAGGCTAGTTCTCGTGGGTATCTCTTCCGTGACGATGATTTTGAGCAATAAAAGGCGGATGATTCGCCGAGGGGAAATCGTCGAATTCGTTAGGATTCGAAAGTGCTTCTTATACTTTTGCCTCGAGAGATCGTGGCGAAGCACGTCTGAGTTACGATCTGGGCGAAAGAAACCTCGTGTATCATTAGAAAGGAAGGAAAGTGCTGTACAACGGTTATGTTGCTCTTATAATATATTTATGATATAATATTTTTGCAGAAAGCATGTCAATATTTAAGTATAATTATTGCATTGTGTCGTTGTATTTGGCAAAAACAGCGAAAGAGGAATATAAGTTTTAATCTTATTGAGCAAGGTTTATTACGTCTCTCTTAAAATTGAAGGGAAAAATTCGTTATTCATTTGGATTATTTTCCACTAACGCAGCTTGTAATTTTCAGTTTGAAGGATACACGTGATTGACAAGGATATTTATAGATGTACAGTGACAAGAGGTACTTGCATATCATTACGTCTATTGTAATGTTTATATCCTTGTACTACTCGAGTGTGTTCAATTTCGTATGTATATTAAATTTCGTATCATTTAAAAATAAATATTTTCATATAACTTCAAGAATTTGATTATAAAAATGAAATGTAGTCGAAATGAAATGTAGAATTTAATGAAATGCTTCATTGGAAAATAAGAACACGGTGTAAGTACAAGTTTTGTAGTCACTGTATATAGATACGCATTGATAAATATACGTACATTTAAAAGATCATATAGAATCAGTAGATACGAAGATAATATACAATTAGTTTAAAGGATTGACGCCGTACAATAATACGTTGATTAACTTTTCGTTACAAAAAACTTTCATGGAGGAAGCTAGAAAAATTTTATTACAAACGAGATAAAATCTTTCATTTGTGATTATGAAGAATTCAATCATAAATCAGAAATTTACACTTAATGATTGCCTAAAAATATTTTCTACGCCGGATTGAAATGAATTTACTTGCAGTTATAAGGAAAACGTTGTTCTGAGTAACGAAGACTTCCAACCAGGAGAGAAAGTGTTGACCTCGATACAATGAGTCTTCGATGAGGTCTTGAAACGCGTTATCATATCCTATCGAGGTCGTAATAAGTGTTTTTTAATGCGCCTGGTGTTCACGATGCTCGCCATATATTACGTAATAAATCTTAATGTTAACGATGCTGACGACAGAATATTAACATCTAAAAGTATTGTAACGCAACGTTACAAATAGAAATCTGTGGAGGAATTCTATCGTGATAATTGTGCAAGAGCGATTTAAGCACAGGCAGCGTTAAATAAACGACCTGTACTGTTACTTTCTCATCTTTAACGCGTAGCATTATAGCATCGCTATAAATATTAATTAAGAGCATAATATACTAAACCAGATTCATGAAACTCTCATTGTAGAAATGTTGATGATAAATTCATGACGTGTGGATGCTTATGTAATAATTTTACACGATTGAACGAGCAGAAAGTAATCGCGTACATACAGATACATGCATACTGAAAATAAGAATAATTGCCGTAGCTAACGAATGGAATTCTATTGTTGCAGGACGTAATGAGCGAGTACGAACGAATCAAGCGTTCGTGCTTGAAACGAGGTGAACTATGGGAAGACCCAGAATTTCCAGCGACGCAGACTTCGGTCTTCTACCATCAAACGCCTCCGTTTCAGTTTCAGTGGAAGAGGCCAAAGGTAATTGACATTTCATGATAAATTAATATTATTATTATTCAAAACATCGAAGATCCCATTCATCTAGCATCGATTCTAAAATCCAAAGATCTTACAAGTCCAGAGTCATACAAAGCTCTAGCTGTACCTCAATTCAAAAAAATTCTTTCTTTGTTATATCATTTTCGAGATATTACGAGTGCAGAATGCTTAGGTTTTGATATTTATGATGATATTATTTGTATTGAATAATCTGCTTAGACTAGCTTTGTCAATTTTACCTTCTAATCTATTCCATAGACTGACTCTACCTAAATTCCAAGATCTCTCTCTCTCTCTCTCTCTCTCTCTGCTCCCTGTTTGGAAAATTTCGTGAATCACAATTAATTTAACCTCGTAATCTCTGCCTTAAAATTCCACAAAGTTCCGAAGGAACTTGCATGCATGTCTTCTGATCCTAATTTAAATTGTTACTAACTCCGGAGAACATGTGGAAATCTTTTGTATAAGAATTTTGCGCATCGCCTCTGATGCGGTCTGCACTCAGTGACGTTGATTCACTTCAGTTCCTACAAAACGGAAAAACAGAGAATCTGAAATCTAGGAAACGTAACGGCGACAGTATGCAACCTTGACACATAGTATATGCCTTACCGTCTTCGTGCTCACAATCGCACAGTAACATCAACCACTGTACATGACGTACTAACGGTTTCTTACCAAGCGAAACGTCGCCACATAAAAATTGCTCTATTAATATCTGTAACGCAGTTTTCTTAATTACGCCACCAAGTCATTTATATACGGATAAAACGAAGCATAGTGGGACTCTGTTTGTATGAATTTGTCAGTAGACAAATACATTGTATGCATAATTGGAGTTCACATAATAAATAAAAGTCGACTCTCCCTCTATTAACGATTTGTCGTTCATTCAGGATCCAATAGGATTCAATTAAGCGAATTTAACCAACAAGAGTTCATTTAATGGAGAGCATTGCCTGAAATTTATTTGGAGTCCCATTGAAACGCAACTTTCATCAAAGATTCATCAAGAAATAGATGATTTTTAAACTTAAATATTATTAAGTTTGATCTGAATATAAGAATTTTCACGAAATCAATGATCCAGCGAATCAATTATGCAACTTGAATAAATCATCCGAGAAACAAGGAAAGAGTATAAGGCATAAGATTACCAACGCGTAATTGGAGCCTGTTTAGCCTTTGAAACGAGACATTACAGCTCTCGTTGTTGCGTATAGTGATCATGATAAAAGCTACTGACATCGGTGCAACACAGTCAACAATTTCTACAACATAGTCAACAATTGCGTTCACGCAATAGGTATTACGTGAGACGTGCATTTACGTGTCACACTTTGTTGGGACCGGAAAGGATCGAAGGTGAGCGTGACATGAGTAGTGAAGAGGAACGACAGTCTAAACGTTCTGCGTTGAAAAGAAAGGTTGTCGATGACTATCATATAAATTAGAATGAAATTATTTAGATCCCCTTTTCTGACGCAATATCATACGTGACTTTGCATTTATAGCTTCGAGAACTCGTTCTTTAAAAGTCTTTCTGCAGTTAATAGTTATTTACATAATCTACAACTTGAATACGAATTAGACAATTAATAATTGCTAGACTGCGGACTTTTATGTGAAAGTCATCTATTTTTAAGAAAAGAATTAGAAGAAAGAGAAGCTTAGTAGAAAATAGAAAGCACTATACTTTGGCTATTTTACAGGTATAATTTTTCGTACGATGGATATAATTTTATACTTTAGAATTTCCTAATAAATGCATAAAAATCTGCAATCTAATTAGTTGCATATCAGTTGATATTTGCTTTTGAAATATCAAAGTAAAATAGATACTCTGGATTTAGAATATCAAACGCACTTCTATTCGATGTTCACCTCTATAAAATAAGTATTTGCATAAACATTGATAATGTAACTGTCGCCTAAAAAATTAAAAATAGTTCAAAAAAGTTTAAATTGCAAGTTTCGTATTTTCTTAAAATTACACATCGGACTTGTCAGGATTTATCGCGTACAGTTATTGTTGTCAACTTGTCCAGTAAAATCTTGATTGATTTTATGAGGTTGTAGAGAAGTACGTGAAATTTTTCATTAATTAAATACATGAAAAATATTCTTGTTAATAAGAATCGGAAAAAAAAATAGAACGAACATGATAATGAAAATATAAATGACGAACAGCAAATAGTTGAGTCATGTTCGAGGACTATAATTAGCGGTAATTAACAACTGTCTATTACGATACGCTGTAAGTTTAAATCATACGTCAAATGATCGCGAGGTATTCCTCGGAAATGTTTCTTCCAAAATCGGAAACAACGTGGAAATTGTTTCTCAGTTTCAAAAAAAAAAAAAAAAGGATAAAAAACGATAACATTGCAAGACGTTGGCACCGAAGGTTTCAACAAGGCGAAGAACTCATTGCAAATCACACATTCCACGTCTGTTTGGAAATAACTATGCATTATAGAATAGAAAACGGTGCCTTTATATAATCAGTCTTTGTTCTGTGATTGAAGCTTCAATCAGATAACTTAACGATAAATTAATATTAATGTAATATAAAATAAATCTGTTAATTTTTCTAAACTTTCCGCACGATTCAATGTTGCATAAGAGTTCTATATATAAGTATCAAGTTAAAGATGAAATTCCAAGGATTATGCAGTTTCTCGTATTCTAATATGTAAATGAACTTTTTACGAACATATTACGTCTATAAAACATTTTGAAATTTCACTAACTATCATGATTATATTAGTCAAATTTTTGAAATAAATCTAAATATATCCATGAAAATTGAAAAATATTTGATACAGAAATTATTTAACAAAAGTATTTTAACAATCACAATTATTATATCTTCAATATTTGTTATATGTTTAAGATGACTACGCATGCTTTGCTAATTTTTTCTTAAGTATAGTTTTCTTTAATGCTTACAATAAATATCTTGTAACTTCTATATACATTTCTAAATTGGTTTCAAATTTTACTAATATAGTCATAATAATCGTCTTTCATAGTATCAATAAAATGTCAGAATGTTTTATACAACAGATACAATATACATGTATTTACACAAAAGTTCTATGATAAATGTTCGAATATTTTCACAAGTCACTGTACATAAATATACATATCATTTTTGAAAATGGATAACTTATTATGTTTTTTCTTCTTTTTTAGGAATTATGCAATCGTCCGATATTTGTCAGCGATACACCAGCTCAATTCGACGTGATTCCCGGAAAAATGGGTAAGAAATAAAAAGGCTATCACTATATATTTTGCTACTATAATAATGATGAAGAGAGCATCGAGATTTTTGTCACTGAATTATGATTTACAATTTCGTGATTTAAAATCTTCGAGCTATTTTCACACCTTCGGGTGAGCTTTGATTACTATGATTTGTCACTTAATGTGATATTATTACTGTTGTAGAAATATTATTTTCATAAATTGATGGTCGTTAAATCTTTCTATAGACGATCTCGAAATTGTACAAACCTAATCCTGAACGTGACTAAAGTAACTTTGAGAAACGTGGTCGTTCGAAGCTGAACTTAGAACCAAGGGATTTTCTTCGAGCCACGACACGTATGACCGTGCATCGATATAATCGATATTCTCGGCGATTTAATTAACGAATAACCGAACTCTGTAGTATTGTATGATAATTCTATGGCTTCTTCGTGCATCGTTATTTTTGCATCGTCGCATAAAAATATGAAAATCAGTGTCTCTTACAATCAGAGACTTCGTTCGTTTTCTTAAAAAAAAGTAATGACTTCGTAATAATCATTTATTTCCAGTTTTTAAGAGCTGTTAATGAAAATCATTTAAACTTGATGTACGATCATCTGAGAAATTATATCCGTTATGCACGTATTTTGAAAGGAATCAATTTTTTTTTTTTTGTCACCAAATGCATCTTTCGAGCAAAGAATCCATTTCTTTCTCGTCGTATGCGAATAATTTGGAAACGATGGTTCTCATTTTTGAAAAATAAAAAAGATTATTAAAAAATAAAACAATATTCTTCTTCTAAACGATGCGTGATTCTTAATTATTATTAAAATTCTTATTAATATTTCGTTCTAACCAATTTGTCATTGTCAACTGACGATTCTAAATGGAAAATGTTAACATAATAGATTTTTCAAATATATTTTGTATATATCTTTTGTTTCGCATATATCTCCGTCTCTCCAAACGTTCATTCCGATTTTGCCAAGTACCAAAGCGTTTTTTAAACAAGCTACTCTTTTTCAATTGTTTGCGAATGTACTCAAGGACGATTTTCCTGAATTTGCAATTTTATCTTCCGTTACACGTGCTCCGATTTCTGGGAACAGTGAAACAACAACAAGATATTCGTGACCACGGATGTTCTATCAAGCTGTCGCATCGCGGTCGACGAGTTACAACGCCAAGTATAATCGAGAGCGTGGAACGCATCGCGAATTTAATCTCTGTCTCGTGGAAAGCTGGTGTGTAAGTGATTCACGAGCATCGTAGGTAGTAGCATCGTGGACGGAAGTGGCGCGATCCGGGAATTCGTGCAAACGCGTTTCTCAAAGGACAACACATTCACAGCAGTGTCCCGTTACCGTGTATAAGTACGTAAAAGACACACGCAAGCAGCAATTATCACGATACGTGACTTTCGACTTAAAGTTAAGACAATTCGAATCCCTCCTGCTGCGTGAACCAAGCAAATGCGACAGAGATGCTCCATCACTTTTTTATTGAATAGCGTGACTTTGTACTTTCAGTGGACGAATGAAAGAGAACAATTCAAGGCTACTAGGTTTGCAAAGAAACACTTGTAGGTAATAATGAAAATGCAATGTGAAATCTGTGAAGGCGTTAGATTTGATACACTAGAGTTGATAACATTAACCTGCTCATTATTTTGACCAAAATTTATGTATATTATACTCTTTTAGTAAATATACTTGTTTTGGTCAATTCTTTATATTACTTTATCATGGAATATTGTTTATGTAATATCTTGCGTTGCGTATTTTTAAGAATTACTCGGTAGAGTAGATTTTTCTCGAGATAGATATAAATAATAAAACCGTACCAAGCTTTTGAATTTAGAAATTTAAAAAATTTTTTAATATTAGATACTATTAGACGGTGGCCTTCGAGTGGGATTTTAATTTTTAAAATAGACGAAGTAACACATGCGATACTTTCTTTATAAAAGAAATTTTTTTTTTGTCATTTATTATTTTAGTGGCATACGCCTTTTCAATGCAAGATAATTATTGTATGCCAAAGATTCAAAATGAGGCATTTCGAAAAAAATTAAAATCCAACTTCGAGAGAGATACTGAATAATAAAATTGTTGAGAAGCATTCTTCCCCATTTATTTGAACAATCGGGTTACCTTTTTTTTCGCTTTACAATTTACGCTGGCACGCATGTTTACGATCCAATGGGATCCAAAATGCGAGCACAACGCGATCGTGATAACAATTATTCAAACGTTTAATATATTGAACAAACTCGTGCTTGTGGGGGAAAACAGAATATCATAACAGAAACAACGAATTACGCGAATCGCTTTATAATTACGATTCGTTGATAACCATCTCTTACTTTCCTACTGTTCGGTGAAAGTCAATTGTTCGTTTCGAATCACTTTCGTGTCATTTGTGAATTCTATCCCTCGATTCAATAAAATCACAAGATTGTCTTGAATCTACGTAATATTATGAAATAATATCCTCAGACTAAGACTGGATATAATCAAGTATACTACAATTAAACAACAATAAGTTTTAGTAGATTACCATCTTGAAGATTTTATTGCAGATATATTTTATTAAAGTTTATGTTTGAAATTAGAAAGGATCTTATGGTTTACAGATGGGCGCGTAGGTATTGCATGAAAAATATCTGAATTAATTCAACAGTAGTTTTATATATACTCTTTACGTTTCAGTTACTTTTATTTTAATTCTTAAGTCTTAAGCAGACTTCCAATTTTAGTTTACCTTTTTTAAAGTTTTTATTTAATTTGTACCGAATTGATGAATAAAATTAGAAGGATAATTAGATATAATAGAGAATTACATATATCTTCAAATAATGATAAAAAATTACATCAACGTATGATATTTAAAATTGAAAGGGGTTGCGAGTGGCCGTAATATTCCACTGATGAGTTAACATTACGACCAACTTAATTTTCAACTAGGAAGACTTTCACTAGGAAGTTCTATTAAGAAATTAACGAAACGTGATTTTTACTACATTTTTACTACAACGGTAACGTACTAATTACAGTTTTATATTACGACATTGATTTTATTTATACTTTATATTTCTATCTACCCACCCTTTCACACAACACCACGATAAAAATTCCTGCAAGATATTCCTGTGGATATTCCTCGTAAAAATCTGATTTTACGCAGCTTCGTAAATTGTCCGTTGCTTTACTTTCTTGCACGATGCGTTTGCAGTTCTTGACACCGAATGTCAGCGTGAACGTCGTGCCACGATGTCAAGGCATAATTACAATGGACACGCTTTCGTGGGTATTATTCCTCTCCTGGGCTGTCCAAGCTCGAAAGAGAGAGACAGGTTCGAACGAAAATATTTGTTTATCCAGTGAGAACTGGACACCGGTTAGCTCATCTGTAATCGTTTGCGGTTCAGAACCGGGTCTGCTTCTAGCGAAAGTGGATCAATGCGAGCACCATTTGAATATACAATTTAATCAGATCGCGGCAAAATGACCGATCGTCATCGCATTCATCGCCGATCTCACGTTAATGTTTGAAGAGAAAATTGCGAAAACGCGTGAGCAAATTGTCGTATTCTTTTTTTTTTTTTTGCCAGTTTTTGACGTAACATCCACAGAGTAATTTAGAAGTGGTCCTTAACCATGGACGGTTTATTTATTTTTAACAAATCGAAAGAAAATTCGCTCGGTTGATGATATTTTCAATTTCATCGTCAACGTATACTTACTTGCAGTTATTTACGAAAGTTATTACGAATTTATAGCAATCTTTTACGTATATAATTACACAAATTGTATATTGTGCGTATCATGATTAATATCAAATTTAAAGATATATATAGAAATTACAAAGTACTTAATACGAGTAATATCGCGATTGATTGTATTAATAAATTTCAATATCCGATGAAATAACACTTAACCCTTATATATTGCGCTTACGTGCTTATTATATTGATTATTCATTCTGCGTTCTAATTTTTTACAAAACATATATGTTCATTTTGTAACTCCTATCTTTAGATTGGCTTTAAATTTAATATACAATATAATCTCATTACAGTATTAATAAAATTTCAAAATTAATTTCACATATAGTCATAAAAGTTCTATGATTACTTGAATATTGATTTCACGATTCTCGAGATATGTTTATAATTTTATTTTAAACCGATCGTATTTTCGACCGGAGTAATTTACATTAGTTTCTCTGTCGAAAGTCGAATAATTGCTATGTTCTAGTAAGACATTGCGTAACAATGGAAGCGATTTTTCGCTTCTTCTTCTTCTTTTTTTTTTTTCGTTCGAATAGTAGAGAACGTGAGAATGCATGAATAAATATCCAAGGAGAAAGAGGCGTTAAAGTTATATCAGTCGATAAATTATGGAACGGAGTACTGATGAACTTCGTAGAGAAGTGAAACAGATTCGTAATCTTCGATCGAAGATGTGTCGTAACGTCGTGAGAACATTTTCTTCGATCGAACACACCACGACGATTTGTATATTCGCTCGGTTAACTTTCATTCTCGAAGGTCTAATCACTGACTAATACCACTAATACCTTTTGTGCTTTTTAAACGTACTTAATTATGAAACACGAAGAAAGAAAAAATTATTTGTGAAACTTATCGCATTTACACATTTAGTAATGCTCTTTTACTTTCGATTGTTATTTACCAGTTTCTGATAAATTCCAGAAATAACGAATAATCACCGCTGTAACGATGCAATTCCAGAAATTTCTCCGTGATCGCGCAGCTGATTAATTAACGATAACAGAGCACCTGGCGCGGACATTATACCAACATTAGTTAATTTGGATCGTAATAAGCTTCGTCTCATATTCGTCGATCCTACGCGCAACGAATGAAGAAGACACGTGCAAAGAAGAAAATGCAGTTATAATCTGTCTATTTCGTGAAACACGCTCGTACGTCTTCCATTGTTTACTGTATTCCTCGAAGATCAATGCACTTACAATTTGCACATAAGTCTTCATTCTCATTCAGTAAAAGTCCATTCAGCGTAAGCTCGTTAGTCGAACATTTCCCTATATCTTCTTACTTCCACTTACATAATCATTACGTAGACGATTAACGGCGTAGAAAATGAAATTCTATGTAAACTTACGAAAAAAACTCTCGAATCCTTCTAGTATACTCTTTACAGTTAGTATATCTAGATTTTATTCAGAGAAATACGGACAGATATATTTTAACATCTAAAAGGAAAGAAATCTCCGAATTTCTTGCGATATATTTACGATTATAATTACGACTAATAACATTTACATTCTATGATTTTTAATTACATTTATATTCTATAGCTATTTATTTCATTTGTCATATCTTCGTTCTTCTATCGTTCTTCTTTCGCCAGGTGACAAATGGCTAGTTTCCTGTCTGGGCGTCCTCCACCTGAGTAAAGGACTTTTCTACAGAGTGGTACCGGCCGATCAAGGATTCGGGAACAGCGGAGAACCCCCTGGATCACCGACCGCCGAGTACGCCGGGGTCTTCAGGTTCCGGTTATGGTGGTGCGGTGCATGGGTCGAAGTTCTCGTCGACGACAGGCTACCGGCGATTCACGGTCGGCTGGCTTTCGTGCAAAGTCGTCACAGTGATCAATTCTGGCCGGCTCTTCTGGAGAAAGCGTATGCCAAGTAAGTCTCGCGGGAACTGCTTCAACTCGAGAGTGCTCGCTTATTTGTCCATCAGGCGAGCGGCCGCGCATGAGATTCTTTCTCGCGCCTTTCTCGGTTCTCTCGTCTCCCCCTTTTGATGATTAGAGAGATTAGAGAGGTAAGTCAGTTGACTTAACCTGTCAATGTAAGGTTCAAAGTATTTCTTTTCATTGCGCGTATAAGAGCTTTCCGCTCGAAAGTTCACAGTTATATTATAGGGTTTTGAAAAGAAACGATGCATTCCTTGTATTATTATGTTAGATAATAATTTTTCATTTTTACGATATTCACGAATAAAAAATATTTATTTAAAGTATCGAAACTGCGATGGATTATATATAGATAAACGTACGAAAAAATTTATTTATCCTTTTATTTTTTAAATGGGAGTGCTCTGCAAAATCTTTGGCGGAGATGTGCGGAAATATAGTAAGCTAAAGTACACCCTTCGCAAAATAATTTAACCAAAACTCAGTTGTTTTTAATTAAATGAGAATTTCTTTGTAAATCGATTTGTTAAACTCTCTTTATAAATATTTTCTATAAGTATTTCATCAAAATAGATAGAAAGATTATTTGCAAGATTCGCATAACGTAGGATGCCGGTTGATCAAGTATGTATACGTATAAATTACCAGTTGAAATGCTAGAATTTTTCGTTTCTTTCAAAATTTCCATTTTAATCTATATAATTAGTATCATCTGATTATTTTCATTAGATAATTAGTTAGATGTACTATAGACTTAAATAGCAGATGGATGATAAATGGAGAGAAAAACAAACTTTGAAAACACGCTTGTCTTCGGGTGTTATAATATCAGACTAGCCGGTTTCACGTGGGCGTAGAAGGCGGTGGCGATCGAGGTTCATCGATCGATCTGGGTAAGGTCGATCTTCGTGCTAACGCACCGTGAACGTCCACCTGATGAACACCCACGCCACCCACTGGAGCTTACAAGATCGACCGTTGTACCGTGAAAGTTATTCGCGTATTTGCATATTCATTCTAGACCCGTAGTTCTCTCTGTTCTCGCGAAAAATTCGAAAGTCGATACGATAATTCCAATATTCAATGATTTTCACGAACATGGAAAGGAAAAAAAGACATCAAACGTACGTATATTTAAAAAATTATTTAAAAGATAAAAGAGAAAGAAATTTTACTACTACACTTCACAATGAATTCCGGATTTAAATTTAAATTTTAAATTTATATTTTTCTAAATACGATTAGAGAAATGGAACTTAAGCAGAGCTCCTAACTAATTGTATCTCGGATCTTTTATATACGATTGAAATACACGTTCAAACCGTTTTCATGTATCGTGTATCTATATTTCTACATGTTTAAATTTTCATGAAATGCATAAACATCCACGCGATTGTTACATAATTAATTGCAGTTCTATCACGCATCATCTATTGAAATTCTCACATTGAAGCCGTAAGATTTACAAAAAAACGATAAATTAATCCTACGCTTCGGCAAAAAGAAATAACTCCAACTCCAAAAGAAACGGTACATCGAGAAAAACATTGTCGAAAGAATCACGGGTTTATACCTCGCGAGTTTAATCGTCACGACATTAGAGAACATTTTAACGAAACGGGATAAAAAAAACGGGCCGTAACGGTGAAAAGTTACGATCGGTAACGAAGTGATGTGTAATCGAGCGATTCAAGAACGATGGTAAACGGAACGGACGTCATATCACAGGAGACGCGGAATTTATTTCACGGACATTTTATGTCTCATAAGATCTATCTAAAGCAAATCCCCGGAGCAAATAATGGTTCCGCGCAATCTCATTCCCCCGAGGTGGAAGACTCGCGTTTACGTGAACGAACGAACCAACAACGATGACCGGTTTTGCCGAAGGTCCTTGCTCCTCCTCTTAATCTTTCCGCTGATGATCGCCCGCTCCTTCCTTCTTCTTTCCTTCACCTCGTTATCCGTTTCTTACTCGCGTCCCTTCCTCGGCTTCTCTTCATTTCTTGCCGTCAAAGAGACGTGTAAGCTGCGGCTGGCTGGGCGTTGTTTTTGAAACGACTGCAACATGACATTGAAGAGGCCTCGAAGAGGAAGACGAGAAGACCTCGCGAGAAGCAACCGGCGAAAGAAAAGCGGGGATCGCCGATAAGAATCGCCCGTAATTCATTCTCCATTTTCTTTCTTTCTTCCTTCTTTCTCCTCTTGTCTCTTCTCTGTCTTTTCCCTTTTTTTTTTTTTTTTTTTTTTTTAAATTTACGAGACTCATGGCCGCAACAAATTATATCGGAGATAACGCGATATTTATATATACGTGCGTGCACGTCCGATGAAATATTTTGCTCGAGCGACATTTTCTGTTCTTTCGCGGTTTCCGACGTTAACACTTTACCGACCGTGTATTAGCGGTGAATAGTTAGCCGATTAATAGGTTACCGGTCGGTAAAGTGTTAAAATATGTTAGCCGATTAATAGGCTACCTGTCGGTAAAGTATTAAAATATGTTGACCGATTAATAGGCTACCGGTCGGTAAAGTGTTAATAGAAGGAATGCCGAGGAGGCATCCTTTGAGTCATCGCGTCGGCGAGAAAAAAAGGTCACATTTCTCTAGGTTTTCTCTAGGCGAATGTTTGAAGATATTTCATGGAAAAATTTAACATAGCGTAATCTGTTATAATGATTTCCGTGTCATGTGTAACGTACTGATCGTCTTACGTAAAATGTCTTCACTTGGCTCGTTACAGCATGCTGGAGAAGCTGGAGATTTCAATGCCAGAATAGCGCGATCGTTCCACGGTTTGAAGTTCTGATTCTCGTTTAAATTTCATTCAATCGTGTAATTTAGTATTCAGAATAAGAAATACAATCAATAAAATATTAATCTGTTTGTCGTGAATGTTTATCGACCATAATTCTTATTAATGTTACAGGGCCAAGTTTCACTGTTAATGTAGCGCAACAATTTACCATTTTCATTGCGAGATAAATCCAATCGCGTCGATTCTCGAAGATTCTTTTCACTTATTTCCAGTAAATAATTCTACTAGATCCGTTTGATCAATTTCTTCTGTGTTCACTCTGTCCGATTCCTTGAATCGGACAGTTACAAAACTCATCAGAGTTTTCTATTTTCGATTACATATTCACTTAAGGGAAACACTTGTAGCATGTACCCTTATTTTATGGTCGAGAACACAGCTCGTTATAATTTCATCATCAAACACAAGCATCTTGCGTCACAATATATGCGCACGTGCAACAAGAAATTGTGATTGCGTTGCATTTTATCAAGAGAAAGCAGAACAAAATGATCAAACGTTGTAACATACAGTAGCTCATAAATGTATTTAAACACTTATCGCAGAAAATATTTTAATTAACCTCTGGAAATTTTGTTGTTACACAAGTATTATAATTAATAATATTGGTAAAGTATACATATATATATATATATATATATATATTTATTTATTTAGTATATATATATATATATATTTATTTATTTATACGTAAAAATTATGTGACGTTTTTTTATAAACGTACGGTAAATATTTAGCAAAAAATTAATATATATTATGAATAATTTGCTTTAAATATAGGTATATTACAGCGTATACCATACAAATCATATAACACGCGAAATTATAATTTTTTATGAATTTATACGAAATTTAAAAATGCAGAAATACGCAAAATGCAAATAATATATAAAATAGTCATAAATTTACATAAAATTATAAATTTACATAAAAATCCGCAATCTATTGAAACACATATATTGAGAAAAAGTTTCTATAAGTAATAGTTCATGAGCTACACAGCGTCAGCATACGAAACCAAATAATAATAAGATTAAGATATTGCACAACAATACACGTAATAAATGTACGTGACACAGCTATTAAACCCTATTAAACGTTTGTCAAATTAAAAAAAAAAATTTAGACAATAAAATATAGCATTTCGTAAGCGAAACAAACCAAAGAATATATTGCGTGAAAAGCTTTATTGAATCGTAAAGTCATCGCTTGATCAAATGTAATAAAAAATTTCTTACATTAATTCCGAACGATCGTCCGATCTAAGTCCGAACATTAGTATTTCTTTTCAATTAATTTGATTCGTTCGATTGCATTCGCTGAGAAAACGATGTATCGTAATGTTGGCTTACAAACTGTTTGTACGTGGCGACGATTACACTGGTCAACAATTTCTGGCAAAGAAATCGAGGTCAAGATTCATTAATAATTGATAGCGCGTTGCTGCCACTCGATGACTTCCGTTCTACGTTGAATATGCAGTACGATGCAGTCGATTAACGCTGAATCGCTTGAAATCAATCAATTGACTTCCATAAACGATTGTAAATATTTCACATTTGTATTGAAAATGTGATTGGCGCCAATTGGCTTTTGCAGTTTGAAAGTTTGAAAATATCTATTCCTTGATAGGCGATAATTAATTTTTATTAATCAGTGATCATAATCAGTGATCTTGCGAACCCAATTGCAATCGTAAAGATAATCAAACACGTGCGGTTAATTGACACTGCTAATGAACCGTATCGTTTTGAAATTTTTCGTATTTCGAGGGAATTCGTGATTTTTATTAACATAAATAAACTCTTATTAAGGTTGAATTATTGAGCGAATCATTTTTACATATTATATTTAAAAGTACGTTGTTTCTCAGTATCTCCTTTAAAATCAGAATTTATATTCATCACCGATTGGGTAATTACGGAGGATGGAAATTACATTCTTCCATCAAATATTTTACTTGCGTAAAACGGAATCATTCGATAACTGAAGACATAATGTTACGAAGTGTTACGACTTGCTTGTTACTTTGAGATAAAGATAAAGATAAAGATTATTTATAGCTTAAAAGATAATTTCATTCAAGACGATCAAACTGATTCACGAGCTCTATATATATATATATGTATGTATGGATGAATACTTCTAATTGTAAGATGTTTTCATCAGATTACCGTACTCAACACCGTTCAAATTTACTTAATATTTTTACCAAATTCTCTTCCATGCAATAACAAGTTAATAAGACATTTCCATCAAACAGCTATTAATTAAAATAGAATCATGTAGATTTCAATATTAATTAAAATCACGCCACGACATCGCATATTTTCATTCATTTATCTAATTTCCTGCAATTAACGGGAGATAGCGATCTCTGTCGAACATTGTACAAGCGAACCGTGTCTAACGAACGTCTTTTTCTTCATGCAGTCCTCTCCTAAAAGGAAATTCACATTTTTTTTATTAAAAAAAAATCGATATTATCTGGCTAACATTGACCTGAAATCCAGTTTCATTTCGGCGGGCAGATAATATTCACGGAAATGATAAACTGTCTGATGACTCTCTGACGACGACAAAATTAGTATTCCACGCGTTCCGATCCGATGCTGAGAATGCAATAGAGAAGAAGAAAGAGAGAGAGAGAGAGAGAGAGACGCGTCCTCGAGAGAGAGAATCTTGCCGATGCCGATGACACACTTCTCTCCACCCGTGGTGAAAAGCATTCGGTTCTGCGACCTTTCCTCTTTCACGATAACCCTGTCGCATAGATCCTATCGATCCGGAACGTACCGTACATATCCAGGTGGCTTATTAATCTGGCGATTGTACTAAAATCAGTTAGAAAGCGTTGTACGTTTCGCGTGCCAACGAAAGAATTATGCTGGACGCGCTTCTCCACGATTTCCATTAGAAACCAGTGCCTGTTCCAAGCAACTCGAAGCGAACCGAGAATCGCTAAGTAACGCATATTATCCGTTCGCTGGTTATTCCCCCAGTCCTACGATACGCGTTTTAGTTCTAATTATTTTGTAACTGTAACGTTCTCGCTGAGCAATTAACTCCTTTTTCTCTACTCGTCGAGAAGCGATTTCGGTTTCTCCTCTTCGAGATGATTAGCGCGATTTTCCTGTTTCTAGTTATTAACCAGAATTGGTATGTTTGATCTGGATTATTTAGTCTTGATATAATTCACTTATTTCCCTCATTTACGCAAAGTCGTAAATAAACGACGAATCATTAAACGTAACCTATATATTTTCATAGATTAAGAAAATAGAATTTTTAGGTAGAAAATGAAACTCTGTGTCTATTAAATATTATTATTGACAATATTTTGAAGGGAATAAAAGCGAATAAAAATCCGCAGAGATTTATACGTAGAGATTTGTGAAACGTGACATTTTGCGTTTCGCTGATAATTAAAATTCAAGTTTCGCGTTCTTATAGTTTCTCTTGAAAGAAAGTGGATTTATTTATACACATGGCCTGTATCGATTTTTGTTCGATATCGACATATCGACTCTGACCGATCTTTTGATTTCAATAATAAATAGACAATGACACATTTAGATTCTTACAAATAAGATCAAAAACTGAACATTCAACGAACTCGTACTTCGAAACAAAGAAAGTCGCGATGCGGTCGTAACGTGTTCGAATACTCCGCGCTTCCATCCGCGAAATACAAACTCGAGAACGATGATTCACCGCGTTGGTATTCGGATAACAAGATTTTCAGCGATGGGATCAACTGTTTTTGGCGTGCGAGCAACGAGAAATCAGAATTCGACATAGCTTCGGGATACTTCGGGTATGCCGGGCTATATTCGGTATACTGTATATTTGTGCATGCACATGCCGGCCATGGATATACTAAGCAAGTATATCCGCGGATACTTTCACTCGACGAGTAGCCGGTTCGTTGGTCGCCAGCAATGGATCGGAGGTCAGTGCACTGGTGACCACAGTCCATGCTCGTAGCTGAGGCCACGAAACTGCTACAGCATATATATATCGTGTTAATGGACAATCGCCCAAACAAGGGCCTCGTTAATACGTATGATTACCCAATGATTCTCTGATTTCTTAATGCTAAATTCTTAAATCGATTTATCAGTGCCACAGGATTACTACGGCATTGATACATTGATTACAACGTAGCTCCTCCGAATCGTTTCAACGATGAGGTTAATTACGAGCACACTTGGCACGTCTCTTTCCCTAAACGAAGAAAACTGTACTCGCTGCTCCTCTTATGCGACTAATGCCAGAACTAATTTCGTTTCGTTCTTTCTTTTCTTTTTTAGCTATTTTCAATATCTGGCGCGAGTGTTCCTCATTCCCCGTTCCTCATTCGTGCCTCATTTGATACGTGAAAGAAACGTGAAAGATCAGTTTGACGCGAAAAGAAAATAATTAAGTTAGGCACAAAAAATGACTCGTTTGATTAAACTCACCTTTCGTTTATTCGACAATGAAGTAACATCGAGATTCAGGACATTGTGGAAAACAATCTTCATAGAACATCGAGGCAAGTTTATTTTCTGAAAAAAAACGAAGCAGCCGTTGGTAGTTGTATGCGTGACTTTCGTCTAGTCTCTCTCGCATGCACGCTACGTCGATCTTGAAATTGTTTTATCGCGTGCCACTGTATTATGGATGTCATTCGAAGTATCGTAATGCGACAGTCGCACGAAAAGAATTGCAAATGACATTGCACATCCGCATATGACTTCATCGCTCCGTTAGATGGTCACGGGACGGATGTACGTCAATGGCAAGACTCGTGTTACCGTTGACTCACAAACTGACAGCGGTATTACATAGTCGACAAAGTGTTCGGTCGAAGTGTTCAGTGCGGTGACCTTTGCATTGTGCCTTTGCACATTCCTTTCTACAACTATTCCATTCTAACCGATCGTGTCTCGTCCGTCTCCCGTTGAAACTCCCTCTAGACTTCAACTTTTTTTATTGCTGTAAACTACTCCAAATCGCTCTTAAGCTACTCTAAATCAACAGCTTGATTTAATTTAACTGTATGATTCGATCGGCAATGCGTTCGTTTTCTTGAAACGTAATTCAATCGAGTGAAAATGAGCAAGACTCTCGATCGTTGTATCCGCTGTTGACGTCGTCCCCCTCTTCGAACTGGCATTCTGGCCGCGAACCAACAATAACCTCGCGACCACTTCCGAGTCCTTGCCACTTCCGCCGCTGGCAAATTACGGAACACACACCGAATCCAAAGCCCATACCTGGCGCGCAATTGGAAGACGGATCTGTTTGTTAGTCGCTCAAGTTCCTTGAGAAAATACCCATGATGACTATTTTGACGAACGGCTCGTGCGAATGGTTACGGTTTAGAGATTAACCTACGTATACAGTGTTTGTTTCAGAAAAAAAACACTGGGTGTCATTGTTTCGAAAGTATGTAACATTTGTCGAAACAGTGCAAAAATGTCTTTAACGCTAGAACTACCGACAGTTAAGACGAAGTTATTTCCACCAAAATTATCTTGATTTCTAATGAATAAAAATAAAATAAAATTCATTATGTTATTTCTTTAGTTATCACTGTAAAAATCGTTGCATCACTGTGGGGGGAAAAATTGTAACGTGAAATAGAAATTTTAAAGTAAAATTGTAAAACCAGTCATTTTGACTGGTGTGGTAGTTCTAGTGTTAAAAAAAAAAGAAAATACTATAAAACGTGGATTCGAAATATCATTGATTTTGGAATTTTCAACGATATAACTCTATAACAGTAAGTATAATGTAAACTTTATACCAATACCTGTATACTGATGTGTACATTCCGCGTGAGCGCGGAAAGCTCGCTATCTTGTCGACAGGCGAGTGTATGCAGACGCAGAAGAGGCGTTGGCGTTACTAGGACGGAGCCAGTCGACAAAGATAGAGCGAGAGAAAGAAACCCCGTTATCTAGAGAACACTAATTCTCGCAGGAACGGCACGTTCAAACAGATAGCATCGCTACTTCTTCTCGCCTATCTGTTCTTATCAGTTGGCGCGAGATTTCGCCTTTCTATCTCGGCCGATGATTTCTGAGACGAAATCTTGGCACGCTGACTTAATCAAGCCCGAGTATGTTCGCTTCGCGGAACAAAAGCCACTATTCCGGTAGCGTGGCGAGCGAGATTAACGAGCCGTCGACTCAACTTTCTTCGCGGAATCGATGAAGAATCCGCGAGAAATCGCGATCGCGTGGTAACTTCTTCTCGAGAGTTGCTTCATCGTCGGCGAGAAAGGGTCGCACAGGTCGAAAAATTCTTGACATCAGCTTTCCCCGAGCCAATCTCAGCATTCCTACGTCTTTGAAAAAGACCGCCAGACCGTTGTGATACGGGTTTTCACCTCCATTTCAACGATGCGGATAGAAATCCCAGACAACTCGTTGAAACTGAATAGACGATAGGACTTACCGCGCATCTTTGGATTTGTAACGTTAAGATAGCAGTCGCTTGTTAAGAATACAGAAAGAAAGTTACCTCGGAGACGGAGAAACTGATTTTTTTTTTTATTCCAGATTGCACGGGTCGTACGAAGCTCTGAAATATGGAACTCTGCTGGATGGTTTGTCTGATCTCACCGGAGGGATTACAGAAAGCATCGCGATACGGCAGGATCCTACAGCGTGCGGACGTGTTCTTGCGAAACTCCTCGATATGACGTCCCTCATCACGTGTACAGTAAATAACAATCAACAGCAAGTAAGCGATTTTTCTTTATTTACTTTATTAACTTTTAAATAAACAAAATATTAATTTCTAGTACCTGTTTTGTAAAGTTATTGCAAGTTATTTTGTTATTATATATTTTTGTTATTTTGTTACACGTTGTTACACGTAACCAAATTATTCGTTTTTGCTTTGCTTTAAGATTCGTGCCAGCACGGAGAAACTCGCCAATGGTATTCAGATGGGCATCAATTACAGACTCTACGCTATTGAGAGGGTAAATACCGAGAATAACAATTATTCGACGATTTTAATTAGCTTCCGACTTTAATTATTCCACGATGGGATCGTTGCATAAAATATAGGTAGAGACATTTAACGGCGAAGCGGTTCAGTTAGTAAAATTAAGAAATCCTCTTGGACCTGGTAGAGAGTACGTTGGCGCTTGGGCGAGAGGTGGTCTTGAATGGGATGAAGTACCACCGATGGAAAGGGATCGTTTAGCGGTCAGAAACATGGCCGAGGGGGAATTCTGGTGAGCTAATTTTAATAATGTCTTAATAATGTCGTAAAACAAGTTCTGGCGTTTTATTTAAATACATCTTATTGTAAAATTTATAGTTGCACAATAACCATCCAAGTGTTATAATGCGAATAGGAATAATTAACAAAAGTTACGTGAATTGTAGGATATCGTATTCAGATTTCGTGAAGACATTCACTCATTTAGAAGTCGTGCATCTTGATGCCGAAACGTCGAGGGATGAGCCATCGTTGCATAGCAAACATACCTGGCAGATGAAACTCTATCAAGGTAGCTGGAGGAGAGGCGTAACCGCGGGAGGATGTCGAAACAATGAAGGTTCGTACGCGGTTTACTCCAATGATGAACGTTTTACAACGGAAATCCGGTAATACGTAACGTAAGCACTTATTAAAATTACGATAATCGTCCTATGTTCTATAAGCTTGTCTATGTTGCAGAAACTTTTCACATTAATCCACAATTACATTTAATCCTAAGCGAAATGGAAGAAGTAATTGTTTCATTGTATCAACACTCCATTATGGAGATAAAAGTAAGAAACATATTTTGTAGTTTTCATACGTATGTCCTATACATTGAAAATGTTATTAATTACGATTGTGTAAAATTTTTCACTATTTAAGGTAATAGGCTTCACAGCGTATACATTGCCGAAAAATAACACCGAGTCGATAAACAAACAGTTTTTCAAAAAGAATAAATCTTTAGTGAACTCGCAGTATACCAACAGTCGTCAGGTGAGCCACAGATGTCAATTAGATCAGGGTGGCTATCTATTAGTACCCACTACTTTTGAACCTACGCAAGAAACAAGTTTTACATTGCGAGTCTATAGTAGTAAGCCTCTGAAACTCAAGTAAGTAATTCAATCTTCATATTAAGATTATTCGAGAATGTAATCCCATTCTATGGATATAATGATTTTATCAGACTTCTCGATACACCGCCATCTCTAGTAAAGTCGACGATAATCAAAGCACCACCTCTTGAAGGCAAAGGGTTCTCGCAATATGAAGCCGTTTTCCTACAACTTGCCGATGAACACAGAACCGTAAATGCTTTTGAATTGCAAGAACTTCTTGAAGCTTGTTTACCGAATGGTAAAAGTTTATATTGCTTAAAATGATAATTGTAATGAAAAATAAATTAATCGACCCTTTCGAAATTATTTGACAAATCATTATTTCCTATTTATAGATTACATAAAAAGTTGTGCTTCCATGGAAGTATGTCGACAGGTGGTTCTTACGATGGATGTATCCTTGAGATTAATTACTTTAATCCTCTTGATTTCGCGTTTAAAATTTGTTGATTTTCCTTATATATTAACATAGAACTCTGGTAGCGGTCGATTGAAATTCAACGATTTCAAGGATCTTATGTGCAGTTTAAAATACTGGCAAGCAGCGTTCAAAAATCACACGAAGGAAAAAACCGGTATACTTAAAGCAGAACGATTACGAGACGCGTTATTAGAAGTGGGTAAGTAGATACCCACTGCATTATCATGATGCTTGATATTTACATGATATTTATTCATATTTCTGACATGTGAACAATGTGTGAATTTCTGTTAGGGTTCCAATTAAATACGGATGTACTCTCAATTTTAATTCTTCGATATATGAGAAAGGATGGCACACTCCGATTTGGCGACTTCGTCTCGGCAATATTGCATTTGAGTGACGCATTTGGTATCTATACTTTAAGTCTTTGCCTCTCTTTCTATTCATACGCTAATATTCAAATTTATTTTACAGGAATATTCGAAAGTAAAGATCCTTTACAAAATGGGACCATAAAATTAAGTTTAACCGAGGTATGCGTTACGTATAAATTTTATTTAATTTAAATACAGAAAATTAAGTTATTATATAAAATATTATTTATTTTCAGTGGCTCAGATCATCTTTGATGTGCTGAATATGTGTGTACCTTAAAATACTTGTAAATAATGTTTTTTACATCGTACCTAGACTTAAGTTTTAGCCATATTAACGGTTAATGATCGAGTCTATTTTTTGTGCTGTTTGTAAAATAATACCATTATTCCCGCCATTAGCAATCTCAGCATTCCTTCATCTGATTAAGCATTATAAATGACTATGTATCATATGTTGTTTGTATAAGACATTCATACTGGATAATAAAGTTATTTTGTACAGTTTATTTTGTACAGTTCTTTCATCCAAAATAAACAGTTATTTGTTTTTAAATAGGCTTGCCATCAAATTATATACTTCAAAGTATAATGTTAATAATAAGTTCGTAACGTATGTATAAGATTTTAACAGAATGGTGCAAATTCATTGTAAAATTCAAGGTAAAATTTTTCATAAAATAAAAAGTAACTGGAAAAGTTTTCATTGAAAATTATTAAATAAAATTACATAAAATATTACTAACATTGCTAATTTTATTATTATATATCTTATATTTTACCAAATCTAATCCCAAAAATGTATTCCAATTGAAAGATCGTATGTAGTGCAAGATATGAATAGAATCGGCGACAATCCGGCCATACGAAGTTTGTACGCACACGTATATGTACGATGGCATTCGCTTTACTAAAAAGTATTGAACATATTTAAATTTTGTAAAAATAATGCTAAGGTGGTTAAAAGATATATACAGTATTCAATATACGATTTTTACAAGGTGACCAAGAATAGTGCTTAGTTGGAAAGTGTCACATCACAATTAATGACGTGGATTTAGGTTAGGTTATGCACAACGTTACAATTGTTACCTGAATCTTATGAAAATATTATCACAAAAATAATTTAAGACCTTATTGTAAAACAGCAAGTCACAAATAATGTTCGAAGTTTCAGATACGCAAAGTAAGTAGTAAATAGTTTATAACTTATAAAAATCTATGATCCATAACATTCTTCAAACACAAGATAGAACATGAATTTCAAAACACTGTATAACAATTAGATATTGATTTCAGAAATCGGAGTCGGGCTTGTGGGATTTGGTATATCGTTTCTTTTCCTTGGAGTCTTGTTACTCTTTGATAAAGGTCTTCTTGCTATTGGAAATGTAAGAATTGTTCTCGTATGTTTGTAAAAACTTTAATATATAATCTACATTGCTACATCGTCGTGAATTAATTATTTTTGTATAGATTTTATTTATATCTGGATTAGCGTGTGTTATCGGACCAAAGAGAACTCTCAGCTTTTTTTTTCAAAGGCACAAGATAAAAGCTAGTGCTTCATTTTTAGGAGGCATTATTATAGTTCTTATGGGTTGGCCTATTGTAGGTATGATCATAGAAACCTATGGTTTTATATTATTATTCAGGTATATATAATATTTATTCTATCGTCGCATATTTTTATTTATGCAGTTGGTAAAATTGGTAAATTATTAATTTTACAGTGGTTTCCTCCCAGTTGCAATAAATGTTTTACGGAAGGTACCTGGTTTAAAAATCATTTTAAATTTACCAGGTATATCTCGAATGTTAGATTCAATTGCAGGAGATCCAAATAGAACAACTGTATGATATGTTTCTCGATATGATCACACAAATCATTGTATATAAGATCCACTATTTTATATTGAGCCAAATTTTCCTTCTGAAATTTCTCAGATCTCTTTTTGTATTGTATAAATGTCATGTATAAACAAAGTTCAATATATCTTCTATATATTCAACTTAGAAATATCGTGTAGAAATAATATATAGATTTCTTATTTTCATATAAACTACTGTATTGCTGCAAACATTGTATGTATGTTTTAACATTCCAAAATATTACAACCTTTCAAGCAAGTTGGAAATCAAAATTAAAGAAATATTTTTGTTTAAAATTATTTATAAATTAATTTATTGTATCGGTATATTAACGAAGATAAGACTCTTACTTTGTATTTGGAATGTTTGTAATAATGATATATTGTATGAAAGATGAAATATAACACGTGCATGTCACTATTCCTTCATGAAAATATAATTTTACTATATAAAAACATATGTACACTTATTTCTGGTATATCAATTTAATAAATAACAGTTTAAAATTTAAACAATTATCTTATATATTAAATCACATCAAATCATCATTAAAATAAACGATAAATTTATGGTACGTGGAAAAAATTTCAAAACAAATTTTATCATTACTTTTATTGATTTTGTCTTTGCACGCATCCTAACATAAACACATTGGATGCATACACTTACAAGTAACGCTTCTCATTATCTTACACGTAGTTGTCTGGAGTGCGAAATTAAATTAGTGTTCACTGAAACTCGATGAACTTCACTGATATCGTTAATATGATCATTTATTATCTACAACGGGCCGAGAATAAGTGCGGGGGGCGGCCCAAGTCTACGCGCCCCGCTATCGCCGTAATGGTATTTCGTCGCGCGTCCTTCTCTTGCTCAATTGTATACGCTTATTTTTGTTCTTTTCTTCTCTTTTTCTTTTGATAATTATTTTTACTACTTTATATCCCGACCATTGCCTACATAGTCACATGTATCAAACATTTCATATATCCATTACGTTGATAAGTCACTTTGTTCTTTCTTACGAAAATGAATTATGAAATTATGGCACATGTGAACCGCTGCAAGAAAATACTGAATCCGGCAATAAATTAAACTGTCGAGTTTGAAGCATTTCACAAGATGCTACCAAAAAATAATCTAAATTGTTCTTAAATTTCTCGACAGTTCGGATATTGTTTCATTCTGGAAATCACTTTATCTATTGTTACGTCGGGTGGTGAGGGTAATAAAGATGGTACTTGCAACTGTAGTTGTGAAGGTAATGAGGTGAGGATCGTTATGTCTTAAAGGAGATTCTTAATTTCATCATAAAGTACCAATACAAGTGCACCACCTGTACCACGAAGAACATTGGAGAATGCTCCCTTGAAGAAAGCGTTTCCACCTTCTGATTTGTAAATAGTAGCCCAGCAGTGAAGAGTGCTCTTGTACAAAATTTCAGTTTTAGCGCGACCAGACTGCATCATCATACGCCTACGTACTGTGTCAAACGGATAAGAAACAATACCAGCGACAGTTGTAACAACCTGTAAAACATTATAAAGAGTATTAATAAACGAATTATAATTGTATCGAGAAAATTTTAATTAAGGTAGATTATAGTAAATATCATACCTGGGCAATACCCCACGAAACAAGGAATGGTGTCTTTTTCGGATCAGGCAGCATTCCGCGGGCAGTGTCATAAAAACCGAAATAAGCAGCACGGTAGATGATGATACCCTGGACGGATACGCCGAAACCACGGTAAAGGCCAGAAATACCATCAGCTTTGAAAATCTTGCTTAGACAGTTACCAAGACCTGTGAATTCACGTCCTCCTGCGCCTTTGCCTACATCAGCTGCCAACCTGTATTTAACAATTACAAAGAATTGTATATAAAATGTTATCTACATCTAATTGATAATTAAATATAAATGGTAATGATTAAACACATGTGAAATACCTAGTTCTGGCAAAGTCGAGAGGGTAGACAAAGCACAGGGATGTGGCACCAGCAGCACCACCAGAGGCCAAGTTTCCAACGAAATAACGCATAAATTGCGTATTTTTATCAACACCACCAAGGAAAACTTGCTTGTATTTGTCTTTGAAGGCAAAGTTTAAAGCTTGTGTGGGAAAATATCTGATGACATTGGCCAAGTTACCACGCCAGTAACTCAAGAATCCTTGTTCTTTTGGAATGCGCACAAAGCAATCAACCATACCTGAAATAGGATAAAAATATAATTGTAATTGTTTTTACATATTACAGTTTGTACAAACATCAAATGACAGGATCAATTACTTTTTAATTTTACTAAAAATATCTGGATTTTTCTTAGAAATTCCTAAATCTCCACATTACAATATCTAAATGTGGGATTTAAAAATTCTATAAATTTTGTCATATACCGCACTGCAGGTTGTTATATAATAGATTATTGACAACCAGAAATTTTTAATTATGTATATTTTATATTTTCAAACATATAAGATCATCTTAATTATCTACAGTTAAGACACACTGATATAGCAGAAATTTTTGAAAATATATCTTTCTGACATTAAACAAAGAAAGAAAGATTTTAACACGACTTAAATATTATATAAGTTAATATATTATTTCTTAGATGTTTATTATAAAGCTACAATTTAAAATTAAATGTGTTGTTAAAAAATCATTACATATTCGTTAACAAAATAATTCTACGTTTAAATCAGTGCAATTTGATATATTTATTCGTAGTTTCTTTTTTCTATTCTTTAAATGAAATATTATTCATTTTTAATATTTAATCGAGTATTCCGTCGAATATAATAGATTAAATTTTCATAAGTATAAATTTAATTCTTCATCGTTGCATGTCAAAAACTGAAGCTTTGGAAAAAGATTTAAATATAAAACTGCTTTCTAACATAAAAGCAGCCATATTGAATAGCCAGTCATCGATCGGCACTTGGGAGTTCGGTCAAAGAGCAAACCCATGCACTGCCATCTGGTAGACAACTCATTTTATTGTATATCGACCCATTCATTTGTCAGAAAACCACGACTTCCCACTATTCGATCGATATTGCAAAAGTTATGTAAGATCCAAAACTTCATCTTTGTCAGATAAAGGAGAAAAATTAGAACCAGATGATACTGATGTATAACGCATTAACGTATAACATAAATTGATATTACATAACAGGAATCTCAATCCTAACCGCTGCAAAGAAACAGCGGAAACGCTTGGCAATTTGAGGAGGTCGAGACGAGCGAAATGCTTTCTGTCACATGTTTCATGCATCATTATTCTACTGTTATGTGATATTGTACAGTGGTTGATGGTATTTGTTACCTGCATGCTTCGTACCTGCTTTGTCTATTTTGTCAATCTTAAGTTATCAAACAAACGTAAATTTTTCGTTAAGTAACTTACCCTTGTAACGTTGCTCTTCGGAGATTTGCTTGGAGATATGCTGTACCTGCAGTAACAGTTTCACACGTTCAATGGGGGCGACCGCCGTTTTCGAGATCGCAGCGGCCACACCACCAGCCAAGAAATCCTTGGCGAATGCCACTGGATCCACAAGACCAGACATATTGTTTCAGGCAGTTAGTGTGTGAAAACGGGTTAACAAAATAAAGAGGAGAAACCAACTTCTACGTTTCGGACGCGCGCCGGACGACGAGTGAGCGAGGCAGAGTTCCTTTCGTTGAACGGACCTCCGCTAAGAATAGCTGCGCAGGTCACGTGCAGAGTTCTGCGCAGGTTCAATCTTCTGGCACGGCCGCACCTTGAGACCCTGACACTTCATGCACTTCGGACGTGTACTCTGTTCCCGAATTCGTGACCTTTCTCTCATATCTTGCGACATTGTGCTTTCCCGTCTCTTTTTCACGGTCACCACGTGTATATCGACTTAATAGAATGCGTTCGCGGTTAGCCGTTTCAAAATTAGATATTTAACCGCGCTTATGACGCACTTCCGGTAACTAACCTATGGAAATTGTCGCTAGTGTCAAAATATTCAAAATACGAAACAACTTGGCGGGAACTTATTTCTACAAAAATAATATTTCACGTGCTATGCCAAATTTACTTCCGCATTTTAGAATTGCAATTAGATTAATGCCAAACATGGACATCGCAACGAATTACAACAAAGATAAGTAATATTAATATTTTTTTAATTATATATACATTTCTATAAATATAAACCAACGATTAAAATCTTTAAAATTTTTAATAAAGAAAAATATAGCAATAGTCACTTTTTTTCGATCTTAATTCAACGATTGTACTGTGTTTATTGTCAGAAAAATTGTGTGCATATTTGAAATGCCCGCGTAACACATTGTTGGTATCCGTGTACCAATAAAGTACAATTTGCAATTAGAAACAACTGATAACTGTTCGAACGATTACAAGTGCAATTTATAGAACTGAAGAGAATCATATTTAAGAAAAAAGAAAAAAGAAAAAAGCACTATATCGAGGATAATGGCTGATTGGCCATTGAGCTCTCTACAACTTATACGACTAATACGACCTTATTCGATTTAAGGGAGATATTACTTTGCGGTACCAATCGATCATTGTCTTTACAGTCTATGGTATCGATTACACGTGTAGCGTAAATACACGGCTTAAATTATATTCTCATTGATAAAAAAACATTTATTATCAACTTTCATATTTTCGTGTTTTTATTACAAATTTAATACAAATAAAGAATCATAGTAAGTATAATTGTGATAAAGTACACGTGTCGTCCCATGATCGTCTTTAGGGTAGTTTCGAGTTTGCGCTGTTTAAGATACAAGAACGAGATACAAGGTCAATTTCTCGCGAAGAAGGAGGTCAACGGGGCGCGACTTGCGTAACCCTGGCGTACGGCCAGTATGTTACGGAGCACAACGCCAGAGTTCAATGGAGTAACTTTAAGTAAAATGTATTTATACACCTTGAAGATGTGTACATACGCGGTGGACCTTGTAAAGAATAGACTAATGCTAAAAGTGTTCTTTGTCTAAAAGTTGCAGTAAATTTCATTGCGCGTGCAAGTATTTATCATGAAAATTAATCACGTTAATGTAGTACAATGTTTCTAATTGCAATGCTGGTAATTCGATTGTACCTTATAAATGGTTTTGTACTTTCGTGCAAATTTTTATTTCTGACACATTTGTTTAAACATGTTAAGAATGTTCGTTGTATATGACAGTCATCTCTTCTATTTCCAATTAGACAAATAATTGGATAATAATAAAAAAAAAAGAGAATACTATAAATAACATATAATCATAATTCATATCGTTATTAAGTAAGAGACCGTCTCCGTATCTCTGTGATAGGACTTACAAAATTTTTAGATATAGAATCAAATTTATTTTCATGCTAAAATATTTATGTCCGATTCTGTCATATTACCAACTTATTTTTCTCGATTCACAAAGAATTGTTCTCGTGATAATTTTTTTTTCTCGCAAATATGAACGAACGACTGGTATAATTAATATTATGCTTTATGATCAGTAATTTGATTGTATATAAATACACGTAAAAATACATACATAAAAAATCAGTTTATGTACATAACGTACTTCCTAGATTGCAAATGACATTACATAACCAATGTCAATCTACAATATTAACGAAAAATCAAAGTATAAAGTCTATTAAAATTCCACGAACGAAATAAATTGTGGAATTATGATTTTTGTTATTCAAGTAGGAAAAGACATTTGTTAAATAGATAAGAATTTAATACGCGATTACAAACTCAAATACATCATATCGAATTTGCCACAAGGAACTTAAGTGTATGGATTGGATTAAATGACGACCTTGATGACGTATGCGGCTGTCTGCGTATAGTGCAATAACTGAAGTCAATGCACCTGAAAGCAGTTCGAAGCGGTTTTATTACTTGATAGGGACTAGGAACTCACAAGATTTAGAGATATATATAAAATAATGTACGTATAGATTTATGCGAATAATAATATGCTGTATGAATATACAAATGCAAATGTATCCTTCTTGAGTTTCGAAAAGGACATCTATTATTAATTACGTAAAAATACATATGATTGATATTTCTAATTGCATAATATATCGATTACATAAAATAAAATTTTGATGTTTCTCTACCCGATCTAAATAAAGCAAGCTAAGTAAATAAATTAAATGTTTTTAACAAAAAATTACTAAAGTTTTATATTTATTGCAAAAATTCTAGGAAATTTCTCTTAAGCGATTAACTTAACGGCAAACTAAATGGCAAAGTGCTTCATTGTCAGGGTCATTTTACTCACAGGAAGCTATTAACAATTTATTCTACGGTTTCTCTAGCATTGTATCCACAGTATCCACAGTGGAATAAATCTAATTTAATATAAAGTAAAATCACACCAGGAGTAATAATAAATTAAATACTTTATTATATTTACGCCATACAATTAAGGTATATAGTCAAGTATAAATTGAAAAATATAGATTTTACAATTATGAATCTTGTATTTTAGATCTACTTGAAGATAGTAATAGAAGATACATGTGTCTTCTCTCTACAGTTTTTGACGAATTTTTGAAATAAATAATTAGATTTAACACCCTCTAGTGGAATATTGAAAAGTGTGTTAAATGAAGGAACGTGTGGAATATGAAACTGTGAAGAATACACGCGAATCAAGCCGGACATTTATAAAACGTCAGACTTAGAATTAAATTAAAATTTTACGACATTTTGCGGTAACACATTTCTTATTTACAATTTTCAATGATATAGTCGTTATCTAATAATAATGATAGTTGTAATGAAATTTTTTGCATTGTTTTATCAGTTTATAGTGATGTCACTTGTCGTCTCAGGTTATGGCTTCCTGTACCTCTGTCACTTTTATTGCGCTTTAAATAAATAACTTTAATTGTTCGTATATTTTAGAGTGTATTTTGTGCAGATAAAAAAATTAAAATATTAGGATATCATAATATATTTATGACAATTAGCGAGGAAATTAAAATATGATTATCTTATTTTTTTAATTTCAATATTGTATAAATATTGTTAGGAAATTTATGTATATTAGCGTCATATCGAATGCCAAGTTAATATATGAATGAATGGAGTAAATGATATATGTGTATATGTATATTTAATTTGTTTTTTTATATCTCTTCTTTGGAAGAAGTAAATATTACAAAATGTCTTATATAATATAGCTTCTTTATTGTTTTAGAGTGAAAATGTTATATATATCTGCAGTATGACATTAGTATGTATTAATGTTGCCTGAAAGCAGGGCATATATAAACAATATGACAGAAGGTTAGTAAATGTGGTATTTATAGCTTATTATTGTTTCTTAAATTAAATATATAACATTTATTTTATATTTATCTAAATTATAATGAAATACCTTAAATTTTATTTTAGGAAGTGAAACACAGCCAACTCCTGGAAATGAGGCACAACCTGGTATGCTTTTATCATTGATTCTTTATACGTATCAGATTTGTCATTAATTCTTTATATATATCAGATTTTTCAAATTTCCATGCATAGAAAAAATGTAGCTATCAAGCTTAATATAATTAAGTTAGCGTTCATTGTGGGTATCTGTTACGTTACAGAATGGGGCTTCATCTATTAGTCTCTGCCATCATGCAGAATTAGTAGTGTTAGAACTAAAAATATTTATATTCGAAATACTATATATTTTTGTATATACTTTATTAGTTCATATAAAAATGTCTCAATGAGTAAACTTCTCATTCTTATTAGAAGCCTCTGAAGCCAGGGCCATACATGGCGAAGAATTACACGAAGCAGCAGCAGAATCATCTCAAAGTGTACCTGAACCAAATCAAGATTTACTTACTGTTCATGGAGCAACGCAAGGAGAAAGTAGCGATGCTGTTAGCATTCATACTGCTAGTACTTCAGTTTCTGGCAATGGTAAACATACAACTCATATAACTCATATGAACGAAAGAACTATAGATATAAGTTTATATTGATTTTCTCAGAATCAAGTTCCAGTAGAGTGAGTGCAATAACTGTTGTGTTACCTTGGGGTGCCCAAAAAGAAACAGTGAAACCACAACAAATAGGAGATATGGATTTAAGACCTGGAGAATTTGTGATGCGTACTTTATTTGCAGAGTTTACTACTCAAGCAGAAAAAAAGATGGAAGCAGTGATGACAGAACATGTAAATAATTTTATTATTTTAGACAAAATGAGTTTCTGATCATGGATATATTACAGGAAAAACCACTTTCGAAAGTTTTACAAAGAGGTGAAGATCCACAGTTTGATCAATTACTATCTGCATTTGGTTCAGTTGCAGAACATTGTTTACCTTCTATTTTAAGAGCACTTTTTAATTGGTACGAACGTCAATTAATTGATCAAGGTAGTGATCAAAGAAAGCCTGCTCCTGGAAAAGAAGATCAAAAAGGAAAAAGGTAAAAATATGTTATAATTACTATCATTGTTGTTGTTGTTCTTGTTGTTATCAAGATGTTATAAAAAGTTATAAAAATTGTAAAATAAATATTATATTTCAGCATTATGTATACAATAGTATCAGGAAGTGTGGAAACAGTTGAAAGAAGTGAAGCAGATTTACTTCAAGAACGGAGGGATCTTGCAGTAGAATTTATATTTTGCTTAATGTTAATAGAAGTTTTACGTCAATTACCATTTCATCCTGGCCATGAGGATTTAGTAACCTACATAGAAAATATAGCTTTTAAACACTTCAAATATAGAGAAGGGTAAGGAATAGTAGACTAAAGAGTAAAGTTGATATATTAGACTATTTTATGCAAGGTTAGAATTGTGTTACAGAATTCAAAACGAACCAAATGCAGCAAACATTCATATCATTGCTGATCTTTATGCAGAAGTAATAGGAGTTCTTGCACAATCTCGATTTATGTCAGTCAGGAAACGTTTCATGGTCGAACTAAAAGAATTACGTGCTAAAGAACCAGGACCCCATACTACACAGAGCATTATTTCGTTATTAATGGGAATGAAATTTTTTAGAGTAAAAGTAATTTAAAGACAGAAATTATTTAAAAATATTTTTATTTATATAATAATATTTATATGAATTCTTACATAAGTATACGTATTAACTTGTAGATGGTACCAATAGAAGAATTTGAGGCCTCATTTCAGTTTATGCAAGAATGTGCACAATATTTTTTGGAGGTAAAAGATAAAGATGTAAAACATGCTTTGGCTGGACTTTTCGTTGAAATACTTGTTCCTGTTGCTGCTGTAAGTTTGTTGCACACTATATCAATTAATATCTATAATATAAAGTCATAATATATATAAGTAATATTAATTTTAGGCTGTTAAAAATGAAGTTAATGTACCTTGTCTAAAGAATTTTGTAGAGATGTTATACTCTACAACATTAGATATGTGTACAAAATCAAAACATAGATTAGCCCTTTTTCCTCTTGTAACTTGTTTATTATGTGTCAGTCAGAAAACATTTTTCTTGCAAAATTGGCATTACTTTCTAGCAATGTGTCTTTCACATTTGAAGAATCGAGATCCTAAAATGTGTCGTGTTGCTTTGGGTATGTAAATCATTTTTTATACAAATTAATTTCATATTATATTCAAACATCCTAGACATTTTTTTATATAATATTATATTATTAATATAATTCTATATAATGTATAATATTATTTTTCAGAGGCGCTATATCGTTTACTTTGGGTGTACATGATACGTATTAAATGCGAGAGTAATTCAGCTACTCAAAGTAGATTACAGAGCATAGTAAATTCTTTATTCCCAAAAGGTTCAAAGGCAGTAGTGCCACGTGACACTCCACTGAATATTTTTGTAAAAATCATTCAATTCATTGCACAAGAGAGATTAGATTTTGCAATGCGAGAAATAGTATTTGATTTATTATCCGTGGGCAGACCAGTGAAAATAATTTTAACTCCTGAACGTATGAGTATTGGACTTCGGGCCTTTCTAGTTGTAGCTGATAGTTTGCAGCAGAAAGAAGGAGAACCACCTATGCCGCGTACGATGGGAGTATTACCAAGTGGTAATACTATGCGAGTTAAAAAAACATTTCTCAATAAAGTAAGTGTGCGATAAAAAATTTTGTATGTAGTTTAAATAGTTAATTATGTATTTCCAAAAAAATTTATAAAATTTTACAAACTTTAGATGTTAACGGAAGATACTGCAAGAAGTATAGGAATGTCATCGTATTTTCCACATGTTCGACGAGTATTTGTTGATATTCTACGTGCTTTAGATGTTCACTATGGCAGGCCTCTTATGATGACAAGTACTCAAAATATGAATAAGGAACCGGATGAAATGATTACTGGAGAACGAAAACCCAGAATAGATCTTTTTCGAACTTGTGTTGCTGCAGTTCCTCGTTTAATACCTGATGGGATGACAGGTGCTGAATTAGTTGATTTATTATCACGTTTAACTGTTCACATGGACGAAGAGCTTCGTGGATTAGCATATCAAAGTCTGCAAACCTTAGTACTAGACTTCCCTGATTGGAGGCAAGATGTTGTTCTTGGATTTACACAGTTTCTTGCTAGAGATGTTCAAGATACTTTTCCACAACTTGTTGATAATGGTTTGAGAATGCTTTTACAACTTCTAACAAGTTGGAAAAATGCACTAACAAGTCCTAGTATAAGATCTAAGGAACAATCAATGGATAATGCCAGAAACAATATACGCGTAGATAGTAACATCAAAAAAAGTGAATCAGGACAAAAGATAGAACCTGTTTCCAGCGTTTTCCACTTAGTAGAAGGATTTGCGTTGGTTACGCTTTGTAACTGTCGCCTTTATCCTAGAAGAATAGCAGTTCATATATTACGTGAAGTTAAACATTTATTAAAAACATTAGGTAAGTTCATTAAAAGTATAAAATATTAAAAATGTTATAAATACTAAATAAACATTTATCTCATTTTAGGAGGTTTAGAAGATGATCAACCTGTAATCGATGTGATAGACACTTGTTGTGCAACAGTTCTGGAAAAATGTTATCATATGTTGCCACCTGCTGAAAAAGCAGCAGCAGCTTCTACTTCTAACGTTGATCTTCAGTGGATAGCTGAAAGAAGTAGTTGTGTATGGACAGCAGGTGATGATGGCAGTCGTCAAATCATTTTTTTTTATATCATTTTATTTATTTATTATTTAAACTTTTCTAATACATGATGTAAAACTACAGGTCTTCATGATGATACCAGTACAAAAAGTTCTTCTTCTTTAAATCTGAATGGAGCAGATCCATGGGGAAGTTGTTTGTTCGCATTTTTAGAGAAAGATAGAGTGCTAACACTATGTCCCACTGCTGTTGCACATTCGTGGCCTATCGTTTTTACTCGGATAAATTCACTTTTCTCAGTAATTGATCCTACGTAAGTCTATAGATTCTACTAATACATACGTATAAAAACATACATGTATTTATAATTGTAAGAAAGTAAAAATCTTTACCTTTAATTTTTTAGACCTGTGAATGACAATAGAGCTTCTCTTTTAAGAAGTTCAACTGCAGTCCGAAAGCCTGTGAATGAGAGAGATATGTACATGCACGTGTGGAAAAATTATTTAACTTTTGGATACAGAGTCGTTCCACCAGTGCCAAGCCCTGTTGTACGTTGCGCTAGTCCAGATCTCAGCCTAAGGTAAGTTCGTATTTAAATATCATTATAGAAATATTAGTCTCATAATCTACCATTTTGTATTATTATTTAAAATACATTGAAAACATTATATTAGAATGTAAGAGATCAACATATTGTTTAGTGGTGTATTGATTAAATAATCTTGAATTCATATCATGTGCACAAATCAGTATCAAATTCAAAATTATACATTAAATGATGCAGTTTATATAGTTCAATCAATAGAGCTTTAACCGTGTATAAAACATTGGATTATCAGGTGGAATTAATTAACATTATTTGATATTAATTGGTATGGGATCGTGTCTGCTTATGTCTGTTGTGTACCACGGAAATATTCGATGTTTATTTGTCATAAACAATACAAATTGAAATTGAAATGTAGCACTCTATCAATCATATAATTCTTTATTATAACATGCATATCCTACTGTGACACGCACGTGGCATCTATATTCTTAACGTCTGATACATTGCAAGATTGTCTAATTTCACATAAAACTATGCACATCATTACCTTTAGGATTCTACTGTTGTGTTAGTAACAACAAAGTGTTTTATACAAATTAGAAGAGCACCAATTTTTACCAAGGCGTGCTTTGCACTCGGGAGCGGGATACACATTTGCATATTTTTTCTTGAACGCATATCTCTTCGCTTTAGTTTTCTGTAACATTTTTTACCTTGCATGCCATTCGTCACTGTCTCGCACATGTACATCTGGATCTTAGAGTAGTAGTTTCTGAGCAGTAAATAATGTCTGATACAAGGAGCATTGGTGGTACACTGTATTGCATACTCTAGTGGTCAGCATACGGTGGAGTTTGGTGTGTTGTGCATGAGTAAGGAGTTGAGTCAGAGCCTGGAGAATCTCGGTGGGGCACAGACCCTACCGGGTCGCTTCTCTGTTCCGTCCATTTCCGGCATCTACACCAGGCATAAGCGGACCAGGTGAGCCTAATTAACCATAGCGAACGACGATGCTTCGAAGTCACCCGGGATTAAACGGTCGTTGGTAATTTGCACAATCTTTTTACGAGACAGTTCTCTTTATTTGCAAGTCTCTTAGCTCTTTGATCAAACCGCTATTGCTAACACGAATCTGTATATATATATATATATATGTGTGTGTGTGTGTGTATATGTATATATATATATATATCTTTTTATTTACTATCTCTACCTAGCCTTACGACCGTTCCCGATCGCTTTAATTGGAAGTTAAACTTCTCAGTCGCGCACGATTTACGTGTTTGTAACAAAATAATTTTCAAAGAGTTTAATATTAAAAAAAAAAAAAAAATTTGAATATTCTCATAGCTCATCGCCGGATAGTCTGTCTGCCGAACGAGGTGATAACAAATCACCTGGTACAAATGCAAGTCCTGCAGCTTTATATAAATTAACAGTACCTTTGTTAAGATGTGAGGTAGTGGATGTTAGAGATGCTGCTGTACAAGCAATTGGAAAAGTAAACGCTGATGCATTGAAGTAAGTAAATATATAGATTTTTTTGCGTAGAGTATATCTTTATCAATGATATCGTTATCTTCAGGGATTTAATGGAGGAATTAGTTCCTTATATTCGGGAAGCAGTTGATCGTAAACAAGAAAATATGAGACGAAGAAGGCGAAGGGATGCATTGAGATTGCAACTAGTAAGAGTATTAGAACTGATTGCTGAATATGGAACGTTCGGTATTTGGTTAGTAGAGTTAGATTTTTTTAACAAGATCAACAATGATTCTTTTATTAAACTATATATATATCTTTATAGTCCTGCAGTATTAGATCGAGAAACACAATCGCTTCATCCAACATTCGTCGAATATATCGATGGTGCCCGTTTGTATCTAGAGAACGAAACCGACAAAGAAGCGCCTGCAGTTCGTGACATTAAATTGCATTTCTGTAATTTCATAAGAAAAATGATCAAGAGTTTTTCATGTAAGCATTTTATATATATATATATATATATGAATATTTTGACTAATTCATTCGAATTCATTTGACCAATTTTCATTTCTTGTATTTTAGTGGAAACATGTCATACATTGTTAAAAAGGGACTTAAGACGGAATTTATTTATGCTATTTGCTAGTTGGTCAGGACCCTATGGAAAACCGCTCGTAAATACATCTTCGCTCCACGAAGAAGAAAAATCATACACGGAGTTACAACTTTCAGCGCTACAAGCTATGAGCGGACTGTTATGCTGCGGTCCTTGTTTTAATCCCCAATCACTTTCAGAAGAAGGGGCAATACTTTATCAGTGGCTAGATTTATTACTGGCAAGCAAAGACGAAAAAGTAAACTTGACAAAATATATGTTTAATATAGACACTTTCGATGGATAGTGAAAACATATTGAAAAAATATTTCAGATCTATGCTCTTGCTCGAGAAACGGTAGTTTTGTTATTGGAATGCAATCCCGATATTGGAACACTTCTTGATTGGATAGTTGATCGATGTTACACTGGTGCTCCACAAGTCGCTGATGGTTGTTTCCTTGCTTTAGCGACAATTTTTAGTGCAAGGTTAATGATATATATTACACATTTAATCATTGAAATACTTCAAATTATGCAAAGTTTATTTTTAAACATATCAAATTATAAGAGAGTATAAAAAGATTTGGTCTTTCCTTTAGTATAAGGATAATTATACAAATATAACAAGAAGCACGTTTAATGTTTATAGAGAGTATCCTTGTGATCATTACACAAGCATCATCAATGTTACTTTAATGAGTACGGGTTGTCCTCGTGCCCCTGTTCACGATGCAGCTCTCCAACTTCTTCAATTGTTGGATCAAAGGTTTTTCGGAAATGTGGGCCCTCTTCCAGCTACAGAACCGGAGACCAGTAAGTTTACAAAATTTGTTCGTTCATTTCATCTTCCTAACGAAAAGCCAACATTACATTTATATATGAAATTTTACATTTACATTCGTAATATCTTCAATATCGTCTTAAATAATTGTAACATGCTTTACTCTACATTTAATTCATGAAATTTTTCCGATGGCTCTGTAAATACAATCGCATGTCGACGTGTTGTTCCTACAGTAGACCGTGCGAAACTTGGAGCTATAGAATAAATATGATCTTCATAAATCAATTAATATTATCTATAAGAATTGATTATCAGGATTGATTTTTGTATATACGTACCATTTTGCTTTCCTTGATCTGTTATAGTTACACTCCTGTTACGAAAGCGTCTTAAAAACACGCATCGTATTGCTGTACGAAAATTTTGTCCCGTTGCGCAATACAAAATAAAATTGATCCCAAAGTTAGTATTAAATAACAGATTACAAACTTGTTGCGTCAATTCCACTGATCTAGGTACGTTATTTTCTTCCTGAAACTATGTTTTATACAGTACTAATGGCGTCACATTGATATTTAGACGCTGTTAAATGTTTTAATTCCTCTTGCTTGTACGTACATGTAAGAAAGCATGAATTCTTAAAACGTACGCAGGTAGATTAAAACAAAGAAAAACACTAGAAACAACCAGCAACATCTTAGTGATCTTAGTCTGCGCGAAATTGTGACGGAAACTTTGGGCGTACGATTGTCTCTCTTTCATGATACACGGTTCATTGGTTAGAGATTTTCTAATTTTAATATGTCTATAGATAGCTCGTGCAATCAACACATTCAGGATAATGATCACGGTGAACGGTATCGCAAATGTGAATACCGTGTCAATCACGTTGTAAACAATCGCCCAAGACTCCAGCCCTTCCGCCAAATGGCACTCAGTTACGTTTCCCTTTTCATTGAATTGTAATCGCGGCGCTGAAAACCATAAAACCGGACTACACAGTATAAGCCCCAATATGATCAATATAGTGACCGTCAATTTTGCTCTGGCCACTGTACACATCGACTGGCGATATAATGGATACTGCACGGCAATAAATCTCTCGACGGTGAATGCCACCACGAGCCAAACGCTCATGAAGCTGCAGAGGGTCGTTAAGTAGATGAAAAATTGGCAGAAACCCGGCTTATTGAACAGACCAACTTCTACCATATTCAGCCAAACCACAAAAACCGATACCAAAAAACCGGTATCGCTTATCGCTAATGCACCGAGGTAAATGCTCGAGGAATATTGGCAGAGCTTCGTTCCAAAAAACACGATCATCGAAAGGCAATTGCCCAGTGATCCAAAGTAGACGAGAATCGGGGTGTAATATAATTGGACGCTACGTAATATGCTTTCTGTCAAATCGAGCTCCACGAGATCTCTTTGCGCGTGTACCATTTTCGTAAGATGATTTTAAACAACGGGGGAGGGGGTGATCTCGATCATATGCAGGATGCGTTACGATGACGCGTAATGCTCGAAAATATTTTTACGCTTTCATTTTCCATCGACTAACATCTCACTGTCCAGCAAATACATCTTAGTACGTTTTTTTAGAAAGATACGTCGCAGTGTTTTAAATGAAGAAATAACACGAAAATATCGTTTGGAAAAGATCCCTAATGTTGAATGTTTTCTTGTACTTTATCATTATCGTAAAAGAGTAATCTTCGTAGCAGCAACATACTTTTAATCCACCGAGACGAATTATTTTTTACAGTTAGCGATACATTTCTTTTTTAACATTTAACATCGGGACAATCTATCGAATTTCATATTACAAACAGAAGCGTGCGATATTTGTTTTACGTTCTATGAAAGACTATATTGGAATATTGCCAAATATTCTTGCCAAGACTTCGTCTTCGAAGATTCACGAAGAAATGTATGTCACTTACATAGGATTCACTATGATTTCAAGGAATTCATTAGGAAATTTAGGAAAAATTTAAATTACCATTAAATTAAAACATTCAATTCCAGCTTTTGAAACTTCTCGTATAAACTGTGGTACGTTTGATATCTCAATCCTTTGAGCTCATGTGTTTTATTTTTATTTTATTTTATATAGTAAATGAAATTTTTTACTTTTTTTAATTAATTCAATATTCTATAATTTTATATTATTTTATGTAATGGCAAAACGCAACTCTTTTATAAACTAAACAATTTTTACTCATTATGTTTAATCTTAATTAAAGTTATAATAGGAACATTATTTTAAATGCACTTTTTTCAAATGTTTGACCGTGTTTCTTTTATGCGTTATTTGTATTAAAAGTATTTATCGCCGATACGTTAAAATTGTTTATTTAAAAAAAAGAACTTTTTCGAATAATGAGCGGGGTGTTAAGTTTAAGAAGTATACATCGAGATGCCGGCTCAACTATTTCTGCATACTGCACCCGCAACCGTTCTTCATAAAGTCCAATCCATCTAGCTTCTGCGCACCAAGCCGAAAAATACAAATACTCACGTGAAATTTCACATGAAATATTAAAAGGACAATCGTATTTATTATAAAATGCAAAGTTATATAACGATATAGATATTATATAATTTCTGGCAATTGCAAAAAAAATGCTATTTTACTTACACCTTATAATGCTTACACCTTATACTTATTTATACTTATTAATTTATGCAATTTAATTTCTTTAATTTCTAAAATAGACTCCAAATTGCTTATAAATACGCGATTAAAAAGAATCGTGGGATAGATTCCAAAAATATTTTTTAGGAATATATTATCAATGAGGCTACATTGGGTATCAATTTCATTTTCACACGCATACATCATAATTATTACTATAGGTAGCATTCAAATTAATTTCATTTCACAAAGTTACATTAATGTGAGCCATTATCCTTAATAATTCGATCGTTTCTTGTTTTAGGTCAGGATGATCCTGTTGGTGGTTCATCAACTACAGCTACTTCTGCACCAGGACAGCAAAGTAATCCTATCGGCGGAATATCCTCAAATGGTACAATTAGGGGTGGCACTCTTGATGTACTTTTATCAACCACATATTGTCGTAATCAAATGTATCTTTCTCGTCAACTTGCTCAACTTCATCCGGAATTGACGATGCCCATGTTTAGTGGTAAGTTTCTGTTTCGTCATGGTAGAAATGATTCTTAACAAAAATTCTAGCTACGTTATAATTAGTATTAATTTCATGAATTAATGAAACATTGATAATGAATACATAAGCTTTAAACAAATGATCTATTTATTTCTTTGTCGAATAATTTGTTATTTTAATTAGTTGTTATCATCATAACAATAAATAAATGCATTCATTTTTGTTCCTCAGTGATTGTTATGTAGAACATTTAGACAGAAGTCTATTACAGCTCAAGCCTTTTATTGGTAGACAGCTAGAAATAATTCATCCATTTATAACTCAGCCTAGTATCTCTTTCTCTGCTTTACTTTGTATATTTGTACAGAAAATATACTTTATTTTGCTAGTATTGATTAGTATTTCCGATGAACAATGATGGATGATATTACAGAACGGATTTCAAACGACAAGTGCAAATGCAAGTGCAATGTTTCCTTAAAACAGATACGCCCTCATTCTTTGCTCCACTTTACAATGTTCCCATTACAAATTCAATATTTTTGTATTCCTTTTAACAATATAATAATAATTTAAGGCTATTCGTGAGTAATTATTAGAAATTGATCTAAATATTATACTACGGACCTATATTAAACCGATATTTTATTAGAAGAAATAATTAACAAATTCATAAGACTTACGCTATATGTATTATATTATGTATTATTTGCAGAAATTACACATAGATTTCAAACGGCTAGAAGAGAAGTACGACAATTGTTACTTCAATACTTGTTACCCTGGTTGCATAACATGGAATTAGTGGATCCAAATGTACCACCACCCTCCAATCCCTTGAGCTATTATCAGGTAAAGTTTATAGATTATTTATTATATATAAAAGTAATTTTATTTATCATCGATTTAAAGCTAATTTTGTAGCATCGTAATCAAAACAAGTGAAATGATAATGATATAATGATGATAGTTATTGGTTTGTATTCTTCAACGTACATGGAAAAAAAAGGATTTAATTTTTTAAAAATAAATAATTGGAGGCGCCGGGCATCGATCCCGGTACCTCTCGCATGCTAAGCGAGCGCTCTACCATTTGAGCTACGCCCCCTTCGATCTGGTTTAATTCACATATCATTGCTGTGGAACAATGTGATCCAGTTTCAGTGAAAGGATGAAAAAGAAAGATTTTGGAGGCGCCGGGTATCGATCCCGGTACCTCTCGCATGCTAAGCGAGCGCTCTACCATCTGAGCTACGCCCCCTGTGGTTATTTTCTTGAGAAAATCATTTTTACAGCAAAAAAGAAAAAAAGAAAGAAGTAAGAATTCTTAGATAAAAAGTTAGAATTCAATAGTATAATATAGAAAATGTTAGACATTATATCTTGAGTGCGGCTAACTTATGCTAGTCTTATACTACTTACTTACTAGTTGGGGTATTGCTAATAAGTTGTTTATTCAATTTAAAATATTATACGCGTAATACACTTTGTATAATTTATATCAAACAAAAATTATTTATAAACAGCTTAAACATTATTCGTATATAATCTTAATAGAATCCATGAAAAATTTATAATATACCAGATACATTATATTAGAAATATTTTCAATTTTAAACACAAACATATTTAGGCATTATTTTAAAAAATATATATGTTAGAACTTAAAAATAATTACAATGATTAGTAATATAATCTAATAGCAGTGGCATTTCTGACGAAATATAAGTGTTTTTTTGCAAATTTTTTACTTTAAAAGGATTTTAAAAAAGCAATTTAAAAAAAATAGATCATCCTTGCGCCGGGCATCGATCCCGGTACCTCTCTCGCATGCTAAGCGAGCGCTCTACCATTTGAGCCATGCCCCCTTCGACCTGGTTTAATTCACATACTATCACAATATTACAATATGATCCAATTATTGAAAAGACTAAAAAATAAAATTTTGGGGGTACCGGGGACATCGATCCCAGATTGTTCGCATGCTTTACCATTTGAGTTACGCCTTGTTTGATTTTATTAATTTTCTATATTATTTTGCAATATCAAAGTACTTTTGGTGAAAGCATTAAAAATAGCCTGAAGTGCCAGGCATCGATCTCACATTCAAAGTGTACGTTCTATTGTATGAACTGTGTTCTTTTGCTTTCATTTATCATTTTATTAGCAGTAATAGTACGATGTATTTTTGATAAAATAATGAAGAAAAAAAAAAAAAAAAAAAAAAAAGAAATTTATCTGGAGACGCCGGGTATCGATCCCGGTACCTCTCGCATGCAAAGCGAGCGCTCTACCGTTTGAGCTACGTCCCCCTTTGAATTATGCCTCTTTTTTACCCATATTACGAAACAATATATCTCTCAAATAATTAATAAAACATTTTTTATAAATATATAATTTTATCTTTAAATGTAAAAGATTATTAAATTAAAAATAAATATTTGTCTGACTAGTACTATGCAACTGATATGTCACGCGGTGGAGCACGGAGAGAAGGTTGGGGTAGTGCAGAAGCAACAGAGATGGTTTTGAACAATTTATTTTACATAACTGCAAAGGTAACATATATAAAATGTAACTTACGTACTTTTAATTAATTACTATAATAATAACAGCGTAACAAGAGAAATTCTATAATATAGTTTTCGGACGAACATCCTAAAGAGACTGAGGAACTTTGGGCAACTCTATGTGGTTGTTGGCCTAACAATTTAAAAGTTATTATTCGTTATTTAATTATCGTCTCGGGAATGGCGCCACAAGAACTTCTTCCATACGTATGTCATTTTTTAAAATCAGGAAATTCATTGCTTTTATCCGAGTTATTAAATTACTAACTCTATATTTCAGGCGAAGCGCGTTGTCTTGTATTTAGCAAGGGCTCGGCCAGATCGTTTAGTCGATGAGATGATGACGGAATTGCAAACAGTCGAAACGTTGAATTGTTTAATCGAGAGAACTGAAACACCACCTTTCTATAGATTGACTAGTATGAGAAAAGCTTCTTCTCACAGCGATGCTCCAGTTGTTGATCCTGGAAATCCTCCGCGTGATCTGGGTGTTGAAAAGGGTACTATTCATACTAAAAGACATTCAGGCGAAGATCCTGTTAAAACCGGGTGAGATTTATATTAGAGATGTATTTTTCTAATGGCTCGTTTAATTCATGAATGTTCTGTTTTATAGTTCGAAATCGGATACTGCATTACGGGCACTCGCTGGATTTCAAACCCCAAGGGCGGAAAAAACAAGGACTGCGAGCGGTCCGCCAGTTCTTCCGGATGATTTGTCCACTCCTACAACAGAAGCCGAGGTTCGTTCATTAACTTCTTTATCGATTCTATATTCCGATCCAATTTACAATTTTCTTTTACCTATGTTTCACACTTAATTTCACAGTTGACTACAGACGAATCTTGTTACGGCACACGGAACGGATCTGTAGGAGTAAATGGCAAAATTTCATGCAGTGGAGAAAAGTTCGATATTCCACAGCCACATCCTTTACCAATGCCTGAATACGGTGGATATTTTGCTCCTTTGACGGAGTACTTACCAGATAGTTCACAGCCAATAAGTGGATTCCATAGGTAAGAAATGTTAACATATAGTTATACCTAATTTGTATACTAGAATGGTTTTTATAGATAGAGATTTTTATTTAAAAAAAAAAATCATTTTATAGAATACTCCTATAAAATATTCCTATTGATGTTGAATGATATGATTATAAATTTCAGATGCAACATTGCCGTTATGTTGCTCACTGACGTTGTTGTCGATGGCATACAACTTGACTGGGCTATCCATGTTCCTTTAATGTTGCATATAGTTTTCCTTGGCCTGGACCATTCAAGACCTCTCGTAAGGGATCATTGTCGTTGTCTTTTATTAAATCTGTTGGTTGTTCTCGGGGATCATCGAGATCATCTCGGCGTAGCACGGGTACTGTTAGCATCAAAAACTGAACAATTGGGCTTAGGTCTCTCTACTCCAGCTTTACCAATATTCGAGCACAACTTCACTGAGGTTGATCCAGAATTTGACAGTTATCTGTACGGTCCACCTCCAGCACCACCTCCTACAACGCCTCCCCCGTCATCTTCACCGCCACCACCGTCTTCTTCTCCTCCTCCTCCACCTTCACCTCCACCACCACCACCTCCACCGCCTCCGCCACCTGAATCTTCCATATTCAATGCAGCACCTCCGCCGCCGCCACCTCCACCTCCTCCACCACCATTTCCATCTTCTAATAATGGAACGCCTATTCATTCGCCTATTCCTAACTCAACATCTACTCCTCCATTATCGATGAATCACATGAATCAATCAGTTATGGACAACTATAACAAAGATTATTCGAATTCTCATGCATATGGTGAGGAGTTAATATTCTCTACGACTATATATGTATTACCGATGATATAAGAAACTAATACAACAATATTGATTTTATAGAATCATCAACATGCAACAATTGGCCCCCAACGTCAAATTCAGCGAATACAGTGCCGCCTGTTATTGTCACACCAGAAGATGCAAATAACTGGGTTGGGCCACAACCAGGTCCGAATATGCCCATCCAAGATGTAATTAAATCTTTGATCAATTTTTTGGCTTCTCGGTATGTTTGTAAATAGATATATTTATGTAACTATTCTTATAAAATTTAAAGCTTAAAAAATATTTTTTCTTTTGTGTAGTATAAATCAACCATTATGGAACTATGAAGACATGACTGCCAAAGTATGGTGGGTTCGCAGTGCTGAACAATTAACAGTATTATTGCGACATGTATTAAGAGTTTTTAGAGATTCCTTACCCCACGCTCTGGTTAGTCAACGTTGGGCACAAACTGCATTACAATTAGGCCTATCTTGTTCATCAAGACATTATGCAGGAAGATCTCTTCAAGTATTTAGAGCATTACGAGTTCCTATTACATCTCGAATGTTATCTGATATTTTGTCTAGATTAGTAGAAACAGTTGCCGAGCAAGGAGAAGATATGCAGGTGCACGATGTGTCTTTTTTCTTTATAAATATAAACATTTATAAATTTTGAATGATGATATTTTTATAATAACTACAACTTCTTTAATTTGTTTGTAATAGGGATATGTGACTGAATTATTATTAACACTTGAAGCAGCTGTCGATTCGCTAGAATCCGATTTCCGACCTCTAGATTTTATGAAGGAAATATTTAAGTCTACTCCGAATCTAAATAATAAAGATCCAGCTTCGGGTGGATTAATTGGAGGAAAACGAAGTCCAGGAGGAGGTAATGGGTATCCAGCGGGTCCACATATATTCTCTCATTTAAATCAAGGTGGTCATACAAGAAGTACTAGTTACTCAGTCAGTTACTGCATGAAAAAATCAAGTGGTGGTAACTCAGTAGCAAGTGAAATAAAAGGTTTGTGACATTTACATGTATTAATAACTATTTTGTTGATAAATTATAATATACTTGATGTTTTTTTATAGAATTAGATAACAGATGTAATAAATATCCCAATTCTAATCTTTCGCGATCAAGATCGGCTCAATCTTTAAAACTATTGGGTGATTCAGCAACACAAGATGATAAAATGACTATTTTGGCGCAACTATTTTGGTTATCGGTGTCTCTACTTGAATCAGACTATGAACATGAATTTCTTTTGGCATTGAGACTACTTAGTCGTGTACTTCATAGATTGCCTTTAGATCGACCAGACGCTAGAGATAAAGTTGAAAAATTACAACAACAATTAAGATGGAATTCGTTCCCTGGTGTACATGCATTATTATTGAAAGGATGTACTAGCCCCAATACATATGAACCCGTCGTAACATTGTTATCTCAGTTTACCCCATTATTGGATTTGCCAGTTGTTGATCCTACTCAAAGTCTCGCATTTCCGATGAACGTTGTATCACTACTTCCCTATATGCTTTTAAATTATGAAGATGCTAATGAATTGTGTATTAGAAGTGCAGAAAATATTGCACAAGTAAGTATTGTTTTACGTCATAATGAATTCATGTATACTTCTATTTATAAGCAGGGTTGCAATATATTTTCATTCATAGGTGAGTGCCGAAAAAGGAAAGAAATTGGAAAACTTGGGTACTGTCATGACATTATACAGTCGACGTACTTTTAGTAAAGAAAGTTTCCAGTGGACTAAATGCGTTGTTAAATATTTATATGATACATATGCTCATCTCAGTTTTAATATGCTTGCTTTCCTAGTTGAAGTATTGGAGAAAGGTCCAGGAAGTGTTGCATTACCTGTGCTTAGTATTATACACTGTATGTTACATTATGTTGATTTAGCTTCGCAAGCAGCGCAACCAATCAACACTGAACTTCTGAGAGTGATTTCAAAATATGTTGAGGTATGATTGAAAATCCATTTCAAACATGGTAATGAAATAACATTCTTATGTAATATCTTATACATTCTTACATGTAATCGATTTATGATAATTATAATTTATAATAATTTAATGCTAGGGTCCTCATTGGAAAGAAGCTCTTAAAATATTGAAACTAGTAGTAACAAGATCGTCTACATTAGTAGCACCACCTACGTCAGTGCATGGATCATCTTGGGAATCTTCAATAGCATCTCCGCATCCAAGCTTCACTGATACCGAGATGTTTACAAAAAAAGAATTACCTGGTAAAATGCTACTCTTTAACATTTAATAATATCCTTTGCATGGATGTGAATGCCAAAAATTATTAAGCTTTGTTTTTCCTCTTACAATGCGGAACACGCTCACTGCATGGATTGCTTATCTGATGATGTTCAGGTTGCGACAAAAATAATAATAATAATAAATTATAAATTGTTCACGAGATATAATTATTTTTTTTAATTAAAATTAAATTCTATTAATATCATATACATAGCTTGCTTTAAATGATCCTAAATTTTTTCTACTGTTCTCCTTCTTAATTTCTACTTTATACTTTATTTTATACTTTAATAAACACTATCTTTTTCCAACTTTCAAATATATTTTTTTAGGAAAGGTAAAAAGTATTTGTTAAATTATATTATTTAGTGTCGTATTAATTTTTTCTAATTTTAATCTTAAGTTCTTTATCATGAAATTTAATTAATACATTTTGTTGGTAAATAGGGAGGACTATGGATTTCACGTTTGATTTATCACAAACACCGGTAATCGGTAGACGATGGTTAATACGTCAAGGCGTCGAAGAAAAATCACTCAGCTCTCCTCGATGTTCATTATCTCTTTCACCAGCTGACAGTAATGCGGTTTCTGGTTGGAAAAGACCATGGATGTCGCAGGTTAGATAGAAATTATTAAGTAATATGAAATGAGCAGGATGAAAGCAACATTTTATAAAATTTATATTTCAGGGTCGCGTTAGAGAATGTTTGGTAAATCTTCTAACAACATGTGGTCAACGAGTTGGATTGCCAAAGAGTCCATCTGTAAGTTTATATTGGATAGAAAATTTTTTACAAAATGTTTTACAAAAAAAAAACTTGTTTGTGTTATATATTTCTTTCCAATAGCTTTCCGTTAAAAATCATTTCTTTTAACTGACTCTGGTTATGTACCCCTTTTTAGGATGAACACATTAGTTCAATGACATTATATAGCAAGGTAACAGGTTTTTTTAAATGCAGTTTGCACTCATACAAACAGATTAAAAAAATATTTCTTTATTTTCATATGTGATGTCCTATCGATACAACTATATTCACGCTTTAATATGCTTCGTGCAAATATGTAACTTGCACAAAATTTTATAAATTTTGAAAGAAAAATTGTTCTAATATTTGTAGGGTTATCTATGTACGGTAGATTTTTGTGTAGCATGTTAATTGTATGAAAAATGGCGTATCAGGATATAACGTACAGTGTACATGTGCATCATTGCAGTTATGGCTATGTCAGTTGAAATGGGACATATGAAAAATTCGGTATTCAACACGTACATGCACAATAATTGCTAAAGTTCACAGCATTGTCACACAGTAAAGACAAAAAATTAAGATGTGTCTGATAAACGCTATATTATTGTCTTTTCTATGTTCCTTTTTATTAATTAATGGTAAATATTTGTAATACAGGTAATATTCAGTCAAAGTTCGGATCTAATGGAAAGACAATCATCAATGGCTTCTTCAACGGAAGAAGTTTCCGGTGCAAATAACGATTTAAGTGGAGGATCAAGAAGAGATGACGAACAATTTGGCGTATTTAAAGACTTCGATTTTCTTGAATATGAAAGTGAAAGCGTTGAAGTGAGTATTTATTTTAGATATAAATACATTTATCTATATGTTGCTGACGTAAAGATAAAAAAATTATTCGTGTATTATAGGGTGAAAGTACCGATAATTTCAATTGGGGAGTAAGACGTCGTCCTCTTAGCGAAGGAGAAGAAAGAGAACCAAGTCTAAGACAATTTGAAGAAAGTTTAAGTGAAAAGACTCAGTCATCTAGTAAACACACCAGTCGAGTAAATAAATAAAGATTTATTTTCAATAATTCAAATAAACTAATAAGAACAATTGAATATGTAATATCAAAATTATAGCGTGGCGTTGCGGAAGAATCGTCAGACGACGAAGCTGGTTCAGAATCGCCATTAGATGAAGTACCTGGTGGATCTGGAGCAGGACAGGAAGTAAATAATATCCCTGGAATGTTCCCACCATCTTCCTTGTCTTTAATACCTACTCGTACACGTCATGATTCTTCAACAAGGTCTGACACATCGTAAGTTTCTTATTAAACCAAAAAAAAAAAAATTCCGTTGTATTGATGTTTGTTCATGTTTCATGTACATACAGTGGCTCTAGCGCAGGAGATTTAGGAGATGTAACACCTTGTAATGCATCACCAAATTTATCAGCATTAATGCCTTTTAGACAAATTGCAAGAGATGACGCGGAAGAAATTTGGCGGCAACAGATTCAAAATTTAATCACGCAGTCTCTTTACAATACTTTAGATTTTTTCCAATTATTGAGCAGAATACTACGGGTAACTATATTTATTATTTATTTAAGTTATATCTTAATATCGATTAATATCTTATATATAATGTAATCTTATATTATTATCAGGATGTAAGTAGTAAATCGGTTACCCTTACAAGAGAAGCTAGTGCCTTATTGTGTAACGGCAGTCCTGCTTCCACTCAATTAGGCTATCATTTATCTAGTCATGCAGAATTACTTAGTTCAAAAGCTGAACCACCCTTAATTTGGTTCTCGATTGCTATTTTCGCAAATCAAAGATTAAACGAATCATTGCGATTTGGAATGTTAGAAATTCAAGAACATCTTGAAACATTTCTTGATAAAAAAGATCATGCTACCGAAGTAAGTAATTGCTTATTATAATAAATATAATTATTACATATAATTATTACTAATATATCTTTGACAGTGTTTGGAAGCAGCCAAAGCAGCCGCAAAACTCCAAGCATTAGGTGGCAGTCACACCACAGAGGCAGGTCTCGAAGAGATGCTCTTAGACCTAGGCAGAGCACTCTATAAACTTCATCTTCAATTATTATTATTAATCGAAGCTTCAAATAAGATGCTAGCTACTCTCATGAGCGCTGCAAGAAACGTACAGATTCCACTTCAAGACATATCCGCAGAAATTGCGAATATGAAAATTGCTTTGAGTAGAGCACTTGAAGAAAGTACAGAGAGTGAAAGAGGGACACCGACTCCAACGCCTAGTCCTAGTCCTTTGCCCGGCACTGGTGCCGTGGAAGAAGTTGCTCGTGTTGCAGAACTACTTAGAAACGCACGATGGTGTCCTGCTCTTGAAGCTGTAAGACTGCACAGAGCTCAATGGCCAGGAGATCCTTTTCATGATGACGACGATGTAACGACTGCTGTTAATATGTATTGCAAATACTTAGGACAAGATAGATCTGGTAAAATATATCGAATCATGCACTAAATTATCTTGTAAAATAAATATGTATATCACTTAAAATTGTCAAATATTTTTCAGATATTTTTGTGGTTACACGAAAGGACGATGAAATGTCAGAAATATTCAGTAGACTAATGGAAAGTTTATTTCAAGTTTTAGCGGCCGTTACAGGCTTAGAAGCTTCAACAAAGGCAGTACGAGGTCAACATGATCATCCTAATAATACGAAAAATGACTGTTAATTTAACATAAATTTTAATGTTATACTATATCGTAGACAGTTATTTGTCTAAATTCAAGTCTTCATATAATTTAATTATGCCGTGCGTTTTACCCATGTATCTTGTATACAACTATAGACGTATGTATGTATATCGCGAAATAATCGTCATAAACGTTAGAAAAAAAATAAATACGAGCACGAGCGGAAGCACGAAATCGTCGATTTTGTCGTTCTTTTTTTTTTTTTAACACGAACGTAATGAGTTCGAGCGTATAAGTTCGACGAAATAAATTTTTGAAAACTCGAAGAAACTATCCCTTTCAACAATTTTCATATCCTGTAAATATGCTTTTACATAAACACTCAGTATATAGTATTCGCCGCGAATCAGACGATCATTTGTATCAATGTTATCGTACTGTAACAGATTTTGTTAAAAGATTCGTCAATCACACAATGCTAAATGCATTCCAAATAATCGATAACTTGGTTTGTAAAAATAAATTCTTTCCATTAAATTTTACAATGTTGAAACTTTCAAATACAAAATTTAACAGGGTGAACTCACTTCTGATGATGTAACTGGCATGACTACACGAAAATTAGGTTACTTCGGTAACGAATGGGCTACCTGTGGTTGCTTTAATGCACGAAACGGATTAGAAACTGTGATAAATGAAATGGCATCATGGAATGCATTATCAGTAAAATTTCGATACAAATTTTCATAATAAATCTTTAGACGAATATTTTTTTATCCAGTGTGTTCCTGTAGGCTTTGAAGGATTGGATGTTCCATGTTAATTTTATGGGCCTTCGGCGTAAAAATTGTGTTGAAATTTATATGTATCAAGTTCTTTGGAGTGTACCTACTCCAGCATTTCCCGAACCTAAAGTCACAGTCAGTGTACACTTCTATATAGCAACAAGTCACATTTATCCATCTCGTTTTCCCGTCGATGTGAGTCACTTTTACTACGTATAACAAACCAAATAAATTTAATGTTATATACTTGTGTTCGTAGGTTTCATACGTTTTCGAAGGACATCAGTTTACACATACTTTAAATATGATTTTCAGACCTAAATGGCTTTATGATATTTTAGATATGAAAACAATGATGTTCAAGACGTTCAATTTTTAATACTATACACGAATTATTTTTCACTATATATATTATTCTTAAAGTTCAAATATATTCAGGTTTCGGTTTAAATATATTCTGCAATTACGATTTAATTTACATTTGAACACGTATAGCGTTTAGCGAAGGTAAACAATAACGAGTTTAAGAGGCATATGCAAAGTATCGTAAAAGTAATGGTGTCGTATTCGTCCAAAATGAACACAGGCCTGGTGCACGCACTAGTGGTGGCAGACGTCGGTTTGTCAATTGGTCGAGCAGTAAAAGCAGGTGACAACTGCAAAGGAAAATACAATAGCAGTTGTTTTCAGCTTGACTTGCACCGCTTGCAACTACTGATCAACATTAATCTTATTGTTGTAACATGATGTTTCCAATTTTCAATTTCCACCAACTTCGATCTATTCTTATCAATTCTTCTCAGATGTTGTCCTTCACCATTTTTTATATTATCCATTTTACAAAAAAAAGAAAACAGACTCTCCCACGGAGTATATGCAGAGCACTTGTCGCTCCGAAAGGATCTATTTAAATTTCCATCGAGTACAAGGAGGTGTAAACCGTGCGTTGGTCTTTCGAACGGTTCTTTTCTTCTTGTTTTTTTCTTTTTTACATGTCATTCGGTTTCGGTGATACTACGACAAATAGAAGATAATTTCAAAACCTGAGAGGGATTTCATCAGGCTCGCATACACATGGTGGTCGGATGACACTGGGAGGTCTGTGTTTCTCGGCAGGAGCCTGGAATATCGACAACCACGTGTCGAGCATATTTGACTTAATTCACTAATTGTAAATTATCATATAATGATAATTGAAATATCAGCGCTCGCATTCTAGAAGTATTTGACACTTTATGTGTCATACTTGTATTATATTTCTCCCATTGATAATAATCGTTTTTTAGTAGCACTATAACGGTATGTGTATTAAGAAATCAACTTAAAACTATTAATTTGTAGAGCTTTACCATTGTTTTTTTTTTTTCTTACCGTTACCATAATTAACGTGACTAAAACCACTAGCAAAGAGAATCGTATTCTTTTGACCCAGCAGGTTGCAGGTCAGAAAATATTTGGCTTCCGAAACTCAAGTGGAAACAGGCCAACAAGTGTTGCGGTGTTCTTTACAGTGATCGTGTTACCAATGCATTTTCAGATTCATTAGGACCATTATCTTCTTGTCATCCAACCAAAAGAAAAGAAACAACAAGACATTCATTTTTCATTGATACATGTAATTATCCTTTTTATATAAAATTGCTATAAAAGAAGAAAGAAGAAAAAGAAAAAGAAAAAAAGAAATATACGCCTTCGTAGACGATTAATGGAAATATGTGGGCCAAAACTTAAATAGCAATACTAAGACCAACCACTGTTACCTATTTATACAGAAAGAGTTTTTTGTCCGGGCCATGTCCTAAACATCACATCCGCCGAGGTGCTTCCTCCGCGGACCGTGTTTTACCGCGATCGTGGCTAACTGATGAAGGAAACGCAGCAGGAAAGACGAAGAAAGAACGAAGTAAGGAACCACCGCCTCACTTTCAGCAGCTTCAAACATCCGCTGCACCAGCCGCCGCCAGATCTCGTTTACCTCTCCTCCGTTTCTTCTTTAACTCCTTCTCAAAGAGACACGCGCATTTCTTCTTCTTCGTTCTCCCTTTCTTTTTCCTCTCTACCTTCTTCAAGTTTCAAGGGCTGAAGAAACCAGATAGTAACAAAATTAAAGGATATCTTTGAGTAGTTAAGTACGTGATTGAAAAAAAAACATGAATATTCTCTTCTATATCTTTTAACGAACGAAATTAAATCTCTTTCAATCTAGCGAACTCTCAAATAAAGCGAGCAAAATGATCTCGAAATCATTTGTTTAGCATCCGGCAGTGTTACCAGCAATATATCGCATGACTTCGGTTGCAGTACACATCTGGAACGAACTGAGTGGACATGTCGACCTCCTTCGAAGAGAGGAGAAACAAGAAGGGGGATGTCCGTCGCGCGTGAACGGTAAGACACGTACCCACGTGCAAGGCTACGTTTTGAATCACCAGCTGCCGATTCGCCGACGACTCCAGGAACCCTGGAGACGTACTAAAATTAGCAACCAGCACCCCCGCCTAGCCCTTACATGGCCACGTTACGAGCACACGCGCGGCTACTTTCAGAGGAAGAAAAAAAGATGGAGAAAACAATAATAATAATAATCATGGTCCGAACAGTACGAGTCGATCATGTGCGAAATGTCACAGCTGGTGTAGTTGGATGATATGACCGATCCATTCGTACGGGTAAGATTGACGTTAAATGTGGCACCCATAAGAAATAGTTGAAACGTGTATAAAATTATAATACAAGCAGTTTGATTTTTATTCCACTATAAACGTAATGACGATATATTCCTTCCTGATACGTATCACGTTTTCTTTATGATTATTCATAAAATTAAAAATGAACGAAAATTATTTATTCGTAGGCAAAGACATTCGTTGCTTTATGAAGTTGACGTGTTCAGTAATGGACGTTTGATTTTCTTTATCAAACAGGAAATATCACAGGATGGATGAAGAAACCACATGGCCCTTATATGAATGAACACTATAATGAACTTGCCCTACTTGATAGTAGTGCAAGTACTTGTGATAACACAATTATTATACATACAGTCAGTAATTTCGACAAGACAATTATTTAAATAATATTTAAGTAATATTCTAGTTAGAACTATTCTATAGTTATTGCGGAGATAGTTAATTTCACTATTGTTGATTTCCTTGCTTGCTTGTTGCTAACTTTCAAGTCTAATTGTTTAACAATAGACGGCTGATTATAATTCTTTTTTTACATTATTGTAGCAACAGGGTAGAAGTGAAAGTGTGTTTAGATGTCTGGAAGTAATCAAATTGAAATTAGTTTAGAGTAATGGACTATCTATTCCTTTCGCGATCGATCTTCCGTCAAACAAGAATCCATGGAATCCATGGAATCTGTTTCTATCGTGTAGACTTCAAGTTCATTGTCCTCGATATCTGGTAGGGCACAGAAATCTCGAAACGAGAGATCCTTTTGGTCGTGGTACTGGAGCTCCATTTCAAGTACATCTGCGGCAAGCGGATGCAGCCTGCATTTTATGGCCGCCCAATGCAACCAATTCTCATTCGTGCACCCGTACTCACACCCTCCACCACTTTCAGCACGCGGTACAACGACTTCTATAATTAGATTTCCTTCCCTTTAGCTTAGATACCTTCGAGCATGATCTCCATTTGTCCTGTGAATCGCAGAAATCTACCACCTGGTTGCAAAGCTTGTCAAAAATATTGCAATTAATATTTTTGAAATGCGGTCAATTTCTTTCGGAGATTTGAATATCTTTGAGATTAGCCATTAATCGTTCAATGTACGATCTTACCGTTCAAAAGTCGATCAATCTACTGATAGAAGTCGAAGTTTGAAATAATAGACACGTTAACTCGTTCGTCACTAATACTCATTTAACTTGTGTTGTATTTTGTATTCAAATGCTGACCATAATGTCGGTATTCCAATACCGATCTATGTGTTCAACGTGCTGACATTAACGGCACACACTCGGCACGTTGCAGGTTTTACGCCAACTATTTCGAACAGGTTGCGTTTGGATCTATTTTTCGATTGTTGGCATCGACTGGATTCACGGATCCACGCTTCTGATGACAAGTAGCCAGAAAAATAATTGAAACGACAACGATTAAATCGAGGCGCGATCTATAAATGCTGTATCACGTGCCAAGATGTAGTATCCTCGTAATTATAAATGGTTAATCATTGGTGGTCGGCCAGGAGTTTGCAAATGATCAAAGTTTCAACTTTGTGAATTCATGCTCATCCAAACTGTATCTAATTTATCTTCTTTCGTTATTATTAAATTTTACTCACATACTTCTTCGACCATTCTTCCTGCTGTGGTCGACAGCATTTTCGCTGTTTGATTCTTCATATTTTCTTATATTAACAGTATATTATCTTTCTCTTCTGTTGTACATCGTTGTATGTTTACAAACAAAATAAAAGTCATTTCTTTTTCTTTTAATGACACAAGATGTCTTACATACATCTTACGACAAAGGTGTCGTTAAACGCTCTTGGCACGGCCTCTCTTTTTCCTCGTTGGCAAATCCTGCTTAGTCCTTTGACATCATCGAACAATGATGATAAACTGATTCTAAAGATCATTTTCATATAAAATATTGTAACCTTACGTAAATTCTCACAGCAGTAACAAAGATTTCTCAATGAGGAAGTTTGAAACCAGTGTTCCCAAGTCGAAAAAAGAAATTTCGGTCGGCGCTTCTTTCCGAGCATTGCCAAGTTTGTAATCGTCATCGAAGTATTATTGAATGATTAAAAAGAATACTTTTATATCTAAATTCTTTATCTTTTCTTCTTATTTACAAAATTGTATTGTAACTGCATTAGATGAAAAAATAGATTAAAAATTTTATACTACAAACCTTGTGGACTTCATACGTTGTATTAGCTTTGGCAACCCGATACCATCCGTCCCTGATCTGCATGCAAATACGAGCTATACTTAGAGATGTCCGATTTCCCTCGTTACGACAACAGATCACATTTTCGTCTTCATTGACCTTAATCATTCTTCTTGGAATTTTCAAACAATAATGTTTCCAAGCAACGTAAATTGCGAAAAATGCCTCTCGCCTCGTTATTATACAAGAAAATCATGTGTCTCTTTTTCCTGTAGTTTCTGTGTAGTAAAAAGTTTACTAATACTTCCCACGCCGTACATTAATGGAAACTGCTTAAAGAATCATGATAAAGTAATTATGTGAGTATCTATGCCTGGATTCTTCAATGGGCCACTGGAAAGAGGAAATCTGAATGAACTTAATTACACATACATATACAAGCCAAGCAGATGCAAAAAGAAACATTGTTCACTTGAAACATTGTTTTCCTTTTTTTTTTTTTTTATGACATCAGGAACAACCTGGCTCACAAATCGACCGTTAAAATTATTTATGTTTTACGTAAATATGTCTTTTTATAGAACTTAAATTTAACTTAATTATACTAATGTTGTAATCAACATCAAGAACATCATAACGTCTATCATATCTCGCATAGTAATACAAACATTTCTCAACTAATTTCCAAATTATGCTACGTTAAATTTTGTGACAGAATACTAGCCTTTCATCTCGTACACACACGTAAGCTCAAGATGATCACACATAAAAGATGAATGCACGCGCGTGTAAAAGGAAGCTGCGGTAGAAAAAGAAGCGTCGAAGAAGGGGAAGATATGAAAGAGAGAGACGGAAGAAGGGCGCGTGTCGGTCGCGTGCCCGTTGCCACTGGTGACTCGGTGTCTGCGACCCTCCTGCCCTTTAACCCCTCCTACAGCTTTTCCATGAACGAACATTTGAGCGAGGGCAACATATTCGCTAGATCTTTAAACACACCTACCAAAATTTTCATAATCTTCGTATAATATGAACATAGATATCAATCATAATTATTTTCTTTTCTTTCGTTTCTTTTTCAGATTTTCTGTTCTTTAATTATCACGTTGAATATATGGCATATTATATGTAATTTTATTAATTTATCGAGTAATTCCTCTTTGCAATATCGATTATAAATACGTAAAGGGCTCCGTGAATCCATCGACAAACTGTTCAGGACTATGACCTTAGCTCCTTCATCATCGTCTAGTTCACTTCCTCTTTTTCCGTCCCCTTCATTTTTTTTTTTTCATTTTTTTCATCTCCTCCTTAAAACTGTCTGGACGATAGCACTGAAAGAAAAAAAATCAACCAGTGAAGATTGGCGTGGCACGTGGTTCGTGCTACGAGCAATGGAAGAAACCACCTACTGCAAGAGATGTAGAATCATCATCAGAAGACAGACATTTCGGTCGAACAATCATTGAATGACACCGGGCGGTCCGTTAACGGTTCGTTTTTCTTTTTACATCCCCGGCGCTTGATGGAGAAGACGGAAGTCATCAACATTCTTCAGATTTCAAACAGACAATAATCTACATAATCATTAAGTATATTTCTACGAGGAATAGATTAATAAACAGAAGTTTTTCATCTAATATCATTTATACTAATGTTAATGTTCATTCGTCAACATTAACATTAGTTAAGAATATCGATCGCAAAAGAAGCTTTTTTTTTTAAATTCAGATCTTGATTATTTTCTTTCGTAGATTTTCAGAATGTTCTTGTTTCTATGATCGTTTAGAGATCATTTATGATCTTATGCAGGTATATAAAATCAGCTGACTGCTCGATAAATTCCTGTACGCGGTTATGAATTTAAATGCAGCGTATACGTCATTATGAACCGTCATTGGTTCTTTTGTTGCAAAAAAAAAAAAAAAAAAATCACAATGAATACACCTAAATCCAGTAACAAGAGGTTTCAAGAAAAAAGATATTCCGATCGCTTTTGCTCTTATACGTTTGTCTCTGTTGTCTCGATCAAGATCGCAGACAGTCTGGCCGAGTGTAGAATTTCGTCGTGAAATTTGTGAATGAGCCCTCGTGACTCGCGCATTTTGAATGGAAACCGACGGCCCGGTTTTTACGAGAGCAGCACTGTGCTCTGGCACAGGATGCGGGTGCGGACGAAGGGGGTGTATGCTCATTTTTATCCTTTTTAATTTTTTTTTCTCGCCGTTGGAAGAGATAAGAGGGGGAAAAGGAAGAGAGAATACTGCCAGCTGATCGCCTCCGCCTTTCAAAAGGTTTTGCAAAATGCGAGCACGTGCTCGTGTGTGTGACCCTTTTTAGATTCGCATGCCTGCTTACCACCTGCGAAAACCAGCTAGTTTTACAGTCTGATCGGTTCTGAACTATACTTACATCTTTTTCATAATTTCTATTACTCCGTATTTTAAATTTTGTTACTAATGATTTTCATGAACCTAATTGTTAGATTATTATCTTAGCATGGTGTGCGTATATGATAAAAATATCAATATATATTATACGAGTTGATTTTAATAAAATTGGTAAGACCCCTGTAAGAAATCTTGTAAGAATTCATTCCTGATAGAAGGAAAATGAGGAAAAAAATGTGACGATGAATCGTAAGAAGAACGATGTAAAGAAAGGGAACAAATCGGAAGGGTGAGAGGGGTGAAACAGGCGGCTGTTCGCTGTCTCCGGAAGGAACTGTCTCTCTTTATACCCAAAGACATCCCTCCAAACATGAACCAACGTGTTTCGTATGTGTTCTCCCCTTGTAGGAGCACTTCCACGGACATCCCCACTCTGTGTTAATTTCTTGCACCCGAAACTAAATTAAAGGTCGTTCCGGTCGACATATCTTGACCTTCTGATACTCTCCTTTTTCTTTTTCCGTCTTTATTTTGTACCTCGGGATTCACGGCCTTTGATTGGAGTGTTCAATACAAGTTTAATAAATTAATAATTTAAATTTTTATATTACACTGAAATTTTAAGAATTTATATAAGAGCAACTTTACATAGAACAAGTATATGCATACAATGACTCACATACTGTAAATAGGAAATTGTCATCTAAAACTCGGTGTCATTGCACCCTAGGTCCTAAAGGACATGTACGTTAACTAGAAGAGGAAACAGATGAAAGTTAGAAGTACACGTAGACGGCTGAAAATCTCGTCTGGCTCGTTGCCAAGATCTTCGAATCTTGTCATTTTCTTCATCCACATCTTCCATTCTCCAGCACGCATTTCTTTCTGTATCTTCGCTGGAGGCAATCAATTACATAGTTGTCATTTCTATTTTTCTATTTCCCGTTGTCTTTTGCTCCTTACAAAAATCTTTTGTAATCCAAAGTAATTTGTTCTACATTAACACATGGCAAATAACACATTTCTTTTATTAATATACTTAACTTTCAATTTTGCCAATTATTCATCTTAATTCAAAATGAGGAAATTTCAATCGTTAGCAATGGAAGATTTCAGAAACACTGAAAAAAAGAGAAAATGGTTGAACTGAAAGAGCATTAAAAAAAAAATAATAAATCGATAAATCGAGAAACGATAAAACGATAAAATGAACTTCTGATAGTTCTATGTTTCTTTTATCACGATCCTCTATCGCGGTCGTCGGAATTAACGAAGATACGTCATCCTTTACGAATTCTCGAATCGTGAATTTAGAATTCCGATCTATACGTTCTACCTTGTCTCGTGAGTGACCGTGGAATAGAAGAGAGGTGATTTACCCGAAGAACACGACAGCTGCATCGAGCCACCGGCCTGAAAATAGCACGGCAACCCCATACCGAGGCCGAACAGCGAAGTCGAAGCCCTCTCCCTACGTCGGTATATACCTCAGCTAAAAAGCCACCCACCTACGAGCCTTTTAAACAGCGATCGCGTACTTTTTCCTTTTTTTCTACCAGAAAACTTCTCGCTAAATGACATAGACGTGGAAAGAGGGAGTGTACCGACGCTGATTTATAAAAAGGACCAGGCGTTTCCGGATACTTTTCGAGACGATACCCGACCCACTCACTGAAACATTTATTCTTTCCCGAATGATCGAAACGAAATAAGATCGTACTTAATGACTCTGTTTTCCTTATTGACCAAAAAAACGTCCCCTTCTTTAATTGCCAAGATACTTTTTTCCTTTCGTTGGCACGAGCCTGAATAACCATTGAGGATAGTGTTTATTCATATCATCTTTTGAAATACAAATAGTCTGTAACTCCAATTTTTTGCCCCAATTTAGTCATTTAACTGAAAAAGACATGTGACAATGCTAAATTGATACGATATATAATATATATTTATAGTGCGGTATATAACTTTAAAAATATGTATTTTATTTTTGTGAAAAATTTACTACGCACGTGGTCTCACCACTACGTCTCACATCCACTCAGCTTCTCTCTTTACCTCATCACGATTTACATACACACTTCCTCCTCACATATACTCCTCCGCACCTGGAGCTTCTCCAAGTGCGCCGAAAATACGCGTTTTACGCGATGCGTTCCATCAGAAACGCGTTCAGGCACCTGTAGGATGCGCCCCGTCCACTGGTTTATTAACATAGAAACCACGAGAGGAATTACCACTTCGTATGCATTTGATGACACGTAGAAGTTCGGATACTGGTAATTCGTTGCCGAGAAAAGCTTGGCGAGTTTTGTAGTTGCGTCAGTTGAGATGCTCAACACTCGTGACTTTATTTTTAGATCCAACGTCGATACTACCGCGATTGCAATAGAATCGTCGAGACACCTGTTCTACGAATCATTTTAAAAATAATCAAGATATCAGTCAATGTCGAAATGTTATTCAACCTGAAAGAAATCGAACGAAATATGAGAGACTAGAAAAAATACCAGAGAATAATATCATGCATAATATACAACCTTATAATATGCACATTTTATTTCTTATATCCATGTCCATCAGCCGAACATGATATCAGTCTACAAAATTTAAATCTAAATCGTTATCCTGTCGTTTGTCTAGATTTACGAGCATCCATAAATGCAGCTTACACTCAGTATCGTGTCTTCGCAACGAACAGAAGAGAAGCATCATGAAACATCGACGCGGGACGAAAGAAGGTGGCAAGCAAATAAAAAAAAAACGGCATCGACTCTCGCAGTTTCATTGGTGGCTACAGGATAGAAGCAGGTTGGTGCGCTGGGTGGTTCTTCTGGATCGACGCCAGGCGTCCGCCGAATTTAGCACCGCGACGCTGACTAACTCGCGTGGCATTCATTCAATCGCCGACCAAAAAGCCCGCTGCTTGCATAGTCTCTCGCTGCATAGTCTTCGTTTGGATGAACGACGCCGCTCGCATTGCACTCAGAAAACTTCACTTTCCATTTTTCCCTTCTCATTTTCAAACACATTTGCAAGTCACATTAAATGTTAAATGACTCTCTATCGCATGTACATATACTCTAATATCAAAAAAGGCATACAACAATCCTTTATCGTGATTCATCGCTCAATTACATCGATAACGAACAAGGTAATTGATAAAATTTTTCTTTCAGAAAAATCATGGAGAATGTATAATCGATAGAGTGTGTCTGAAATAAACGTGCTATTTTTTATTGTTTTATTAATAACAAGCAAAGAATTGATATTAATAAAACATCGCAAAGAATCGTAGAATGTATGATAGTCGCTATTCGTGGAAATATAATGTTTATTTTCAAAAAATTCCATGGGATAAGCGTGGAAACTTTCAAGGTAAGAAATGTTTAAGAATTGCAGCTGTTCTCTCGTCATTTGCGGCGAAAGTTTCTAATATTTTTAATACCATTACTGTGGTTTCCATCGTTTTCTCAAAATACTTGTAGCATCAATGTTCGAGGAAATTTCACTCATCTCGTAAGCAAAAAGACCATGTGTCTCGATGAATCGTATGTCTACCATCTTTGCACTTTTTCCGTTTGTCACGATGGTGCATACTAAAAGATGCCGCATACTAAACGACACGCGTTCCTTTCCCTTTCTTTTCTTCCTTCCTCGGTTCAGTGGCAGTTAATGAACATTGGACGCGTGCCGTGGATCCCACAAAATCTGGCTTCGCACAAAAATAGAATGCTTATCCTTTCATTTGCCAACTGGTAAATATCATTTAAATAATCTGTTTTCTGTCGTTCATTACATTCGTTTTTGCCGATACTTTGAATTAATGCTTTTAGATCTCAAAAATGATGCAACGATTAAAACGTGTGTAATTATTCGTGTTGTTAATTGAAACTGGATTCAAACCTTTCTCGTGACAGTGTCTCTTAGCATATTAATTCATATCACGTTTAATGCATTCTACATTCTCTCTAATACCTACATTTTATATTATATGTTTACACCTGTTGATATATATGCAGAAGTTTCATAACTTCATATCAAGTGCATACAGTGATGATACGAACATGTTCCTGCAATTCTTACTGGTTTCATCAATATTACATTAGAACAGAGTGTTCAGTGACCGCACGTGAGCTATAGGTCGACATTTTTTACAGATAAACGGATACATAGGCCTTCAACCTATCTTCTCCCACGTGTTTCGACCCACGTCGAAAGAAAAAATAAATCTTCGTACATTTCCTTACGAGCATGTAACAACATTTAGTTGAAAGAAACTCGGTATAATTTTTTAGCTTGGAATTTTACCTAATGTCTAATGTATCTTACATTTCCACGTCTATTTCAAAAATTCAAAATATATATTATCAATTGTCAACAATCCATCGAAACAGCGAAAATTGTTTTTAAACCTTAAGTGAAAGGTCTTCAATCTTAGATTAAAAAATAATCTTTTCTCTTAATGATAAGTTATCCGATATTAAATGTCGAACGAAGATGTTAAAAATAGCGTTCGCATCACGAGTATCCTTTTCGATAAATACATTAAAAAAATTTGGCTAAGGTAAACATTATAGCTTTTTAATAATTTAGTAAATTTAACGCATTTAAAAAATAATGAGTACTTGTACTAATAGTGAGTATAAATAAAATAAAATAAAATAAAATAAAATAAAATAAAAACAATAATGGGCAAGAATCATCATTAATTTCAATGTAACGAGCTTTTAATAATTAATCTTTTGCACGTATATACTCGTGCACAACATTGCCCCCGTCCACGCTCAAATCGAAAAAGCGACACGGATGTGCGGTGGTCGCACACTTCGCCACCACTCAAACAGAAGCAGCGGCGACACACGAGCCAGGCACCGAGTCGGGCACCCTTCTGAGCGCGTGCAACTCGGTGCGCAGCAGCTGAAGAAGAAGAAGAAGAAGAAGAAGACGATGACGAAGAGAAGGTGGAGGGTGAGAGAGACTACGCTGCTATATGTAGTCCCGAATCTTAGCCGGAGCAACTATTACGTCCGAAATCTTCGAGGCGGACGCACCCCTGTATATAGCAACAGGTACAGGGTACACGACAGGCTACCGAAAACCGCGCGACACCGTCGAGGGTTCAACATTTGTTCACGATATGAATTAACGATTATTTGAACTGAAAGTAATCCTTGCCAATTAGTGATCGTGTGTGACAGTGAAGTTAGATCAGACAGATCTAAGGTATGGTTTGTGTGATTGGAACGATCAAATAGAGAGAAGAAGACGAATTCCAATAAGGAAGAAAATGCCGAGGGCGTTTCTAATCACTCACAGACGATACAACGGAGTCGAAGAAGAGTTCAATGGATCCGGAAGAGGTGCGTCCGCTTTCGCAATTGCCTTTTCAAATATTCGTTGTTTGTTTCCGTGCCAGGAATTTTTCTCTTTCTGTCATCTTGCTTTTCGTAGCTTCTGTTTTAAAAATAAGTTCACTGTGTATCATTGTGTTCCTCTCGTCGATAAACGTTCGCAAAGAATCTGTAAAGATTGTTACTTTTTATAAAACTTCCCATCAGAAGACAGATCAATTCATAAAAATAGTCTAAGAAATAGTTCCATTAATGGCAATATTAACGCCCCGGAAACGTAAATGTAGGCACTCGATCGGTGTAAGCGAAATTTCCGCACCGCTTACGTCGGCCTCGTCAATCAAAGTTTTTGACCACAAGCCAAGAGAATTTGCTGGTCATTGTTTCATGATTAAGGTAGTACATCGTGTAGATTTAAGAATAGGAAATGTTAGGTGCGTCACGAAATTGACACAACTCATACCGTCGCGATGCCGTCAACCCCCTTCGAAAACTTTTCATACATGTATATAGAATGTATATAGAAGTACGCAGAAAATACGAGGATTAAATAAAGAAAGAAGAATAAGTCGGAGGATAGAGAGAGAAAAAGATAACTAATCTATTTCTGTTCTCTTCAAAGAGAAGTCGGTATATTCGTGAAGGTGCTTCGTGTTTCACGAAACGCCTTGATACACAAATTCAAAGTCATAAATACGGATCTCTTTGTTTATCACGATTTACGATTTAAATACATAAAGTATAAACCAAATTCATTATGAAAGGAAATTAAATAAATAATAAATCCCCTGTTCCTCTGTTCTTCAAACGGAATTTCTATAGCCTACAAGCTTCTGTTAATACCACCTGTTTCAAGCAAAGAGAATGATTCGTTGAGTAATACACAAACTACCTAAATTAGTTACAAAAATTAGTCATAAAAAAATTGAGCTGCTGGAACATAATTTTCTTGTTGCGTAATAATATAATAAGAATGCGGAAATACGACTAATTACAAAACAGCCGCAATGAAATCAAACTATCAATTGGAAGTTCTTTTAGCTTGATCACGAGATTTTCGTTGGACGTCCGCCAAAGCGCATTGAAATCGTAGAAATCTCCGCTAACGATGATAAATGTTTCCACGTGCAAAATTTTGAGCTTTCTTCAATTTTATTATCAGACAATAACGCAGTTTTAATTTTCTCTCGTGTTAAACTTAAGATTCGTAATTATAAAAATATCTTGTAAGAGAACGTGACCGATGATAAATATAATTTTTTTTTTTTTATTTTTCATAGATTTTAGTCCTGAAAGAGGCGTGAGATTGGCCGATTACAGCGGAAACCATCCAACTTCTGACGGTGCAAGTGAATGCGGTAGCGAGACATCGTCAGAGTGTCCCGAGGAATTATACAATCTCACGAAATTGGCAGAAGTGAGCCTAGCCGCAGCCGCTGGTACGCTGATTCATCCCAATAACGTGATTTATCAGCAACCAGCTTCGCCAAGGTGTGCTCAATTTTCGGACAAATGCGGCAGAATGATGACACCACGAACAAAACAGCAAGAATCGCAATTTCGAGATCATCCAGGGAGCCTCGAAGATCAGCAGACGCTTGGCGAAAGAACGAGAATCTTTTTCGAGAGGATCGAGTGCGAACGTGAGATTTTGCAGAATCGTTCGGAAAGAAGTACAGTTTTAGGCATCCACGTTCCGCCTCATTCTCACCACTTGCAAGAGGAACATCGAAGTCTCGAAGCTTCTGAGAATTCACTCGATAAAGCTGAATTGGAATCAATTCAATCAACATCCTCGACAATCTCCCAAAATCGAAGAACAACCTCAACTTCAACGGAAACGTCGAAATCGGAAGACAACGAGGATCACGAGTGTCCTGATTGTGGAAAAAAGTACTCCACATCCTCGAATTTAGCCAGACATCGACAAACGCATAGATCACTCGGAGACAAGAAAGCCAGAAGATGTCCACATTGCGATAAAGTCTACGTTAGTATGCCTGCATTCAGCATGCATGTCAGAACGCATAACCAGGGATGCAAGTGCCATTATTGCGGCAAGTGTTTCTCGAGACCATGGCTCCTGCAGGGACACATACGTACTCATACAGGTGAGAATTTGTATAAAAATATCATCATATCTCGCTGATAGAGTGAATTGTGTGTTACACAACCACTAAGATACGCAAATATATCGATTATATCAAATACATAATTACCTGTTATTATGTAATTCGATGACGTTTCTCTTTCCTACATTAGGTGAGAAACCATTTAAATGTACGATCTGCAATAAAGCGTTTGCTGACAAATCAAATTTACGCGCCCACATACAAACGCACTCGAACACCAAACCATACGTGTGCGGTCGCTGCGGTAAAGCATTTGCTTTGAAGTCATATCTCTACAAACATGAAGAATCATCGTGTATGAGGGCGCATCATCGATCATCTACGGATAAAATCGACGGGAATGATCAAAAAGTAACGTTGTCGTCAACAACAAAATCCTGCCCGCCGCCATCGTCTTCTTTAAGTAGAATACAAACGACGTCATGCGTCACGGCATCTCCTACTAGCGTTATCGTCCCTCGTCTAAGTCTCAATCGCGACCAAAAGAATTCATCTTCGGCGTTTTCCGCGATTATTAGACACACCAGAGTTCCCGACGAATCCACAGCATCTCCGCCACCGAAACGTTTCTTCAGAGAGAATACTCCAGGCGAAGAACGCGAGAGGAAAACATCTGATAACGCAACGAAAAATCCAGAGTGTGTGTCCAGAATGGTTATTAGAACTTCCGTTATATCTCCTAATCCAGAACATCTCAGTCGCTTCAACAACGACAGCCAAAACTCTTCCAACAGCTATGAGTTTTCCGATCCTACGAGGTCTTCCACATTCTCCCAGCCGACAACGATGACACTTAATTTAGCTATCGCGTAGAATAATCGCACATCGAAGAAAAGAAGAATATTCGTCCAGAACGCTAAAACAAAAAAAACTGCGGCAAGTATTTCTATCAAATAACGATGGCAATATTATTGTACATAAGTATGCCAAAGATATTATTTTATACTCACTAACGGTGAATCTCTGGGCTCGAATATGTATCACAAGCATGAGAAAACTACCAAATCAAAACTACGAATAATTAAATAATCGCTTCGTAGAGATACAAAGACGTAATTACTTGCTAGTAACTAGTGTCATTCCTTAATATCAATATCAAGAATATAAGTTCGTTAAGTTTTAGTGGAAAACATTTGAAATTTTATGCAATGAGTACCCATTTTTATATAGTGTGTGCGTGTGTGTGCGTGTGCGTGCGTGTGTGTGCGTGTGCGTGTAAATAATCAATCTTGGGACAATCAAGTTCAACGAACATAAGAAATATTATAGAGATTACTTACTTCACAAATATTGTTCCATGCACCTTCCTGATTAGGGACCATCTAGCGCATAGTCACATTAACGATAAAATTGTGAATTATCAATTCCGAGTGTTGTGCCTTAAATACTATTAATACGTAGTTACAATTTTCTAAAGAGACATATCAAGCGTTGTATTAAGAAACAAAAATAATTTATTGATTTAAAGTGAATTGCAGTGCCTATATACGTGCTTACCTTAGTATTAATTGCGTCGATGCTCTTCTAAATTTTCCATGCTCTTCTCTAGGCAGCTAAAAATTTCTCGAGATTTAAAAACTAACAGTACGTTAAAGTGTAGATTGCTAATGAATATCAATCGAATTATAGACAGTCGTATAATTATGAAATACTAAAGAAATAAATAAGAAGAAAAACGATAGAACTATTTTTATTCCGAGTAATTTCTGTATAAGAGATCACGTTTTTGAGAATTTGTAACTTTACAGTGCCTTCAAAAGTTCAAAATTTATGTCACGCATTCATGTTGAACCACATATTTAATAACAATAATCAAATTTAAATTATATTTGAAAGTGTATAAAGTAAGTGGAAAAGGTACTAAATAGTAATTAAGATTTTCGCTAAAATGGCAAATAATGTGGACAAGTGTAATTTTCCTTCACATTAATCGCTTCATATTTAAATGCGAACGCGTGTATCGTCTGTGATTCGAGTTTTCGTACGGAACTAGCGGCCATATGCAATCTCATAGCTCTCTGGTGCCGTAATATGTAATTAAGAATTTTTCTTCGTTTTCGGTACGTTATCGATCGTCGGTAACGATGTGAGTGTAAACTAGTCTAATCCGCTTTGCTATTCTAAGCGCAATCCGTTGAATTCTTCTTAATGCAAATATTATAAAATAGTTCACACGTATCTCTCATTAACCATTTATCAATTTTTCTGTATAATTAGTTTGATGATGATTTAACAGAAACAAAATTCCTTCTCTAGTCTAAAACAGAAATTTACAAAGCAATGGTTGCACAGAAAATTGAATAGCGGCGGTCTTAAATAATAAAGATTTCGCGTAGTTTATCCATTTTTTTCACAGTAAATTCATATTGTTTGTAGTAACTGAACATGTGTTTATAGTAACTGGAAATCAAAAAATACGTGTATCCTAGTCATCGATTTAGTATGATCAAACTTAGAACATTAAATTACATCCCAAAATGTAATACATATTACGTTATATAATCATATAAAATCACATATTGTAAATAGCATTCCTTACATTATATGTTAATATTTACATTATCACAATAATTAACGCAGTTGTAATGTATTATTGTTTTACGTGTATATATATATATATATATATATATATATATATATATATATATATAATGTACTATTTGTACATTGGAGTGCCTAAGCAAACATTTTACCAACTTTTTTACGAATTGTGCAAGTTTTGTTTATTAAAATGAAAAAAATATATGTACAGCTACGTATACCTGTAAGTCTATATAATATTTTTACAACAACCTTTTCTAGTTTGCTCACATTTTAACTTATTAATTTTTATTTTCTATTCACAGTTCTTTTCTTCCTTTGTAACGGAAAAAAAGAAAAATGAAATATTTCAAGGAACACTTTCAAAGAAAATATTTACAACAAAGTATTGTTTCACACATCTTGCAAATTGGACAGCTATATAATACTATATAATTGACATAATTGCAGCGTACGAGTAATTTACATTAAGCACTCCGTTCAAATTTACTTTCTTTTTACTCATCCAACTTTTTCTATTACTGATGAACTGTGCGATAGTTTAATAACGGTTCGAAGCAAAGCAACAACGACTTGCTGTATTTACTAAATAGATTGAAGTTTATAATTAGGGCAATGAAGGGGAACACATCTATCTTAGTCAGTCGATGATGGTAACATAAACTGACTTTAGGCGATATCGTGTACGATTAAAGAGATATTTGCGTCTTGGAAAGTAAAGAAATGAAATGGTATGGTAAAATAGATTGCTCTTATCTAAGAGTAATATTGCATAAATAGGAGTAACATCTAAATGCTACGTGCGATAATAGCAAAATAATAGCAAAAAGAGGGTATCTTAAGCTGACATTAACAAATAAATTAAAAATATTAAAAATAAAAGAAACAATGCATATACTATCGTAATAATTGTCATATCCTTTTATAACAATATAAATAATTTTTTTAATGAGAATTTGGAGTAACTAATTGACAACAATTAATGAAATAAATTCTCGAGTAAATAGGTTTTTAACAAATACAAATTAGATGAAATTGTCTAAATTTTTGTTTATCTTTTATTCTCGATATTTCTTCTCACGATCTAAACATTATCCAACCATATATATTATCATTATAAAGACATAAAAATCCTTCTAAAAACATGCCGGTAAGAAGATCCGGACATCATAAGACGACATAAGATAACGTAATGCTTATAAGACTGCAGACATATTCCATATCACGATTTATATATCCATGCTTCTTAGAATTTCCCCTATCAAACTGTTCCCCCTCCTTCACTTTAATCCAAATCCTTCTGTTTCTTGATTTCTTCTTGGCGAGATCGAGCATAAGTAAGCCGAAGAATAAGAACAGGAAAGAGATACTACATATTCGGTGGGAGTCGACGAATGAATTTACTAGGACTACCGTCAAATAGAAGCTCGCAACAAAGGCCCCGAAGTAAACTGGAGCTATGCGACTGATCCTTGTCATCTTGGTTTTCTTCTCGGGATCGGTACTCTCGAGGTACTATGTAAGTTATCACCTATTGTTCTTTAATTAAATTTTTTAATTTCTTACTTTTTAAATTATTTGCTTCTAATAAATTTACTTTAAACATTGTTAAAAATATTTATAAAAGGAATAATATATATCTACGTGTCTAATTATGTATATTTCTTCTCAAATTATTAACAAAACAATATATTGCAGTATCGTGAAATGTATTAACATTTAAGTTAGGTAATAAGAAAGATATATTATTCATTATATTGAATAATTCGTAAATTTATTTGTGTATTTTTTCAATTCAATCAAAATTTCAATTGTTAATACAAATTCTATGCTAATATAGGTCTAGTTATTTGAGAAATTAAAGATTTGAAGATCAAAGTTCGCAAGATAAGTTGATAGGAAATTAACTCGACCTATTCCTAATTTCTTCATTCGATTAATTTCATTTTCCCTTTTCTTTTTAATTTCTTTTTTTTTTATCCTTTTTTACAGAACATTATCAATTTTTATGCATTACTTAGAAACGATTTAAATAAATATTTTGAGAAAATTAATATATATATATATATATACATAAATATTAATTTTATATATATATATATAAAATATATGAAAATTATAACAAATTTTTATCGATCTAGTAGAATTTAAAAACATGTCAATGTAAAGAATTATTTGCACTATATTTTACATCCTGTGTATTTTTCTAATCTTAGTAATTCGTTTATTGATACTCCTTTTTCTTTATTTATAGGATAAAAAACGCTTTGACCGTTCTATCTACGATGACTTTGAAATACCAGATGTTGGCAAATATTTAATAAGAAAGCAATGGACATTTACCGATCACGAAACGGTAAGGAATATCTTTATTCGCTGAAATTACAAACATTATTTTCTAATTTTCGTTTCTTATAGCATTTTAGAGGATATAAAGATAGAAAAAAAAATAATTGCTATATAGAGAAACTAGAAGACAATACCGCTACAAAAACACATTCAGGAATTGAAATTGCACAGCAAAAGCAAACATCAAAAATTCTTTATACGCCAAACGAATTTTTGACAAAATTTGAGGTGACACCAGATAAATATGTTTGATTATTATCATTAAATTATTTGTATAACACAAAAAATAATTTATTTTTTGCAGGCATGGCAAATTGCAGGAGGTAGAATTGTTGATTTCTGTAATGGACGAAAAATTATTTTACTACAAAAATCTATTCCAATAATCGACCAAACGACAGATCCTTTTTTCAATATTCTTCCTCTCGACGAAAATGATATTGTCACAAGAAGAGTAGCTGATATACTTCTAACACCATTAATAAGTCGAGCTAAGAGACAAATTGCGCTTGAAGAAAGGCAAAAGCTTAATAAAAACTTTAAACAAGATCGTTTGCGTCGTCAAGTACAACTATCTCCAGGAAAATTTCGGGGACAAACACAGTCTCAATATTTAAGTGTCGGTAACAGTGAACAAAAAGAAGGCAAAGCCGAAGCTGAAGCTACTCAACAATCTTCTCGCGCAGTTGTTAGTGCGTATTTAAGAAAATATTGTTATACAATGCAATAAATATATTGTAATACAACATGTATTAATAATTAATTATACGATACAATATATATATAAATTATATCATTGTATTAATTAATTGTAATACATTTTTAGCTGGAAGCTATGGTATGGGACAAGCACAAAGTATGTCATTAGGTAGTATCGGATGTGAAGATTGTTCAAAATATACTGGTGAAAATGTTCCAGATAAATACATTCAATTCCCAGGTATTGTAAATGCTGCTATAAAAAAAATAAAACATAATAAATAAAACAGATGATCTATATCAACAATTTTTCAGCAGTTAAGCAATCAAGTGATACTACTAGATATCCTGGTCTGATTACTTCCGGAATGGATACAACTTATCCTAGTAGAATACCTGCTAGCACAGTTCAAGATCATATGTCGAGATCATATCTAGGTACTGTACCTAGTATTACTAGTGGTACAATTCCTGGAAGTATATCTGATACTACAACTGATGGTGGAATAATCCATCCTGGTGGTATACCTAGTATCACAACTGATGGAACTGCATCTTATCCTGCAGGTATACCAGGTAGTGTAACTAGAGGAACTGTATCATATCCTAATAGTTCACCTCATATTATAACTGATATTACTTACCCTGGAGGTATATCTGCTACTAGAAAAGGTATAGCTTATCCTGCAATTGTACCTGGAAGTATACCTGAAAGTGTACCTGGGGGTGTACCTGATTCTGCAAGAGGTAGTGATATAACTTATCCTGGAGGTATACCTAGTACTACAACAAGTGGTGATACAATTTACCCTGGAAGTGTACCTGCTATAACTGGTAGTGGTACAGTTTACCCTGGAAATGTAGCTGGTACTACAACTGGTAGAGTTACTAATGGTGCAATTTATCCTGGAAGCATACCAGGTGGTGGTATGACTTATCCTGGAGGTATACCTGGTACAACAAGTGGTGGTGTAACTTACCCTACAGGTGCATCTGGTACTACAATTGGTAGTGGTACAGTTTATCCTGGAAGCATACCTGGTACTACAACTAGTGGTAGTGTAGTTTACCCTGCAGGTGTATCTAGTATTGCAACTGGTACAGTTTATCCTGGAAATGTACCTGGTACTACAACTGGCAGTGATGCAGTTTACCCTGGAAGTGTATCTGGTATTAGAACAGCTGGTGGTGTAGCTTATCCTGAAAATGTTCATGGGATTACAACAACTGGTGGTGTTGTTTACCCTGGAGGTATACCTGGTACAACAGGTGGTGGTGTAACTTACCCTACAGGTGTATCTAGTACTGCAACTGGTAGTGGTACAGTTTACACTGGAAGTGTTCCTGGAACTATAACTAGTAGTGGTATAGCCTACCCAGGGCATGTACCTGTAACTGATGGTGGTATAGTTCATCCTGCAGGCATTGTAACTAATGGTGCTGCAAGTCAACCAAAAAGTGTACCTGGTATTACAACTGGTGGAAGTATTAGTTATCCAGTAGGGTTACCTAAAGGTGCTGTAGTTTACCCTAGTAGAGTTGGTAATGTACCAGATACGAGAGAATTTCTTTCTGGTCAAATTGTAACAAATTCAAAAGCAACTGCAGATGCTAAAGTGTATCCCAATGGGCAAATTCCTACACAATTTTTTGGTGAGAGAACTTATCCTACCAGCACAAGAAGTGATATATATCATAATATTGGTACACTAGGGACTTTTCCTGTAGATAATACAGGTGTTTATTATGGTGGTATTTCATCACCAGCAAATCAATTAAGGGAAACTGTCCATTATCCACAAAAATTAATATTAGATAAAGAAACTGATAGAGTTATTATACCTGGACCATCTGTCACAGTTCCAACTGGTGATATTACTTACTCTAGAAATACAGTACCAGGAAGAAGTCTTGATGGCATAAGAAACGTTTTTCAAGGAAGTACATTGCAAGGACAATATCCTGGCACTTCAAGATGGCAAGAAAAAGGAACTTCAACTTCAGATCTTACAGGACAAATAATTGGACAATATCCAACTGAAGGACAAACTATCAGACAATATCCAACTGAAGGACAAACTATCAGACAATATCCAACTGAAGGACAAACTATCAGACAATATCCAACTGAAGGACAAACTATCAGACAATATCCAACTGAAGGACAAACTATCAGACAATATTCAACTGAAGGACAAACTATCAGACAATATCCTGGTATACAATATCCATCCAATATAAAATCTATATCAAATATTGGAGAAGATTCTCAATATTATCAACAATTAGGAAGCCTTTTGCCTACAGAAAATGATAACTCTAATTCTCAAGCATCTAGTTCTGTAAAACAAACAGATTCAGGCACGCAAGCAAGTGCATCAGCTCAAGGAAAATTTGGACAAGGTACAGCTCAATCTCAGATAACAGGTAGTTATACTGGTTCTGGATCATTCTCAGCCCAAGCTGGTAGTACTGATACTAATAAAAGTGCGCAAACAGAAATTAATGGTGGTAAAGAAAGTGCGGTAAGCAATGCTCAAGGAATTGGTGGTTATGGAAAGAGTCAAGCACAAGTTCAATTAAACTCAGAATTAGGTGCTACAACAACAGGTGCACAAAGCAGTGGTTGGAATCATGGTACAAATTCTCAAGTACAAGCAAGTTCAAAAGGTGGAATGGCAGATGCTCAAGCAAATGGTGAGGGAAGTACTTCGAGTCAAGCTCAAATTGGTTTTCAGCCATATCTTAAGACAGATGAAAAAGTTGAAAAATATTTAAAACCATTCCATGGTGGTGGAACAGCCTCTGCTCAAAGTGGAGCGTATACTGGGCAATCCCAATCTCAACTTGAAGGGTCTTTTCAATATGGAATTACTTATACTGGTGCTGCACAAGCGGGATCAGGATCTGGTGCAACAGCTTCTAGAAAACCATTCAACTTCAATCTTACAGATACTGAGTTTAAGCCATTTAAACAATTTTATGGAGCACAAGTTGTACAAAAGAATAATAGTGAAGAAACAAATACATTTTTGAATACAGGTAATGAATATAATCAGTCTCAACAAGGTTTACAAACGAGTTCTAGTTCCCAAAGAAGAATTTTTACAAAGCCAACAGATGACAATTCGCAAAACATGACTAATAAATCAGATCAATCTGTTGAAAAATCTCAATTGGATGATACAGCATATGATTATGAAGAAGAATATAATAGCGAAGATTATGACATGTCATCATTTCAAACTTCAATAAATCCAAAGATTTCGAAAATTTATGCTACAGAACAAAATAATAGTAATTATCAATCTGAAACATTACATGTTGCAACTGGAAATCAATATGATACTCATGTGAAACAAGATACAAATGCACCACAAGTTGGTGATATCCTGCAACCTGGACAATCATTATCAGGATATACTATACCATCTGGTTTTCGGGGTAGAGTAATATCTGCAGCTGGTAGTGAAACTATTGCTCATGGTGACGGAAAGTCTCAATCTCAAACAGTTTCTTTAGTTCCAAAGGAACCAAATATGACTAACGAAAACAAATCACCCATCTCAGAAATTAGATCTCTTAAAACTAGCCATGAAAGATTAATAAAAAGTCAAGCTGCATCTGAAGAAAAACAAAAAAATAATTTTCCACAAATTCAAAATCGAACTTCAAAAGAATATGTAAAATCTATTTCTAATATACCAATGAAACCAAGTTATTATACAGTAACAAACAGTGTTACTGGTAAACTGGATAGTAAAAATTCACCAAGAAAATATGAACATCGCTATTACACTAAAAGTTCAACTTGTGGATATTTCACATTCTCTTGTAATATTGTATATGGTTCTAATGGTAGAACAAAAATTTGTAAACCAAAAATGCCGACATACTCCGACGGAACTCCCATAAAATGTTAGATGGTGATATTAACTTTGGAACCTTTTTTTTATTGTTTAAAAAAACTTAGTTTTATTCATAGATTATTTTATACTTTACTAATATTTTTATTATATATTTTTATTATAACGTAGATTATTTTTGTTTATCTTTGTATTAATATTTACGACCATTCATACATCTTATGAATGTAATCATGTTTCTACTGTTTGTTTTACATATACATACTACATATCATTTTTATTGAGGTATTTGTACTGAGTGTACATCAATTTGTATATCAATTTAATGCTACATTAAATTTTAGTATCTATCTTCTTTTGTGAATAAAATATATATTAAACAAATAAAAGATTTCCAATTTCTCTTCGCTTTTAGATATGAATTACATCAGTTAATAAATATATATGACCATAATGAATTTTTTAAATTCATTAGAGTCAGATGTAAATTTAAATAATTTTTCTACTTAAAGTTAATACATTAACTTTTCTATAATATAGATACATTCACGATTTTTTGGACCTTACTTTACATACAGCGCAAAAATTATAAATATAAATATCAGATATCATACATGATACAGAAAATTTCTCATTATTTAACTTCACCAGTTTTTAGATAAGTGGCAAAGTTTGAAATTACATATGATTATGTTATATACATTATTTATATACATAAAATAAAAATATTTGAAACATATTGGAATGCGAGTTTTTACAAATAAGAAATATTTAACATATTCACAAAAATTTTTATAACAAAAAACATTACAAAACATATACAGCTATATACACAATTATATATAAAATTAATAAAAAAAGCAAATTACAATACAAACTTAAAAAAATAGCGTAATTTAAATGATAATACAATACTGAAATAGGCAATGATATTCCATTATTTAAGCTCAATTATTAAATAAATTAATTCTACTTATACATTTAGCAGAATTTTTACAATTCAAAAATATTGCTACATTGACTTGTATACATTATGAAAAATGTAGGAAAAACTACTTTCCACATTGCAAATTTCATCATTATTCAAATTAATTTAACACTATTATTAAGATGAATGAATACTAGGCTTGCTGTGGTTCATATTCTGAAATAATATTTATAAAATTTAATTAAATTTATTAAAATGATACGAAAATCAATATATTGAACTTACCATTTGTTAATTTGTCATCATTAGCTATACATAATTTTTCTTCAAGATTTTCTCCTATTCCCACGTCTACAGGATAGGAATCGGTACTGATAACAAATTAATTGTCAATATGAGTTCTATAATTTAATTTAAAAAATATAAATATAATATAATAATAATATAATAATAATACTGTACGCAACGTAATAATAATACTATTATTATAGATATTGCTGCTATTTACCTATTTCGAAAATGTTCCAGTTGTACATTAGCTGACTCTAACTGTTCTAAAAGATCTTCATTTGTTCGTTGCAATTTACGAACATTATTAGTTGCAGTATCTAGTTCATCTTGAACTGCAGCTAATTCTTTTTTCAATTCCTCTACTCTTGCTCTAACTCTCTTTACTTCTGCTTCATATTGTTCTGATCTTCTCATAGCATGTGAAAGTTCTGTTGTTTTTTCTTCTAAAGATTTTTTCAATAATGTCTAACAATTATTTAATTAAATTAGTATAATTATATAATTATATACTAAATATATATTGTTTTCAAACTAAAGTATTAATACATAGTACAAACCACATTCCTAACTAGAAATTCTTGATGTAATTGTCTTGTATCACTATCTGATGTGGAGACTGGACGCGAGCGTCGAGACTCTATCCTTTCCTGCAAATCGTTTAAGTCATTACGAAGTTGCTTATTTTCACGTTCTAAAGAAATTTTTTCTGTTTCTAAACGTTCTCGTTTTCCCCATTCAGCTGCATTTTCTGCTTGAAGTTTTTCTAACTAAAATCATATAATTATATATTATTACAAACATATTAAAAGTTTTAAATATTTATATTTATAAAATTTACTTCGGTTCTAAGTTCACATAGACGACGATTCATTCCTTCTCTACTTGAAGCTTCATCAACTATACCAGCTTGTACATCACTAAGCTCAAGTTGAAAACGATCTTTCAATTCAAGCAATTCTCTTGTAACATCGGCTTTGCTTTCCTCTAATTCTTCGTACTGTTTTCTTACTTGTATTATTTCTGTTTTTAATTTTTCCAGACCGCGATGTAAAGAATTTTTTTCTCTGTTATTAAAAGTTTTAATTAATTCAGTAAATTAAATAATAAATAATAATTTTTACTATTTTCTTAATAAATAATAATATTCTTACTCTCTTTCTACAGAAATAGTTTTTGTAGCTTCATCCAATTTATGTTGGAGTAATATTATTTTTTGTGCATACGATTCATCTGTACATGCTTGCAAATTGTTTTCTGTATTATCTTCTACAGAATTAGAATCTGCTAATCTTACAATATCTTTGTCTAATGAATTAAGAGAACTTTCTTTATATAATTCTACAGCATGCTTTGGCACAGCACCTTGTAACACATATTCTTCAATATCTCTATCTGGTAAAATATTATGACTTCCTAAGCAAATGTTAGACTCATCAAGTGAAACTTTACAAGTAAGTAAATTCTTTTTAGAATTTACACTCTCAGTTTGTTCAATATTATTGTAGAACTTCAATAATTCATCTATACCTAATGTATTTCTTAATTGTGGATCTGATTCTAAAACTGTAAAAATTTGTTGATCAAATTGTCCAGCATGTTTTAACAATATCATATGTATTTTTTCCATTTCTTTTTTTAATTGCTCATTTTGTAACTCAAGTTCTTGACATTCATGTTTATAACTATTAGCGTCTTTTACTGCTATTTCTAATTTTGCTCTAAGCATCTTTGCTTCTTCTCTTGCCATATTTCTTTCATTACGTACTTTACTCCATTTTTCTCGCCAGTTAGCAGTACAATCTGACCACCACCTCATTGTTTTTTCCATTTGTGCAGCTCTTGCTCTTGCTTCTTCAAGCTCTCTTTGTCGCAAAGCCTAAAAATGTTATAAGTGAAAAGTTTATTGAACATTATCTTATTATTAAAACAAATGTAACTAATTATTGTTATTATTTGTACTAAAATACTTTTACGCTTTCATATTTATACAATTTATTTTTTATCTGAAGTAACAAAAACAAATTATAACAATTCAAAAATAAAAGTAACAAATTTTAATTGTTACCTCTTTGGTTTCCCATTCACTATCCCCATATCGTGATGAAGATGATACATTAACATCGTGCTCTCTGATATATCGCCGAGAAGACGTTCCACTAGCTGTTGATTGTGCCATGGTAACCTAAATTACTATTCTTTCTACGAACGACTGTATCTTAAATGTGTATATTGCTTTTCGAAATGAATTACTGCACATTTATAGACAATTCTCACATTTTATTTATACTTTGATTTACATCGCATTTAAGATACTAATAATCTAAATACAATTCTTGAATAATTTTGATCTTTATACATCACATATATTCATTTAAGCTGACATTTGTATCATACATAACATATGTACACATGTACATCTATAGATATTTTGTGAAAAAAGATAGAATAAATAAATAGGTATATTCACATTTCGTTCAAATTGAATAAGAAATTGAAGTCGAAATTGTAAAAGAAAAAAATAATACAAATTTCTTAGATACGACAAATAAAAAGTATCCAAAAGTAACCTAAAATAAAGATCTGTGTACATATAATATAGTGAATGTAACATTGCTAAATTCATTGTAATACCATTGTAATGTGACAATATACGAACTGATCATTTTAGATTTAAAATATATAAAATACAAAATTATATAGAACAAAAAATTTGATAAGTTAAATTAAAAATGAAAAATATTTAGCAATGATTCTTTGTACATTATGAAGCAAATTTTAATTAAGAGATTTATTAAATCGTATAATATATTATAATTCTGCATTCATTTTTATGCAAAGATATCCCCATACAAGGTGATAAAACAATAATGAATACTGCAAAAAATAGTTGTGAGATTGGAAATGGTTTAGATGATCTTGGGATTCCTGGACAAGGCTTTTTGAGAGATGCTTTAACAAGTTGTACAGATCCATTAAAAGCAATTGAAGAATTCCAATTGGAAAATGGTATTTTATTACCATCCTTGCGTCCAATGTTACCTTTACTTGATCTTCATGGAGTAAGAAGATTAGATTTCCATGCCTCAGTTCTTGAAGAATTAAGGGAAAAATTAATAAAAAGAATCAATGAAATTGGAACGGAAAGAGCAGATAAAAGTTCTGCAGGTGACAGAAGATTGAAAGAATTATTATCTAAAAGTTTCCCAGCTGTAAGAGTTGCAGCACTAAGACCAATTGTAATGTGTATTCTAAGAAATACACCACACATAGAAGATAAATATTTACGAGTACTTGTTAGAGAAAAGGAATTATATAATGATGCAGATACTGAAGTTAAACGTCAAATTTGGAAAGATAATCAGAGTTTATTTGGAGATGAAGTTTCTCCATTATTTAGTCGATATATCATTGAGAAAGAACAAATACTATTTGATCATCGAAACTTAAATAGTCTTTTTTTTATGCCTTCTCCCAAGGTGTGTTACTTGTATAAATACATAAATATGTATATATGTATAACTTATATAATTTATATATTTAGGTGAGAAGACAAGGTGAAGTAGTACAAAAACTAGCACATATGATTGGACATAGTGTAAAATTATATGATATGGTTTTACAATTTTTGAGAACTTTATTTTTACGTACAAAAAATATACATTATTGTACATTAAGAGCAGAACTATTAATGGCCTTACATGATTTAGAGGTAAGTTTATACTACATTAAATTATTTATATAATATTATATAAAATGAATATTATCTAAATGTTAAATATTTAGGTACAAGATATTATTTCTGTTGACCCATGTCATAAATTTACTTGGTGCCTTGATGCATGTATTAGAGAAAAAAATGTTGACATTAAAAGGTCCCGTGAATTACAAGGCTTTTTGGATAGTATTAAGGTATGTAATGAAACTAAATTTACATTTAACAATAGTATTTATTCATTTATTGATAGTAGAAAGTAAAATGATCTACAATTTTTTATAGAGAGGTCAAGAACAAGTATTAGGTGATCTAAGCATGATATTATGTGATCCATATGCAGTAAATTTTCTTGCTAGTAGTGCAATTAAAATTGCACTTCATTTGATAAATGGTGAAGCACTGCCTAGAGAAAATGCAGTTCTCGTACTATTACTCAGAATGCTTGCATTAGGTTTATCTGCTTGGCAAATGATTGATTCACAAGATTTTAAAGAACCAAAACTTGATAGCCAAGTTGTCACAAAATTTTTACCTGCTCTTATGTCTTTAATGGTAAATCTTTATGAACTGTATATAATAACATATAATTTTGACCAAATGTGATAATTAACAATTTATATTTTAGGTAGATGATCAAATAAGACAATTAAACTGTAAACTTCCACCTGATGAGAGAGAAAGTGCAATTGCTATAATAGAACATTCTGGTCCTCCTCCTGATGCTTGTCAAGCATATGCACAACTTTCAGGAGTTGCTGCGGTGTTATCTATGTATTATGCATTACATGTAGGAGGTGGTGGTGGAATAGGAAGAGGAAGAGGTGATGCTAGAGGTTTAATGAGAGTATTAGCTACTTTACCAAATTGTCAAGCACAACGTGCATTTGAAGATCCCTTTTTACACACTTTAGTGAGCATTGTTTATTTAAATCTTACAGAATCATTAATATATGTTATCATAAATGTATATAATTCTACAGATATCTTTATTAATATTAATATTTTACATTACTATTAATTTTACATTAATTTTACAGGTATCTTTATTAATATTAAATATGGCTGATGAGTTTCCTAATGAATCATTCTGTACAGTTATTTTTGACGAATTTTTCTTAGCCGGATTAGGTAGAGATAATGTTACAAGACATTTATTAAAGTTACTTTGGTACATTCATTTAAAATTACCACCGACTCGTCTTCATACGCTAATGAAAGCACTTCAACCAACTAGTCAGGTAAAATATACTTTTTCATTTAAAAATAAATAAATTTACTATACCATTAGCTATATAACAACTTCATAATTATATTAATAATTTAAGCATAATGAAGCAGTACACAGTCTTTATGAAGCGTTACGTGATAAAATTGGAAATCGTTCCACAGAAGATCAATTAACAACTACAACACAAATGGATACATTAGGACTTGAATGTCCATCCTCTCCTCTTACTGGTGTACCTACACCAACTTCATTGTAAACATTATGTAATGTTTTGTAAAATATAATCAAGTAATTTTACTTACAATAAAAAAAATTTTATATATCTCTGTTTCACTTTCATTAATCAAAATTTTATATATCTCTGTTTCACTTTCATTAATAAAAATAACAATATGTATTTTTAACATAATAAATAATGTTCAAAAAATACAGATATACATAATTTAAGCTACATTAGTATTTATAGTATTGTCTATATCTGACGTTATATCCATATTAATTAATTCCATTACTAATCTGTCTAAATAATTTGAATCTAATTTATATGACATTAAAATCATTGAAATATACATTCTTGCTTGTTTGGTTGACAATACAAATTTTAACTCTGGATCTATCATACTTAACCTACATAAAATGTATTAAAACATTAGTACTTTCATGATAGTTATATTTACATAAAGCAATACTTACATTTTAATGATAATAAGACCCACAAGAGTCCATTCAGCTGTTTTAAAAATAACATTTGCAGCAGATAATGAGAAAGTATTAACTAATGCTTTAATTACAGTACTTTTTGCATTGTTATATGTATATTGTGGTAATTTATTAGCAGCTAAAGCACAGAGTAAATCAGGTAATCTATAATGAAAAAGAAAACACAAAGTATGAGTATTTATAATATTATAAATTAAGATTATTAAAAAAACATAAAAAATCATATTACATTCTATTAAGTTTGTCTAAAAATATTTTACGCCTAAGTATTTTAGGTGCATGTGCATCTGTTAAAGGTAATATTGGACTAAAATCATTACTCTGATGAGCAACTTCTGTAACATTTTTATGATTTTCTCTAATCATATTTCCTTTATAAAATGCCCGAACCTAAAAATAATATTTACATTAAAAGTTAGTTATTTTTTAAGTTAAATTGTACTAACTTTTAATTCCACTTTTTCTCCTTCTTCTCGAAGAACAGATAAATGAGGTAATGGTTTTAAAGTATTTGTTGTTAAATCTAAACGATCATATTTTTCATCTTCTAATTGCAATTTATTTAATTTCTTACACAGATGTAAATATCTGTCACACTGAGCTATATTTTCTAACAATTGGTCTTTAATACGTTTTTCTCCTGATAATAAAGATACAGTATCTTCAGTAATCCATTTCCTTATATTGTGTTCAATATGAATTGCAAGATTATAAAATTTATTTGATTGAGTTTCTTTGACAAAATTTATTTGTTCATATTTATTTTTCTTTTTATACTTTATTCCTGATGTTTCCAATAATTCATTCTGTTCTTCATTTTCTATATTTTGATATTTATCTTCATTGAAAAGTACATCATTATTTACATTTGTAGTATTTTGAATTACTATACAATTTTGTAAGGTATTATCTTTTAAGACACATATTTTTTTAACAGTATTATCATTTATAGAATTTCCAGTAGTGCTATCTTTATTTTCTGAATTAATAGATGACTTTTTCACATCAACAGATTCCTCATCATTATTTTTTGAAAATTCTTTTAAAATATCACATTTTTCAATAATATTATTTGTTTGTATATTTTCATTATCTGCTTGAAATATTTTTGCTACATACTCATTATGTGTAATAGCTTCTGAAGATTTACTGAGAAGTGTGCTCTCTAACCTTTTGCATATTTTATTATCTTTTATATGTTCATCCGTATTTTCAGCATTTAATACCATTTTTATATCGCTCACATGAATTTCATCTCCAAGTATATTTTCTTTTAATTCATTTTTGTTTGATAGTATTCTAAATTCTAGTATTTCTTCTTTATCTCTTAACCACAGAGGACTTGTGAACATTTGTTTTAAAAGGTAATTAGAAGCTCCATAACAATGTGAACTACAAAAATTTTTACGTCGTGTGATATCGTAAACCTTGTTTTTTTTCGTTGATATATGATACTGTTGATCAATTCTTATTGTTAATGCATTACTACATAGCACATAACCACATAATTTAATTATAGCCCTTTCTTCAATTACATCTTCCATATGATTCTTGTTAATGTATTTCAACTATAAAAATTAATAACTATTTAAATGTCAAATTACTCGAATGTTTAAAATTATTTGTTACTTACATTAGATAAAAGCCATTGAGAATCTATTTTTGGTTCTAAAAGCTGTTCGACAATTTTGAGAGCTTTAGCATCACATTCTTTCTTTTTAATTATTGCTAATTGAATTTGTGCTTTACTTGAATAAAAATGTAACAAATTAGATAACGTATATTACATTTAGATCATATTTAAAATATAGAAATTTAATAAATGGAAATAAATTTTATGCAAAATTTGTCTTACCTCATTTTCTTTTTTACTTTTTTTCTTTCAAATGTTCCTGTTTTAATAGTGGATGTTTCCATTTTTAAATGATAATTATTTTCGTAAAAACTACATCTACCATAATCCACTCTTGTACATTGATATTAAATATATCATATAGGAAGAAAAGATATGTTTGAAAAAGTTATTATTTTTTATAGGAAAGTAATCATAAATATAATAAAATAACCAAATTATATTCAATAATCAAGTAAAAATATAAATCAAATAAAGTTTAACACTTTTACATATTGTTATTTATATCATTAAGTATCATTACTATTTTTTATTTCATGTACCAATCAATATGATTAAGAATTTGTAATTTTATCATTATCTTCAAAGATATTTTAGCAAATGAACATATGTATCTATCTTTTTAGTAAAATGATGAAATTACTAAAATTGGCCAACCTGTCTGTACAATTAATTAAAGTCTAAATAAATTTAATTGTTTTCACAATCGTGTACGATTCTAAAATAAAAAAATTAAATTCACGTTATATTTTATGATAAGAGAAACACAGAGAAATTTATTGAAACGACGTAAACGCCAGTAATACAAAATATACGAAAATATAATAAATTTTAATTCGAACGAATGTTAACGCTCTCTGGTGACGATTTAAGAAAGCTCACAACCGGCTGCTCGTAGAAGTAGAAGTCTACCGAAGTAGATGGAAAAAGAGAGATCAGTAGAGTGACTGGCTGTGTAGTGTGGTCTTGAAGTAGTGTTACGTTTTCAGTATTATCTTGTTGTGCTCGCCATGACGTTGGTTTGAAATTGTATCTCAAAATATTAATCCCGATGTTGGTCGCAGGACTGTGCCAATGTAGTTTTCATGCTTTTAACGAGGAGAGAATCCGGGGAGGCAATTCGTGGATACCGAAGAAAGCTTCAAACACGTTTGAAGCTTTCGAGGTCGTATTCATGGAACTATGAACCTGGACTCGTTGTCTTTTACTTTGTCACAGATCAGTTATTTGGTTGCCACATTAAATAAGAAAAATTTTCGAGACAGCTGCCAAGAAATATCAGTTGTAAGTAGAAAAAAACCTGTTGTACTGTTACATCTTTTATGCCCACCCCTTCCACCTTCTGTTCATCACACGCCGTCCTCGAAACAGCGCAATATGCTTCGCGAATATTACAAATTTAATCTAATTTTGTTCATTAAAACAAACGCTTTTATTAAACAAACATAAACGTGTATTTACAAACAAATTAATAGATTTGTTTTATAATTATTAGCAATTAAATATTCACGCGGCATAAAATACATCTTGAACTTAGCCTCTTTTCGTAATTTGTATGTGTTCCAACGTATTATTTCGAACGATGAAACTCTGTATATTTTTCAACGCTCGTTTTTAAAATGCTAGAATATTTCAATTATATAATAGTTGTAAAATACCTATTTTGTTCGAAGTTATTTTGAAATGTACTGTTGTCTTTTCTGTTTTATTTTTATTACTGAATACATAATAATGTCGTAAAGGTCATGTGTAATATATTTATATTTATGTACGTATTTTATGTATTATAGTTCATTATACTAATATTTATTGTTGTATTATTATAGCTGGTACAGTGGAAGGGTTTGGAGGCAGACAGACATTTGCTGCGCTCTTTACTCTCGTGCATTGACTTTTCCACAGGAGAACCACCAGAATCAAGTGCAAAAGATTACTTTCAAGTGCAACTTTTAAAACAGGAGTGTACTAATCTTCTTAGCAAACCTTCTTTCATTTCTAATCTGTGCTTTGCTATAGACCATCCATTTCATCAACAAAAGGTGTTTGTTTTATTTTTTATTTAGGTTAAGATTATTAAAATTGGTGTGTGTGTGTGTGTGTGTGTGTGTGTGTGTTTATATATATATATATATATATATATACACACACACACACACATGTAGGTTGATATACATTAAGTGTTATTTTATGTTACATATCTTTTTAAAACAAACACTTTTTGTTAATTTTAATTTTATCTTTCAGACTTTGAACCCATCGTCAAAGTTTTTTTTACGTTTAAAAAAGGTGCTTGGCTTAACTCTGGTACAAGAAGTTGCATTTGCAATTGCATTACTGCATTCTGAGAATATTGAAATTCGTACATTAGCTCTAGAACACGTACAAAAACAACTGCCTGAACTGATAAAGAATTACATTAATTCTGAAACAAGTAATAGGCATCACGAAGAAGGCTTACACGATTCATTGCCTGAAGTTCTTCATCTTATATTGTCTCAAGCTTTCCATTCAGCCAATCAATTTGGCCTTTCATCTGAAGCAAAAGAAAAATTTCTCAAGAATTTAAGGCGCGATTTTCCCCGTGAGGTGGTACCAGTGGTGCTAGCACCACTTTTGTACCCAGACAACGGGGAAACTCCGCAAGCCAAAATTGAATTAAACATGGCTGTTAATCAAATGGTAATATATATAGAAAAATAGTAATTTACATGTTGTGTATGTACATTATATGTATATTGTATATTAAAAGCCTTTTAATACATGTAACATTTACATTATAGGATGGTAATTCTCTAGTAGAATTGATTATGGAATTAGGATATGGATTTACTAGCAGTGTTGAAGAATGTCGGTCGGCTTTAGCTGGTTTAGGAGCTCGAGAAATATCTCCAGCCTGTGCAGCGAGAGTTTTAGCTCATATGGCACGCAGTTGTAATAGTCTTGATGATGCTGGAGGATTACAATCATTTTGGGGTAATGCAGGAGCCTCACAAGATGCAAATAAAGAAAAGTCAAATGATAATGTTCCTCCTACTACATGGAATGTTGAAGTTTTTGTTCAAGCTTTAAAAGAAATTGTAAGCATTGATAACTAGTGTTTAACAATTTCAAATATAATTCATAAATTGAGTATTAAATTTTATTGTTAATTGCAGCAATCAACGTTATCTTGGAATGAGGTAATAGTTAAATTAGATCATGCAGAATTTGTCATCAAAGATAGACAAGGGTTAAATTTGTTGATCACAGGATTAAGGTTAGGATTGCAACATCAAGGGTATCCTCCAGATATGTTTCCTGTAGAACTTTTTTATCGTCATTGGGATAATATAGAAGGACAGTTTTCTTTAGTGCAACAAATTTTAAAGTGCCCTGATATATTTTGCTTTGCTGATTATCCATATCATTCTGTAACTGTTGATGTATTGAAAGCAGCGCCAGAAAGTGATAGTAAAGAAGCACAAACTTGGAGATCGTTAAATGTAGTAGAATTACTTTTGCATATGGCAGAAAGAGGACTATATGGACCAGCTCAAGAAATCTTTAAATGGCCGATTCAACACTGCCCTGATGTACTTGTATTAGCATTATTACAAATCAGTGCTCCTATTACTATACTCAGACAAGAATTACTTAGTACATTAATGCCTATTTTTCTTGGAAATCATCCAAACTCGGCTGTTATTCTGCATCATGCATGGCATGGAAATACAGTTAAAATAAAATCTATTATTATGCATGCTATGGCTGAATGGTATATACGTGGAGATCATGATCAAACAAGACTATCTCGTATTCTCGATGTTGCTCAAGATCTCAAAGCATTAACTCATTTATTAACTGCTCAATCATATCCATTTGTTATTGACCTAGCCTGTTTGGCTTCAAGAAGAGAATATTTAAAATTAGAAAAATGGTTGACTGATAAAATCAGAGAACAAGGAGAAGTTTTTGTCACTGCTTGTGTAAAGTTTTTGCAAAGACGTTGTCCTCAAGTAATGGGACCTGGTATTAAGGAAGATCTTACAGTACCAAAAGCAAGTCAACTCCCACAAGAAACACTGACAACAATGCTTGCTTGTTTGCAAGTATGTGCTGGGTAGGTTCATTGTTTTCATTTTAAATATTTTTAATGTAAATAATATTTCTTTATTATTAAATCTTTTTTTTTTTTAACAGAAGTGTATCCCAAGAATGTTCAGAGGCAATAATGACAATGGTACAAAACTGTAGTCTAATGTTGAGTAAAAATACAATGAGTAGACCTCCACCGCCAGGAGTCTTACGACATCGTGGATTGGAACCTTTTAATCCAGCAACTTTGGGAGGACAGGTACTGAAAATAATATAATTTCTTATATTTATTTGTACACTAAAATATGTCTTTTTTAATTTTGTAGCTATTTTCTTCGAAACAAGTAGATCCACTTGGAAATTTAAGTTCAAGTCTTGCATCCATGGGTTTGGGTTCTAGTCTTGGTCCACCAAGTAGTTCTGCATTTAATTTACCAGGTGCACTTGGACCTTTAGTATCAGCGCCTGGTTCTCCTTCTCGTCTCATGGGACCTTCTCCAAGTCCATTTCCAATGTTACCATTATCTTCACAGTTACATTCAGGACCAGTTGGTACACAAGGGCCATCTGTTTTACCTGGAAGTACAACAATCGGAGGATTAGGACGACTTGGACCACCAACAGGCATTGAAAAAGCAAGAATACCTGAAACATCGAACTTATTTCCGGATATGGCACAAAATGTTTCCAAAGAAATTGAAGATGAAGCAAATAGTTACTTTCAGCGTATATATAATCATCCGCCACATCCTACATTATCCATCGATGAAGTTCTTGATATGTTAAAAAAATTTCAAGATTCTGGTAGTAAAAGAGAGAGAGAAGTATTCAACTGTATGTTGCGAAACTTATTTGAGGAATACCGATTTTTTCCTCAATACCCAGATAAAGAATTGCAAATTACGGCACAATTATTCGGAGGAATTATTGAAAGAGGATTAATTAATAGTTACATGACGCTTGGATTAGCTTTGAGATTTGTATTGGATGCACTAAGGAAACCAGAAGGCAGCAAGATGTATTACTTTGGCATAACAGCTCTGGATCGATTCAAGAGTCGTTTAAAAGACTACCAAACATATTGTGAGCACGTCAGGGCAATTCAACATTTTAGTGAGTTCCCACCACATTTAATTGAGTATATAGAATATGGATTACAGGGGCAGGAGCCTCCCACAAGACCTCAAGGTCCAGTCCTCCCAAAAACTTTAGCAGCTATGCTGGCACCAGTTACTACACCATATAAAACTATTACAACAACGACAATAACGACAAGTACTACTCAAGCGAAATCATCCACGACTCCAACAACTTCTCTCTCAGCCAGAGTAAGTAAAATATGAATTTCAAAACTATGTAATGTACTTTTATTGTTATTTATAATCATTTTTCTTTAATTTTAGCCTTCTATTGCTAATGCAACAAACATTGACACGTTATTAGTAGCAACAGATAAAGAAGAAAAAATTACGACACCACCAGAGGCTTTACAAGATAAAACAGCATTTATTTTCAATAATCTTAGTCAACTTAATTTACAACAAAAATGTGATGAAATTCGAGAAATTGTAACAGAAGAGTATTGGCCTTGGATGGCTCAGTATTTAGTAATGAAACGTGCAAGCATAGAATTAAATTTCCATGCCTTATATTCAAATTTTTTAGACTGTTTGAAATTGCCAGAAGTGTATAAAATGGTTACTAGAGAAACATTTAGAAATATAAAAGTTTTATTACGGAGTGATAAAGGAATAGCGAATTTTTCAGATCGCTCACTTTTAAAAAATTTAGGTCACTGGTTAGGGATGTTAACTCTTGGCAGAAACAAACCTATTTTACACATTGATATAGATCTAAAAAGTTTACTTGTTGAAGCATATCATAAAGGCCAACAAGAACTTCTTTATGTCGTTCCATTTGTTGCTAAAGTTCTTGAGAGTTGTGCAAAAAGTCGTGTTTTTCGTCCACCTAATCCTTGGACAATGGCAATTATGAATGTATTAGCAGAACTACACCAGGAACCCGATCTAAAACTAAATCTAAAATTCGAGATAGAAGTATTGTGCAAAAATTTAAGTATCGACGTGAGTGAATTGAAACCTGCGCTTTACTTAAAAGATCCAGAGAAATTACGAAATTTAGAATACCAGCTATCACATCCTAATAAAAAATCCGAATCAAACAACAACCAGCAACAAACTCAAGGTCCTATTGAGGAATTGGTGGGACCTACTACAACCGGAACTATTGTTCCGCAAACGGCTCCAGCAAATACAACACCATCTTTACCTACTGGTCCACCAGAACCACGTTTCAATTATATGGATATATCTGTAACAGGAATTGCTAATATTTCTCAGCATATCACTATTAATAATAATTTACCATTGTTTCAAACGCATCCACATTTAAAACAGTTTGTTCGTCCAGCTGTTGAAAGAGCAATTCAGGAATGGATTCATCCTGTAGTTGATCGATCGATCAAAATAGCTCTAACTACTAGTGAACAAATTGTGAGGAAAGACTTTGCGTTAGATCCAGAAGAAGTTCGAATGAGAACGGCGGCAAGACATATGGTTCGTAATTTAACTGCTGGAATGGCTATGATTACTTGCCGTGATCAAGTTTTGGCGTCAATTAGTACAAATTTAAAACAAGCTTTTCTAACTGCAATGATGGGCACAACTCCACAACAAAAAGAACTTGCAGAACAAGCAGCTAATGTAGTAGCTGCTGATAATATGGAACTTGCTTGTGCATTTGTACAAAAAACAGCTATTGAAAAAGCAATTCCTGAAATGGATAAACGTTTGTTGAATGAAATTGAATTGCGAAAAATTGCGCGGCAAGAAGGAAGAAGATACTGCGATCCGTTACTTAAATATCAAGCTGAGAGAATGCCTGAACAAATAAGATTAAAAATTGGCGGAGTGACTCCACAACAAATGGCTGTTTATGAAGAATTTGCGAGAAATATTCCAGGATTCTTGCCATTATCTGAACGAGACACGCAAGCTTTATTAATGCCAAAACCAGTTACAGTATGCATTTTGTGTCGTATTATTATAATTTTTATGTAATATTGTTTATTTACAATACCTTTTTTTTAAAGGAACCTACAGTAACTGCATTTGCTGCTAATCCAGCAATGGCAGTAGCCACAGCACAACAAGTCGCTGCATATGCAGCAGCTGTGAGTAATGACGAAGTTGGAGCGATGTTAGAAAAACTTGCAGCTGAAGTTGAAGTACTACTTGCTACAATGGGTCCAGCTGCACCTCCTCCACAACACGCTGCTCTCCATAGTCTGTTAGACTCTATTATCCTAACACGAAGATCAAGAGACGCAGGCGCTGCTATGACATTACTTAAAAAAGTGAGTTATAAGCTATATGTATTTAAGTATATGATTTATGATCTACAATCTACAATCTACAATCTATATGTTCCTAATTTTAGGCTGTAGAAGGTTTATTAGATGGTCCTACAATTACTAGCGATGTAATAGATTCACAAATTATAGTACGGTATAGAGAACTTCATTTGCGCATTCTGAAATGCCTTCAAGATCCACGTGCTTACGGCATGCAATGGACAAATAAACATGTTACTCGTTGTTTAACAGAGTGTAGAGAAGAGTTTCGATACAACTTCGAAGCTGTTGATTATCTTATCAGGTATTTTATTTTTCATGTTATATCATTAAATCATTATATTTATTGGGATAATGAAATGTAAATAATTATTATTTCTTTTAGGTCTCATTTAATTAATCTTCCACAATATGATTTAGCTTTGGCTCAAGCTATAGATTCTGGAAACGCTATGGCAACAGCATTTGCTATGCAGTTGGTGCAACTTTATTTAATTGATGAGAGACAAACTACACATGTTACCGAATCTGACCTATTTCACACAATTGAGATACTTGCCAGAATAGCTCATCATAGAGCACCACCTGAGGGGTAAATAATAATTATATAATATTAATATAATACTTAATGAAATAATTAGTTTATAATTAATTGAAATTAAATTTATATTCCTTTAGGATTTTATTATTTAGACTTACAAGTCTCATAGAATCATTGCGTGCAAATCATGATCCAGGAGTATTAGCAGATAGAGCTCCTGCTGGTCCTACAGCGCATATACACTCGGGAATTCTACAGGTGAGAGTAAGTAAATTCTGCCAATCTTAAGGTATCAAGAACACACGTTTGTATGTACAATTTATGTTGTTTGTTTCTTACAGGCTCGTGATTTTGACGATCCACCTGGATTAATGGAAAAAACAGAATATTTGTTACGTGAATGGGTGTCAATGCATCATAATCCAACGCATGCTCGTGACCCCACAAAAGCTTTCGGAATGTTTGTTCATCAAATGAACATTCATGGGATCCTTAAAACAGATGATCTCATAACAAGATTCTTTAAACTGAGTACTCAAATGTGTGTCGATCTGTGTTATCGTGCTTTAGCTGAAACAACTGCAGCACCATCTGTTGTTCGTGCAAAATGTTTCCATTCGTTGGATGCTTTTGTTCGTTTGGTCGCACTTTTGGTAAAACATTCTGGTGACAGTACAAATACTCATACGAAAATTAATTTACTAAACAAGGTTTTGGGAATCGTTGCCGGCGTATTACTACAAGATCATGAATTACGAGGAACTGATTTTCAACAACTGCCCTATCATAGAATTTTTATTATGCTTTTTTTGGAACTTTGTGCTCCTGAACCTGTATTGGAAGCAGTAAATTATCAAGTATTAACTGCTTTCTGTCATACGCTACATATACTTAGACCAGCCAAAGCTTCAGGATTTTGTTATGCTTGGCTAGAGTTAGTTTCACACAGAGTTTTTATTGGGCGTATGCTTGCGATTACACCACAACAAAAATGTTGGGGCATGTACGCGCAACTTCTAATTGATCTCTTCAAGTACCTTGCACCATACCTTCGAAATGCTGAACTTGCAAAACCTGTTACTTTGTTATACAAAGGAACTCTTAGAGTACTATTAGTTTTATTACATGATTTTCCTGAATTTCTTTGTGATTATCACTATGGATTTTGTGATGTAATTCCACCCAATTGCATACAGATGAAAAATCTTATTTTAAGTGCATATCCAAGAAATATGCGATTACCTGATCCATTTACACCGAATTTAAAAGTTGATATGCTACAAGAAATAGCACATGCCCCTCGAGTATTGACAAATTTTGCGTCTATGATACAACCATTAAGTTTCAAGAAAGAACTCGATTCATATTTAAAAGCGCGCGCTCCAGTTACTTTTCTTTCTGAATTGCGCAGTAATTTACAAGTGTCTCAAGAAGCTGGTGTTCGCTACAATATTCAATTAATGAATGCTCTAGTACTTTACGTTGGAACACAAGCTATAGCTTTCATTCGCAGTAAGGGACATACTCCTAACATGTCTACTATCGCGCATTCTGCACATATGGATATATTTCAAAACTTGGCAGTAGATCTTGATACAGAAGGTCGTTATTTATTCGTAAATGCAATTGCAAATCAATTGCGGTATCCTAACAGCCATACGCATTACTTCAGTTGTACTCTTCTATATTTGTTTGCTGAAGCTAATACAGAAGCGATACAAGAACAAATTACTAGGGTTCTTCTTGAAAGACTTATTGTAAATAGACCGCATCCATGGGGTCTTCTCATTACTTTTGTTGAGCTTATTAAAAATCCAACATACAAATTCTGGACGCATGAATTTGTTCATTGTGCACCAGAAATTGAAAAGTAAGTTATCAATAACATGTTAATAACATTGATTGTTCGTGCATTATTTATTTTTTAATTTGTATTGTTTCAGATTATTCGAGTCGATAGCTCGATCATGTATGGTTCAAAAACAAGTACAGCCTACTCCGGAACCGGAGATCCCAGAGTGATAGGACGCTTTATTTTTCATTGTCGAGTTGTGTACAGTAAAAAAAAGAGCATAAATAATGAGTCGCGTGTAAAAAGTTGTTAATGTACGAATAGATGTACTATACTTTGGGCTTAATTTTTGATGGATAGATATTGAATAATCGTATATTAAGAGTACCAATTGAGCTAGAATAAGTGAGACTATTATTATGTTAATATTTTAATAAAAAATATTGTTGCATCGATCAGAAAGCAACGAACATTCAACCTCACAAAACGTGTCTTTCGAACAGTGTATTTGAAACAGTGTGTTACCATGACATTGTAATATTATAGCACAAATGTCAGTATAATTCGTATCATAATGAAGAAGAAGTCAAGAGTGTTCAAGGAGTAATAGTGAATTTTTATAAGTTAAATTGAATATAGATGTATATTATGAGTAAGTGGTATATTGAATCAGTACCAAAATTAATATGTTACGTAAGTCATTTAGGGAGTACTTGCAGAATGTATGGTGCATTTGAAAATCTGTAATATAGTATATAATTATTAGTATACATTGATGTAATTTTTTAAGAATGTAGCTATAAAAAAAAGATAAAACTGATTAATTAAAATCTGGTTTACATGATCCTTTGCTTTATATGAAGTATATAATTAATTTATAATTATCACTTATTAAATAATTTATTAAACATTATATATACATTATTTATATATAATTCAAAATTTATATTGTTAGAGTTAAACAACTTGATGATCACGTGTTGCATGGTAAGAATCCCTTTCCTTGTCTGGAAATTTGGTTGGTAGATTAGGACTATGTAAATGACATTTTGCAGGAAATTTTATTCCTGCTACATCTACTTCGTAATCTCCTGATAATATATATTCATTTGTCACTTCTTGTGGGCGTCCTTGTGAATCAAAATTTTGAACAAATCCAAGACAAACCTAAATAAAAATTTATTAACTATTTTTAAAAAATATATTTGTATATTTCACATGTTTTTGCAATTGTTTAAAGTTTTATAGTTATATAAATTTAGTAATTTGAGTTCATGCCTGCTTTTTGAACGTAAATCCGTAACCTGTAGTAGTTGTCATTCCACAATATTTTCCATTTCTAAAAATAGGTTCACTACCCCAACACCATGTGTCTAACTCAGGATCGTGATCATTTAATAATAATTGCACATATTTTCGTTTTACACCTTCTTCACGTTGTTTTAGAAGCGCATCTCTTCCAATAAAATTCACTCCTTTCTATTAAGTACATATTTTTAAAACATTGTTTCAATTAAATTTTAATATATAAATTATGTAAATTATAGAAATAGCTACATCTAATTTTACTCTCCAAGTTCGCCCACATTCCAAAGGAGTAGTAAAAGTATCTAAATCTTGACCCCAAAATGCATAAAATTTTTCAACTCGTAAAGCTCGAGTTGCATAATAACCAGCGTGTTTTATCCCATATTTAGCTCCAGCATCTATTAGTCTTGTATAAACGTGCAACGCAAACTACAAATTCATAATACATGTATCAGTAGTATATAAAATTAAATTTGGAAAATATTTATGAAATTTAAGATACTTACTTCATTCGGAATATATAAAACATAGCCAAGTTCTCCAGTATGAGTTAGATTCATTGTGCGTATACCATTAGCAAGACCGACATCTAATTCCTTTTAAAATAATAAATATATGATAAACAACGATATTTACTTATAATTAATAATAATTACCTTAAAAGTAAAAAATGGAAAGTTTTTGGGATTTAAATCAATATCTGTTAATTCTGATAATAATTGCCTAGTAGCAGGACCCATAATACAAATTGCTGTATATGCTGATGTTACATCAGATACTGCTACAGAACCATCTATAGGTAAATGACGATTAATCCAATGCTTGCATCGAGTTTGTTGTATAGTAGGTGCAATCATCATATAACTTAAATATTAAAAGAAACATATATTATATGTATAATATAACTATATTTCATCAGAATTGTAAATACCAAACTTACTGATTAGGAGCAATACGTGCTAAACTACAATCATTTTCATAGCCGCCACGATGATTTTGTAGGCCTGTATGAATAATACCTCCTACTGGTACATCTACATCATTGGAACATAAATATTGTAAAAAGTCGACTACTTCCATTCCATTTGACTGAAACAAATATAAATTATTTGATATAATATATTCATACGTTATTTATAATAACGCATCATACCCATAAATCAATTTTAGTGAAAGAAGAATAATCACTCAGTCCAATTGTTTCACGACATGCTGCATATTCTTTTGAAACTGCTTCAAACCACGGTGGTTTACTAAACGTATTTGTATATGCTATCTTACATCTTTGAAACCCATCAATCGTCTCTAAATCTGTGTAGCAAAGCAATCTGTATAATAAAATCCAGTTTCCTTTTTTACAATACGGATATACTAATAAATAATATTTCATATGGAATTTTATACTAAAAAATATTTTTATATCAGTCTTTGTAACTTAGTAAACTTACCATTATCACCATCTAACTGAAACCAGGATGGTCGCTCATATCCCATTACTTGACCAAATATAGCTCCAGCTTCTCGAAGTTTTGGATAAATTGGAGACATTCTTAAATTCCTACCAGTCTTAAATTCATGATGTGGATATTGTAAAGCATAATGTATACCAGGAACTTCTTTTACTCGATCGCGTAAGAATTTGCGATTATTGTGAAGTCCCAAAAAACGCGACACGTCTAGTTCGTACATATCTAAAGATGTCGAGCCGTTAACAATTAATTCTGCAGTTGCTCGACCAACTCCACCAGCCGCTGATATACCCACCTATGGAAATTATACTTTTATATATTTTTCATTTTACAAGCATATTTTATCACAAATTAAGTTAACTTACCGTTTTCATACCAGCAGCAATATAATAATTGCGTATTTCTGGTGCTTTACCAACTATCCATTTACAATCTGGAGAAAATGCTTCAGGACCATTACATAATTTTTCTAAAACTGCATTTCCTAAACTTGGGATTCTATAAAGCATTTGTTCAAGTAAAATATGAAAATGGTCCCAATCTTCTGGTAAAAATCTTTGTTCTGTACCTTCTAAATTAAAATTGATATTAAATTAAAATTGCACATTTAAATCTATATAAGATCAGTGATAAATAAAAATTTATAACCGACCAGGTATTGTCCCATCTTCAAATGCTGGTTTTGCTACTGGTTCAAAACCACCGGCCAAAAAACTTCCATTATTTTCTCGAAAATAAATATATCCATCTAAATCTCTTATAACCGGGGTCATAGGATCTAAACCATCAATTAATTTTGTATGCAAATAATAATGTTCTACTGGATGAAGAGGTACCTACAAGTAAAATATATATAATTAAAATTATTTATAAAAATTATATTCTTTATTCGTCAATAAAAATAAATAAGAAAATATTTAATAACCTTTACATATGGTTCACTTAATTTCCCTACATTGCGTGCCCAAAATCCAGCACAATTGACAAAATGTTCACATTCAATAGTACCATGTGTTGTTTCTACAGCTTCGATTGCGTTATTATCATTTTGTGTAATAATTTTAGTAACTTTACAATTTTCAAATACTTTAACACCTACAATTATTAAGGGTTATTTTGCAACCTAATTACATGAAATTAAATGTATTTTCATAGTTTTATTTTCTACAAAGATCACAAGTACCTTTCTTTTTTGCTTCTCCTATTAATGTTAAACAAATTTGATATGGATCTCCCACCCCATCTCCTGGGATCCATAATCCACCAACTAAGTCATCTATTCGTAATAATGGGCATATTTCTTGTATTTGTTTTGGTGTAATCAAATGACATTCAATGTTGCGGGATCTAAAAGTATCATAGCATATATTTGATTAAGATACATTATTAAAGTTAATAATTGACTCACATAGATTGTGCTTTCATTCTTCTGAATACAGTCATACGATCTCTTGTGCGTGCTAAAGAAAGACTGCCACATTGTTTCCATCCTGTTGATAAGCCTTTTTCTTCTAATTCTTTATACAATGCTATGCTATCTTGAGCAAGCTTAACTTGTGCTAAACTTGGTTTAAAAGCTCCTACTAATCCTGATGTATGCCAGGTTGTTCCACCACCTAATCTAAATTTAAACAGAGTACATGTATTTTACTGGAAATACGTTTTTATGAAATATTTTTTCATACCTGCCACTTTCTACAATAACAGTTTGAGATCCTAATCCCAGAAGTGAAAGATGATAAGCAACTGCACCACCCATAACACCACCTCCACATATAACAACTTTTGTTTCCTTAGGAAGTGGATCATCAACATCTTCATTTGTTTCTACAGTAGATTTTGAACTACAATGTCTTATTCTTTTATTGTAATTATAAAAAACGATGTTATTCCATTTTGTTACAAATTTATTACAAACTAATTTAGAATGATGCCACATTGTTATAATATATATAGGTAGAAATTTAATGTCTTTTATCAATTTTCATATAGAAACGATCTAAATGTATGTTTATAGATGACTGCATTTCTCTTAGGTTATAAAACGCAAAAGATTCACAAATTGTTCACTGTACTATAATCTCATTTTTTGTTTCCAGATGTTAATTATATTAAATTAATGTCTAATGCAAAGAAGTTCAAAATAAACTCGATTTTTAATAAATATCACAATAAATATCATATGTATATTCTTATAAGTATATTATATAGATAAATAAAATGCATTAATGTTACATTAATACATTATGAAAATGATTAACTATTATCATGTTAAATAAATTTCAAATTTATCTAGATTACAATATTAACTGTTATATATTGAAAACTTGTATGCCGAAAATAATAAAGGTTATTTATTGAAATAAATTCGATTCATTTTATTTAGTACTATATTTAGTATTATAATCTTGTGATTCTAATGCAGGATATAATTTAAATATTTTATATAGTATCTAATATTATTTAGTATTAAATAAGTTTGGATATGTATATATAACAATATAATAATAACTAATATATATATATATATATAACAAATGGCTAACAAATAGGCAGATATATATTAAAACCACATTAAATACATTAGAACCACATATATGTTATATTAAAAATATAAAACATTTTTTATTTCTCATTTGAATCAAGTCTGTTGTGTGTTTATGGGAAAGCTAATTTTCAGAAATAAAAAATAAATAAAAGTTGTTATCTTAAATATGTAAATGACTATAAATGAATAGTCTAAGATGTTGTATTAATACAAAATGAATTTATAAACAATTCATGGTCATTTGTACTATTTCATAAGGATACAATAAAAATGAGAAAAGAATATAATTTACAGAACATCAACTTTATTTCATAGTAACATAATTAATTGATATTTTATTTTGAAAATGTAATTTTTCTGTTATATATATTACAAAGTATTTATTTTTATTTAGAGGTATACAAACTTTTGTGTTATAAAAAAAAACAGCAGTGCACATCATTTTCAAAATAGTTATTTTCAATATTACATTGTTATTCACACGTATGTGTGTGTGTGTGTGTGTATTAAATGAAACTTCATAAAAACAGATATAAATTGTGTAAGTTTGTCAGTTTTAACAATTTAAAAAAATAGATTTTTAATAATATTTGCAGTAGCAACTAATGTTAGTTATTAATACAAGTTGGATAAAGAAGTATCGTGTATATATAATATTTATATATCCAGCAAAACTAATGCTGAAAATTTTTAATATTATCTCAGGTAGGAGTAATTTTATGTATATGTTGTATATAAAAAATTTGTATTGTATATCTATTATAAACAAAATTGTTAATAAATTTTGTATTTATTTTGTACTGCATTCGGCTTAATTATTTTATAGTTTTGTAATAAAAATGTTTAAAAGCACAATAAATAAGTTGATTTTTAGGAACTGCTTCATTTAATATTATGTGCAATCTTGCATTGTGCATTGTATACATCAAATTTTCATGTGAAAAATATTTAAAACTAATTTTGGACATCGCAAATATTTGTTAAACATAAAGATTAAAAATTTTATATCTCAAATATAAAAATTAAAAATTATTCGTTATATATGTGTATATATATATATATATATATATATATATATATATGTGTGTGTGTATATATATATATGTATATATATATATATATATATATAATGCAACTTTCAAATGGTTTAAAAGTAAAATGCAATAGATACTATTATTGTGTTACTTTATCTCCTATAACGTCCCAGATAAGCTTTACAGTTAGGGCAACTATGATGAACATCCATACATTCATCAATACAGCATGGAATCAAACAGCATCCCAACCAACATCTGTCAAACATAGTACAAAAAATGATATCATATAAAAAATGTCAAAAAATATTTAAAAGATATTAATTTGATAATTAAAAAGTATTTTTATAAGTACCCCATTAGCGCAATTACAACTCCAGATATATAAGCAATCATGCCAGGTTCTGTTTTTGTTGTAGTATCTATTTCTGCATGACAATGTGGGCAAATTGTGTGTGTTGATCCTGGTCCAAGTGGAACAATTGTTGTTACTATAGTTGGTCCGTTTGCATCTATAAAAGAACAATATATTTTTTTAGTTAATCAGTAAAGTTACAAACTTTGTTATAATAACGGATAGGAATAAAACATACAAGTTTCTGCAGATGTAAAAGGACTAGCAGGTGGAACACCGCCTACTGTTTGTGAATAACCAGGTGGTGCATATGGAGGTGATTCGTAAGGTGGTGGTGGTCCACTTTTGTTCATGATGTATTATTTATAAGTAGTATATCTATAATTAAACATAATTATGTAACAATATATAAACAAATAACAGTAGTATTAATCCATATTTTTAATTGTATTATATTTAATTTTATTGTATTGTAACAAAATATAAACAAAATAAAAGAATAATTTTGTACAATACCCATTATAGAAATAATTGAAAGTATAATTAAATAAATAATTATGAAAATATCATCATATAATAAAATATTCAATTGATAATAACAAAACAATCTACCTCATAAAATTATTAACTATATAATCTAAATACTACATTATATTAGAAATTGAAATTATTTATTATAAATAATAATAATAATTGTATTTTGATATCAATAAACTAATTGCGAAATATAATGTCACAACTGGAATTCCAGCTTATTTGAGTTAACGTCATGATAATCCTTTACTAATATTTACTAATATTTGTATAAATATATGGTACACTATGATAGTTTCTCCTACCTTAATAAAACAATTATAAATTACACACTAATTGTTTAAAGAATGTATGAGTAATTTCTAAATATATAATTCATGTGTATAATTTTAATAGGTTTGAAGTGTAAACATGAAAAAAGTAACAAATATTTCCACGTATATATACAGATGGCAGAGTAAGAGGGTTTCATGAACATTCCATTGAAATTGAAATTATTTAAAATTTTCAAATATTACCTTTTAATCTTTCTCTTATCGAAATTAATTAAATAAATAATCAATAAAGAATTTAAATATATAAGTAAAAAAAATTAATAATTTCTTTTTATATATCTTTTTATATATTTTTTTCATTGGCTGAGTGCTTAATATAAAGCAGATCATACTATGTGCAACACAATGCAATACATGCAGTGTGGATAAGTTTTAAGAAATCAATATCATTTTATAGTGCGTATCTATGTATATCCAAATCATAGTTCAGAGCATGGTATTCAGTCTTATTTGACATAATAAACAATTGTTCGTGCAATGTAAAAACAGATGTTAAGTGTTTCTATGCCTCATCAAATCGGTACTGTTTTTAAATGCAAAATACTTCAAAATATTGAAAGATTATAGAAAAATATAAGTTTTTGAATTTGGCACTTTTTCTCGTTAAATTTTTTATATTAAATATTTGTTATTTGTAATGACATCCATATCTCATTTGATATGAAATATTTTCCAACGTATTATAACTTATTTTTTTTAGTTTTTTAAAAATAAAAACTAATCAACATAATATTGACAGTTTAATAGTTTAATAGTTTAATAGTTTAATAGTTTAATAGTTTAATTATACAAATATTAATAAACATATTTGATTTTTTGTGCGTTTCAATTAAAATTAAAAAATGGTGTTAAGTCGAAATGATAAAAGAAAGAGAAAAGAAGGAGATCTGGTAGATCTTATGGAGCCACTTTCAGAATCTCCAAAAAGGTAAATAATGAAACATTTTAATACGACTACTGTCTATTAAATTTATTATGGATTAGTTAATATATATTTTTCATATAATTAGATGAATTGTAAGATATATAAATTTAAGGTAATGTACGCTTTAAATGACTTAAAAAGAATTTTATTTAATTATATTCATTTTCGTTTTTTTAATTTATCTTTTACATATATATCGTTTATTGTAGGACAAAAGTGCATGCACAAAGAAAATTTGCACAAGGTGCAACGACAGTTTTCAATCCTTCACATACCCCTATTAAGGATAAAGAAAAGACTAAACCAGCAGTTATAACAGAATTAATAACTCATAAACGACCAAATACAGAAGATTTCCTGACATTTTTGTGCTTTAGAGGTTCTTAAATTTTTTTCTATTTTATTAATTTTATTTATTTTATATATTAATTCAAATTTTTTTACAGGAACATCAATTTTACCTCCAAGCTTAAATTTTTTTAATGTTGGAAGTAAAAAAGAAAAACCTGATAATAAGCCAACACGTACAGTAACAGATAAAAATGTATCAACTAGTATACCTATTGAAAATCAAAAGTTAGATTCAACTCAAAAAGCTATTACCAAAGTGAAACCTGTTATTACTGATAAGAAGAAAGTCCCAAATACAATTCAGAAAAATATTACAACATTTAAAAGTACTACATCTACAGTACAAGCTCTTAAAAAGAAATATCAAGAACAACGTCTTGCTAAACAAAGAATCAAAAATAAATTTAAAACATCTTGTGTTATGAGAACAAGATCTTGTACAGAACAAACATTATTAAAATCTGTAAACAAATTAGCACCCAGAAAATTTTTGCCAAGAATTGAAAGTAAGAGACTTGGTTTACGAAGCAGTGTACTTGCAGATAAAACAAAGAAAGCTTCAAAAGTTAAATCTGTAGCATCTAAACCTAAGAAGAAAATTATAGTAAAACAAAAGAACAGTGATACATCAAATTCAGAATCTACATCTGAAGAAGAAGAAGAAGGTCCTTCAGAAAAATCAACATCACAGATGAAACGTACAATTCAAAAGACTGTTCAGAAAAACATATGTACAAGAAGTAAATCTGAAATGAGGAGAATCACACGTTCTCATAGTGGCACAATTTCTCCAAAAAATCTTTGTAGAAGACCAACAAGAAAAACTAAAGAAGCAGCTGCGGTATACATGGAAATTCTTGGAAGAAAACTTGTAAGTCCAGATTTAGAAAATGATAATATTTCTATGGACAGTTTTCCAGAATTACCAAATACACGTAAAACTACTCAAACGGAAAATGAAATTAAAATTAAAGTAAAACAACCTACTACAAAAGCAACTACTAAAAACAAAGATGGTAAAATTACTTCTATTCATAGTACATCCAATAAACGATTGGATAAAACAAAGACTAATAAAATTGATTTTAAAAGTAAAAGATTAATAAGAGTTCACAAATATTGTGAAATTGATACTGATGAAGATTCTGTAAGTTCCAATGAAACTAGTAACATAAGACCTGTTACAAGAAGAAGTTTAGGAAAATTAAACAAACCTGTAAATCGATATCTTAGATCTTCTACTAAAAATGTAACTACAAGAATGGAGATTCAAAATAATATAAATATAAAATCAAAATCTCAGGTTACACAACATAATATAAAATTTAATAAAGAAAAATTTGTAATGAAGCGTAAACGAGAACAAAGTTCTAAGTCATTACTTGAAAAAGATAATGGATTAAAGCAAAAAGAAATAAAGAATACTATTGCTGAAAATACAGATTCTGATGAAGAAACATTAGGAATGTTACTCAATAAATTGAAAAAGAAGAAAGATGATAATGAACAAAAAGAGATTGTTAATAAAATTAGTAATCACAATGTTGAAGATAAAACTGAACAATCTGTAAATGAAAATTTTGTAAAAACCGATCTTTTAAAAATATCAGATGATGAGGAATCTTTTCGGGGATTTACGAAAAAAGCAATATCCAAAGTATTAAATTCTTGCCAAACACATGTTAACGTTAATCTTATGGCTACAAAAAAGACCAATGATAAATTAGAAACAGCTAAAATGGAAGATGAACATGAAAATACAGATGTAACTAAGCATGTAGATAAAGAATTGTCAAGTAATGAACCTTTACTAAGTATAAATTCTGCTTCAGTTGTAAATATATTAGAGAATCAACATCTTCAAAAATCTGAAAAGGATAAATCAGAGTTGTCTGATGAAATAGAAAAAGAAATATCGACAAAAGACATTAAAAACGAATGTCATCATAAAACTGAAATTTCTTCCACGAACGTTATAGATATGTCTTTATCAACATTGCATGTAAGAAAGGAAAAAGTAAATATGTCGACTGAACAAATTGAAAAATGGTTGACTGAAAGTTCGCTTGCTAAAGAAGAAAGCAAGTTAGAAATGGAAAATGTATCTACTTTTAAATACGACGTATGTGAAAAAAAAGCTGATGTGTCACATTTATCAATTTCAACAAAAATTCAGCATTTGGTAAGACCAGTCAATGTCACACTTTCTAAATTAGCAGAAAAGGCTAGTGTAAAAGATCGTGTGGCTATATATAATAAATATGCACCTGTTATAGCAGGAGAATTACAGCCTGATATAAAACCACAAAATGAGTTTTCTAATTCTAATACTAATACTTGTATTAATAAACAAAGCACAAATTTAAAAGATATTAATAAAGGACGAATTATAAACTCAAATAAAGATTCATGCCCTGGAGAAGAAGGTGATAGTACGTTGAAATCAGATCAAAATTCGATAGATACTCCTAATGAGAAAAAGATACCAATAGAAAAGAAAACTATATTTCAACCAAGAAAACCATTTTTACCAAAAGTTAAGGAACGTAAAACAGTAACTCCTAATGCAAATGCTTTTTCTCCAGAAAATGAAAGCAGTGTTTATGCATTCGAAAGTGACACTGAAATTCCTGTTAATACTCCCTTTAGGCGTAAAGCTCGAGACTCCAATAAACCAAACGTAATTCATAATTTATCCGAAACTGATGCGGATAAAATTAAAAATAATGCAAATAAATCTGAGAATAATACAAATAAATTTGATAATAATACCAATAAATTTGACAATAATGCAAATAAATCTGAAAATAACATAAACGCGAATGAAGCAAATAAAAATATAGAAAGACCAATCAAAGATAATTGTGAAATAACAACATCAAAAGAAGTTCTTAACAACAATTCTTCAAAGAATGAGAGTGAAATAATAGAAATAAAAAACATGTCAAATTCAACATTAAATGTGAATAAATTTGAATTACCAAAAAATTTTGCTACTTTGGCTAATATACAAGTTCTACCGTTAGATAAATTAACAACAACGTGGAGTAATGTAAATTGTAGTACTTCAATAGCTGTACAAGTAAATCTTGATGATAATGCACAAACGCAAAAACAAATTGGAGAAGGAGATATAAATCAACAGAAGAGTACAGAAATATCTACTCAAACTGAAAGCAGCAATGAAAATGATGATGAAAATGATGGTCAACTATTTTATATACCTTTACAAGCTGTCACAAGAAATGGACCGAATTTAGTTCAGGGACAGCAATTAATTCAAGGTGTAGCTGTAAAGCTTGGCACTGAAGGACCAAATGGTCCTAATCAAAAAGTTCTTTTAAGAGCGAAATTGGTTACAAAACCTCCATCAACAATTGCACGTTGTCCTCCTGTAGGCACAGTACAGCCTACAACTCGTACACCACCTAATTCTACACTTATAACAACTGATCATTCAGTACCATCTACTTCTTCAAATACAGCATCAATTGTTACCACATCTAATTTTGAACCTCAACCATCTACTCCAACTAAAAATGAAAATATAGCGCAAACTGCAAATAAACAAAATATAGGGACTACATTAAATATAGGAATTGAAAAATTACAAAAGTCTCCAAAAACTTCTAGAGAAAGAAAAACCTCAATTGACTCAAATAAGAATGGGAAAAGGTAATACAGATAATACTCTAATGCAGAAAAAATTGCAATTTCTTGCAGTATTCTGTTTTTTACTAAACACATTGTTATATTTACATCATGTGTGTTATTTATGTTATATTTATTAAACACATTCTGAAATTTTAGATGTCAGATCAAAGCAAAGCAGAAATGTTCTGAAATTTCTCCTACTAATAACGTAACATTTCCAAGTGCAAAAAGTGAAAATATTGAAGCACGATTAGTTGAGGCTCCAACATTTCATCCTACTGAGAAAGATTTTCAAGATCCTTTAGAATACATAGACAAAATAAGGCCAATTGCAGAAAAATTTGGTATATGTAGAGTTGTACCACCACCTAATTTTAAAGTAAGATTCATTAACAACTATTGCATTATTAAATACATATATTTATGAAATATAAGTACATTTTTTTTTCGTTTAGCCGGAATGCAAAGTATCAGATGATATGCGGTTTACTGCTTACAATCAATATGTACATCGTATGTTACATAGATGGGGCCCTAATGTAAAAGAAATGATGGCTATAAAAAAATATTTAGCTACACAAAGCATAACATTAACTCATCCGCCTTGGGTACAATTTTACATTTATGATTTGTCTCCATCTTTCTTTAACATATTTGTTATTCCAATTATTTTATAGATTGGTGGTATGGAAGTTGACCTGCCCCATTTATATCAAACAGTTCAAAGTTTAGGGGGATTAAAAGAAGTTATTGAAAAGAAAAAATGGCAAAAAGTAGCCGATGGAATGAAAATACCAAAATCTGCTCAAGACCGTGTAACCAAATTAGATGATATTTACTGCAAATATTTGTTACCATATGATACATTATCTCCAGGTATTTATAGATAAATATAAAAAATATACCATTAAAAAACTGTATAATTTTTTAAAGTTATTTATTATTATTTAAAGTTATTAATTTTAATGCATTTTGAAATAACGCAGGAGAACGAGGTAAATTGTTTGATGAAGTCGAATCTGAGTGGATAAAAAGAGAAAATAAAATCTTGCTAAGGCAAAATGCGTCAATAAGTGAAAATGAAGATGATGAAGATGATGATAGCTCTGATGAAATCGAGGAATGCATTGTGAAAGTAAAAATTTCAAAACTATAATTATAACTGTAATTTTCGATTCTTTAATATTTAATTTTTTGAAATACAATTTTACAGGGTAGAAACATGCCGTTAAATGCCTTTTATCGCATTGCACGTAATACACAACGTATGTGGTTTGGTGAAAATCAGCGATCTACAAACGAAACTGAAGGTGCTTCTGCTGATGAAGTTGAAAGTGCATTTTGGAAACATGTTGCTGAAAGAAAACGACATATTTGTGTACACGCTGCAAGCATTGATTCAAGTGGGCGTGGGTTTGGATTTTCAGTTGCTAAAAATAGTCCATTCGCAAGACATCCATGGAATCTTAAAGTACTTACTAATAATGCTGGTTCAGTACTAAGAGCTTTAGGTCCCATAATGGGTATAAAAATATTTTTTTAAATTTTTATAACTAAAACAAACAGTTATAAATTGATACTTCTTTATTTACAATCATTTTCAATTCTATTTATAGGTGTAACAGTACCAACACTTCATGTAGGTATGTTATTTAGTGCATGTTGTTGGTACCGTGATCCTCATGGTCTTCCTTGGATAGAATATTTACATACTGGTGCTAAAAAAATTTGGTATGGTATACCAGATGAGCACAACAATAACTTTAGAGAGGCTCTTTCAAAAATGGTTCCACGATATTGTAAAAATAAAACTATATGGCTACCTTCAGATACAGCGATGGTTCCGCCAGAATTATTAGTTGGTAATGGAGTATCACTGTGTCAAACTGTTCAAGAACCAGGACAGTTTATAATTGTATTTCCTAAAGCATTTACATCAAGCATATGCACTGGTTATGTAGTATCTGAAAGTGTTTACTTTGCACAACCATCCTGGTTAGAAACTGCGGAACAAGTATTTAAAGTGAGTATATTTTTCTATTTTTTATTTTATTTATTTTATAATAGAACTACATAATTTTAAATAATTATTGTAGGATATACAAGATAGCTGTGAGCCATCAATTTTTTCATTTGAAAGATTATTATTTAATATCATTAATGACTCTAGATCTCATATAGAAGTATTAAAACAGGTAAATAATTATTATATAAAATATGTAATGTAATAAATAATTTACAAATAATTATATTTATAGATTCTTCCAAGTGTAATTAAAATCCGTGAGAAAGAAATAAGTTATCGCAAGCAATTAGAATCAATAGGTCTTACAAATACAGAAAGATTACCTTTGCCAGATAGTGGAAAACGAAAAAAAGGAAAAAAAGTAAAAGAAGATGATGGCGACTTTGAATGCGAAATTTGCAGAGCTAATTTGTTTGTTTCATTAATCAGTAATTCACAAGATGATAGTGTTTATTGTTTATCACATGCATTGCAATTATTTAACAGAAAAAAACAAAATTTAAAACATTATACTTTAATGTATACATATAATGAGGTAAGTAAGGTATTCTTTTTTAATATCATAAATTTAAATAGTTTTTATAAATTATGATTTTATTAAAAATATACTTTTATTTTCCAAATAGGAAGAATTAAATGATTTGATTCATAAACTAGAAGAAAGAATTGAAGCTAAATCTAAAAAGTCTAATCAAATCAAACAAACAAAGTAAAAAAATTACAAAGTTATTTATTAAATTACGTAAGTAATAATTATTTATTATTCTATCTAATAATAATTATCATAAAATCTTATTTTGCATATGTTATATATTTATATCTATCATATTTATTCTTCTTATCATAGTAATGTAATTCTATAAACAAATTTTTTTCGTAATTTTAAAGCAAATAAACTTAAGGTATTTAAAAAATTTAATAATTTCATGTGCACCTCAAATAAAATTTTTAATTTTCAAAATAAGAGGATTACTTTTTGTCATATGTAAATCGTATTTCAAATCAGAAGTACGATATTTAAATATATATTTCCTTGAATTTTATTCTTGTATATTATAATTATAAATATAATTTAATATAAGATACATGAATATACTATAATTATATTTCAATAGTTTACAGAGTTACAGAAATATATTCTTATTAACCCTCATCCGTCTTTTGTATGACAATTTGACACATTTTTCATATAAAATGTGTAAGATCACAATATAAAATACACCTAAGAGTAGGTTATACGAATAAAAATTTAGTCTATTTACTATTAATAAAAAAATTTAACTATTTATCTATTCATTATGGGTATTAATCTTTTATCATTATATCGTTTTGACATCAAGGGACAAATTAAGTTGAAAAAAATGAGGGATGGATGAAGGTTAAATATTTCTTACAATAGGTAAAATCCATAAGATGCATTTAAGAATTAAGCAAGTAATAACATAATAACGTACTTATATATGCAAAATTTATTATGAATACTTTATGAAGTAAAATTTATAATATTATAATGAAGTAAAAATTATTTATAATATTTATAATATAATTATAATATTTATAAATATATAAATTAATATAATATTATTTATATTATATTAATTTATATATTTAAATAATTAATATAATTAATATGTTATAATTTATAATATATAATACATATATATTATAATTAATATAATATTATTTATATTTATAATATAATTTATTTATAATATTCTCAATATGAGAACATATATTAAATAAATTTCTTTGACAAATTATATCATGATTATCAAATAAACATCACATAATAAACTCATAGTATTATTTTTTTAAATTTATTATATATGTTAATATGCTAAATAATATATAAAAAATAATTTATGACTAATATTATTAATAATGTTTTTGTCTATATATATTTGTGTATATCATGAAAAAATAATATTAGATAATAATAATTATGGCTATTTATGCAAATTTTGACTGAGAAATAGTTAATTACATTCAGTTTTCTTCTGAAATTAATAACAATTTATAAAATATACACAATTTTTCAATGTTTACATTATTATCTATTATTATGCTGTGTGTTTCTAATAGCCTTATTATTTAAAGATAAATGTATATAAATAAGATAAATGTATATAAAAAAACTATTACTAAATGAAAAGATATAATTATGTCATTTTTAGGTAAGGAACTAATAACACAGATTGTAATTAAATAATTATAAAATAAATTTCCTTTTAAAGTTATTTGTTATATATATTTTATATATATAATATGTACTTGTTTTCTATGTATTATTTGCGCTCTTTAAATTTTTAAGTGTTAAAGTAAAAATTTATTTGTTTTGTGAAATAATGTAAAAAAACAGATTCAAAAACAATTTTGCAAACATAAATTATATCTTTAAAAGTAAAATATCCATAACAATTATTAACATTTTCATTGAAAAATAAAAAAAATACAGATTTAATAATTAAATTGACATAAAAATATGTACAAAATGCAGTAAATAGTATATAATTAGATGTGGAATGATTTTTAAAAATAAATAAATATTGTATTATTTTAAACTTCACTGTTCTCTACGTTGCAATATATTAGATAATATTTGAGTAGAATTCTCACCATGTTTAATTACATCATCTTCGTCAGAACTAAATTCCGCGTTTAAAAGATTTGTTAGCGATGTCGATTTTTGAGTTAACAAAGGCAAATTTGTATCAATTCCCTCTTCAGTTTTTAAATTATTACTTGAAAGAGAGTTTACTTGTAATTCCAAATTTTCAACTTTTTTATTTCTATTTGATAATGCTTTTTGTATAGTATGTATTGTAATTCCACAAAGGCACATTAACAATCCTATAAAATTAAGATCACTCATTTGATCACCTTCCCATTTAACAGCCACTATTAGGATACATATTTCCTAGAAAAATAATAATTAAAAAATTGTAAAAAATATTAATATTCTACATGTATATTTCAGTATTAAATGAAATTATACAATATTATATTTACCTTAATTATGCCAATAATTGAAAGTGTAAGACTAGAAGTATAGGTAACAACTAAAAATTCCATAACTTCCATATGGAAAGCTATAATACTACTTCCAAATACAGCAGTTGTAGTCATTGCAATAGTTTGAACATCGTTCCAATCTGTACTTTTAAAACTATTGTATAGCTGAGGTCCTAAAAATAAAATATTGTGTTACTTTCTTACAATTAACAAAATTTTTAAAAAAAGCTGTATACGAGATTTTAATTTATACATACAATTATAACTGTTCATTATTCAAAAAATATTTGAAATACAATTTGTTCTGTTTGTTCTATTCTGTTTAATGTAGTTAGTTTGTTTCTACGTAAAGTAAATATGAAAGCCAATTATTATTTTATTAAAATTGTGTTCCATTTAAGAAAAATAGTATTGATCTTCATATGTCCTTTACAAATTAGAAACAAACTAAGTACAATAAATTATTATCTCCTCAAAATACAACAAATTGTATTTGAAACATTTTTTGAATAACAATAAAAATAATTCCATTTATAGATTAAAGTGGGGTACCAATTTATAGATTAAAGTTATGTATACCTTCAAACCATATCATCACTGGTATAATGGGTAATAACATCCATAACTGCATATAATACATCATGTCAATTGGACTTTTCATTCCAAGTTTAGATTTTTGCATAATCAATTGTGTCATAGTCCACCGAATACCACTTGAAAATGATGCTAAAAGACAAATTATGAATCCAAAAATTCCAAATTGTGTTGATTTATAGGTGAACATAAATAAACCTCCTGATATCATTATTACAATACATGTTAATGTCCAAGACTGTAACAAAGTTATTTTTTTTAATATATTGTATTTTAAGTACTCATATGAGAAATTAATACAAGTACCTTTTTTTCTAATTTCAAAAAAAGTGCAAATCCAAGAATAAAAATTATAGTAGTTGATTTCGTCATAGTATATCTAAATAACAATATAAATGATTAATATTGTCATACAATAGTAGATACATTTCTTTTTTATAATATAAAATAACATGCACATACAATGACATAGTAATTAATGAAATTGCCCAATTTGATAGACCAACATCAAGGCCACTAGCTATGCCAACTGGCATAACCATTTTTATTATGCTTTGGAAGGGAAGTTTAAATTGTTGTTTCTTCCAACATGTTCTAATATATCTTATTAAAGCAGATAATAAAAATTTTACTAATAAATGACATATCACCACAATAAATGGAAAATGAAATCCCTACAAAATTAATGCATATTCAAAATAAAATCAAATAACAAATTTTTATAAATCACAGATATCTTCACTTACATATGTGTTATAGAGCCACTGTACATAAAATGTTAAACCTACTGATAAGACAAAATAGCAAAGAATTAATACAATAATTTGAAAAGTTTTTTTCCAAAAAGATACTTCTTTTTTGGATACATTTGAAAATTCTTGAATAGGTTGAAGAAAATAATCCGATGTATCATCTGCATCTTTTGCAATTTGATATTTTATATATGATCTTGTCATACTTCAGAGAAAAATAATCTGTAAGTATAAATTTGCGATATTAAATATAATAGTAAATGAATGTATCTAGTGTTAAATGAATCTATTGTTCTTAAATAAAATGTAAAAATAAATTCATTTATTACATTACTAAAATATACATTCATTTACTACATGACACAGAAAAACATAAAAAACAATAAATCATTAAACAGTATTTACAAAATATACTTCTAATGCATTATTTATATTTTTCTTAGCTTAAATCAACAACATTGATAATTAAAATTTACAATATACGATAACATTGTGCAATGTAGTAAATGGAATATTGTAAGAAATATATTATAATAAACGTACCGTTTTATAGTTCTTTAAATACAAAATAGTCGCAAATTGTTATATGTTTAATGTTAGACATCTGTTATTAAATTATATGTTTAATGATAGAAATAATTGTGTAATAATGACGACAGAATTCATATTCATTCTGTAAATTTATAACATACTCAAAATCATAAATGATATCACTAAAAAGGGAACAAAATTAAAATATATATCGTTATCACTTACTTGTATTATGTGACATACGATATAAATGTGAAGTCACGTATAAACATAACCTAAAAATTGCAATAGAAATATTACATACCGCAATCTAATAAATATTATGAAGAAAATTTTCTTATCAGAAAATGTAAATTTCTTGTAATGATAAAATTATTTATAGAATTTGTTTAAATTTTTTAACTTAATAAATCTTTTAACTACCATTAACTTTAAAGTATAAACATAAGTAATTAATATAATTATATCTTTTAATAATTGGAATTTATAATATATTTGATATATTTATGGTTTAAAAAACATCAATTTTAATTTTGTAAAAATCAAATTTAATTATAGACAAAATACAAATATTGAATAAAATTAATAGTTATAAATAGTAATAAATACTACATATTTATAAGTACATATTTTTCTACTTAATATTTTTGTATATTTGTATATTTTAATAAATATATTTGTATTATTTGTGTATTTTAATAAAAATAAAAGTCAATGACCATAAGTTTTTACTTTAAAGTATATTTACACTAAGTAATAATGTCAATCAAATAAAAAATTCAAATATTTTAAATATATTAAAAATTGTTTTGTATAATCTTTTTAAAAATTGTTCATTTATACTCAGTATAAATGAAATATACATATATAATTATTTTTTATTTTATAAAATATATTTTAAAAAATTAGTAAATAAAATTGTTTATCAGTAAAATGTAGATTAATTTATACATTCATTTATTAGAAATTTGATATTTCTACTATGATTTGAAGACACGTTCCAAATTTAAAATAAGAAAATACAATGATATTTTAAATACATAAATTAAAAATAATTCAATGAATCATTAACATATTACTCAATTAAAGACGATACATTCTTTCATTCTACTTAATTGGAATGTCTTCAATCCATGATGTTATATTCTAATAAGAATTTGTCGTATACATTAATCGATGAATACACATATACAGGATAATTAGAAAAACAGTATGTTACAGTTGACCTAAATATAATCAATTGCATATTTTTATTGTACATATATAATTAAGCGCTTTTTATTTATATGTTATCTACGGTCACTACGTCCACCATTTCTATATCCCCCACGACCACGAGAATTAGTTTTTGTTGCAACAGTTGTTTTTGTCGTTGAATCTCCAGAATATCTAGCAGATCCCCCTGGAAGTCCTGAAGTATTGCCACTATTTCCACCAGTGCTATTATTATTATTGTTGTTCCCACTCTTTGTTGTAGAACTACCAGAAGTACCACTAGTAGGTGTTGTTGAATTACTTTGAATTGCCTATACAGATACAGTAAAATAATAATAATATTAAAAAAAAAATTAAAAGCAGCTACACTCGAGCTAATTGCCAAATTAAAAATATACCAATGGTTGCCTTCCAGGTTGACCAGCAATATTATTTGCATTTCCATTATTTGTAATGGTATTGTTAACATTACTACCAGGTGGACCAGATCCACTTTGATTAATCATTTGTTGTGCTAAAGCAGGATTCGGTTCACTCATGTTTAACTGTTCATTTATTACCATACAAAATTCTCCTATTTTTTGTATATCTCCATTTTTCCCAGAATATAATGTTAAACATTGTCTCCAAACAGATGCGTAACCTTTTGTTAATCTTACAATATCCCCTGGTACTAGAAGTTGTCCAGGTTCGTCCCAAATTGAAACATTCATACATGCTGTGCTGTCTGCCACTTTAAACGTTCGAACTTCGCGGTTTTCTTTGGTGATAGTAGGATGACCAACTTCCAGAACAATAAACACCACATTAATGTTTTTTTGACCCGGTCGTATGTCTTTTATTAGTACGTATTCCATTGTTTTAACAATCAATATGCACTTTACACTAGCGCTTTTTACGAATAATTACTTCTACATGTATATCTGAAAATACGTCAAATACACTTTGTTACTTTACGTTACTGTTTAAGTTAACTTCCCTGTTGTCCTCAATATGTATCTGATATAGTATACTATATAAATTTCTTTCTACCAGTACTTAAGTTAACACTACTGAATGTTTAAAATATTTGATTGCGTAAAGTAAGAAAGAAGTTCATTAGAAAGGTAATACGGGTGTTATACTGTTGGTAGCTAGTAGAGTGAATGTCAGCCATCTTATTTTAGTACATCATACAAACACTAGCTTCGCTACTGTCCTACAATATGCGCGTCATCGAAATAATCTGGAAGCAGCTGGTTGTAACATGACTGTTACTGTTATTACTGCGTAGGGTAAAACTGATGCGTCTATTCGAAATATATATATATATATATATATACATATATATACATATGTATTATACGTATGTATGCACATACATGATTATGTATACACAACTTACGTTTACTCGTAATTATATACAGAATTTACGCATACATTAAATGTATGCACTTTATTTCATTCTTCTGTAATAATAAAAATATATTTCTTGCTATATATTATGCAAAGTATACATTGTTTGTTATGTATCAAGATCATATTGAAGTCATCTTTCATGTTAGTTAAAAAATCTATCGAAAAATTGCAAATGAAAACTGGAAAAGAAATTATTTCGTTTCATGATAAATGTAATTTAATTGTAAACTTATATAAAATTTAACCTAATAACTGATTTAAAACTTGTTCTCTGAAATTTTTCGCATAGTGAAATAAATGTACTCTATTACCACGAAGCTCGTGTTGCATTCGTTTGCAATTGTTTAAAAAATAAAAATATTTTTTCAAAATCCATTTATTTTTTACATACGTTGATGTCAAACGAATAATAAGTGATGATATTGAAGATTTTTATTAATAGGATATTAAGAACTGAGCTAATATCAACATTGCGCTTTTAGATAATGGACGTGGACGAATCGTTAGATCCGAAAGAATTAAAAGTTACTCTCGAAACATATAAAAAATTGGCAAATGATTTTGCAAATCATGATACAATTTTGAAGGTAAGAAACATTTTCGAATTTATTTACGTTTTAATCTTAATGAAAATTTACTAATTCTAGGATAAAACAGTTTTGTCATATGTAGCATACGTTTTAGAAGTACCCGATATTGAGATTGTTAACTTGAGTTTAGATATTTTGGAATTATTTGTTAAAAATGTGGATAATTATGTACATATAACCTCTACTTTCGGAGTTCGTGAAGCATTAGACGCAATTATAAATAAATATAATGTGGGTGAACCAAAGATATCTAAACGAGCACAATGTATAAAAGATGATATAGAAAGGATGAAACCACCAATATATAATTTACGTAGCAGGTGTAGAAGAGTCATAGAACCTAAAAAGTTAAAGACCCATGTGATTGTATTACATGTTCAAGGTTTATTACCGGTAAATATAAGTATGTGTCCTTAATTTTACGTATTTAATATTTTATACAAATTATATGTGTTATAGGAAACTCGAGCAGAGTTAGAGGCAATATTAATAAGAATTAATGGACTAGTTTCTCTTGTAGTTGATGTAGAACATCAGCGTGTTACAATGCGTACTTTGAGTTATGTTACTGCAAAACAAATTGCAGAAGCAATACAAAAAAATTCTGAGAACATGGAAGCAAGATTAGTAACAAGAAATAAATTTAATCAAGAGTATCTTGTTAAATTGGTAAATATTTGTATTTTATAAATTTTAACATTAACTGTGATTTCTTATTGATATATGTTATTATTATTATTATAAAGATTCATACAGGAAATAATGGTGATACTGAAGACATGCCAGATTATTTACCTGAAGAAGATGAGCAAGAAGATGAAAAAGAGGGAGTTGTATCACTATTGACTGGATTAAGACAAAGTGCTTCGTCATTATACAAATCCACTGCTGAATTTCTACATAATTCATTTTATTGGTAAATTTGTAAACTCCAATATATTAAATACTACTTTTTATTCTATTATCAATGAACAATTTAATAGAAATAGAATTATGAAATTATAATTATTTGCAAATATGCTTGCATTTTACTATATATTATATTATCAGTCAATGATAATTTAATATTTTCAAATTTTTATTTTGACATTGAGAATTTCAAATTATTCATTTTTCATGGCATTTAGTATTATACTCAAATATTCGTCGTAAAATAGCTCGAATACTAAGAAATGCAACTAAATTTAGTTCTCATTACATTTGATAAAAATCAGATACTCATTGTTCATTTTTTATTAAAATGTACATATGTATTAAAATTTGTAATTAAGCAGAGTGACGAAATATAGAAATTGCAATGTCTAAGTATTTACTTGAACTTTTACACGTTCAATAATAGAATGAAAAACGTAATTATTAATTTGATAATTGTTTTATGCTAAATCGGTATCGACTAGTAATTAAGCAAAAAGTAATTTATTTTATATTATGTTTAACACATATAATAATTAAAATATCAAATTATTTGTACGTATTTATAGCAATTTTTTCTTGATAGTAAGGTCTTTTACCATAATATGTATATTTTGTTGTTAAAAATAGGCTGTGCAAATATTTATTGTATCTTAATAAGTTAATGTATATTTACACATAAAGTAAAATAATGTAACTTAACGTTTACTTAAATAGAAGTTTCAAGTTATATAACTGGTTCCTAAATGATAATGATATATTATAAATGATTAATACTTTATATCTTGTGAAAAACGTTTTATTTTATTTTAACAAAATCAAATTAACTGAATAACTTTACAATGTTACTAAGGTTTGTAATTAATTTAAATATACTAAATATTGTAAATCAACTTTATTTGTTTATAACACAAATTTTGTGTATCTTCTATTATTAAAGAATAATAGAACTAGTCTGTTTAGCTGCCACTGCACAAAAAGGAACAATTTATGCAACTACCCGCATAAATATATAATAGATACAATATGTGTGATTATCATAAAGTACATTTTTGTATATCTTATTAATTACTTCGTCCAAATGAGCACATCAAAATGTTATATCATATCTTAATTATTATTTTCTTAAGTTTATGTTGTATTGTCTATATTTACAATAGTATAGTAATTGTCATTAAGGCAATTTGAGTTTCAAAGCAGGTACAATAGATGGATGCAGAACACTACTTTGGACAATCGAGTTAACGATATTATCTAGTTTTGCATGTGTAATTATGATATATATTGTTATTAATTTGAAAAAATGAGTATGACTTTTACATACAGTCAAATACTTGAGTTTCAGTGTGAAATTCAGATAATCTGCACTGTTTTGACAATATAATACTTCTTATACTAGTATTTTTTAAATATAGTCATTAAATTAGATTGTTTTCATTTATTAATCGAAAAATGAAACAGTAAAATTTGTTACATACAATATTAATGCATTCTGTAGTAAGATTATTGGTAAAAATGTTAATGCATCAAAAATATTTAATGACTTTGTTACAGCAAAATATTTCTAAAGCAATACCTCATATTATTTATAATTTAACTTTATCAGAATAGCAAAACATTTATTGAGTTGAAAAATTATTGTACTGATGTGATTCTATTTTCAATTCTAAGTTTAATTGCTTTATATTGCACATGACAATTAAATTTTATTTTATTTCAATATCCACTATTTGGTGTACCTTATGAAAATTGTCACAGGCACTTATGTTGTAAAATTTATTTAATAATTGTCATTCCATTACATATTTTCTAAATCACTCAGAAATACATTTTTCTAATGCAACATTTATTTTTGACTTCATTGTATTTATATACAATATCTCAATTGTAAATTACCAAATACTATATGAATTTATTGTTTTTCTCTATTGGTCTCTACACTATTGTAGATTTTGTTTATACATACAAATAAATACAATCTCAAATTGATTCTGCATTCATTGTACGAATGACTGATTCAATCTTAATTGAATATTTTTTATTAATATGAAATAAATGCAACATATGGTTGGTATTAAATTCGTAACTAATTAGTTCAAAGTTCTACATTCACTAAAAGGAACTATAAAAAAAGAAAGTAAAAGATAATGGAATGAATATTTTAAGATGATTTTTTTCATATGAAAGCATGAGGTGCATGTATTTACAAATAATACTATATAGTAACATGTTACTACACATAAATTTTCATTTTTGCTGAAGATATCATCGATCTACATTTTATATCTTTCCTAGAAAAAATAGTTATTGATTTAAATGTCCATTTTCTATACTACAGCGTACAATAAATTATACCATAGATACTGATAGAAAACGTATTATAATAAATTTCAAATAGTAATTTAAATTTTAATTAAGATTTAGAATGTGATTTCATAAATCCGTTTCAATAACTGTCCAATATTTTGATAATATTAATGTAATGTTTCATTGATAAATAATGTGTAAAATTAATGTATGTATATATATCTGACATATATCTTAAATTGATAAATATCTACAACATTTAACACAGGATGAGAGCATATGCTACAAAAATGCACTGGCTGTTAAGTTATATTATATCACTCGTAAATGACATATAAAAATCCTGTTAATCTACACGCTACTTTCTACTTCTAAATTTGCACCTACTGGTTGAGATGCAATTGTAATCTCACTGACTTCATCTGTTTCTGATTGACTTGATGTATCAGAGACATCATCTATTTCTTTTCTCTAAATAAAAATAAAAATATGCATTATATTGTATTTAATATGGTAATATTAATATTAATAATGATCATTTTAATTTACCTTATGAGAATAGTGAATATTACGAAATACTCTTTGCATATCGGGATTACTTTCTAACGTGGAGGATTGACTGGACGGAGGATGTGAATATTCGGAAGTATTTTCCTCATCAGAAGCTAATACTCCTTCTATTCGTACCGTTGCATGTTTAAATCTTCTTAATCTACATCCAGGACCAATAGGTCTCCTTGCAATGCTTTAAAATCATAATTCATTAAATTAATATGGTTACGAATTAAATGTTTTTATATCTTTCCAGAAAAAAATACCTTCTTCTTCTTAGAGAATAATTATACGTGTAACTTGGATCTTCGCCTTCTTCATCTGACCAACTTTCTTCACATGCATCATCTTCACGATCGCACAAAGTATCCATATTTTCAGAACAAGGCCGAGTTTTAATATCTGATTGCTCTTGAGATGTATTATTAATAATAATTCCACAAAAATGTCCAGACAATTTTACAGATTCTTCTTTTCCTCTGAAATAGACAATTATTTATTATTTCTAATTATTATTATATTTATACATGTATATATCTATACTTGTGAATATATATTAAATATGTTTTACCTGTGTTGTATTACATCATCACAATTTCCATTATCTATAGGAGAAATAAGACGATTAGCATTAATAATTTCACTAACTTTTCGACCAAGTGTTTCAAGGTTATCATCATCACTACAGTCCTTTAAACGTTGATTTCCGTTTGCATGATTTTCATTTAAAGGTTCAGGACTGGAACAAGGACTAGATTGCATTCTATAATGAGCTTCAGATAAAACTGAATTTCCATTTAAACATTCCGATGTTTGTTTATGTAATGACTGTTTATTAAGGCTATTTATAGAAAGTTTTTCTGTTGATGAAATTGTTATTGTATGTCCAATAGGACTAAAATCAGTTTCGTTGATATCCATTATGTCTGTTTGTGTTTGATTGTCAACAAAACGCGCACATATTTCTGTACTCTGAAAATAAAGAGACGTATTATATTTCAATTTTATTAATGTCTTCACAGTAGATACATACTTTTCTTTCACGATGTGGACTCGATCGTGGGCTAGAATTTACACCACATCCAGATCCTACTCTACGATGCCTATACTTGCGTTGCTTAATACTATTATTAGGCGCTAAAACTGTCTCTGGTTGATTAGATTCATTTAATTGGGTATACATAGTTGCTTTTATAGGAGTTTGTGGACAGTCTGTCGGGGATGGTGGAGTTGTTGGAGTAGATGATGTTGAAAACTGAGGATTACGTCTACGATGAAGTCTTTCTTGAGCTTTTAAAAGAGGATGTACAAGTCGTTTCTTACACTGTTTATATCCACTTTGTTGTTCTCGTCTAAGATAAAAATAAAATATATTAAAATTATTTATCATTCCAACTCTTTAATTTATTACTTACTTGATTACGTCTCGTTCACGCTGTTCCAATTGCAATAAAACAGCGCTTAATTCTAAATACAAATTATTAGTGCGTTCAAGTTTACGTTCATAATGTTCTCGAATATCTTGAGCATGTCTTAATTCATCCTCACGTCGTCGAATGAGATCAGCTTCAAATCTTGGACTACTACAACTATTTGTCTGCATTTGTTTCATGTGATCTCTGATTTCTTTTTTCCAAGATTGCTGTAATTATAAAAATTATTAAAATCTTTTGATGCTTGAGTAGGTCTTTTTTCATCTTTATTTTTGAAGGTTTTCAATTTACCTGCGTCTTAAAGTAATCATCGGGCTTTGTACATAACACTTCAGCTGCTGCAATTCCAAGATGAATTTCAATGTGTTTAAATGAAGGTCTATTACGTGGTTTTGCAGCCCAACATTGTTTTACAAGTAACCTATAACCTTCTGGGCAGCTTGCAGGAATTGGTAAATGAAGAGAATTATTGCCCACACCCCAAATTATTGCGGAAGAATCCACATCTTTATAAGGTATTTCTCCACTTAAGAGTTCCCATAACACCACACCATACGACCATATATCTACTTTCTCAGAACAAGGTTCATTTCTGATGATTTCTGGAGCCATCCACGCAACTGTACCAGCAAAACTCATTCTTGTACTAATTTCATTCCATTCTCTACTAGTTCCAAAATCACTAATTTTTACAATTTCTCCTTGTCCTATTAACACACTAAAATCGTAGATAGAATTTAAAAAATAAAAAAATATTGTACTGCTAAAGATAAAGACATTTTTATTTTATTAAAGTAAATAAAAACTAAAGTAAAATTAAAGTAAAAATTTGTAAGTTTAAAATTGTATATGAATTTTATTATATTAAATTTAATAGCATACTTTGGACTTTTGAGATCTCTATGTATGATTTTATGTGCATGAAGATAGGCCATTCCAGCAGCAATTTGTTTTGACCATGATACTAAGCGAGGAGGTGGAACTGGTTCTCCAGCCCGTAGAAGATCATATAATGGCCCATACGGGCAAAATTCCATTATTATACAGTAACATGGTGCTTGTGTACAGACACCTCTGAAAATATTTATTATTTATATTTATTATTTATTTTTATACCGTTAACTTTTATAGGTGTAATATAATTAAACTTACTTAAATTGAACAATATTCGGATGATTTAACTTCCGCAAATGCCGTATATCAGTTTCACGCGGCTCTCGTACCTTTTTTACAGCTACAATTTCTTTGTTTAATTTTCCACTAAATACTGCCCCTTGAGCTCCAGAGCCAAGCCATTGAAGTTCACTGATTGATTCAAATGGTATTTCCCAATCATCCGCTAAAATAATTTAATTTTATCTTGTAAGCAATATTATAAAAGATATATTAAATCTATAAAAAGATAATTACTTACTTTGATGCCCTTTAATTTTTTCATTAACAGCTGCTTTTGAAAGCATAGTCCAAACTGGACGCATGCATCCTAATATACCCTCTACCCAACTTGATCTTTGTGCATCTAAAGTACCAGAACCTGGAGTGCATTTTGTTGCAGTTTCACTAGAGTTACTATTGCTTCCTGAATTGCTATGATTGTTTTTAGGTAATTGAGCATCACGTGGATCAGGGATAATAGGACCTCCTGCAATTCCACTCAACTGACCTAATTCTTCTTGAATACATAACATGCTGAAATAAATAATCAAAAACATTAAAAGACTTAAGAATATTATTGTAAGAATTGTTAAAATAGACTTCTATTAAATAAGAATTTTAAGGATTTTGTTTTCTATTAAAAACTTGTTATCTAAAATTTTGTAAATTAAAATACAAACTTAGAAAAAATAATAGTAAGGAATAAAACTATTCTTTATTATATATAATTTTTTGAAAGTTATTAATTTAATTTTGAACAAAGCTTTCAAAGTTTTATAATTAAGGCTTAATTATGAACTATGTATGTAATAATAATAAGCTAAGCAGCAATGTTCAAAAAGGTAAATAATGTAATTTTGCAAATTTCATTCCAAATTTATTTATTTTTAAAAACTTCTTTATTAATCCATTAATTTACATTAATCAAATTATTAATGTTTTTCTTGATTTATAATCATTATTAATGAACTTAAATTTTTGTCTCTAAAGGCAAATATGATTGAAAAATATGTATAGATTTAGTCATATTTGAATTAAAATTTTTATGCCTTATTGTATACAAACGAGTTGTTACATCTATGTATACCGACGTAAGCATATGTACGTGTTAAAAAATCAATTACTAAGATATCATAAAATACAACTAATATATAAGTGAAATTAATAAATATTACATCGAAATTATTAATCGTTGAGACGATTTTTCTAAATGACTTGTACACCTGTCAAACATATAACCTGTGATCGAAAGTCACAAGTCAAGTAACTATTACAAGCAACGTGGTACGATAAGTGCAAGTTTAATGTGTGTAATGTACGCTACTAGCACGCATCCTACACATATTGTGCTACATTATTTAACAATAATATTTCATATTTATTGACGTTGATGTTGAGATTGCGCGATAAAAACACGTTTTAAAGAAAAACTAAAAAGGCACGATGAAAATGACACAGATCGTGTAACTATTAAAACTCTAGAATATAAATATATTTGATAAATTGAAAAGGCAATACAAGTTTCTACGGATGTGTTAGTGCGGGAACAAGATCGAAGCCGTCAACTACGGTGCCGTTATCGGAAGCGCATTCCATGACTTGGCCTTCATCCTCACCTCTTTGTACCGACATTGTTTGGAACGACCGTATCGGTCTTCCGAAGGAAAAATCTTGTAAATACCATCGTACCACGTGTAGGATATGTATATAAGACTCTTGACTCATATACTGAGAGAAAATGTCACAAAATCATGCCACTGATTGAACGTTTGCGCGATAAACAAAAAATAAATATGATAAAACTATATAGGATGCACACGACCACGAGACATATCGTTGACTAACAAATTAGCCGACAGAGGGCCACATTCACAGTTTGAATGTATATAATGCATGACGATCGAGCGGTATTATTCGTAACTATAGTACATTAAAATTTGGCAATTGAAATATATGATTATGCGATATCTTTTATGGTACATCTACATATAAAATACAAGTAAAATATTACTGGGATCGATATCGTGCAGTAAAATCATTTTGTAATAGCTAAACCATTTTAATTTTGAATCGTAAATTTTTACCTATAGCAGGTAGTAGGAGTGCGCATGCGCGACTATATATGCGTAATTTAATATAACAAAGTACGTCGTTTCAGATCCATTATATATGTACGATGTTCATGTTATATTTAATACCATGAAAAGTTTTCTTACCTGTTGGTGAATATGTGCGTTTCTGCATGAGAAGGCGATAGAACTACTTGATTAACACCCGATGACGCTTCCGTCTCCTGAGATTCAAATTTGTACATCTCAGGTTGAGACAGTGTTTCTGTCTCGGCGGGGGTACGCATGATCGCGTACCCTATTGTCTTGTATTCCTATCCTACAACAGAATTTATCATTTTACAAATGATACAAATACGATACAATGCGGATATAAATTTTCTCCACAATTTTAAGAAAAAACTTTCGGATGATTATTGCATGCACCTATATATTGTCATGAAATAATATTATAATGCGAAAAACGGACAAAAAAGAGAAAAGACGAACAAGAAATCAGCTTTGGCATAATATGGGGAGGTTGGGTTCAATGGAATGTCGATCTAGTAAGAGGCATGGTATGTGACCCTCACATACCGAACAACTGTGTGGTTTTTATTTTTTGTATAGATTCCTTGAGTTAAACCGAATCGTAATAAAAAAAAAAAAAAGATTGCTCTTCCTAACAAAAACTTAGTACGGAAAGCGAAATGAAATATTTAATTCAAATTTGAATACAAGTTGCCTTTTATCTAATGAATTACAAACAAATCATTTGAAACACTATTTCTATGACCTATTGTTTATGAATTGTCGCTTTATATACTAAAGGAAGATTAGATACGATGTTAATAGTACGTTTCTACGCAACTGTAAAATAAAAACCAAAATGAAAGCTTTTTATTTATCGCTCAACGTTTTAATATACGCTTCGTGGATTGAGCATCGGTATAGATGTTCGTTACGTTCATAAAGTTTTGTCTAATAACATGAAGTAACGTTTAGTGGTCAAAGATTTACTGTTTTATACGTATATTGTTTCGTTTTTTAATTGTAAAATTTTTATAATTTTGTGACGAAGACATTACAACAGGAATATGGAACAAGTAGATTAATTAAACATCCGTTTGGTTTTACCAAAACATCTAAGATTTAAGCAGCACAGCACCCTTTCGCAAAGAAAAAAAGGATACAGAGTTTTACATAGTGAGTCATTCATAGGCGTGCCTTAGGGATTAATCCCCAACACCTGTGCTGAAGTCTACGTAAGTTCTAATATATTGGGAACAACCCCCTCAAACTTAAATCTGCTGAGAAGATATATTTCAAATATATGTTAATGCCATTTTTAAATCAAAAAATTAAATTATTATTTTATTTTTAAAATTGAATATATGTTTTTTTTTCTTACTATAAGATACATTTCTGATGCTAACTTTCACATAACAGAATGAGTTGCTGAAAATTTTGCCAGATCGATGTTCCAAAAGAATGAATACGTTGCATCCCTTGCTTCTTGAACAGACGACTATTCCCGTGAGTACAACTGGGGAAGAACGAATTGTAATGAGCAAGTCGTAATATGCTTATTGTCTATCCTGATTTGTCGCTTTGCTGATCAGGGTGCCATAATATCAGCGTGTAAGTAAATGTAACATTTAATGTTGTAATATGTATATATATTGTATTACAAAATTAGAACATATATAAGTAATTGATATTAAATTGATAAATCTAATAAAACTAATAGAATATATTACGTCAGCTTCAACTCTTTGTATTTTCGTTACATGTTACGTGTACAATGACGTTACATTGAGAAGTCTAACTATCTAAAAATACTTTCCAATATTAAGATTGCAAAACGCAAGACTTAAATACGGTAAAAAACAGAAATTAATAATATTAATTATATAAATTAATATATAAAAAAAAATGAAATTATCATTGCACTCATTGATTTATACAAATACATCGCTGCATTGGTTTGACGGACACGATCTCTTGGGAGGTGATGCGTTAAGGGTTAGAAGTGGAAAAAATTTTGAATTTGAAATACAACGAAATACTTACGAAATACAATCTGCGCGATAAAAACGACAGTATGAAAAAATATTTATAAAATGTTTTAATTATTACTAGAATAAATTACAATTTTTTTAAATATTTTGATTACGTAAAAAATAAATGATGGCTACACAGCTTAGGACTGTTTTAAATGTATCGAATAGCCTTTATCCATTATTTATACGTTACATCATTTTTAACAAAATCATTTTTAATAAAATTTGATATAAATATGTTAAATATTTGATTAGAGTAACATGTACAGTTTTGCTGCACGTCCTAGCATTGAAATCACCCGATAAATTGAGTGATCGCGATGCTGTCTATAGCATCAATGATTGGTAAAGTGATTGCCTGTGATTCTCATTGAGTAACATTTTGATTATATTTTATTAATTATAATATTAATTATAAATATTTCTTATTTAAACACGAATGAAATGAAGTTCAATACTATCTGTTTAAATACACAAGTGCAATGTAATAAAAGAAATATGCAAGAACTTAATAACAAGTTTATTGCTTTCTTATATAAAACTATTTTATATTTCGAGAATATTATAATTTTGAAAGGAACTTCGACATTATACACGCAATACACACGTGTACTTTTTGTATCTACGAGTTAAGTAAAAAGAATAATGTCAAAGATCTAATAATTTATCTTCAACAAATTTCTTGAAAGAAGATAAATTATTAAATCTTTGACATTGTTCCTTTTAACATATAAATACAACTTATAAATACAAAATGTGTATTGTATGTTAATTAAAGAAAGAAATAACGTTAATTAAAGAAAGAAAATTATATTTTCAAAATATAAATTACAAATGGTTTTTTATTTTATATACCAGTACTCAATATTTTGATATTTTACTGGTCTTAGAAAAATATCGAATTTTATTAATACATATTTACAATTGTGATTTTTTGATTTCAATACGTAGGAATTAATTCAGAAAATCTGTTTCCAAGCGTTTCTTATTTTTTTTTTTTTTTTCTTTTTTAAGACATTTTCATTCACACGAAAGTAATAGACGAGTTACGAAGGAGATAAATAGGAATCCACTTCAAAGTGCCGACAGCTTGAGCCAAGTGACGCTTCGATGTTTGAAAGAGACGCATGAAACGTGCACCACTGCGACGGACAGAATGAGATTCGTGCTCGATGCAGAACGATCGGGAAGGTGAGCTTTCACTTTCCTCGAGTGGCTTGCACAAGCGACCATGGTCAGGGCGTATGACATTTGGTACGAAAAACTCGTCGAAGCATAAAGCGCCGAATATTCAACTAATAAGAGCACGAAAAAGTTACGCGTATTTGGAAACTAAGAAAGGGAAAGAGAAAGAATATGGAGAAGACGCTTTATCGATTAAGCTCCGGCAACCCCTTTTTCTCTTACCTGTATAAATGGTATCTACCGTCAAAATGACGGCGATAATGGCAATCCCCTACGAACTATCCATATAATTGTATCTGGCGCCATACATTTGCAAATTCTTTGCAACTGCTAAGTCTGACATGAGAATTCCCGACTCTCTCGAAAAACGTATCCTCGTGTTGCACGTCACAATAATCATGCAAAAATATATATATGTGCCTTCACTATTTAAACAGTTACACTATTACATTCATTCGGAATTGCAGCAAGCTGAAAAAGCCGCGGATTTATTCTCCATTGACGGTCATGAAAACAACCCCACAACATCCAGACGCACGACGCGTCCAGCGGATACTAAACAAAATGGCGCGTACCATCGTCCATGGCTTCGACACCAGAGTGCGCCTGTTTTCTATGTGAGTGTGTAAGGACGACGGTTCTTTGTATCTAGCAGAGGGGGACAAAGTACCGAACAGGTTCATCTATTCAAACCACGCCTCTTGGTATTCGAGTCGCGTACACGAATACTACTGTGTGCTGTGCTACGTTCTGTGTGCGCAGGTTTACAGAGACGCATATATGCTTTTTAACAAAAATTTCTATTAATCGAGCGTATCTAAATTACTCTGTTTTGATGCTTGTTTTGTTTGTTTTAATGACTTCAATTATCTTATTGTTAAATATGATTTAATAAAATACAATGTAGATGTCAATGTTATTTATTAGAAATATCTTTACAACTAATGATGTGTTTATATGTTTAACAGAAGAGATGCGTCCCTGCATATGTTAGATGGCGCCACCATTCTGTGTACTGCTTCCTTCAACCCCGTACTGTGAAAAATCGCCAACTTAATGCTTTGGAAAACTATTTTCCTGATTTTATGAAAGAAGAAGAATAAATCTTATAAATTTTATGTTGATTATATAGATCTTGAGACGTATGAAATTAATTCATATCCAGAAACTTTGTCTTTTTCAAAGTAATGTATACTGTTGTCTGATTTAGAAGATTAGTAATGAAAAATATTTAATCTTGAAGGTGCTCAATAGTCAGGACATGCGGGATATGAAGGGACAGCAAACAAGTTTCCGACAATCGTGGTAGCTGTACCTGTAACGCTTGACCGATGCTAAAGAACGGTGTAGTAGTGCATCTGTCATTGTTTATACAATATTCTTTAACACTATAGGTTCTTTCCTTTTTTTCTATGACGCATCTAAAACTAAAACTTTGAAATATCTTAGGTAGTAATAGCAGAGCATTTTATTTAAAAATTTCAAAACATATATTGATATAAAAATCATAAAAAATACTTGAATATGTTTACATCCTATAACATATTACATTTACATTTGTATAAAATAATCTGAAAGAATTAAATCATTTGATATATTAGTTAATAAAATTTCGTTTAATATATTTAAATATTTATAATTTCATTCTAAAAATTATATTACACAGTTTTATAACTCTCTAAGAGAGATGTGTAACAACAGAGATGTATGATAATGTTTTCAACTTCGATTTTTCTTGGATGAATAGAAGAGGGGAAAAAGATGACCGCATTTCTTGGAAGTATTTTCGTTATTTCTTGGAAATGGTCAGAAATGGTTTCATTCTATGTTACTATGTTCGATGGATTCGGGCGCCCCTTTGCACAGGCGTAGAATATACCTTCCTATTACTCACATCATAAGAGGGATGTAGTAGAGAGACAATGATTTTTTATTTTATTCTATTCTCTCCAAATAAAAACCATTTTTAGTTTATTACTGTTTGTCTTTTCTATGTCAAATTTCTTTTTATCTTCGTTTGTTTCTTATTTTATCTTTCTTATCTTTGCATCTCTCGACGGCATACATATATGTACGTAATATTGAAAGTTGGTCGATTTTCTTGCGACGTCATAATTACCCTTTACGTGTTCTTAACTCTACGTATGCAATATATTTGAATTCTTCGTTTGTTTTTATGACACAAATAAATATTTATATACATAAAAAGTTTCAAAAAGCTTACCTTTTTATTTATTATATTTAAATTACGCAATTTAATTATAATCTATTATTGCTTTGCATGAGGAACCAATTCTTTGTAGTTTTTCACAATATTTTCAAGGATTGCAAATGCTTGTAGAAAATCATCATCTTCTAAGCCAAATTGTCTGTATAGATGTAAAAATGCAGAATGAACATAAGACTTCCAAGCTTTATTTAACAATATGTCTAAAGAATAAGAAATTTGGGAATTATTAGTTATTAATGCAAGAAATTTATCACGGTTTAAAAATTTTCGGTTTTGATGTAAATGAGTAAACCAATCAGTCATATTCCAGTTTACGTATAAATCTTTTTCTTTAAATATATTTGTCATTATAGGATCTTGCTCTGATATTAGTCCACGTGTTATTAAAATATTTGATACTGAACAAGCATATGTATAGTGTTCTGTGTTGCGTAATGGCTTAGATGGCATTTTTAGTTCAGCATTAGTCAACTGTAAATTTAAGTTTGATATTCTAAGTGTTCGCTTTAAGTGATGTATATATGAATTCCAATTACATATAGGCTCATAGTTTGCAGATGTTGCAGATATATGTGGACTACTTTTGATTGTTACTATTTTATATGAAGGATGACATGCTATCTGAGATAATAATGAATTTATGTTATGGTTTGTATGATCTACTGGTTGGAACGCAGCTAGTAACTTTTCTGAAATAACTTTATTCATATCTCGTAAATTTGTAGGTGATTTCTTTAATGAATTGGTACATATATTATATATTTGTTCATTTTCAATTAAAATATTAATATCACTTTCGTTGTAAAGTTTTGCTAAAGTTAATAGTGTATTATAATTTTGTGTACATACTTCACCAAATGAAAATGGTAATATTGTTGTGTTAATTATGGATCTTTTACCATATTCTTTACGTAATAGTTTTGTAATATAACTTCCAATGCCAGATCCTGTTCCTCCTGCAGAACTTAATAATAAAAGAAATCCATCGAAGTAATCTAATTTTTCTATTTCTTGTCTTATGCAATTTAATATCACATCGCTTAATTCATATCCTTTTATCAAATAACCAAATGCCCAATTATTTGCACAACCTCCTTCAGCTTGACAAATTACATTCTTTGTTGAATATGTCCATGAAGTATTTTTGTCATTATAAATTTTATTTATTACTTTTTGTTCTGTATCTACAAGAACTGCTCTTGCTAAACGTTCATTGTTTTTAGAAATACCACTAAACCATTTATTGAATGTCTCTTCTGAATACTGATAATTAGTGTTATACGATACACCCGTATTTGTGCATTCCAAATCAGATGATATTTCTGAGAATAAAGTATGTCCTAGTTGATTTCCACATTGTCCAAATTGTATAGTAAGCATTATTCAAGTATATTTACTCAATTGACTTAATTACTTTATTATGTTACTCAAACACAAAAATATGTTTTCTTTATTTTGTTCGATTAACATGCATTTGATGTACGAAGAAATATAATTTGATTGAGATCATTTATATCTAAAGATATAAGTTATTACATAGAAAAGTAGGTTAAGTATTAAGTATTAAGTATTAATATTTATATATTTGAGAATAATTTCTTTTGAATACGGTCACACAATGTAGTTTGAAACTTTATTGAGAAAAAACAAATTTAAGTTTAATCATTGACTAACTTTGACAGACTGGACATCTAATGTTTTTTTAGACTCTAAGACACGAAGCCCCATATAATGTCAGGTCTCTCTTATTCTTAGTCAATGATTGTATGCAATGTCTGTAGCAATCTGTAATCATGTATGTACCTCGTCTGTGGTTGGATTATAGCAGAATTTCTACATTATCAATTAAAGGTATATCTGTAAGTAATTTACCAAGTTACCGCAAGATGATGCAATCATAACGTGCGATAAATTTATTATCGTATTTATTTATTATGATATCTTCGTAAATATTATGTTGAATTTAAATATCTATGTGTACAATATAAATAAATCGTAAAAAATTTCTATTATATACCACTTCATTTATTCATTTTTTCTAAATGTTGTTTATACATATTAGATTTTCATTCATAAAGAAAAAGGAAGGATAAAATTATTAACTTCTATCGAGGAACTTTCACGATATCGTTAATATAAGCAGTAAAATATATAAACAATTTTATACGAAGTATGCGTTTGTGAATAATGTTATTCAATTATTTAATTATTTAATGTTTTGCTTATACAAAGCTTACTTACCAGCTATAATGTATTATTTCTAAGGAGGTATATAATTAATAATTTTTGCATATTAATTACTTTTATTAGAAATGTAGTTTATCTCAGCTTGAAAACAATTTTGTTCTTTTTTTATGATAACATATGGTTATCGCAATGTTCCAGGAATAATAATTTCCTTTTATGAAGAAAAATCAATGATGATTATTCTACTTATATAAAATAATACCCAGTATAAAATAATTAAATATTTTATTACTAATATTAATGTTCTAATATCAATTAAGATTTGTAATTTTTAGTTTAAAGTCAATAATCAAAAACTAATAGAAATGTCTTTAGCGGACAGTAGATTTTATCACGTTGTGTAACTCGTGCGTTAACTCGTGCGTTAATTTATAAAATAATAAAAGATTGCTATACAACTTTGATTTGAAGTATCGTTATTATGCAAACAAAATATAAAATAAGAAAATACAATTGGATTCATTGATTGCTATTAGAAAAAAAATTGCCATAAAGAAAAATTGTCATCTGCGATTACTATTATAATGACTTGTAATTTGATGACAATATACTCGAACGTGGTACATGCTAGAATTTCTAGTTGCACACGATGAAATACAGACGAAGAGTGGGATTGCCGACAATTTTGTGCCTCGTTCTACACACTCTCGACAGTTCGTCATGACGATTAATCACAGATAGATAATAACGCTGAATCTCATTTCATCAATTCATTTTAGTTTTCATTGTTTGAGACCTCATATAGTGAGTTGTTGTGGAACGCTAAAAGTACTGATTTATTCGTACTAACAATAAGTTAACTAACAATAAGCATCTTTTTAAATCTTTCTTTAGTTTCATTTTGACGTGTTGAAGATTTCCTTCTTTAATCGTGTGTCAGCCGCGTCCTTCGTGAAACTCGTACGTCACGGAGCTGTGACGCGAGTTGTGAAACGATGTGAAACGAAGCGACATGATGTTAATATTTCCCGTATCGTTTATGAATTCCTGTGATGCGTCGTGGCACATTTAGTATTTCTTTTATGTGACATACTTCTTACGGGGAACGTGGAACACGTAGGAACGAATTTATCCGTGTTATAATTCCAATACCAATTATGATTCTGTGGAAACCCGTGGCATTACCGCTCTGACTCTACAGTAGATAGTAATAATTATGAAATTGGCATTTATTTTACAAATGTTTTCATGATTATAAATTTTACGTATCGCGTGTGTATATGGTGTAGTGGATGGTATGCTAGTAATCGTTAATCAGAAGCACAGACAAAGTGACTGACAAAATTATAACAGAAACGATGATTTGTGCGAGGTAATTCCTTTATGAGATTCATTTGATATATATTGGAAATTAAAATTGGATATCATTGGAAATCATTTTTATCATCTTCTGTATCTTCAAATCTTCTATCTGTATTTCCAAATTTGTATCTCTTCTTGTTATAATTTCTTTGTAAGTATGTATTTTTCTTTTTTCGATATTTTCCAATTCTTTGGTTTGTCGTATTCAGACTGCGTAAATTTTATAGTATACATTGATCTTCGCCCTATTAGTGCGATTAACGCCATTCCATGTATAATATACGATAAGCCATTTAACTAGTAACAAATTGTCAAATCAGAGCAACAGAATTAGGACAATAATATAATTGGTTTGTTAAATTTGTTAAATAAAAAAAATAATGTGTGTATATTCTACGAGTGATTAATGATATTTTTTTGAAATTTCATAAAAATAAAATTTAATACTCTCGTAGACTATACATTGTACAATGTGTTATAAAAGATTTTATAAAAGAATTATTATTTATAGAAATTATTATTATTTATAACGTCCAATCATTTATAAAATACATGTAATGTTTGTCAAACGATATATCTAGTAATCAGGATATATATATATATATTTAATTGTACGCGTTATAATATTAAATCATATTTCGATGTAAATATATTAAATCATATTTCAATGTTTTCAAATTTATCAAAAATACATATATTATTATTAAATTCTATTTAATATCACTAAACTTTATTTCATTTAATTGTTATTTCATTTCCCAATTTAAATTCGTCATTAATCAAATATTGTATAAATATAAACGTTATTAACTTCATCAATTAGGCATTCTTCATTCATACGGTACTATCTTATTGAAGATTCGTCAACATTAAAAAAATTATTTCATTTACATATGTAAATTATCATCAGTCATAATATACATACGAATTTTAGGAGAGTGTTAAACAGACATTTTCTTTCTGCAGTCCATGGGTATGGTAACATTGGTGCAGCAGCATGAACAAACATCAGATGAAAATCAATATCTAAAAGATCGGAATCAAATAAACGACGCCTCTATTGAAAATCGTGATAACAAGAATTGTCGTGGTGAGATAGTGCATTCTTCCATTGACACTGCGATCAGCGTTGCCAGAAATGGCAGTCTTGCCGGTTCCTCTACGCAGTGCAGTAACATAGAAGATGACAGTGAAGACGACGAAACGGATATTGATGAAGGAGATTGGGTACCAGATTTACCTGTACCAACGGTGTTTCAACACCAAGAAGTAATTACCACGGATGGCAATGTGGTGCTTCCAAATGCAGATGTCTCGAATTTCGGTGATGTGCGCGTAAAAAATTCGACTAACGTGCATCTTGGTAACAAGACCTTTTATAAGGGTCCGGTAACAATAAAGCAGTTTGTTTACACGAATCCGACCTCGATACAAGAATCTGATACGGTGAAGAGCGATAATGTTCAAACATCGAATGCAAGTACGTTTGATTTGTCAACTGCTAAAGAAAATTCGTCTGCGAACAACTCGATCTTATCACAACGTCCTGATCTCGATAACGGTAATTTTTTTAGTGTATGTATCTTCAGTAGCTATTGTTTATTTAGGTTTTCGTAGATATTCTTTTGAAGATTCATGTTGTAACGGAGATAAAATCCATTAGGAATCCCCGTTCGGTTTGGATTAGTATTGATTAGATATTGAAATTAAAAGGAAAGTTAGTTTATGTAATCTTTCTTGTTTCTCAGGAATTGAATGGATTTTGAGTACACTGATACTGTAGTTATTTTCGTATTCTGAAAATTATTTACATATATAGTTAATTATTTTAAATAATTTTATTTTAGATACAACTAAATAGCATAAAGGTATTATTTATATGTTTTAATCTATGCTAATAATAAGTATTTTTTAAATACGCTATCTACAAATTTTGATCTTTGATTTAACTTACAAAGAGTAGACTTTTTTGATATATAAATAAAGTTGTTTCTATCATAAATGCATGGAGTTTTTCGTCAATAATTTGCCGCTCAATTCTGACGTTGCGCAGTTAAATAAAAATGATAAGAACAGCAGGAAATAATGATATTTTAGAATCTGTGTGACGAATTGTGTTGATAAAATATGTTGGTTCCAAGAATTAGCGGGGATAAGTTTGAACGATCTTGGGGGCGGCATTTTTCTGTTCACTTTACTTATTTGTCAGTTTCAAACTAGTTGCAGTTGAGTTTCGATAATTTAGTGTTCCTTTCGTTGTTAATAAAATGATTAAGAAACCAAACTTTTATGCCAGAGTAAATGGTATGTGCTTACAATAGATGTAATCTATTAACCAATATATATAATCTATACATACATTAAAATTTTCAATTTATTAATTTTTAAAATATTTTTATTCTGGCATAGATTGGCCAAACAGTGACTGCTGTGAAATTAATACAATACCTTATTATAGAACAAAAAGTGTTGGTGATAGATGTAAGAAATTTTTAAAAAGGAATTCATATAAAAAATTAGCTGTATAACATAAATATATCAAAAATAATATTAGTAATATGATAATTTATTTTTTCTAATAATATTTTTATGTTATTTTAGTAATAAAACGGTTATGGACCTGGCAGTGTGCAGCGTTTTTATGTATATTAGCTTTAGTTCTTTTGGTATCTGTTGGTGTCATTGCCAATGTATATCTTATACGCAATTCTACTATTCCATCAACTCCAATTTTTCCGCAAATTCCAGATTCTGGATTGGGAGGTAATATATTCATAACCTCGATCAATTTATATATTAATGATAATCGGAAACATCTGTAATTGAATTGTTGTTTGGAATTAATTCATTTATCAAATTGCAGATAAAGTAAAAAATGTTACTTTCATTGAACGAAATCAGTGGGGTGCTCAACCACCTACCACAAATTTAATAAAGATGAATCTTCCAGTACCGTATGTGATTATTAGTCATACGGTAACTAATTTTTGTGAAACACAAGCAGAATGTATATTCCGCGTTCGAACTATACAGACATTTCACATAGAATCTAAAAAGTGGTCAGATATTGGTTATAATTTTCTCGTTGGTGGCGATGGATACGTATATGTTGGTCGCAGTTGGGATTACATGGGTGCTCATGCTTTTGGATTCAATAACAGAAGCATAGGTATTTCTTTTATCGGGACGTTCAACACCGTAGTGCCACCTAAAAGTCAACTATATGCTGCACAACGAATTATCGAATTGGGCGTAGAAAATGGTAAAATTGCGCGGGATTATAAATTATTAGGACATCGACAAGTCTCTTCGACTTTAAGTCCGGGCGATGCGCTATACAGTGTTATTCAAACTTGGCCCCATTGGTCAACACCATAAAATATATTTTTCCTTATATAATACACAGTGATATCTCGAATTTATTAGTTTATGCTTAGTTTTTGAAATTCAGATGGATATTTGTATAAGTTTCGAATAATACGACTCTGTTTGCATTCATGTCTTGTAATAATTTAATATATAATTTTACTGATAAAATTTAAACTGTGACATTTTATACAATTTTATTATAAATTAATCTGCATATATTTAAATTAATAATAAATCTAATATAATGTTAAATAAAGTATGAAAGTATGAGTCACTATCTGAATTGGAAAAACATTTAATATCTCATTTCACATTTTCTACTGTAAATATACGTATATTTTTTTTCGTAAATTGTATTTGTAAGTGTATTAAAGAAAATAATGTATATACTGCGAAAATAAAGAATTACATAAAAAAATACAAAAAAAATGATGTTAAATTTTTTATTTTTTTTATACTTATTATATATCATCAAGTTTTAACGTTTATATAAACTTTATATGGGAGGATTTATTCTACAATTCATTATTACATTAAATAAATAATACAAGATTGGTTATATTGCAAAAACTGAGATAGCAATTGAATTTTGATTTTCCATTGCCAGAGGGCGCTGTAATCTCTGTATCATAAATCGTTAAGTCTTATTTACAATTTTGACATGACTTGCGGAACACAGAAAAGACGCAAATGTTTAAAAAATGATCGATTATGGAACACATATTGCTTAAAGTAACTGTTACTAACAGTATCCTTAAAGGAAGTAAATGTATAGAGCTCTCAGGGATCGAACATTTTTATACATGTTTATAATTTTTCAATTTATATACCAATATGATGTCGTTAAAAAAGCGAATCGTGTACGATTTTATAGTTTCGATGATAGCCATTTTGGCGGGTGACGTGTTTGCATGCCGAGTATTGACAGCCATAACATAAATGACCGACGTTGCATGTAATATGGCGATAATTGCTTTTCCGATGTACAGAAAGCAAAGGATACGGTAATTTGTGATTGAATTAGAAAAGGATTGATACAATTTTTCGCAATGGTGAGAAATAACGATGAATTTGAGTATTGGCGGATAATAAACAGAAGAAAGGCCGCGTATAATTTTCAGTTGCGCTAGGGGAGGGGGGCAATGCACCATGGGAACAATTTGCGACAGGCGCATGCGCAGATCAGTTTACAGTTGGAGCTTCAAAGAAAATGGCGTCAGCTAAGTTTCTGGAGGAAGCTCTGAGCACGGACGTCGATGAATCTGCAGTGAACGCGATAGTGGGCTCCCTTGAAACACAATTAGTGACATCGACGCCGGCTGTCTCTGGCCATCAAGTAAGTTCTGCATCAGTTAGCCAGCAGAATCATCAGGTGAACAGTGGTATTTCCAACGGGGGCACCATTACCGCGGTTCAACCACAGAAACATGGGGTTTCAAACGGCGGCAGTGCTACTACAGTAAATAGTCTCATGAATCAAGAAGTTACGAAGTCCATTACCACGAGTACTCTCCTTCCCGTAAACGTGGTTACCTCAAACACAGTGGCGCCACAGGTTACTACACAACAGCAGCAACAGCATACACAGCCAGCAGTTCCCCCTGCTGCTTATATCAATCAAGTTACGACAAATCAGGTGACCAGCAACCAAACAACAAATATTCCAAGCCTTACTAAGACACATGAACCTGTTAAAATAATTTATCCGACTGTTGGTCAAGTAATAGCAACCACAGGGGTAGTTAATGCAAATAATAAACTCTCTTTTCCTGCACAAACTGTCGGACAACTAGCCAATGGCACTTTGGGAATAACATCGCAAGCAGTGTTACAGACAACATCAAACGTTGTTTCTAATGTTGGTTCTGTCAGTGAAACAGGCAGTCAAACAGTTGCTAGTGTAAATAAGCCAACAGGTACAGCTTTGGTGATAAAGACTAGTGTAGCACCCAGTGGCATGGTTTCCGTTCCAATGTCTGTTCCTGTTTCTGTGGCTGGCAATGCAGTCAGCACAGCACTACAGGGTAAAGCTGGTGTTACATCTACGATAGTACCCAGCAATGTGCAAATTCTTAATGTTAATGCAATGCGTCCTGGCACACCAGTGACGGGGCAACAAGCAGGGAAACAGGTTGCACCTAGGGTAGTGATTGGTCAACACATGCTTGGGACAAGACCTGGAGCTCCAGGGGTAAGATATCTATATAGTTTATAAACAAACATGTGTAAAGGTCGTTTGATTAGCTTACGTAAGATTATGTATGTTGATTTTATTATTCTTTTTTAAGAGTAATATATAGTATTCTATTCAAATATATATATATATATTTTGTAAATTTTGTTTTATTTTTGTTTGTTAAAATTTCATTTAAAAAATTTTAGATAACATTACAAACATTGCATGGTCTTCAACCTGGAACTCAGGGTCATATACTATTAAAAACAGAAAGTGGACAGTATCAGTTACTAAGGGTAGGGCCACCTCCAACAGCAGGTACCCCTGCTGGTACTGCAGTTACACCAAATAGTATAGCGGGAAATGCAGTGGTTGCTGCACCATCTCCAGGCACTACCTATCGTTTAGCCTCAGTGCCGGCTGTAAGTAGGCTGAATACACAGTTCACTGGTCCACCACTCGCCACCTTAAGAAAATCTGTTCAGGTGACGCATTCTTATACCTCTTACAAGACTCGATGTAGTGCAGTAGTAAATTTATAGTTTGTGCCATTAGTTGGAATGGTGTTATTGGTAAGGCTATGTATTATGTTTATATTCTTTTATTCTTTTTCTTTGTATTATTTTAGTCATATAAAATTTTTCTAAAAATATGACTAATTCTACAAATATCATATTGACATGTACGAAAAAAATTTTTGTATTTATATATTATTGATTTAAGGATTTATCAAAACTTCCATTTGTTATAAGATTGAGAAGTTTTATGTAGTATACAGAAAGTTTTGTTTTTTTTTATTGGCTTATTTGCTGGGATGCCTTTTTTGTAGAACTTTTACATTTTTAAAATTCAATGCTGTTATCATGTGTATACATTGCATGTTATATTGGTTAAGGGTATCTTTATTTTTGGACTTTTGAAGAAAAGATAAATGAATTTATATATTTATTATAATTTAAAATAATACTTTTTTCATATACAAATAAAAAGGATTTATCAAAATAGAATTTTGTACAAAATTTTAGAAAGTATTTTCAACTATATATGAATATTTTCATGTTCAGTTTTTATTTATATTCAATGTAATTTATAAGCTATTATTGTAACAAATAAATATAAAGGTAATGTGTACTAATTTTCTATTAAGTTTGTATATAAAAAATTATATTTTAATAAATTGGTTTGATAAAATATTAGTTTTTGATAAAATATTTCTTTTAAAAACATGTAAAATATTCATAAAATAATACACATATAAAAATAAGTATGAAAAATAAGATCAAGTATTTGTGTACAACTAAAGAATACTATTACTATATTATGTTAAAAGAAATTACGAGTCTGTACAAGGTACAAGTGCGTCTTTAATATACAATGCAATTTTAATTAATATTATATCAAGTCATATATCTATTGATGTATTTATTAATGTTTGATTTCTTGAAATAATGAAAATAGTTGGTTAAACAGGGATAAAAATGTAGACTGTTTGAAGAATTTGAAATTCAGCATGCGTATAGAAAAAATATGTGTAGATTATAATTGTAGAAATAAGAAAAGGAAAATGTGATGCTATGAACATTTCTACAAACTTAAAAATGAAAGCATGTTTTATATACAATATTATTATTTGTAATATAAATTGCTATGCATATTTTTATTTTTTGCAATGTTGTAAACTGCTTTTACTTTTAAATAATGCAGTTTTATAATTCATATAAAATTTTAAAAAGGTTATATATTTATAAATATTATTTAAGAAAAAGTGCAAATATTTATTAATTTTTTAAATGCAGAATTTTTAAATAAAATTTCTAGAACTTTAAATGTAGAACATTTCATAACATTTGTTTATTTATACAGACTGTTGCTGCAACTATAACAACAGCAACTACTACTCCAGCAACAGTAACTGCTCCTGCCTCAAGTACACCTACCCCACCTGTCACTACCGTTCAAACAGTTCAGACACCCACACCGGTATGTATTATATGCAATTAAGAAAGTTAGAAATATATGTATCAGTTGTAAAATTTAGCTAATGATTTTATTTTAAGTTGATTATATCATGTCTCCCAATTTTAGCGTCAAACTACAGATAATACCAAAGAAAAGTGCCGTAAATTTTTAGCGAACTTGTTAGAATTGTCTAGTCGAGAACCTAAAGCAGTCGAACGAAATGTTCGAACTTTAATACAAGAATTAATTGATACTAAAGTTGAACCTGAAGAGTTCTGTGATAGACTTGAAAGATTATTGAATGCATCACCTCAACCATGCCTGATTGGATTTCTCAAGAAAAGTTTACCACTTTTACGGCAATCTCTTGTAACGAAAGAATTGGTCATAGAGGGGATAAAAGCTCCTCCAGTCAATGTTGTTTTTCCTGTATCATCTGCTACTTCTGTAGTAACGCAGGTAAGTCTCGTATAAATGTATAGATAACTACATATAATACGCACCGATTGCAAAAATATTGTAGTTTATTGTAACATTCCTATATGATGCCATTGTATGCTTATGATGCCATCATTCGTGGTATTTGAGTATTACTCATCAATAAAATAGTTTTCGATTTAAAATAGAAAAAAAGAGAGTAAAATTTTACAAATTCTTCATAGATAGCTCAGTTGAAATGTAAAAGATATGAAATTTAGATATACAGATCAAATTTATAAATTAATATAGAACTTAAAAATAATTTTTTAATGTACCTATCAGTAAGTTTATTATGTATATTATTGTGTACAAAGCATTAATGATTTTTACTATCACTAAATATAGTTAATGTAGTATTTTTATATCATGTACTATATTTATATCATTTGTTAAATTATAATTTGGTTATACTGCTTATTAATGTATTAATGTATTTTATAATATAATGTAGCAGAATCAACTTAGACCAACTGTTGCTGTGACAGCTGCAACAGTTCCTGTAACTGCAGTTACTGCAACTACACAAGTAAGAGTAATGACTCCACTACCTGCAGCTACAACCACAATCCCACGACCTGCTCAGCCAGTTCAACAGAGGCTGGTAAGATATAAGAAAAAGTTCAATTTTATTGCATTTATTAGATATATTTGAATTGTAAATATATTATGCTGTACATATAAGCTGTGCAATTTAATCTCCATAATAGAAACAAACTAATGTTTTGACTCGTGATTGTTAGTAATCAATATATTTTTTGTTTATGATTATTAGTTTCTATAAAACATTTTTATTTGTTATTCTTTTTATAATTTGTATAAATGATTGGTCGGTCATTTTTATGCCTTTGTATTTAAAAATTGTAAATTAAACATATTTAATTGACCATTTATATGTTAAGCTTCACGAATATTATCAGATTAGATTAAGAATTGTTATTCAATTTTTTAGATACGACCTGTTACAACAGTAGTTCGCAGTCCTACACCATATACTGTGAAATCAACGGTAGCGGTAACTGGAATTCGACCTACTGTGCCCACAGTTCAAAAACCACCTATCGTAACAACTGTTGTTAAAACAGTTCCAACTACAACGCAAGGCAAAACAGTGAATACAATCACTACTGTTAACAAAACCATAGTGCCTTCTTCTGTTCCAAAGCCAATTACTAAAGAAAAAGAGAAAAAGACATTTTCGTCTGCAGGATACACGTAAGCTATTTTTTTTACTTTGTTTATCGTATTATTATATTATTAATATTTATTTATTGTATTATTATATTATTAATATTTATTGTATTATTATATTATTAATATTTATTTATTGTATATGTATAAATAGGGGAGATGATGACATTAACGATGTCGCAGCAATGGGTGGTGTTAATCTTGCCGAAGAATCACAAAGGATTCTCGGTTCCACAGAATTTGTTGGAACACAAATCAGATCTTGTAAAGATGAAGTATTTCTTCATATGACACCATTACAACAAAGAATTAAGCAAATTGGTAATTATTTCTATTAATTGTTTACCATGTTATATAATATGGCATATATATATATATATATTTAATTAAATAACATAAATTTATTTTTTAGCTTCTAATTATGGATTAGAAGAACCTAATCAAGAAGTTGCCACGTTAATATCTCATGCTGCACAAGAAAGGTTAAAGAATTTAGTAGAAAAATTAGCAGTAATTGCAGAACACAGGGCAGATTTGATAAAGGTAAAATTCAGCGATGACAAATTCAATCAAAATTTAATTCTATATCAATTATTAGTTATTCGAATCGAATATTTTGAAAATAAATAATATCGTATATAATGGCACAGGTGGATCCGCGTTATGAAGTAACACAGGATGTTAGGGCACAATTAAAGTTTTTAGAAGATTTGGATAAAGTGGAACGTAGAAGACACGAAGAACAAGAAAGAGAATTACTTTTACGAGCAGCAAAAAGCCGTGCAAAAACCGAAGATCCAGAACAAGCCAAGTTAAAGGCAAAAGCTAAAGAGGTACTTTCATGAATATATAAATTTAAAAAATATGTAAGAAATAAATAAATATAACATGAAACTTCATGTAGATGCAACGTGCAGAAATGGAAGAATTAAGGCAAAGAGAAGCGAACCTGACAGCTTTGAGAGCAATTGGTCAACGTAAAAGGCCTAAACTTGATACAGGAGTGTCTACCAGTAGTCCAGGCAATAATTCCGGCTTAAATGCTTCAGTGACTGGAATTAACAGACAAATGCCAATGAAACCACGTTTAAAGAAAGTGAATTTTAGGGACCTATTATTCCTTCTCGAACAAGAAAAAGAAACGTGTAGGAGCACAATGTTGTATAAATCATACTTGAAGTGATGTTCTGTAAAGGGCAGGAACTTAAGTGACCCGCCCGATATCTGGCGCCCTATCTGCATGGTCTTGTGTGAGCTGGCCTCAATGGACCTTGAATCGTGTAACGTTAGTGTACATTGCATTGTACAGTGTTTCATAAATTACATACAATGAAATTCATTACGGATCACATCGGGATTCCATATACATTCAAAATAAGATTATTTCTATCATGTCGATAAGCTTCCCTACTGTAAATGACTGAAGATTTTTTAAATGTAATATAATAGATTGTTCTTTATTTTTCAACACAAAATTACATTGGAAAGAGCAATGTGTATGAGCACATGCTTGATCAGTCTTAGGTAGTCTCTTTATGGCAAGAATGTTGTATGATCATATGTAAGTATTGTTATATGATGCGCGTATGTATGGTGAACGAATGAATGTACATTGTCATTTACGTATATGCCTGCTGCATTGTAACACTTGACCTATACTTTTGGACACTGTAGCGCTAGTGTAAAGAGTGCAGGTTTTGTTAACATAGTAAATTGTATTTTTGCAAATTGTAATGTAATAATATACTGTGAGCACACTGTCCAAAAAGTATGGAATAATTTGTACAATACCTTACACATAAATACTAAATAGTGATAATTTCAATGTTGGTACAACAAAATATAGCTACTCTCCACCACAAGATGGAATTGTTATCAGTATATTATGTTGTAATCTACATTTTCAGTGTTTATAAAAGAATTAGCTGTTACGTTTTTTATTAAAGAAATATTTACAAAAGTAAGAATTACGAATATTTCTTCGATTGACGTTAATTTAATCATTTATATTTCCTCTTTGGAATTAGTACAGTTTTTGCTAATGTTTAGAGAAAAGTGTGCTTCACATAATCGATTGAAAAATATTCAAAGCGTGTACCTGATTTATAATGTAAAAGAATCTGCTGCAGATGTACGTGGGTGCCTATTACAGAATAATTAAAAAGATATTAATCTTTCCTAACTTGTTCATCACGTGAGCGTCTTATACTACACGTGCCCGAAATAGATTTCCATGCAACATAAAAAAAAAAGAAAAAAAAAATAAGTCATCGTCTCATACGCAGAAACATCGATACATATATATATATATGTTATATATATATATATATATATATATATATACACACAAACATATATGCGTGTACGCATGCGTCATTTATTGCGTTTAGATTTGATTTGATAGTATAACATCAATTTTTTATAGTAGCCTTCGTTGTAAAAACATTTCCAATCTTAAATGATCATTTGTGTTCATTCTTACAGATTTACATACAGAACATAGAGAGATTGAATTTTTGTCTCAAATATGTTAAATATTATACACTGATAGTGACACCAGAAATCATCGATTTTTATAAGCTGTAATATAAATTTGATATAAGTTTGTTGAGGCAATAATAGAAGTTTTTCTATTGTACTGCCATAGTTTGGAGTTGCAGAATGATAACATGATACGAGGTATACTATTTATTTTTCTTAGCAATTTGCCTGAGATAGTTATTTCAGATTATCTAACTACAAATGAGAATTATAAAAAGAAAGCAGTATCCTGGTAATCTGGATTAACTGTGAATCCTCGATTTTCGTGCTTCCATCATTTTTTGGACTGCACGATAATATTTCCTAACCGGCATTCATAAAGAAACAATAGTAAAATATATTGCAAAAGCACGTACACCTGTGAGTCTTCTAGTGTAAATAATGAGAAAATGAAAAGCGACGTAACGTTTCAATTACAATTACGTGAAGTAATTGCTTCAACGGTTCAATATCGATTTAAAATATAATACGCGCACAAGACTGACGAATTGTGTAAAAGAAGTTAAGTTAAATTGAACTATTAACTTTGACTATCCATAGCGCTGATTAATTATGAGATGAATCAGTACAAAAAAGAGAAAGAGAAAAAAGGAGATGAAATTATTTAAAATGTCATAGGTGCAAGGATATATAATTGCAATATTGATCTCAGCTATATAATTCTATTTGTTATTGCGTGCACTAAGAAACGATTGCCTTTTTATATATAAATATATATAATAGCAATTGATATAAGTTTTTCATTGCGAGAGCGAGCGAGCGAGCGAGCGAGAGAGAGCTTAAAATTAAAAAAACAAAAAAAAAAGAATAAAGCGGATCGTTGAAGCAAAATTATTCGAGTAATAACATGTAAATAATTCGTTTTTTAGTAGCTATATACATTTATTGGGAAAGGCGCACATACCATTACTTGTACCATACTTTTTGCCGTGCACTTCACAGTGTAAGAAATTTTTCTTAGCTGCGTGTTCCTCTGTACGATAATTGCATCATTTTTTACAAGCTCGATAAAAAAAGAAATGCAAATTTCCGAAGTTAGTTATATTATAATGTTCTCCTTACTGCCACTAGGTGGAATTATTAATATAAATATATAAATAGAGGAATGTAAAGAAACAAAAAAAAAAGAACAAAAAAAAAATACTAAAAGTACATAGCAGTTTTGGTACAGTATGATATTTTTACAAATTGTAATTGGATAAGTCGTAACCGAGAGATAATAAAACACAAGAATAAGTTTCACCAACGAGTAGCCCTTCTAATTATCTTTTTTTTTTCGTACAAAAGAAGAAAACGATTTTTATACGGGTTAAATTGAATTTCTACGAAATTCAAGAGAGATGAAATTTCTGTTTTATTATGATTCGATTTGTAGATATAATTTTCATGAAATTACACCGTTCATTCGGGCTATCAATGTACATAAAACATAATACATTTGTGATACCATTTTTACAAGGAACAAGTTAAAAAGAAAAAAAAAAAAACAAAAATAAAACGTGGCAGGAAATCGATTATGTAATACAAGAATGTTAAAAATTATTAAATTGTGCATCGTTTGTACTCTCATTTCAGGCAACGTCCCATACAAGAATGTTACTTAATGAAACTGCCAAATAATCAGCCATTTATTAAAATTAAATAACTATTGCGATCATAATTTCTATTATCTAATTGTCGAAACCAAACTCCTGGAATTTATAAGTCCGTTTAACCATCTCAATAACTTTCATTATTTAGACACACGAGATTTAATACAATACAAAAAGATATTAGGAAATAAAGGTATTATACGTATATACAGAAGATAAACAAAAATAAAATGTAAGAGAACAAAAGAGAAATAGCTCGGAATAACACGAGAGTTATTATTCCGAGATTAAAAATACGATTATATCACGATTTCATGGAATTGCGGTCATCGTGGTTAGCAGAGAGGGTTTGGTATCGTGAAAAATATCCCTCGTTCGGTGTTCATGCAGACAATAGTAACGTTGCGTCCTGGCGTATCCTCGAATTTCAAGCCCGTCTTCCATGTTGACGCCAAAGGCTACTTCGCCTCGTGTCGTGTATTGAAGGACCTGGGACTGAGGTGGCCCCAGGGCGATCCAGAAATGGAATATAATCAAGCCGTTGCTCGACAAAGACGAGAAACGTCGGGGCGGGTGGTAAAATGTGCAATGGGTAGCATGAAGAGAGAGGCAGGGAAGGTTCAGAAATGAACAATAGAGAAAGATAGAACGTGAGAAGAAAAGTGGACAATCGACAGATAGAGAAAAGGGAAGGGTGGTTGCGAAGACAGAAGAAGATCGTAAGAAGGAGACGGGGAAAAGTAAAGTTTTTGACGAGTGAAAAGAGAAACAAGATTACAGGAAGGAGAAAAAGGGAGGGAAAAATACAGAGTAGAGAATAGTCGAGAGGAAAAATGGAAGAGTTGTAGAAAAAAAAAAGAGAGGGTTGCAAAGAAAGTGACGGAAACAATAAGTTAGAATGGACGAAAAGATAAAGTGAGAAGGGAAGTAGAAGTGTAGATAGAAAGAGAGAATCAGAAACGGAGAGAGAGAGAGAGAGAGAGAGAGAGAGAGAGTTGGGAAAGAGGGTCGAAGCAGAATGTTGGGCTCTCTGCTCGGCGGGTTTGAGGGATGACAGCCCGCGGCCCATACTACCCCCAGGCATCGCGGATATTGAGTTCACGGTAACCATGGAAACGGGGCCCGAGGCAATGACGTTTGTACGCTTTATCCCTTATTCCCGCGGTTACGTGATCAACGCGGTTCCGAGCTCTTTTGCTCTCTCCTGCTTCTCCATCTCTATTTCTTTCTCATCTCTGTCTCTTTCTCCATGCGCTGCTTTATTTTTCTCTTTCTAGTCTATGCGCTACAAAGAATCTATTGTTAGGTGGATTTATAAATCTGGCTATTACCATTGTTCTCGTCTCTGTTCCTCGCTAATTAATTATCGAGGAAGGTTTTCTTTTAAATGGCTGCGAAGCTGGATGGTTCGCAAAAATGATATCGGTCGATCGTGTTCAAAACGTACATTACCGCGAACCGGTGGTGCAGTAATTTTTTACTATTGCCTTTATTTTTTGTTCTTTTTTTTTTTTTTTGTTGCTTTCAGCGTTCAAAAGTCATTGGATCAATTGAAAGCCACCGGAGCGAAAGATCAGCGCGTAGGAGGCACATGTTGCACGCAATCAGATGAAAAAGTTGAAAGCAACTGTCGCGTAATCAGTTTAGATGCTATCGAATTTTTATACCGGAACGTCACGAAAACTCCATTGTCGGACTAACGGTTTTATGGTTGTTATCCAAATGGTTGCTCCGTCAGATTTCATTCTTTCTCTCGGAACTTGATCGGAACCCGACAGTCTTCGTCGTTGTAGTTTTACGATTTTTCTTTTTCGTATAGTGACAGTGAATCGATATACTTCTCGTAAATAAATGACGTTTAAACAACATCCAGTTTTGCTCGTAATCATTTCATCCAAGTTGAAAGTTTGCTGTCAGCATCGATTGACAGAGGGGGACGTGATCCGTGTGACTAATAAGAAATCATTCGCGACTCGCGCGAAATAAATCACCATGATTTTCACGGTTTCAAGTAATAAACGTTTTATTAAATGGAATCGAAACGGTAATTATCGTAGCAAGTGTTTTATCGACGATATTAAGAAATTAATTTCCTTTTTTCGACGCGTTAACTGGGACAGTTGGTGAAGCGGAAGGTTGCAGGACGGTTCAGTGAAGCTTCAAATGAAAAGAAACCTTTTGTTAATTTTATTTATTTCTTCCGCGTTTGAAGCTCGCTTTCTGTTTAATTTATTTAATTAGAAATACAACTTGAGCCGATGAGATCAACGCGAGTTATTTCGTTGTCGAATGTTTCGGTATCGGCAATTTATATATTTATATTTATATATATTTATATAAGTATACATAGAATATTTATATTTATATATATATATCGATATAGATACACGTTTATTCGCGGTATTTACAATAATTAGTATGGCATTTAAATACATATAGGTACACTTTATTAAATAAAAGCAAAGTAAGGAGCGGCGCACCCGACGTACTTATATGCATAAGTGGGTCACGAGCGTGCGTGTTGATACCGTTCGACGACACAAAACCGCGAAGATTATGTTTCTCAGCCTGATTTTTTCACAAAGAATTGAAACGATTTTAACGGTAATTCTTGTAATCGCGAATTGTAGGTCGCACCGGCAAGTAATTTCATAACGTTATGCGCAGTCGAACATCTGTAACATAAAGACGCGTAACTCAAGGCACTCGATTCGTCAAATACGATTCGTATTTCGTCAGTATTATCGGATCAAGCTTAACGTTAAATTAACTTTGACTTTGTTACAAATACAATCCAAGAATACATTTTCCTCGTGAAATTAAACAGAATTATCTAGCGATTTCATTAATTCGCAGCAAAAGGTGCGAATCGAAGACGCGATCATTCATTTCTGTAACTGTATAGTTGAAAATTTGGATAAAAATTTAAATCTTTTTATCTCAATAAATTTATTTTAACGCTGATATTTTCAATATCAATAATTTTTAAACAATAAATATACCGCACAGCAGTGATCTATTAACAAAAAGAACTCGTAAAACGCGATGTCTCACACAATTCAAGAATTGCGAGAAGAAGTGAAATTTGATGGCTATATATATATGATGGCTTCTTGTTTAATTTTTAGAATCAATAACCAATAAATTGAGGACTAAGCAATAATCCATCGTGATATTAGAAATTTTACAAAATTGCAAAATTGGATTGAACATCCCTTTAATTCCTTCTCGTAAAACCATAATATTAAAAAAAATCAGAATTCGACAACTGTAAGTTGTGATTTGAAATGATCGGAAGTGAGTTGTTGCGTCATCACTGTTGGCCCTTGGTAGATTAAAAGATATTAAAAAAAATCAACGATCCAAAGAATATATCGGAAACCGGCTATGTAATAAGAAAAAGCAAACTGGTTCCATCATCAATTCACCAGTCATCGTGTTCCGTTGAACGAAGAATCAACGGACAACTCGCGCACGATGGTGCTCCGCCAAAACAATCGGATCGTCATCGTTCGTGATGCAGTCTTGAAGTTGTTCTCCTGGACAGTTTTACTCGGGATCGTGGTCACGTTGTATGCAACGGATCGTCCTCGAGCTGGTTTTCCGCTGATGAACGGTGTTCCGTCAAGTGTTGATGGCCTGTCGAACGAATAGATACTCCGAGAATTGTTGTCCTTCGACGCCGCCTCCGTTGCTGGCTACCACGCGGAATCCCGCGTTCAGAAGCCTGGTGATCGCCTGTACGGAGTTCAGCTTGCAGTAGCCGTTTAACGGGAACCTGATAACGTGACGAGTGTCCTGTTGGTGCCAAGCAACGCCAGATCGAGCGTCAATCACCGCCTGGGTTGTTTCCGGAAACACTTCGTCCAACAACGCTCGACCACCGGACAGCATGACCCGTTCACCTAGATCTGGACTGACGTGAAGAGCGACGCACTCGTAGTTACAATTCCCTTCGTTGGCGCGGATTTTGTCAGAGTCACGGTTGCACGGCACCGTTGTGCATCCTGTGCCGCGGTTCCCTAGTTGATTGGTTGGCGGAGGACTCGGGGACGAGGAGGACATCGTCATCGTTGTTGTGGAACCGTTTTTTATGCGCTCCTTTTTCATTTGCTCCAGCTGCCTGCACATAGCTGGAAAAGAACATAGAGATGAGTGGATGGAATAGATAGACGAGAGACGATGCGATCCGTGTTTTACGAATACGATTTGCGGCGTTTACTATTCTACATAGTAGGTTATTCTACATGTACGTTATTTTCTAATCCTCTTAGGATCGAAACTTTTTTGCATCGTTGTAGACGAATTTCTTTTTTTTTAATCGGCTGTGAATCTTTGTGTATTCATTGAGAAATTTAACGATGCATCTTATATAGCGGAAAATTTTTTACTCCATTGTTTTAATTACATTTGCAAAGTAATGGAGGAAATTGTACAAAAATTCGCAATCTATTTCTTAGTTATTAATAATCAGACTGCGAAATTTTTATGAAAAATTTTACAAGTATTCTTACGAATGAATTATTATAAATTGAGTTGACCTGGATAGAGAGTTATTTTACTTACTAAATATATATTATTTACATTATATTATTACTGATTTTATCATTATATTATTATATACAATTTTATATTTATTTTTCATAGTTTTCATAGTTTTAAAAATAAGGAAACATTTCGTCCGATTTTCCGAGTAGCAAATAACGTAAGTATCAAGACCACTTTTATCGAAAACAAATGCGTATATCATTCAGTTGCTTAATAACGTGTCAAAGTTACGATACATGCAACAACGTGAAAGGAAGTAAAAAAACCTTCGGAAAAATATTGTCTCGGTGTTCTTTTTGCTTCGGCGTTGAATTCTTGAATATTAATTAAAATATTGCCACGCTTCTGTTTGCCTTTTTCTCGTTCGTACCCGAAAGCAAAGAGACGTGATCGTGATCGAACGATACCAAGAGTCGTTGGAATTTCACGAGTCCCATGTACTTTCGCCGTGGTTTCTCGTTCATCAAGATATTGCCCATTTTAATGCAATATAATGCGATCTTTTAGCGCTGCCGGTTGTATTAGCGGTTAATGGCAAGAAAAATGATCTGAGGAGAGATTCTGCCACGCAGATAATATGATTTATCGCCGCTGATCCCATGATCCCTCGTTCCCCTATTCTTCTTCTTACAGAAGCCAGAGGAAGTTGTCCGTCCGGTGTCCGTCAAGCCGCGAAGATTTTTATACGAGATTAAGTAATACCAGCTGTCTCGTGAATTCAAATACTTTCTTTTTACATACAACTTAACGGTAAGCTTTTCCATTGGCTAATTAACTGTTTAACTTGTCTCATAGTCAGATTTTCGCACAGTTCACGATCTTTGATGTTTTTTTTTCTCCAACGAGCGTATATCTTTACTTATTTCAACCCTAAAAATCATTCGAGCTGCTGCTTTCGAATTTTAATCAATTTTCATCGTTACTGAAAAATTTATATAATCCTCTATAACCTCATTATGTTTCTACCGTAGAGAATTGTTTATTTCTATTTATCAATTTTATTTACAAATTTAGACGTAAATTTAAACTTCAAGCTATTGAACTAAAATTGAAAAATCCAAGGATCGAACGAATAACAACTGATATGGATCTCCGCTCGAAATTTTTACGACAATTGCTAGTACTTGTTTCAAAATTAAGCGCACAATAAAAATTCGCAGTCTCTTTTTTAACAATCTTTTAGAATAATGGTGATTACAAACCCTGGTGATTACAATGATTTAAAAGAAAGTAGCTACATGGAAATTAAAGTATATGAGAAGTATATTACGACGATCGAAGATGAGAGAGAGAGAGTTTCTCTTACGCGCAATGTCGAAGTATCGCGCTTCTTCTAACAGCAGATCCAGATCGGCGAAGTTGTCTGGTATTAATAGACGAGAGTTTCTCATGAAATTTAGGATGTGTCTGAACATGCCACCATCTCTGTCGATGAAGTAGTGCTGCTTCAGAGAATCCAATACAATGGGGATGCTGCCGTTGAACAACTTTGCTAATCTTGACTCGGGATACCTGAAAGACACATAGATGATCCGTTAGTATTATCATTACTTCAACGTATCAATTACTTGTAAAATCATATGAAATAGATCATTTTTTTGTAATTTTAAATATACCAAGCCTAATAACAGTGAGATGATTTCGTTTGGAATACGTACAATTGTAATACCGACCAACAATCGTTAGAATCGTTTGTACAAATTCTATCTAGATGTAATCTCGTGCTAATTTGTATCTTTAATTCGCAATGAATATTATAGACATCATTATTAATTTTTTTTCACTCGAACAGATTTCTGACCGAAATGTTGAACTAAATTTGTAACCTACACTTCCAAATTTTAACGATATGTAATGATATTTTAGGTTTCTCCATTTTTCAACTTGCGAGACGAACGTAAACAGATAAATTCATCGCACGCGAGCGGCCCAGATTCGAAAATTCGTTTGCCAAGTAACCTTAATTTCCCGAATAAATATTGTTCGTAATCTCGATACACGTCGCGTTGCCTGTTATTTTATTCATTCTTAAATCTCGTCGGTCGACCGACACGATAAATCTTGCAGTTTTACCAAGGGGGGGTACGCTGCCATCCGTGCTTCAGCGACATATAAATTATACTTTCGCATTGAAGAGGTCTCGTCGAGGCAGGTGCCGATATTCCGGTCACCTGCTAAAATCGCTCCGAGTTACGTCGGCTAGCGTTGCGATCCAGGTAGCCGCAGCTGTTCCAGGCCGAAAATTCGTCTTACCCGAGTGACCTCCCTTGATTCGCGATTAATTGACGATCACCGACACAACTGAATCGTTGATAAACGTCACCTCGTGAGCATAAACTGAGCATTTTGTCATACATCGAATATGCCGCTAACTAAAGGGTATCTTTGCGTTCAGTTATTCGTGTACGAGTTAAAGCATTATAATTTATTTACTACTTTCTAAGTAATTTTCTCTTGAACTGTTCACTGCTTAAAGAAAACGTCTAAGTGCAAATTACATTGCTTCAACGGAAGAAAATATATTTTTAACTTTTACTAATTAATTGTACAACTTGCGTTATTTATATACTATTGTATCATTGTACATGTATGTTAACCTTCTGTAATATTCGGTAATTTGAAAGTTACACATTCGTATATCCACAGATTGAAAATTTTATTTTATACATCGCTTATTGCTTCACTGTCGTATTTCATCATTACATAAATGTCAAATGATTTATCTATAATAATTATTGACCCCCGGATTTTTAATTTTTAATCGGAGTAAACGGACTTTCTCTCCTGCAAGTAAATGAAATTCTAGTTAGTAAAAAATTAACCGTACATCGAAATTAGTTATATAATAAACTATGTAATTAATTAATCTTTGCTTTACGTACAAATACAATCGAATTATTAAAACACAAGCGTTATAATGCTATTATTAATTAACGTCATGATTTATCTCACGACGAATTCTTTCACATCACGATCTATCACGAATATGAAACATACAGATTGCGGTGAGATACGCAGTTTTAAGCGCAAAATCTTAAATATATAAGCCAGCTCCACTGCATGGAACATGCATGGAAAATGTCATTAAGCACTTTCTAAAGTTAAGTCGGAAATGGTGACACGATCGAACCATCAATCGTATCCGCAATCGTGTCTCACGTCGATACAGGTTGACCTGATCACCAGAATTCTACTTCCTTCATCTCTCTCTTTCTCCCTTTCTCTCTCATCTTTGTTCACGATTTTCATTCGTTCTTTTTTTTTTTCTCTTTTTGCGAATCGTTGCGCATCCAGCCACGTTTTACTCTCGATTCCCGCCGCGTCCGATCTTTCTCCATCCCGGCCGATCCAGGAGGCATTCGTTCCAGCAGCTTTCACGAAAATGATAGCGGTTGCTCGCGTCTGCTCTCCTGCGGCATAGTAGCCAGCAATAAAGAGATGAAACTCGAAGCCGGCGATGCCGATAATCGATGCGGTTGCCACAGGATTAAGCGATCGAAATCGCGCGCGGTAATAAGCAACAACCCCGAAAATATTTTAATAGTCAGCGGGCAATTTCGATCGTATCTTTGCTCTTTATTTTGTGACTTCATCGCGGTTGTTCGAGTAAACTTTTATCGATCGTTAACGATTTCCTTCAACCACTTCTCGCCGATATCGGACTTTCTTTTTGAACAATCGAATAAAATGCAGTATGCAAACGTTGGCGCAGTATCGTAGCTGTTGGCTGTACATGTTAAGCGATATTTGGGTCAAAATTTATGCGAGACGAACCAAAGATATACAAAGAGTGTAGGGACCACGATTTTGAACGTGTACTAAAACGTTGCGTTAAAGAATTAAGGACTTTATTCTCAATACATGTCTTTAACCCATTTGCATCATCGCTCTAATTCAGCTACCGCGTTGGAACATCAGCGACGTTCAACTGAGGACTGACTCGTATCACCGCGCGCGGTCGATCGTATTTGCAGTAACTTGGATTTCATGAATTTAAATATAGATTGACAGCACTTACTCATAGTTCCAGTTTGAAAGATTTTCACAAAAAAAAAGAAGAAACGTTCCCACAAGTTGTTAAACGTGGTCTGTCGCAACGAAAGAATATTTCTCAACTGGTAAAAAAAAAAAGCAGTCGTAGGCTCGCGGATTATTCCGCGCTTGGATGCAAATGGGTTAACATTACACCTCTTTTTATATATTTGCATGTTTTTTAATTTAGAGAATCTACGAATGTTAGGTGTCGAATTTGACGAAGTCCCATAATAATAGAAAATATATGCAAGATAAAAGAGCAGCAGTCTTAATTACAAAAATTCCACTGCAACATTACTTTTCACCATGCTATTACTGCAACATGGGTCGTTCTTTCGCCGGATTCCTCAATTTCTTAACTTTCCGTCGCACTAATCAACCAAATGACAAAAGCCTCCCTACCTTTGCTATTACTCTCTTCCAAGAGTCTGGTCAATTTTGAACGAGCCGTGCGATCCTCGACTTTCCCAACTTTTCGAATCAGTATCAAACCCGTGCGCGCGATCGTGTCATCCAGTATCGAGAGAGGCGCGCCGATCGTGCTTTTCAATAGCCAGCCGGCACGTTCTGCGTGCGCGCGGCCCGAAGGTCGTCGTAATTTAGCATATAATAGACGAGTGCCCTGGTAAAAGGACGAGAGAGGAGGAAGAAGAGCGCGCTAAAGACGAAGGCCGCCGGGGAGAGAACCAGCGCGTAGAGCGAAAAGAGAGGAAGACAGGAGAGAAAGAAAGAGAAAGAGAGAGAGAGAGAGAGATAAAGATAGAAAGAGAACAAGAGCCAGAGAGCTTGGTTCTCTTCGTGTACTTCGATGGTGCGTTATGGCACAACGAGGGGGGGGGGGAAATACCGACGTAGGTATCCGGTGCCCCCTCAGGCCGGTTCCCATACCTTCCATGGCGATAACATATAATAACGACGGCCTGGTGGAGGCCCGTGGGCGATCTGACTTCAACAGGGAAGAGAGAGAGAGAAAGAGAAGATACCGCGGGGTAGATACGACGTTGTACGTGTGTACGGGCCGGGAGACGATCCACCGTCTCTTTCTTGCTCTCGCTCAACGTGTTTCGACGGTACCGCGAAACTCGAGAGAAACCGAAGGATCAGATGGTCGCTCGCCCGAGAAAATGAAAATTCTGTGAATCCTGCGTTGGAAATTCTCCGTTTCGCGAAAAGAAGAAAAAAAAAAAAAGAAGAAAAGAAGAAAGGGAACATTATCGAATATTAGTTGCTGGCTGCTGCGCGTGCAAATGAGTTTTCAGGTGAACGTCTTTCGTTCATCGGGCAGATAGAACCGAATGCGGTAGGTATGCATTTCCTTGCGATTCTGACCGCCGGTCATAATCTGGTTACAACCCGAGATAGAGTAGCAGAAATTCCGCTTCGGCGCGAGATGAACAGATGGATAAAATGGTACAGTGATATTCGAAACGGTTCGTTTGTATATGGAACCTTGGAAAATGGAACGCTGCTTTTTACTTTTGTAAATTTTGACTGTGCAAAGGATTCTACAACAGAAATTTGCTGAAATTCTTTTAAACGTGTGTAATTTAAGATTATAAAATTGAAGAACAATTAAAAAACCTTTGCACGTCTCAAAATAAAATAACGGGTATTCTGCTAGGTTTGTGAAAAACTCTATTATACAATACTTTAGTTAACTCTTTCATCGAAAATGACGAGTAAAAAAATGCTTCTTTAACTCTTCAAGATGACATAATTCATCATAGAGCTAAAGATTTTCTAATTTTCCAATGACTTGGCTGGACTGTTTTGTCAAAGAGCTTAATACATCCCCACTTAAAGGTTTTAAAATAAGTACTATGTTTGTATCAAAATTGTAAAAATTAAATAATACAAAGGATTTATAAAGCGCTGGTATGTTAACAACTATATTGCAAAATACGCATGCAATTAAAAAAAACTTTATCATTATCTACGATAAATACTGAATATTAAAAATAAACAGTGCCCTAAGACTTTTCAATAGTATACGTATCGTTAGAGATCCGTTTCAGAATGGTAGTTTCAAGAAATTGTGAAACAGCAGATCGCAATGCAATGTACAATTTGACAAAAACAATACAATATCATACATCTTCGTTTACCCAATATAATGCCATAAAAAAATATCACCGTTTTATAGCTGATCATTTTCTTATTAGAACGTACAATAGTAAGTGAGGCCAAGGCATGAGAACGAACAAGATGACGAAAAAGAGAAGAAGAAACGAAGGTGATGCCGATGATACTGGATAGAAGGGGCGAGGTTGGTGTTGAGAGGTGAAAAAAAGTGAGAAAACACGGAGGAGCAACAAAAGGGGAAAGAAGGGCAGAATGTATACGCTAGAAGGCCAAGAGCGCGTTGTTTGTGGGGGAGGAAACGGTACCAGGGGCGGAGGACGAGCGCCGTGATTACCTGAAGCGATTTCTTGGGCCCACCGACCGACCGAGGTCCGATCCCGGGTCAGATCCGCTCGCTATGGGAAAACGCTAAACGATCGGCTCACATCACTCAGATTCCTGCTCTGTTTTTGGTACACAGACACACAGACACACAGACACACACACACACACACACACACACACACACACACACACACACACACACACACGCACGCACGCACACTTTCCATATGAGAATATCCGTGGTTGAATTGAACACCAACATGATTATGTAGATGCGTGAACACATTCTGGCCACAATTCTAAGCCTTAGAACTGTCTCGCTCTTCCTTCTCTTCGTTATTAATACTTTGCTTGTACCTTTGCGTATATTTGCATAGCTGGATTTTCCTATTTTTAGAATTATATGGTTGATATTTTAAGGCGAATCGCGGGAGAAAAGATCGAACATTCTTTTATTACTTTTACCACGTACGAACTTCTTAAAATCCACGATTTCTTTTAAAATACTAACCAAACGTTTGAAATCGAAGCTCCGGTTATCATGTATCATATCAAAGAAGCAAGCAAGAAGTATATGCTGATCCAAAAAATCCAAATATCTGATCCTGTAAATTTGAAAATGAAATAACAAAATCTATCAGCGTCTAAGAACCAAATCAGTGATCCGACGATTCTGCGTTTCCCCCTTCTTAAATCCTTTCCCAGGTAATAAGCTTCTAAAGCCTCATGTTTCTTTTTCCACAGTTCCACGTACAATACCCATTTACAAACATCTTTTATAATATGAGCGCGCGATTTGCAAGCACCGCTTTCGACAATCGTTTTTCATTGCCCTCTTTCGTAAATATACTACTTGTTTTTCGCGTATCTGCATCCTCAAGCGAGAATTCATTTTTTTCTCTTGTTACAATCAACGGCTTATAAACTTGTTTTATATTCTTTGTTCCAGCACGGAAAATTAACAATAAGGAGTCACTCGAGCTTGGTAATACTACAAGCTGGCACGAAAGGTGCATAAAATATATGCCGTCGTTCGATGCATGCGAACGACAATGGAACTCAAGAGCTCACGTATGCGTGCGCGCACGTGTGTATGCATGCATGAACGAAACACCTCGGCCGATACAGGATCGCTTTGTCAGAGTTGGGCAAATTGCACGTGCTGGACTGAAGGGCGAGGAAACGAGGACTAGCTGGATCTCCATGGGATAGCCCGAGGGCCTTGCTAAGTCTTCAACAGGACTCTCTCCGGTCCGGCAGGATGATGGACGATGTTTTAAGGATTACGTGATACCGGAAGCGCAAACTAATGATCGGCGGTTACGTAATTTCTGAAAATGTTTTCCGACGAAAAACCGTATACCGGCTTTTTAGATTAGCCCTGGAACAGAACCGTTCGAATAGATGGCCTAATAGGATAATGTTGTTGAGCAGTTGGACTTCGAATAGTTGCACTTCGTATTGGAATTGACGTTATCATTGATGAATATACAAGGCTTTTAAATTCAAAAGATTCCTGTATGCGAGTGGATTTTTTTTTCTTTTCATAAGAATACAATGGAATAAATAGCATTTTCGTTTCGAACTTGAGGGTAATGGGGAGAATGTTTAATTTTGCAGGATAATTCGTTGAATGTACAAACTGTTTAGACGACTTTGCAAGTAAATTTTAATAGATATATTCTTTATGTAAGTTCAATGAACAGTTAAAAATATGTATATATATATCCTGAGGATTTGGAAGATACTAGAGATCCTGGGGCAGGGAGATTTTGAAGACTCTAGATCGGACTATGATCGGAATGATCGATCAATAACCTGTAGATTTGATGGATCAGATGGACTCTGTAGACATTTTAAAGATTCTAAAGATTTTAGAGTCTCTGAAGATCTTGAAAATTCTATAGATTCTGGAGATTTTGAAAATTATGAGATCGTGCGAACTATAGAGTTTCTTAGGTTATCCCTAGAATCCCTGAAGGCATCAGAATGTTAATAGATGCTACTATTACTGTTGACTGTAAGTGATGGGAATTTAAATGTCATATTCAGTCATTCTGCATTGTCTCAAAATTTCTGTTATTGCCTTTAAAAATCCTAAAGACCTTAATTATCCTTTTCATCGATTGATTTCATTTTCATTTCGAACATTCTCCATATGAGAGTTTTTCATGGAAATATGACAGGCAATTGCACAGATTTACTATCTAATAACTCAAAGTAATCGTTATAAATTTCCAAAGGGTATTATCGCACTCTGAGGAATTCCTAAATTGTTTCCGTAGACATTAACCATCGTATTATAATTAATACAACGTTTCATCTGATATTACGATGCCATCAAGGGGAATAACTTTCTGTTGCAATATCTCACTATGATATAGAATTATATATATGTATTATCATTTTTCCCGTCTGTTTCGCTAAAGCTTGATTTAGGAGTTGTTTCTAACGAGGATTTGAGGATTCGAGGTTGTAACTCGCTTGTGGTTGTAATCTCATCTATTCATCGTTGCAATCATTATCGTGCCTGTTGTCCATTGTCGTTTATTTCTTGAAGAACGGCGTATAAATCGTTGTAGGTGTCTCGGATTGGAAAACGACTATCTTCCGTGCGATCTCCTGCAATTTTATTACGTGTCGACGATAATTCACCTGACGTGAATCAATTTCGCGGTTATTTTGCACCGTTTCAACATCACTTATATAGAATTATTATCGATCTTTTTTTCAGACCGACGATTTTTATTTTTCATAAGGATATAGTTATCTTTGGAAATATACATCCCTTGAAAGTTTAGAACTTTCTTCCGCAAAGAAATTTCTTTGAGAGTCGAAATTTTTTTACATCAATTTATATTTAAAAATTCTAATTATAAAATATTTATTGACATAAACAGGTATCTATATATATATTTAAATTAAAAATTACTTTTATAATATTTAAAAATGAAAAATTCAAGTGATTGCGATGTTAATTTACGAGTTTGTAATTTTTACATTTAATCGTGCATTTTTTCGTGTGTTAATGTCAACATTGTTGCCACTCGTTAAAGCGTTTCAAGCGAACTAAATCGAGCCAGAAGCGATTTGTCCTGCGTCTAATGGGTGAAAGGTGTAACTTAGTTATCATACAATGCACTGTGCATTGAAACGATCGCAACTTTTACCGCCTTTCCCTATTGCGTTTTTTTCTTGTTTCGAGCGTATGTAAAATAGACACGACGGCTATGCCAGGAAGTGAATAAGTTTGCATACGCGTAAACACTGAGAAGAATGATGCTTTCATTTCCATTTCGTGAATTTTATTTCAATCAGTGAAACTTACTGGTACTCCTACTGGAATTTGGAGTTCCTGGATTTTGAAATTTGGAATTTTGGAAGTTCAGTTTTCTTCTTCATCGATGATAATTTCAATCCAAATAATAGGAGACCACAATGTCATTCGAATAAGATTTAATCAATAGGTCAACTAATTGAAATTGGTCGACTTCGCGACTTGGTGACCAGGTATCCTCTCTTAACTAGAAACTCAAGTGAATAAAAATAAATCAATTTCGTAATTTTTAGATATATCTTTTAAAGTTGAGTTTCTAAATATAATTAAATAACGTGTAAAAAAATAGAGGATCGGAGACACTATTTCTGATAAGTAGACAAACAAAAGAATGAAACCTAAGTAGAAATTTGTTCTTATTATGATACGCACTATACTAATCAAATTTCTCTATTATTTCCTCTCTTTTCAAATTATTTACTAATAAATAATTATTTTCCGCTAAGAACACCCAATACGTTCCTACACCGATAAGACTGTAAACTTAGGACTGTAAACTTAGGACCACACTATATATATATATAATATTTAAAAAAAAATCATCACCACAGAAGAAAAGGAGTAACTCGTAACACGGTGGCACGAATCGTAATAGCACGATCATTCTTAAGATAGACAGATCGTCGCGAGATTTTGTCGGCATTCTTTCTCTAGAAGCTCGATACGATCGACAAAACAATAAGGTCGACGGCGTGTAATGAAGGAGGAAGGTGCAATCGAGCATGACGAAGTGGCTGGCCAGGCGGTTTTTCACGATATATCCACAAGCTGACTTGGCTTCACTTCTCTTCACGACTCTTTTCTCTCGATTTTTATGAATCGCGTTGCGACAGTTTATCCTCGCCTGTAGTTTACGTCCGCTGCCAGCGTTTCTCATTGATTAAAATCCAAACGAACGATATCCCGATCCGATCGTTGACCTGAACGAAAACGGACTTACGCCTCGATGATGATGTCTCGATCAATCGCGAAACTAACAGCGACACGAGTCAAATCCTGTTTTATCCGTTCGAGTCTTGTCTCTTTTATTTTTCTCAATTCTTCGGATGCCTCTCGCCTTTATTATCTATGTATTATTTGCCGCGTTATCGTGCAATTGATACAAACCGGCGGAAAGTGATCGATGTTGACCTGAATTTCTTGCTATTAATTCAATCGTGGTTTAATGACTCACGTGGTTCTAATTTAATAATAAGGTGACCCAAGTGAATAAAGATAGTTTAAATTCTAATTTTAATTTCTAATTTTTCACGTCGGATATTATTAAATATAATATTACGTCGTAGGTACAATGTTCTGTTATTATTTGGCGTGTAATTAACGCCGGTAATTGGAGCACGTTACACTAAATTACAATTAAATTTATGTAATGGAAATAAATAATTTAATTATATTTGAAATTAATTTTATCAAAGGCATCCGCTAGTTACAAGAATGAAATATCTGAAATTCGCCATTTTATGTGAATGATTCACAGTTGTATGGTAATTGTAATGATACAATTTAATATTTTAAAATTTAATTTAATAATTAGCTACGTACAATAGTTTCTAATATCTTTTTCCAGAAGTTCATCGAAAATATCGCTTGTACGTATTAATTACGATTTTAAACTAATTTCCGCGATATTTACGATTAACTTTTTTTTTTTTGTTGATATCGTGAAGATCATTGTTTCGTGCAATCAGTTTACCTAATAGGATCCCCTTGTAAGTCTCTTTTTTTCTTGCTGGAAAACGAAGTCGAATTCCAGTGAACTCAGTTAACGATTCCGTTAACGAATCATCGCGATAAAAAGTCTTCGCTTGTCAATTAGCATTAGCTTTTGCTATGAATTCCCTGGATCCGATGTTATACGGAGAACTAACGATTTTCTGAAGTTTAGCAAAGGCTCCGGATATCTATCCACGTCCAGGTTAGTTAGCTTACCAACGTAACGATAGATCGTAACGAGCATCGACATGAATATCGTCGGATGAGCACGGCTAACAGTAACTGTATCGCAGTGCCATTTTATGGTCTACCGTACTACGCAACCGTGAGAGAAACGAGAGGAAAGCGCGATGCTCGAGCTTCAAGACGAAATTTATCGACGTTGAGACCATGATGGATTGCTGATTTATTATGTTTCGAATCGATGCGAGCTACTTGCGTATTCGTGCATTAATTTGCATTGAGGAATAATTTATCGTAATGTTACAACTACGTCAGTTTTTGGAAATTTCATGAAATTATGAAGTCTAGGTGCAGGATGAGAAGTTACTAAACTGAATCTTTAGAATCTCTTTGCATAGTTGCATTCTGATATCAAAAAATTGGAATTTGGTGATGCAAACTGATTGGAAAGAATTGCAAATGAAAATCTTTTTTACGTGTTGTGTCATTTGTACAGATTCACCGTCATTATTCGACAAAGCAGAATCGATGGAAAACATGTCGAGAAGCTGATATATTCAATTATTTTGCAAAATTCAAAATGAGTAAACGTATTTCTTAATTCTTGTAGCATGTTTATAAAATTCATCTTAACGAATACAATTTAAAAATGGAACCTACTAGTAGAGAACTGTTTTTACCTATTAAATGTTCCAATTATAAATAATGTTATTAATTGAAACTATCTATGTGTTTTATATAAATCCTATAAAAATCTGTAGTCCATAATAATAGCTTGAACATTCATCGTCAGTTTGAACTACGAACATTCATTCGTATTCGCCACGAGCATAAATCAGTTATCATTTACATTATACGAACACGAATTTTGTAAAGCGAAGAATAAACGAACATTTGTTCGTTTGATCGCGTCAACGAACGCATCATTGGACGAGATTTTTTTTCTTTTTAATCAAGAAGAAGGGGATAGTAAAGATTGTAACCTCTTCTTGACATAAAGTGCAGTTGTGCTTTCACGTTACGTCTCTTTTATGCATAAAGTGCACGGAGTATATCGCAAATAGCCTTTGGACACTGTCGAGCATGGTAACGGTGTGCCTGATTGCGAGCGATATGTTCCCTGAGATATTGCCTGGTACGAACATCCTGGAGCGTTGTCGATGGTCACGTTTCCGCGATCCGAACATCACGCTCCCTTTCTACTCTCTCGCGAAGGAATTCTTCGAAAATTATGGAAATAGTCCTCGGGTGGACGCGAAGTCGCGAGATTTTATTTTCCAAATTGCAAAGTTTTCAATATAATGGACGAAGATCGATCCATCTTTGATAGCCGACTATCGTAGGTGTTTTATTTTCGAATAAAACGATAAAACGATGGACAAAGATTAATCTGTTCACGAGAGTTCTCTCGTTCAAGTGTAACATTCTATACCAAAGTAATAAATTTTCAAACACGAATGATAGAAGTAGCTTATTATTTTCTCTTTATCCAAAGTACGATATTTTTGATGTTTTGAAGTAACAAAATTCTGAACACGAAGGAGCTCAGCTGTTTTAAATTTATATTTTCGCAAGATAAACGACGAACAAGTATTAATCCATTTTTAAGCTTACTGCTCTAATTGCAAAAAATGATATTCTAATGGCCAACGGCGAGTGTCGATTTCAACTTTCTCGTCGGAAACTTTGTCGTCTTGACCGTCCTTGATCGTTCGTAAAAATATCTGTCTTGCATTCATTATCACAGGTTTCACTTTTCAGCGCGTTAATATATTAGAAAGACAACCGCGTGTCCGACAATCGAGATTCGCGAACTTTCCACCAAGTCGTTTAAGGCTTATCTTTTGAGTTTTCATCAGTTTTCAATATGCTCACATCTGACAAAACTTTTTAATGAATTTTAAACAGAGTAATGCAATTTGACCCTATTGTTTTTGTGTTTTTCATTACGTCGTAATCACGGTTCAGTTTTAAGAACAGGGAAAAAGATTTTCTGACGTTTCAACATATACTGATAACGATAAATAAATAAACGAGGATACAGCAGTTCGATCGAAAACGTATATATTTATAACATCTATAACACGCCGAATAACTAAATTGCGGATTTTTATGCATCAATGGGGAAATGATATAAAAATGTACGCAATTACATAAAACATTTAACAGATAAAACAAATATTTAATATGGATGAAATAAAATTTTCTACTATCTTGCAAGTTGTATTTATCCAAACACGCATTTACATAAAAACCCACAGTCTATCTAATCGTAATTGACAAAATGATACGTATTTACCTACGTGTAAATACTTTCATTTATAATCTTAATTGTGTATCTGAATAACATAGACGTTATCTTGATACGTATTGTATCATTAGTCTCGAAAGGAACTTACTTGGTGAGAGTTTCGAGCGAGGACGTGTATATCGTGCCACCTACGTCGATGTGTACTGGTGCCGTGTACCTGGAAGCGGCAGCAACGCAGGGTATTCCGGTCATCTTCTGGTTGTAAGCTGGTGCAGCTGGCGTCGGCGGCGTCGGCGACGAGGAATTCGACATTGTGGGCGACGTGGCCGGCGAACTACTTGGCGACAGCAATCTGAGAGAGATACTTTCCACATTAGCCACCATCAGCCTCTGTTCCTTCTCTACGAAGCTACGAAGGTTTTGGCTCGATGTTTTTTTCGATGTTGGGAAGGACAACAGAAAAGAGAAAAAAAAATTGTTCTCTCGAAATTTTCGAAGATGATCACACTTCCGTTTAAATTAAAGTCTTAGGAGAACTTTTAATTTTAATATTCAGCATTTATTCTAGATGAGATAGCTTTTAACTTGTGTGTGTGTATTTTACAATGCAACTGTTAATATACTAACAATTCTGTATGTTTATTTAACTTATGATATTTGTCCTAAGACTTTTTGAATATGGCTGTGAATATGATATTAATCCATCAAGGATCAAGTAATAATTTATCATGCTATTGTAAACACCTACTCTGACGTTTTGAAATTTCGCAAGCAGGAAAAACACGATCTTATTCGTAGACATTTTCATAGGCGCGATATCAATAGAATTTGACAATGTAAACTGGGAATTATAAGAATAATTAAAAAGATTATGTAATGTTGCGTTAATGCAATGTTGGTCCTTTAGGTATTTGGATTAATTAGGTTGAATTTTTGAAATATTAATTTGTATTATTATTTTTTACGTGACCTCTTATAATTGCCTTCTCTTTAATTTTCAATAGTTTATTTATAAATAGATCGCGGAATTTTGTAAGTGCGTAAAATCCGCAGTCTGTAGTCCAATTGTCCGGATAGAAAAAATTTTAATATTTACAAAATACGATAATTTTTTGTAAATGAATTCTTACAGTTGTACCCTTTCAATAGTTATAATTCTTTAAATGAATTTCTGCAATTGTTTCCACTGAGTGTCCGATTGTTTGTAAACTACTTCGTAGTTAATTGATTTATTAGTTACCAAGAGAGAAGATATTACTGCTTCCATTGCAAAGATTTATATGCTCGCGTGAGTCTCGTTACAGGCCGCAATCGATTGTTAGGTATTACGTAAGATCGGAGAATTTCAATTGCAACCGAGGCCTATCATTTTCTCGATGTTTCATAGTGTATTACGCGTTGCTCTTTAAGTGTATAACTTCGACGTGGTTCTATTTACCTCATTTTAATTTGAGCGCTAGGGAACATATTGCGTTGTGTCAGCTCCGCCTTCGCCTCCTTTCCGTCGGCCTCACATTTCCGTCTGTAATTAAAAATTCACGTAACATAATCCTGCAGAGTAATATGTCTGTAGCATAGTAAAAAGAGAGATAAAGATCTTTATTTTATAAAAATCAGTAAGAGAATAAAAATCTCTCTTTTCCTGGAATATTTTATCAAATATTAAGTTGAGCAACGAGCTCATTCAAGTCTTCTTAAAAGTATACAAGAACTAGGTATTGCCCACTTACTCAACAGATAATACCTAGTTCTTGTATACTTTTAAGAAGACTTGAACGGTAAAGTCTGTCTAATCGAGAAGTATTTATCCTACTTTTCTATACATGTATTTCGTCCATCGAAAAAATTCGAATACGAGTTATTACATTCGTGTAAAATCCATCTAATCACTTTAATTTCTCTATAAATTTCTCTTACAAGTTGAAGAATTCAAATGCGTGTATCTAAATAATTTTTACAATACTCTTTGAAATATAGCTAGACTAGTGAAAGGAGAACGAATTTATTACTCAATATGTACGTTTCTTTCCTGAAAACTGTTATATAAAGTGTACCAATATCTTGTACCAAAACCATTCTTCAACAGGATTTCTCTGTACAAGCTTCGAGTTCCACAAACTCGAAAATAGTGGCTAACAAACTATGTTTGTAAATCGGAAAAAACGAATTCCAAAACGCTGCATAAATATGCAGTAACACGTTTTGACCAGCTTTCTCCAGTGAGATATTACTATTTCCCTGTTCTTTTTCACCTTACTTTCTGCTCTCGCTTATCTCTCGTTCTGAATTCCAATTTCGATTGGCTTTCCATGGCACGACTCCAAAAATCACCGAGCAAAGCGTGACTTTTCCAGAAATCGTTATACCGTGGCAACTATACTTCTTATTTGCAACTGACGATCATTGAGTTTTATATTATTTCTGTTTATTAAAAGTCAAGATTTTACTAAAGAAACCAATAGTGATAGAGTAAGAGACTATATTTAACATCATCTCGTTTATGAGTGACAAAGATGTCGTAGATATTCGTAATTCTTCCGCAAACAATAAGGGAAAATGACGAGCACACCTTTTACACTGAAACGAAGGACTATGATCGTACAAAACACGAAAAGATCTCCGTAACTCCGTGGAATTAATTATACTAAGAAAGCTAGCTAATTCAGCAACCAAAGAAAATATAGCAGTGTCTGCATCGTTAAACTGACGAAGGTTCTAAATCTCTGTTTGGATACATAGAACCTAGTATCAGGAAACTAACTGTTCCATTATCCAAAAATTCCATTAACATTTTCGTCTTCTTATTAATTTAGATATAAGAGCCTGTACGTACATATTTACGTATTACAATGAAATCTCACATAAACGTCCGTAAACTCGTTATACTCGCAGTCTCGTACGTGTTTGTCTGTGGTTTCCGGCCATCTTTCTCTCTCGCTGATGCTGAAACCACGACGATGGACCGTCGCCATTTAGAAGTCAAAACAGCGGCCGTTACACGCTGACATTAGCACGAGACTTTCCCTCTAACGAGGTCGCGCGATTACAAGCGCGGTACTCACCGCAGCTCGATTTAATTTATCGATCCTCGCGGTTGGTCGCGCTGGCGACGATAACGCTGATTTAGCTCGGCATTGTTTTCGGTCTAGACGTCGACGCCGGGACGCAGCGAGAAGTTTCCGAACGTTGGCGAAACGGTAACCGAGCTGCTATAATGATTTTCATATGTATTAATAAGGCAATTAACGGCGGAATAATATTTAAGGAGCAGCCGAGAGAAAACCAAACTTCGCCGCGGTTCGACGAACGAGAAAAGTGGGAAGGGATGATGGGTTCGGTCGGTGGTTTGCGAAGAGAGAGCCCGCACTCATTTCCAGCCTATGTACACATTGCGATTCTGGCTCGCTTTGTTCCAAAGTCCGCTAGTACCGTAGTTTCACTGCGCGAAATCCTTCCGCTTCGCACATGCGGCGATACGAGAATTCCGCGAACGATTCGGGCCGAAAATATAATATATAGCGATTGATAAGAGAAAGCTTGAAATACAGACACTCGCAAAATATTGTTCCCGATGTTGTTCTACTCGACGAGTAGAAAAAAATTGTTGATATTCTAAATTGTTTCTAACTATTTATCTATTTAATCTCATTTTACGAGTCTGCTTTTTCAAAAGATGTTTTTGTATCCCCCGTGCAACTGCTGGGAAAGTAGAGATGCTTTTGATGTGGAAGAAACTTTGTACAGCAAGTTTCAAGGATTCGTTGTAGAGAGAAAATTTTCTAGTCGTGAAAAGCATTTTTCAATGTCTTCAGAGACATTAATAGATAAAGAATGCCTATTAAATCTCATGAAATTCTATTCTTTTTCGATCAAGTTCTCAGTGTACTTATTTCGCTTACCATAGTGATAATGGTCGAATGTTTTTTAAGTTTTTCTTCTTTTCCCCAGAGAAATAACTAGAAAATGAACGAAAAGAAGATTATAAAAATCAGATAGAATAGAGTTTACGAGGAAAGGTTAAAGATTACGATAGAATAACAAGGGAAAGTTTTATAAGATATTAAATCTTTCGCTGTTTCGAGAGTACGTAAGTCTCGTAAATCATGGTTTGTCCATTCCGTTCTGAATTAGCTTGGCAATATGTTTGGAGGTATTTGAAAGCGTGAAACAAAACACGAACGAATTTATAGGTGAAGTCAACTTTACCATTCGAAGTTGACTGTCAATCAGAGATTGTAGGATTTACGGTTCACTAACGTGTTAAAATTAAAAGATTATTTTTTCGGTATTGTTTCATACTACGTTAATTCTTAGTACGAATATTTCATATTTCACGTAGATGACATAAATAAATGTCATAAATAATGCGCCATCGATGAATCTTTTTATCGGTATTACTTAACATTGACGTCTTCGAAACCTGAGTTCGGAGTTAACAAGTGAGATTGATTTATTATACAGCCTACACGTATATCGTCATTGTTTAGTATTTCAAGCTAAGTGTTAATCTTCAGTCGGTCTTTCCCTGTATACAAAGTTCATTCTATAAATAACAAAAAAGACTCGCGTTTATAATTGAACGATAATCGTCAATTTTTCTCTTTGTCAGTTTGACGAGGATTGGTGTTCATTCACAGGTCGTCTTATATTATTTTAACAACGCTCGTGGCTTTAATAAATTGAATGCACGCGCGACAAACAACAAAAGCCTAATAACAACTACCAACGATAAATACGAAATCCTTCCCACGATATGCACGCGTGGAGTCCATCAGAACGCTTGGATCGCATCAATGGATAGTCTTAAATCAACGGCAACATCAGCCTGCGATGTAGTCGCTTGCTCTCGAGACGCTCCGCGATTTTCAGCTCGCCCTCGACGACATAAATCATTACACGGGGCTCTGGTAACGTTAACTTCCGCCCGTATAAACACCAATAAATACAAGACTGTGTAACGTAGGAGGAGGAGGAGGAGGGGGGAGGGGGTATTAAAGAATCCTGGTCGAAGTAACATCAACCACGAAACTCGAGAAGTAAAGAAGGTTCTCGTCGTCGCGGCGATATTTATTTTCAGCCTGTGAGCCAGAGAGTTCCTGGCGACGTCGATGGGGACGAAGGTAAGGCCAGGGAGACTGGTTTCTCTTTCCACCTCTTTCTCCACCTTTTTCCACCTCCTTTGGCTCCGTTTTCGTCTCCGTCTTCGTCCTCCTCCTCCTCCTCCTCCTCCTCCTCCTCCTCCTCCTCCTCCTCTTCCTCTTCTTCTTCTTCTTCTTCTTCTTCTTCTTCTTCTTCTTCTTCTTCTTCTTCTTCTTCTTCTTCTTCTTCTTCTTCTTCTTCTTCTTCTTTTCTCTCCGCGGTATACCAGCATGCATTGCGGCACATCGCCGCAGGCTCCACGTGAAACGCGATGCACAGCGCCTTTTCTTCGTCGCTCCGAGTGGAGGTCGTCGTGCAATCCGCGTCCCCTCGACGTGGTTGCATAGTGTTTTGAGAACGGCTGCTCGGCCGGAAAGGACTCGTAATTTTGTTTTTCTTTTTTTTCAGGTTTCTAAGTCCTTAAGGGTCCTTTATTAGGATATTAGTTAACCGTGAAAGCTTCTCAAGGATTTTTTGTTCATCTGTATGAAATATTATTTACCCGTGAAAGTTATAGGTAGGTTGTAAATAAATAGATATTTCTCGTCGTTTTAAAGGATATTTTATACTACATCAGTGATCGATATTTTTTTCTCCTGTAAAAGGTAGACCTTGTTGCATACGACGAGCGAAGTATGATAAGTTCATTTTTATCGATCTTCTAAACTTTGTGTCACTTGATTGCTAAAATATACGATATATGCTTGTTCGCACGATATTATTAAACTCTTGAATGAAAATTTTAATAACCTAACTTAATAATGTATAAACCCATTAAGTATTCTGTTTATTGCATCTATTAATCTTCTGAATGTTAAGTAAAATTCTAAAAAATGCAAAGCATATATAGCAAATTAACAATGAATTTTTCTTTAAATTTTATATGATACTATGCCACGTGAACTTTCAATAAAATGAATCAATAATTTCATATGCCTCAAATTGTTCGTATAATCTTCAAACGAGCTGCTACATAACACATTTCTAATTTCGACGTACGGATATATTCAAAGGGTTAAAAGGGTTGCTTTAACTCCTAAAACACAGGATATACAAACATTGTACGAAACTATATTCAAACGGTATACTATTTGACAATTAAAAAAGAAAGTTAGTGCCTCGAGTTGCACTCATCGTGAGTCGAATTCGTCGAGGATGAAAAAATGATGCGTCTGCTTGTTGATGGAGGGCGGCAACAACGATGGCCATGCTCATCGCTTCGGGCGACGATCGACGCTCTCGCGCCCCCGACGTTTATGAATGTAGAATAACGGATGAATATATACGGCGGCGGTTGTTTGTTTGGGCTTGGTTGGTCCATATATTTTAATTGACGCGCGGCCGTTGGAATCGGGGCAGCGATAAATCCTCCAGGTAGAAGGGAATGCACTGAGGGTGGCTTCGAGAGTGTGAGGTAACGCAAGAAGAGTTGTTAGCTTCGGCAAGTGGGCCGATGTTGACTGTTGACGAGTACGTTGTTTCGATGGTAAATCGGTTGAAGAGATGTAATAATAAGTAATATGCGTGTGGTAGATACTTTTCTATAGTATATTACGATACATCTGACACTATATAATTTAATTACAACTGTATCCTTACTCATAACTACGTAATTGTTTATAATGAATATCGTTGCTATGAATATGATAGGTACTTTTGTTTGATCTACCAATGATAGATTTCAATCAGAAAATTCCAATTCTATAAGTAAGTTTCTAACACGTGTTAAAAGTTAACGACGTGTTAAAACAAATAGAAAGAAACAGAAGACTGTGAGTTGAAGAAGCTCTGCAGCGTTATGCGTAACAACGATAGACCTTTGGATGCCTTTCGGCTATCGATTAGCGTATGTAAATTTCATTTAGTATAGATTCGCGTGTAAACGTAGTTGCAATTAATTTTCATCACGATTTTGAACGATAAATCGCAAATAAAAGCTATGTAAAAAATCAATTTTCTGGACGTCGTTCTCTAAATTTTATTACCCTTTAATTTTTAATTTAATTCGGCGGTTGTGCAAAGGTAAATTGCTCTTGTTTCGTCAGGTTATATAATTAATGTTGTATTGGTGCATATATACACAGCAGTAAATTACGAACAAAGAGAAGTAGAGCTAGTCAGAGAAAGCGAATGAACATCGCAACAACGATTTCAGTAACAGCTGCATCGTTGAGTTGGCGCCTTGTATTGTAAAAATGAGCTGTCCTTGTTCGTGTACGTGTGTACACGTGTGTGGAACGCACGGTTTAAATCCATGGGTCATCAATATGCATACAAACGCAGAACACAAACGTGCATTAGGATAATGAACACGACGCCGGAGGGTGTTTGCTAAAACACGCTTTAATGCGCTTAGACGACACCGCATCTTTGCAACGTACGGATGATAGGAAATAAGAATGCATTTATATACCAGAGTTAAATTTGATAATACCTGAGTGTGTTAGAATTAAATTCGATGGTAGAATTAACTCTTAAATGACATACGATATAAAAATTTGTTTCACATTGCGTAGTTCTCAAACTTTTGAATTTAATTTCATTTTATTACTAATCTCTGTTAGAAAAAATAAAAAGTGTAGAATAAAGTGAAATAACTTTTTAGTCATCTGTGAGCCCACGATAAGGATTAAGAGTTCTGGAAAAAGGAGACTTCTAGACCATAAATAGGATAGATGAAGAAAACGTAAATTTGAAAAAAAAATAGATATCTTCTTTGAGGAAGGATACTTTGAAACTTTTACTTCCTATAAATTGTAGAAACTGCCATTGAATAATGATAAATGAAATAAAGAAATCGATTTAGTTAATTACTGGTATAAATATATGGAGTAAATATATACTATTTAGTATATATAACTTCTCTATTTAGCTCTTTATTTGAACATGATAGTAGAAGTTATACAGATAAAATAGCCATACAAATAAATACAATGATTAAGAACGTATTTGAACATATAGATATTTCAACGAAGCATTTTTATTAGATTCTACATTTCATATTAAATTTTTACAGCTATACGAAAGTGCTAACAACTGATATGGATATACTTAAACTTAATTAATTAACATATAAATACTGTAATGAATGCAGTAGTATAGATCAATACTTTTTATAGCCTTTATAAATTACCGCTCTCAAATATTTGCATTCTTACATTATTTCTTTAAATTTCAATCCCTTTCTCAATCATAGATAATTTTCTCGAAATGTAATTTTAAATACAAAAATCTCTACCGCCGATTAAAAGCAAATTTCGCAGATGGCAGACATATTACGGAGCACATAAATATTCATAACTACATTTCAAATAAATAAACATCTTTTTCCGGCCTTAATGAATCTATCATTGAATTCAATTCGATTTCGATTCGAAAATTAACTGAGTGCGTATCCAATCACAAACAGATGAGCGTGAAAAAGCGATAAGCAAGCGTAATACACGCGAAAGTAGATTCAGATCTCACTGAAAAGACCGCGCGAAGTATGTACAGTAGAAAGTGTCCCGCAAATCATGTACAGCCGACTGAATGAAATCTTTTTCGATTTGAGGTTTCGTTTTTTGAAAAGATCGAGTTTGAAATTAAATATACTCGAACAAAGAGTCAAAAGTGTATAATAAATTTTTTCGTAAAGCGCTTCGTTTTTGAGAAAATGAAATTGAAAAATTTATCAAAGTACACGTTCACAGTTCCTAACAAAATATATTCGAATATACTTTACTTTCTTGAAAATCGAGACATCGGAGAAAATTTTATTAAATTCCACATTTTTCGTAAGTAGAATCAGCCACTCGGCCTGTCGCTTATTCATTCCTATTCAGTGCAGAATTAGTGTAGTAACTCAGCAGCATACTTGATAAATCTTTGACATTGAATTTTCTCCGAAACGAAATATATTCGAATTCTATTTCCTTGAAAACGAGACATCGGAGAAAATTTTATTAAATTCCACATTTTTCGTAAGTAGAATCAGCCACTCGGTCTGTCGCTTATTCATTCCTATTCAGTGCAGAATTAGTGTAGAATTCAGCAGCATACGATAAATTTTCTCCGAAACGAAATATATTCGAATTCTATTTTCTTGAAAACGAGACATCGGAGAAAATTTTATTAAAATTTCCAGATTTTTCGCAAGTAGAATCAGCCACTCGGCCTGTCGGTTCATTCCTATTCAGTGCAGAATTAGTGTAGTAATTCAGCAGCATACTTGATAAATCTTTGACATTCAATATTCTCCGAAACGAAGCCTTAAAAGAAATCTTGTTCTTTCTTTTCGATTTATCTTTGCACGTAGAATCATTTCATAATTTACAGTTTGCGGGACGTCCTGTATACAGGAAGAACGAACGATTTCCTTTCATACGAAAAGAGAATGGTCGCGGTGGCCGTTTTGTCCCGGTGTTGGCCGCAACAGTTGCACTGCACAACGGCGGCACCCTGGCTCCAAGTGACCAGCTGCATGCACGTGTGCTAAGATGAGCCTCGCCGCAGGCTCCGACGAAGAAGGGGTCTAACACGTTCTGAGGACACGCGCGTGTCCTCAGCGCGTGTACCACGTCGCAAACTAGAAGTCTGCCGGTAAGTTTGCGTGGACGTTGAATCGCTCGGGGGCATCGCCGTATGCAAATTCCCCTTGTTGTCGGGCAATCGAGCACGCGTTTCCGTAAAATGTGTCGTTGCACGTGAAAATCCTCGCCGATGGCACGACTCGTGTCGGATGCTATCGAGAATCATCGTTAGGCTACGCGATTCTATGTAAAAATAACTGTTCGAAAACTACGAAACGAAATCCAAGTTATATGATTCTCGATGACATAACTATTATACATTTAAATTTATTGGAAAATTCACAATATAATCGCTACGGCACTCTCTTCTCTTTCCTACGTTTCTTCGTTTCGTCTCTTCTTTTTCTTTCATCACGGAGTTCGACGAAACGTTGATTAATTCGGTTTTTTCTTTTTAAAATTGAATCGCTCGTAATAACGTCGGTGGCCGAAACAAGAAATTACATCGATGTTACGTGGCAACGAATCGCGCAGAGGTAATATTTTCGTATGGAAATTTCGGGTTAATTGCAATTCGCTGTCGTTAAAGAATCGTGCGCGACGTTGTCACGCATCGAGAATAACATGGTGGCCAGCTGTGACGCAAATTAATAAAATCATACAATGTAAGCATTAATTTTGGACGAGTTTTCATTACGTGATTTCATTACGATCGGTCTAGCCACCGGCGTCCACCTTCTTTGAATAATATTTGCAACGAAACAATATTTTCGTGCTTATTTGTATGCTTCGGCAGTGATATTATCATCGTAATTATTTGTCGATATCGATCCGATACGATCGGAATATATTGAATTAAAAAAAACGTCCAACAGCATGTGCATGTCTTTTATACACATTATGATTTCAATTTAAATTTGCAACAAAGAATCTCACGTGACCACATTCCTGGTAAGAATTCTTCTTCTCAGTTTTCTCTTTCTTTCGGCTAACAATGCTCATTATGACTGTTGAAACGTTTCCATGGTAATATGTTATGTTCAATTATTCGCGCATAATTTAATTCTTCATTAAGTTCCTCGTTCTTCGTACTGAATCGTTCGTCCTCATATCTACCTACACTGCAGCTCAAAAGTCCTAACGTTTTGTTAGGACTTCGAGAGAAATAATGAATTTCTCAAGCAATAAATATTTTATTTATAACATTTTTAAACATTGGAACTGTATTTAACGCTCGAGTTAAATACAGAGTGGCAGAAACATGATTTTAGCAACGTGCGAAGCGATTATTATTACCTTATTTATATAATTTAGTTGCGTAGATATATTTGCCTGCTAGTAAAATCATGCTCAAAGACAGTAAATATATTTTACATTAACTCCAACCACAAACATTATGCATTAAATCAAGAGAAAGAGTATTAACATATTATTCGTCGTATTTCATAAAACATGATATCTCAGTTTCAATTTTCAACCTGTGCAAGACGGACTGAAGCTCAAACTTTAAAACTCTCTGAACACACCTTTTTTTTAATACTATCCTCTGTTATTTTGCTAATGCACGTTCCATGGTCGTCAATTGCCAACACTGTTAACAGAAATTCCAGCGAAAGTCAAGACGAATCAGGACCATACTCTGCCAGAATTCCATTACAATGTTCTTTCCTTTGGCTAACAACGTTCATTACGAACGTTGAAACATTCACGCGGTGAATAATATTCGCCGGGACAAAGGAGTCCTTAGGTCAAGTGGGCGCCCGTTTTCGTGGCCCGGAGGAGTTCTGTTAACCCTAGCCCAGAAGAGGAGCTCTGGCTACCCGCTTCAGGGTCAACGTCACAGGCACCACGGGCAACACGGGTCCGTAACACGTAAGTTTATAAATTCAGGAAACCCGCGTGTCGGCCCGGGTTCGCGCACGTGTCGTGACGTTCAGCTGGTTGCGGGGATCAATTGTGCAAGAAACAAGAGTCGCGTCGGCTCGTACTTGACTGCGAGAGCGCTGAGGACACCAATAGCCGCCGGCCATGGCGGATGCAAATTCGAAAATGCCTCATTTTCGTTCGCGAATAGCATTATTTTGAACTGCCTCGAGCTACGCCGCAGTCAGAAGTCCGGGGCTTCTCTCTCTCTCTCTTTCTCTTCTCACCGACTCGTGCAGGGCTACCACCGGAGAAACGTTTCCTTTTTTCTGCTCGAGGAGAGGAACACGTTGGGCTCCGGTGGTCTTGATTGAGGGGAATATATGGAAATGCGAGGATGTAAAATGTGGAGCTAGAGAAGGAACGTTGCAAAGAAAATCGGTTGTAATAACTGTGTGTTTTATTTTACGGAGAGATTATTACCGACACGCTGTTATTTGTGGTATTGGCTTTCTACCGTGTGAAATGCCTGATTCTACAACGTATGTATGAAATCATTATATTTAGAATTCTAATGATTAAAAGTGGTTGGATTTAAATTATTTTGTTTGGCGAAGCTTTGTCGAAGACAGAAGACAGTTTGTACTTTGAAACTCTTTAAGAAAATTTTGCATCTCTTTGGAGAAACAAACGACACTGTAATACCGAAAGCAAAGAAATGCGTGTGTCGTCAATTGAAATATCCTGATCTACACAGAAAGTTTCGTAATTTTTTCAATCGTCGGGTTCACTTCTCCGGTTAATAATAAAAATGGAAGACATTTTAGAGAAATAGAAAATAAATTTATCTTGGAACAAAAAACCGGCACGTAATTCTACGCAAGATATTACGTTTATATATTAATATTCTGACGCAAGTATCTTTCAAATTCATCGGTACTCAAAAAGCTATCAGCGTTGATGCGCGCATCTGTTTGTCATTAATCTCTGGCGTTCGTAAAACGACCATAATCACGCACCTAGCCTGCGTGGTCTTTGCACTGTAAACACCGGTCGCTCATTAACTTCCTCTTTGCTTTTCGTTTGCATCGATTTTCAGTTGCAACCAGTTGGTACCACTTGGAGGGCTTTGCTCTCGATTCACAGCTGCACGGCGTGTAAGAGCCGCTTCGTCGCGAGGAACGTTTCATTTTGTCGATTACCATCAACAATCTGTTGTTGCAATTACGCCTGTTCGCTTTCCACGCCCGCGAATTTCCACGGAAATTCCACGAGGTTCCGCGCTCTTTCTTCGTTGCACTCGTTAAGAATTTATTCGGCGAATATGTTGTTACGTCGAGTATACGTCGAGAGAATTGTAAAAGAGAATTCCAAAACAACTTTTGCTTGATATTTCTTTCCAAAGTATATGAAAAAGAAAGAAATGAAAGAAAAGAAAAACAAAAGAGATAGATATGGAAAATTAATCCGTTAGAGAATGTAAGACAAAAATGTTATAATCGCTTTATCTTCGATTTCTACGTCAAAAATTCATCGATTTTTTAAGACGGTAACGATAAATTCGTCGTAAAAAGTTCAAATGAAAAGTCCTAATGCAAGAATCTCTTCCGTTTAGCTGAGTGCTCGAGTGCTCGAGTAATCCCTCGTTAACATGTGCTCGATGGTTTAAAACGAGCGAGCAGCCTGTACAATCACAGCTTCGTTAAATCCTCGCGAAACAATTGCTCGCGCTTTCACCGAGTCGTAAAAAAAGACGTTCAAACAAAACGACATTACGTTATTACCACTTACATCACTTCTCTAATCGACGCTCACGATCGCTGTTTCAGGCGTGTCTACGCTTGCGTGTCTTCTCCTTTCCCGCGTTAACTTTCGTCTCGTCGTCGCGCGGAATTATTTCGTTCTCATCCTCGAGACCGCATTTCTCCCTGTAATTCCGCGCGGCTCGCTTTCACAGAGTCATAAATTTTCGGGACGAGTTCGCGCGTTCGGGACTGTTCGACAAAGGGAAACGACGGCAGGAAACGACGTTAATGATTCGCACACCGGTAAATGACGGTAACCAGACGTAACCGTCTTTTCAGAGAAATTAGTCGGTGTGACCTGTCGTTTATTTAGCGAGGATCTGGTGCAAAACGCGTGCTTTAAAGGGAAACCGAGCGTGTCTGCTAATCTGTCACGTATATATCTCCGCGCGTTTCTGCCTCGGCTACACGGATTTTCGCGTTTCTCGCGCCTCGTGGAAACTGGAAATGGCGCGATTTAATTGTTTGTAGTATTTTATTCGCCGGCACGGTGACGATATTTGGACATAGAAACTTTCTATGAATCTCTTGCACATATGTATATATATATTCACGCGTTGTGTGAAACGTTTTGAAAAAATATCGTTGACACGAGTCTCGTGTTGGTAAAATCTGAAGTCGAGAATATGGAGTCTGAATATTAAATGTACATATTATGATTATCCTTCGATTAATTGTGTTATGTAATTTTGAAGATTAGAAAGAACGAGCGTATTATAGAAATGGTAAATACTAAGAGTACTTGTTCCATGGCTCGTGAAAACTGGAACAACACGATCGAATTGCTTGTATTTTGTACGCCCGTTTCTAGCGTGGTTCAGCGACGCGTGAAAATGACCGCGTTTCCCATTTTTATAAGTATTTCTCGCTCCCGTTCGTCGTCTCCGATGAAACTACCGTATGCTTGACCGATAATCCATTTGGTTCATTGATATCGCATACAAATCGGATTTTTCACCGACGAAATTTCGCGAAAACGATCGATATTTCTCTCGTTCGTTGATTAAGTGAATTTCACTCGATGATCTAGCGGATTCGGAAGTGGCAGTGAATCGAGTTTAATCCGTATAAAGTTCGGTTGAGAGTGGATTCTACCAGCAAAGAAAAGCAACGGAGTAAAATATTCCGTTTACTATAATCCGATAAGCGACGGCGCGATCTCGTCGCTTATCGTCGATTGGGTCGCGTTTTATCAATTTCCATTCGATTCGATTACAGAACTAGCTTCGCACGATATGGTGGCAATTTTCAATCGATTTATCACGCGTGTGAATGTTGATATATTTATTTATAAGTTGTGAAGTTCGTTTTCCGTACATTTTCATAAAAGCCTATATTTTCATATCTATGTATTGCGGAAATTTTCCTGTTACCTTTACATTATTTTGGAATACAAAATTCCACACTGAAACTAATAGTATTTAGTACATATCAAAATATCACACATATAAATTGTTACGATTTAAATCAATTAAAGTAAAATAGATCTATGCAATTCTCTTTTTATACAGAAATTTCCGACAGAGAAATGCCGGTGTCTTTTTAGCAATTGTAACAGAAGGAAATCTGAAGTCATATTGATGGGTTGAACAGTTTTTGTGTAAATAACATCACCTAGGTTAAAATACTGTCATCCTTATATCACATTAATCGACATCTTTACGTTAATGTTTTATTTTTCTAATATTGAAGACAAAATACAATGTATATCGTAATATCAATATATGTTTTTACTCCATTGCTTCGATGTATCGAAATAACAACCCAGGTCTATTTAAAGAAAAAAAAAAAAGAAGAGAAAGAAAAAAAGATTCAAGCGCTAAAACAGTGAGACGTTGGAGTTAAGAGAGTGTCCATCGAACCAGCGTCCTTGACTGACAGAGCACTTCCTTCTAGCGAGCTTTCGCGCTGACCTACATCCGCCTGCTCGCGAGTAACTCGTTGGATTCGTTGATTGAGGGCCAGTCAGGAATGGCACGGTAGTTATTACGGAGTTTAATAAGCGTCGGTGTGCTTTCACGAGATAGATGAAGCCTTCTTAGTTCATCGTATGCACGTCGGCAAGATATGATGTAATGAAGATGAAGATGAAGATGAAGATGAAGATGAAGAAGAAGAGGAAGAAGAAGATAAAGAGAGAGAAAAAGATGGAGAAGGTGAAGAACCAGACAGGAAGGTGTCGCGTGTAGATCATTACGTTGAATTTGTAGAGGTGTAAGGAGAAGAGAAGAATATGAAACGATGACGAGCATGCTGGATTTATAAACGTTTCCTTAAAGAAGTAATCGAAGCGGAAGCAATTCTACTCGGCGGACAGGGAATTTTAACATAAAAGTTACTTCGATTTTTTGGCGAGGTTCCTTTCTGACGAAGAAGCGTGGTGGAATTTATTCCTGCTACGTACTGTGATTAATATCTAAACTCTAGTTCACTATCGCGATATAATTCGCGATTTAGAGTTACGTTACGTTTGTTGTATCACTCGAACGAAAATGTCGAGTTCTTCGGAGATTTCACGGCGATGTTTAAGAAGAAATATTAAAGGTAATGCGTTTCCGCGAAATTAGCATTTTTTAATGAATAATGTATATACCTACTGGTTATTTCGATAGTTTTCTGCTATTTATCGGGTACATTTTATATACATTTTTCAACGGGTCTCTTCTGAAAAATTTATCATCCACGGCAATGTATTCTTTTGTGAAGGAACATTCGATTTCTTGTCACTCGAATATTATCTCTAAAAATTTCGCTCGAAATCAACGATTCTGCTCTCTCCACTAATAATAGATAAATTTGTTCATCAAAGAAAACGCGGCGAAAAAGTCCAACGTGGCAAAAGGTGGCAATGTCACCGAAGCAAAAGAGACGAAGAGGGGGGATTACCTGGATTATCCTGGCGATTACCCCCGCGTACGGTTGCACAAATAAGAAGAAAAATGTGAAAAGAAGAGACGGCGTGAAGGGAAGAAATCTACGCACGAGCTTTCACGGGGAACACGTGAAATGTGAAAAGAAGAAAGAAGAGAGAGAAAGGAACGAGAAGAGAGTGGCTTCTTTTTTTGGTGCACGCACGTCGCTCTCGATAGCGAATGGTCCGAAGCGCGTGCCGACCGGTTTGGCTTGCGCTCGCAGTTACCACGAACACTACTTACGTAGGTAGTCTGAAATTTATCGACGCCACGGCCTGGCACGTAGTCTTGCACATCCTTTCAGAGCGTACGCCAGCGCTTGTCGCTTAATTCTCGTTTAGAGGAGGTTCAATTAAGCCGCGATACATCATGGAAGGGTAGGCGAGTCATCACGGCGCGATCGTTCTTCTATTAGCAAGGGAACGTTGAAAACGGCTGTATGCGCTTTCTTTGCTTCGTGAGACAAACTGCGTGACAAGTACTTGCTTACCGATGGCATAATTGTAAGATCTTACCGATCTTTATTGATTGTGTAGTAGCGAAGTAAGAAAACATCCGGGGATCTTATTTTCACTCGCGTGTTACTCTTCGTACGAAAAATTTCTTCACAAAGTTCCTTCGCTATGAATAAACTCATGGAATTATGAAAACGATGGAGGTACTTGATTTTCACGGTTTTTACTTCGAATGGGGATACTCGTTCGAAAAATAATGAATTTATCGCGGTGCAACGTAGAGTTTGTTTATCCTGCAAATAAACGTGTGAGGATATATTTACGTTATGCACTCAAAGACAGGATGTCATACGCTATTACCTTTTCAAGTTTAAACAATTTCACCTTGCATGGAAAGAGCGAGTATCGATTACATGTTACAATCCTTGTTTTCAATTAGGCTTACTATAATTCACTTTACACAAGAGTCAATTCTCGATACATTCTGCAATCATCAGCATAATTAACAAGCGCCAATGATTCTCGCGAGCTCATTATATTATAAAAAAATAACAAAATACGACGTACGGAACACTACAAAATTCTATAACTACTTTCAATGACTTTTGGCTAATAATTTACATCAACTGTCAACGTTTTCGAGCAACTCTCCAACGAGTAAAATTACTCGTCTAAAAGATAAATGTAAATAAAAGAAGGTGCTCGATAGTTGCAAAGGTAGCGTTATCAAAGCTAATTAGCGTTGTTCTAATAATCGGCTAACTGTACGCAGATAAAACAAATTACACAACTTTCAACGAATCATTGCAGGTGGTTGAATCTCGCGTGCGAAAACAGCCGGCCACCGTGTAACCACTCGAACGATCGTGTGCGAGTTTCGTGTTACTTTGCCAACAGTTAGGCCATTCTCACGTCGTGATGTGCGATCGAAGAACGGCTAACGGTCACTCGCTCATTCGCCGGCAAGTTTTTCCTCTTCGCGACATTAATCTTCCGTAATCCCCTGGATTAGAGCGAGCCTCGGCTGAAAGCATTGAAAGCTCGAAACGTTCGTCAGGTTTGCACCAGGTTTCCATCCTACGCGTGCTCAGTGATTTACGGTATACAGGCCGATAAGGTTCAATCGCGTCAACTCTATTCGATGGGATAGAATTTATCCGCGTCTCGCGTGTTTCTCCTCCGAAATCCTCCGCCCTAGCTGTCCGCTCCGCCAACGAAAAGTGTCTCTTTTTTCATTGGCGAATAAATTCCCGTCGAGTTTCTATATTTTTCACTGATTGCGATAACCGCGTACACGCACACGTGCACCAACCAGCCACGATGTAAATCTCTCCGAGCTTTGTCCAACCTGAGAAATCTTGAACATTCTGAGCGTTCTGAATGTGTATCTTGTCGGTGTTCGTCGAAACTGTTACTCGATGGAATATCCTTGCTCACGTTTACACGTTTCAGGGAGTTTCTTATTACGTTGTATTTCGATATTACTTAATCTAAAGGCGAATTTCGCTGTTAATAATCAATGTGTTTGTCCTTAATATTAAAATATATTATACAAAAGAACTTGCAAGAAATACTTAACAAACACAATCTACCGCACTCATTTGTGCCAATCTGTAAGAACTTTATAAAGATCGTTATACCATAGTAAGAGGTTAACAAACTCTCCCCCTACACCAGTAAATATAAATTACCAACGACGCGACGGTGCACCACGGTGTACTCGAATCAGCAAAAAGCGCTTATTATCGCTCAATCATACCGCCAACGCAACATGCACAGGGTAACATCCTTGTGTAAAAAACCGATCGAACACGATCCTCGGACGAAAAAAAAAAAAAAAAAAAACGTTCCCTCGACACGACCGATTACAACGAATTTTATCGGCCTAACAGGACATATACTTCGATCGCCTTTGTTGATTTTCATTCTCGCGTGCCAACGCAGGCCACAATGTGGCGTGTCCTAAACGCTTGTCGCGTTTATCCCATACACTCCTCCGTGTCCCTTTTATCGTCGAATAAATCCGTCCGTTCGATTTTCCTATATTTCAACGTGTTTGAGGTCGTCGGCTGGCAGGACACGAGCCGCTAGGATACGAGGTCCAATGGAAGGATGTTGGCTAAGCCGGCGAGAGTCTCGAGAGTTCGCGGTGTAAATCTCTCTTTCGTTTGGTTGTGTGTTCGCCGTGCCTGATGGCAATACGTTACGCCGCCGCGGTCAGATATACCACGTAGGTATATCTACGTACGAGGCGGTTGCACGCGTCGTTACTTAGGCTGCTCGACGGCAAGCATTCAGAGAGGCAGTCAGGCCAACGGCTGCCCACGTAACTCGGCTCGGCTGGCCTGTGCACAAGCTCGCGGAGAGACTCGAGGAGAGGCACTCCCGACACGCGCCAATGCATGTCTTGCTCCATTTCATCCTCGCCTATTCCCACCACTTACTCACCTACTTACCCTACGAGACGGAAACTCTGACCGAGACGTGGCACGCTGTAAAGCCGCGGACCGGCCGAGATTGGAATTTCATGCGGCGCAACACGCCTCTTGCAACACGCGTCAAACGCGACCACCAGCCTGGCCAGCTCTGTGTCTGCGACTTCGATCGTCGATCGCGTTTGCCTCTGTTCATACTGCGTTCTATTCATTTCCTTATGATCTCGCGATTTCCTCGTGATCCACCGGCGAAATTATTCGCGCGTGCATTTGTTGTTCGATGGTCGCCTAGCGTCTTGAGCGGAAGAATTTTTACACGATATTGTGCACTCGAGCGATTCCGTGCAAACGGATTGCATTGTTATATCGAGAGTTTAAGCTTTACGTTTAGATAACGACGAACGACTGTCTGTATGCGTGCAGCTTTCTCTAAGGAGTTAATACGGTGAAGAATTTCACCTTATGATTTCGCCTTCCGTTGCTCGTCGATCGACATCTGAGCATTCCGCGTGAAGGGATTTCTAGAAGAATTTCCATCTGTGCAAAGCGACGATTTTGAAGTGAATCTATGAGCATTTCTATGAGCGATTCCGCGCATCGTTTCAATATCGAGACGCTTCAAGATTCTATTTATCGAGCAATTTCTTCTAAATACATGGATAATTGTATTCTAACTGAAAGTTCGTTTTCAGGCTTGATCGTCCCCGTGTGCAAAGATTCTGCATCGTGACTAAAACTGAGTAAAGAAAACGCGGCGAGATTTATTATGCAAATGTGAAGAATCTTTAGATAAATTCGACAAGCGTATCGAATATCTCTGATATTGAAATCGTCGATAATAGATTGAATTAGAAGAGGATTGGAAAGATGACCGTGTCTACAGAGTGACAGAGCTACAATTTGGGGAAGATCGGCTGATAAGAGAACATTTGACGATCGAATCGACGTAATCATGGTGATTAATCCATTGGTCGGTGGCCATGATTTTATTGCTTTGATGAGGTATAAACGATGCAACTATATGCAACTATATGTTATCGACTAGTACTCGTAGTTGTTTTGTAACCATTGCTATTGCAACGTACATTACGCAGTTAAGGTCTTCCTCACGATTCTCGTTTGAGGAAGATGGATTGATAATTGCATCGGTCCGATCGATCGTACAACTACCGTAATTAAGCTGGTAATTGATTTATTAACAGGCGATTATTTTAATTGGGTTGTCTCATATTTTTGCATAACACGTATTTCCGCTTAAGTATTTTAGAGTATGTTAGAGTATGTTCAAAAGAAATAACGACTTCTTGACGAGTAAATGATGAATGAAAACGATGGCTAAAGTCAAAATTATAATTACAATTATTGTGAAAGAATTTCATTATTATAACTACGGATGGAAAAAATTTTGTTTCTCAGAGAGGTGGTTATTTCGTCGACAAAGTAAAAGGTGCTCCAAATGTTCAAGCGGCAGCGTAGCATAGTGATTAACGTCAGTGAATGGACGAATTCTTCGTTGTATTTCGTCGTCATGCCGTAAAAACGGCGATATCATCGAACGTTTCATTAAAATCTAGAAAGGGGAATGGCGTAGGGGAACTGTTTGATTTAGCTCGATCGCAAAACCCGATAAATATCGAAAGAAATCGACTCTGCTACCGATGATTAAAATCTCTCCTCGATTATAATCGCTAGACATTTCCAGTTTCCTTTCGGGTTGATATTAATGTCGTTACGCACGGCCGATGGCTTATTATCGTTCATTTTATTCAATTCCCCTTTCCCTCTATGTCCGTTGAAAAAATTCCCCGGATAAAATATCGTGCCACACGAAAAAACTCGGAGATTTCAAATGTCCTGTGTTATACAAACACAGACATGGTATATATGCGCCTCTCGTTTTTTGGAAAAAAAAAAGAACGGAGCGGGGGAATAATGTCCATACGCGAGCAGGATCGTAGCTAGAATCCCTCTCTCTCTCTCTCTCTCGTTAGTTGGATAGGTTGAAAGCTCTATCATTCGTGGGTACAGTCAATGGAAAAGACACAGTGAGATTATTAAATGTCCTTAGACATTAAAGTTCATTTATTTTGACAGCTGTTTTAATTTATACTTCACTTATTGTGCAATTTTCGATATAAATATATATTATAATTGCGATGATATCGTTACAATGCAGTAACGTTAAAATAAAATTCACGCGTGAAATTCTCACTTTAATTAAATACAATTAAACGTTTCGTTGTTATTCAACGTACAAAACTTTTAGTCTTTCAGGATTGTCACGTACATGTATATATATATCGAGAACTAATTCAACGTTCTTCTATTCAGAGAAATTATTCTCTACACTTACTTATGCAACAACATTGCAACGATGTTACACAAAACAATAATATTGCAAGCAAAATGCTTGAAATTCAATTCAATGAAATATCACTGCCAACAGATGCTTTGCAGATTAGTAGACATCTCGACCATAAACCGAGACCATTTTCAATGTTCAAAGACAACGTAACAAAAGGGTTAATGTTTTAATTTACTCTACTGTAACGACTATATCGTATCCGTGGACTATAACGAACGAGTACGCGCAGCGGTCTGTGGCGCGCGGATCACCGGGCCCGATATCTCGGACAAGGGAAAATATTTACGGGAAAATTTCGCCGTGAGTGGCGCGGCTTCATGAATAATTTCGGTCCGCAGGAGACTCGTCAGCCGTCGGCTAGTCGCCCCGGGCGCTCGGTTCTAATTACGGCAACTGCAGAGCTCGTCTGCGCCTCCGGCGATCCCTCGGGTCAGTTTCCAACCTCTCTCCCTCTTCCCGGCCCTCCCTCTTCTCCCTTCCACCTACCCCCGTTTTCCTACCCCAGCACAATTTCCACAGAGTCCACATCCCTTCCACATCCGTTCTCTGAAATGTTAGCGGGCGCTGTAGCCTCAGCCTTCTCTTCCAACAGCCTCGAAAACTACCCCCTCCCCCCCTTTTACCATCAACCCCATATATCCGTCGGCTGGCTGGTGGTGCCGCGGCGCCGGTAACCGGTTACAAAAGTTTTTCACCACCCGAAGTCTCCGCCGCGCGAAATTTTCCAATTTCGAGACGTGCCGCGATCCCGATATTCCGAACGCGCGAATCATCTCAATCCGGTCGTGTTTCCCGCCGGAAATTCGCCAAGATTCGCGCTACGCTTTCGTTTCGTTCCTTTCTCCTCTTCGTTCGTGTGTTTTGTTCGAGAGACGTTTCAGGGTGTTGTTTCTTCTTCGTCGACTTGTTTTTGGGCGTTGTGAAAATTTGATTCGAAGCGGAGCGATTGAAATGATTAAACGGAGCGAAGCGAATGACGAATTAATTCTTCGTACGCGAAGATTTAACAATCCCCGAACTGATATGTATTTCTTTTCATTGGTAAGTATATTTAGACAGACGGTGTGTTTCGACATTTTTAGAGAAAGCTTCCTTTGATATAAGAAATGGGGAAAACTGTGGAAAATGATTATTCTGGAATTTTGCAATTCCACGCAAAAGGCACAGCCGAATGTTGAATGATTCATATATTCAAGCTGTGGAATTATTGATCGAAACTAATTTAACAGATGACGTACAAACGAGAACTATATTGAAAAGAATATAGTGAAACTATATAGAGAAACAAATAATTACAAAGACACGATAGAAGTCAGAACAACTTACTCTATATTCTCCTCATTTGCTCTTGCCTCGTTAAATATTTTTCACCTTGTACACTCGCAACAAGTATTATTACTACCCACGATTCCATTTTACACGTTCGTGTAGATATTACATTCTCGAGGAACACAACCAAGTAAGAAACGAGAGGAGAAATCGAGGGTAAACGCATGTATCTTTCCTCTATGAATGAAAATTGCATCACGGCGAGTGTCTAATTAGAACAATGAATCTTCTAACCGGATCTCAATAACGCAATATCTGGAATATCAAAAGGAAAACAACAAGTCGTATCGAGTAATTGAAAGTTACTCGATATCACGATTGTCAGGCTCGTGACTGATACGAATCTCACCACGGGCTAACCGGATCTTCTCGAGAAAAGAAACGATACTCCCCTCAGGTTCGATCTGCGCGGAGAACCGATCGCGCGGAACGGTTGAAACGGAGAACTTTCGTAGCAACAACGCGGCAATTCCCTTGCTAACTTGAAATTAATGCATAAAGAGACAAGCGGAAAACATATCACCGTGGCTAGAAGATAAATCGCGTTCACCGTTTCGTCATTTTCTGCCGTGGTTTCGAAGAGGAACTCGCCTCCTCCGACGCGTGGGCCTTCGCGCGCACCGTTATTTCGCTTTGTCACGGATCGCACGCTCCGGATGACAGCACGGCAATTATTTCAAATATAGCGACGTGTCTAAACGAAAACTGGAACGTTTCCTTTCTTCCTTTTCTTTTTTATCCCTTGAGTGCAGCTTGTACCTGTTGGTGACCGCCAATTCACCAAGCGAGACACGTATTATATATTATCAACATATATTATCAACTTTATGTTGTATTGTATAAATTTGTAGACAATTATTTGATGTATTTCTTATTCTTGGTTTATTATTATAATGAAAAATGACAAATTCTCGCCTCTAATCAATCTGTTAGAATATTAGAATATTTAGAATACATATTTTTATAAATATTCATAGATACTTAATTATGGTAAATGCATAAATTTATAAAATCCTTGATAAACCGGAACAACAAGCTCTTGAAACTTGTTGTTAGAGTCTCGATACGGTTCGATCGTTTGCCCATAACTCTCGAATCGGCTCACGCAAGAAAATTTAAGTGCTCGTGTGGTCGTCGACGTGGTTGTTCTCATAAACTCGCGTCTATCACGAAACTCTTTGATGTTTCAGAGCTTTCCTTCTCTCCTCCTCCTTCTCCTTCTTTTCCTTATTTCTTTCTATTTTCCCCGGCGTGTTTCCTCTTTATCGAAACAACTTTCTGCGATTGAACGTGACTCGATGTAGGAAAACGAACCACGAAATACGTTCTATGATTTTGTGAAGTTTCGAGGGAATGATTGTACGTGCAATTGATTCATCTAAGATTTACGCGTGCAAACGAATTTTACCGAGTTTCGAGACAATTATGATATGCACGAGAAATGATGTTGATGACTGTTACAATAATAAGCAAGAGTTTAATGTTTCTTCGGACAATTAAATCGTCGGGTATTGCTTACTGACATTTGTCATTTATAAAGATATTAATGTCGACGTCGAAAGTAAACGCGAAACGAATTTCAAACTCTAAAAGTCATAAGAATCCTTGATAACTAATTAGTCTTCACAATCGAAGAAAAGACAAAAAGAAAAACAAAGAAAAACAAGAATGACGCACTGGATTGTATGTCATAAGATATACAAAAAACTCAAGTTTTCCAAGCTGTTTTCAAAGGCCTGCACAATTCCAGGCTTTCGAATCTTTTTGTATTAGTCCTCTGTCTCGCCTGTGGTAAAAAAGAAAGAAAATTGAAAACGATGGGACATAGACGCGCAACTTATGCAAGGCCTTCCGTGTCTCGAGTTACTTCAGTTACTTGTTAGCACTCGAAAGCGGATTCCGCGCGACGCGGCACAATATGTCACTGTTGAGAACGCGAGATGCATAATTGATCATAAGCATTGTTCGTTGACGCCGGAATGCTGTCAACGATTGGGCAATTTCATTGTGCCTTCGGTGTTCTGCATCTACGTGCCTCTGTAGGCGAACGTTCAAATATTGCCATTGTCGATTACGTTTTCTTTTCCCCTCGCCTCTATAAAGTCGCGAGGTCATCATCCTATCGACACCGGTCCGTTTCGCGCGTTTTTCTCCAAGTTCCTCGCCGCGTAATTACCCACCGATGAGTTGTTCGATAATAACGTTTTGAACGAACGAGTCGAGAGGTATAACACGTACACAACCAGTAGTTACATAAAATATTTCTACATATTTTTATCTTCTAATGAAGCACGTTGAAGAAAGTATTGAATAATACGAACTTTGATATACAAAATGTTAAAAAAAGAATTTAATGTTTGATACGGTATTATAGATAATCAAGCTTTTCAAATATATATATGATATATTTATTATTTAATTATTCCACTTCTGATGCAAATATAGTACTTCTCTTAGGATTTTTGAGCGAGGATGTATCTAGAGTGACTCACGAAAGTATTCGAACATTTACGTTATAAGAAATGTATAAAATATTTTGAAATTTCATTAATACTGTAACATGAGACGATTAATTCGTAAATTAATAATTATATTCGTAAAATTTGAAACTAATCTGATTTGAAAATATAGATAAAAATTGCAAGATAAACTATAAATATTATACATCTTATTGATGTAATTATAATTTATTTTAAATTTGGTGAAATGTAATCACGATAATCGGGTCTCACTACATGTTAATGAAACATCAAAATATTAAAATATCAATATTAACACGTACAATATAGTCATGAAAAGTTCCTATAAATATTTGAATATTTTCGTGAGACATTATAATTGGGTCTAATTAATTAGTGTATACAGTATTGCTGTAACCATAGTATAATACTATGTTAGTATAATACTAAGCACTGATATTAAATGTATCAACATATGGTCCATTAATACACGATCGATCTGTGTTTATTATTTCAAGGACCATTCATTAAGTTCTTGATCTATAATAATATCAGTTTACATTCATGATGACATGTAATAACAATTAAACATAATTATATATCGCTAGATCACTACAGGCAGTTCCTATATTAAATTTGCAATTATTTGAATATAAATCGTATATAATATTTAAATGAATTTCTTTAGATAGTGTTAAACTGCTAATATTTCGTATTTATTTTATATTTTTCGTCTGAATGAACTGAGAAACTTTCAGTATGTTAAAGTTGTGGGAAAGAGAATTCGCAGGAATGAGATTTGATTAAACTGTTATTTTGTAACACTGTTCTGCGTGTCATGATTATTGAGAATGAGAGAAGTCTTCCATCTACATAACTAGCTTGTACAGAATTTTATTAAGACAATGGTTATTATCTGGTAATTGTATCTAGTCATACGATAAATTATCGGTCGATTAATTGTTCATCGACGCAGAAGTAAAACTACTTTTTAAGTAAGTTGTTAAGTAATTTGTAAAGAAACGAAGATCGCTTTGCTTATCTAATGATTCAGTAAAATCATTCCGATGATAATTGGAGATTTCCTTTTTCTACAATGATAATTCGTAGATGATTTTTTTTCCCCCCTTCTCTCTACAGTTTAAAAGTCTAATCAATAAAATTACAGATGTATAACATATTTGGTACATTTCACGCATAAAATGTTAGCACGAGATTATTAATATTAGCATTTATATCACAATTTGCATCGAAACGTTTTTGAGCGCACTAATAACTGTGCTACATCGAAATCGTATTTTCACAGTATCACGGTATAAAAGTGTCCCGAAAAAACGGGATTCCCACACTACCTACGAATTCACCTAACAGCTCGATCTGAATAACCAAAAATAATCAAAATAAAAGAAAAAGAACAGGAAAACGAAAAAGAACAGCTAAACACTCACCGCTTTTGACACGTGGGCTCCAGGTTGACGGTTGTTCTCGTGTCCACGGCGATGACTTGAGAAAAAAAAATCCCCCGACTCCTCACCAGCAAAGGAACAACTTAACACTTTCTTCGAGCCACCGTGGAGGTTACACTCGTGTGTGTCACGCACAAATCCACGTGGTCACGGTTCACGTGTCTCCTTTCGATAAGTGAAACGAGCGCGAGCCGCGCACCACCGCGGCTTTAATAGGACTAAAGTGTCTTCGCCAGCGTCACAGCGTTCGCGCTATTTCCACCACCACTTCAACTACCACCACCAGTGCAACCACCACCTTTAGCTATTTCGACGTCGACCTTCCCCTCTCTGACGCCTCTCTCTCTCTCTCTCTCTCTCTGTTCCTCTCTGTTCCTCTCTGTCTCTTTCGCGACGTTGGTAAGCGCCGTGAGCTTGCAATCCTCTTCACCCTCGAGGTCATCCCACTCTACTGTGTGTCAATTGGCTTCAACCCTGTCGGACGCCCGCGGTCAATTCGATATTCGCGGTTATCATCGTTACAACTTCCATTTATTACGTTTTCTTTTTACACAATTTCTTTATTGCTAACTTACGATCCAACAGGAGATGATTCGAGCCGCATCTAATATCCACGGGATAGACGCAGCGTGTCTGTTTGAGCGCAGAGTTTCAGCGCAGGCTTTCAGTATGAAAGATCAGGATTAACAGCTACGTGTTGCGTTTCATTTGCAATTCTTTTCCGAATCAGTTCGATTTCATATATTATCAAGTATTATTTTTTTCATATTGAAGTATCTTTCTTCTGAAAGAAATCTGCAAGCATCGGACATTCGTGATCCAAGCCAGTGCGTGTGCATTTGTTTCCACGCGTTTTGTCGATCTAATAAACTAAAAAAACCAATCACACATTGATTGTCTCATCTTTCTAGCTAACAACAGCACGTATTTTTTTCATTCTGCGTGCACGCAATTTCAATTTTATTTGCTCGGCCGGCGAGTATCTCAGGTAGAGAAGTAAATCGCCGAGCAACTTTGTTGCGATGCAAATGAAATTTAATCAACGGAGCAACAACTTCATTCCCGTTTACCGCCCGAGGTATCTCACCCCGCTGGTATTTCGATCCCTTAATCCGATGTCTAGCTTCTTTAATTTAGATTATCGCGTTCGTCATCCTGTTCCTCTCGTTCTATTTCTTCGGTCTACTCTTCTTCTATGTCTCCCGAGGCGTTCCTCTTTTTTGATCGAAGCGCTTGAAGCGCGATTCGGTTCTTCGAACACGCGCAAGTAGAATTTCGTCGTGTATCAATTCGGTTTTCGTTCTTTTGGCATAGTTCGTTCGCTCGATGCTTCTTTTCTACGGTTCGTATTTATCAAAGAAAACCTCTTGAACTTTGCTTAATATAAATACACGATGGATGAGAATTCTCGTCGCGCAATTTCGATATCGCGGTTTTGAACGTATTCTTTGCTTTTATTTCACTTTGAGATTTTACCGAATAAAATCCATTCATTTGAATCAAATTCTAGTTCAATGATCTATTTATTACATGAGAGGGGGAATCACTAGTAAAGGTGTACACACGTGTATGCACGTATTTTACTACTTTCTCAAGGCATAAAATATACTCGCGCGATCGTGTGATCGAGCGGATCGAGGGAAGAGAGGATGAAAAAACAGGCGAAAACGGGAGGCTCGCGCGATAAGTTACGTCCTCGAGATTGCGACCTCGGCGTCGTGTAATTTTTCCACCTGGAGAAATAATTTGTTCGATAAACAATTTAGATAAACGGTGCTATCTATGCGCCTGTCTCTCTCTCTCTCTCTCTCTCTCCCGTTTATTACCGCCTCGCACTTAACGTTACGCTAATAACAATAATTTGGGAATCCACCTTTAAGTTAACTAATGAGATATTTAGTATGCACGGTACGCCCGGACCCCGCCGTTCTACTCACCCGTTCATTTACTTCTTTAGCTCGGGCCAGGAGGAGTCGCTGGTAATTGCACGCTATATAAATTATCCCGCAAGAAGCATTCGACGTCCGTCATTACCGGCTCGCTCGGCGATATTGTCGCGTTTCCGAATGATTGGTGCGAATAAAAGCAATCGATGATTTCACGATTGAAATTACTCGTACTCGGCGAGTAAGTTGTCCGGGAGATTTATACGAAAAACTGGATCGATACGCTTCAGGCCGTTTTGCAACGTTCTGCAACCCCGGGATGGATAATCTTCGTCTTGCACAACACATCTTTTCCTTCCCTTATTAAATACAGATGTACGCGTCTTGTCGCTCTAGTCAGTATTTTTCTGATACTACAGATACTGAATTTTCTGCCTTTTAAAGGGAGTAAAAGGTAAATTGGTCGCTGATTACGATTACAATTACAGATTGACGATTACAGAATGTAATCGAACGTAACCACGATTATTGATTTATGTCAAGTTGATGATTGACCGATCAATGATCATGATCGCCACGATTACTTTCAGCAACCAATTAGAAAATTAATCACAAGGTAATCAATTACTCTGCTCAACTACTCTGACTCTGTACATATACTTCCAAAAAAAAAAAAAAGAAAAAAAAAGAATCATTTCCGACTATAAACATCGTACGACTAAAGTCTCAAAAAGGCACAAATAAACAGGATTCCACATAGGAGGCTTTGAGCGGGCTGATCGGGAGGCTCAGTCGACACCGCAGCTGGAGCTTTTCCAAGCGTGCCTGCCACGATCGCGTCCTCGTAAAGTTACAGTTGGTACTTCGCCGATACGATTGGCCATCGGCCATCGAGAATAATGGGGCAGTTGGCGAGGGCCGATATAAAGGGAACCAAGTCTCGGCTCGGCTCCGGTGTCTGTCGTATTCGTGTTGCCCGCGGCTGAAACGGCCACGGCCGACAACATCGTTCCAGAATGCCTCGGGTACTTCCAAACCCACCGGACGATGCTGCTCGCATACGTAAACGCTAACTTCGTCAGGGACAAAGTGACGCTCGTGCACGTAACGGTGGATCGAGCCACGGATCCTGGACAACGAAAGAGAGCAGCAACGTGAAGAGGGAGACGGAGGAGAAGGAGGAGGAGGAGGGTTACTTTGCCATTTCGAGGCATATTCGAAATGTCCAGCGATCCACGGAGTTCGTTTTTGTCCTCGGTTTTTTGCCACGGTTTTGATTAGCACGACGAAGGAGCGTGTCGAAGGAGAGAAAACCAGCATGTAAACCAGTGTCGCGATCTTCGTCAAACTATTCGAGAGTTGGAAATCATTCGAGGAAGCGACACCATGTTCCGACCATCTTCTACCACGAGATTTGGTCGAATGAATATTGTTACTTTTGGTTTTATTCCGCCGTAATCATGGTTGAGTATAATCGTTTTTTGACATGAAACTATTGCAAAGCTCATGGTATCAAGTTATTTCGTAAGCAACGATATCTCGTTTTTATTACGGGAATAAATTCTAGAATTCTGGTTTATTTTCTTTTTTAGGAATCGAGGAACGTATGGGTATTATGAAAGAATAATTGTGACATGAATTTTTATAAATTGCGATAACTCTACTAGTAGTGAGAACTTTCTTTTTGCACGTTTAAGTTCCTTCACAATTCTCTTAAATACTTGAAGTTCTTTTAAGTTAAATAAATGAAAATAAAAAAATAATTTGTTAACTATCGATTTTCTAAATTTACTCGTATATTTATGCTTCGTTATCTCCTTTTCTATTAAAATTTCCTACTTAAATTTCTCAAAATTCCCATAGTAACTATTCCCAATATATTTTACTCACTTAACTCTCAGAAAAACTGTATGGGATTGGAATGACCCAATAGTTCATGGGAATTTTAATCACGCGATTCGACTGAGTGGTTTGTTCCGTGATTGAAACACCGTATCGTTTTAATAATGAGTGAAAGAAGTTCCTGGTATTACAGTTATTTGGCATTTTTTAATCGTACGATCCGATTGAATGGCACTTTCGGCTTTATTCCAAGGTAGTCGCTGAAACGCTGTATCATTGATAAAGAATGATGTTGTTCGAGACATTTATGATAGTTTATGCGTATGCTCGTTGTTACGAAGAGATTTTTAAGGGAGGCTCATCGAGGTATGGAATTTTTTGCGAAGGATTTTTTGTTAACAAGACACGGTTTGCGGAGTCTGATGAATTCTTGGAATTTTTCGTTGCTAATTAATTATTAAAAGATTTTTTCCTTGTTGAAAGGTGGATGCGTAACGTTCTAGTGATGTCGAGCACATTGTTTTTGGCCGCATTGTGGCGGACTTTAAATTCGTTTTTACACCAGTCTAGCAACACAGCATGAAGAAGAAATCTTCTAAAGAGTACCGTAAAGAGGTAGCGCAAACTAACGAGATGTTAATTAATTAGCGCAAATAAAGACAAAAGTTTTGTTCTACTTAGGTTTTCCCTCTTGACGGACTGTATGAGTCATTGTGAGTCAGGAGTTCATGTAAAGACCGATCTATGTTAAGTTGATCTGGAATGTTATGTACAGAGATATTCAGGTTCACTAACTGCCGTTTACTAATATAAATTCTATGCTTTAGACTGGACTGTGCATTTTTATGAATTTACGGAAAACCTGAAAATGCAAAACTGCACACGTTGCATAGAATATGTAAAATATCCATAATAGACTATTAATTAATACAATATTTCTATGTACATTCCATTTGTTTAATTATATTCATTACATAAAATGTAAATCTAAAGATTGCAAACCTAAAAACTAGCAAACGTAACTAATCATTCAATTGATATGCTACAAAGATTTGCCACCTAAAATAAAATCATTTAAATTATTATCTAGTTAGTACGAGAAACGATTAACGATTAATCTTGGCGAGTATCAATCAATCTAGCTTTCGTACGTCTTACATAAAAGAAAAATATCAGAAATCAGTATCTCCTATGTGGCCTTCATTTCTCTGTGATTTTGCTTCGTTGATCGATTATCTCATCTGTAAAAACATACAAATGGTATCGATACGGAACGGATATCGACCATTTTACGATCGTTCTTTTACAGCGCGAAGAGACGAATGTATCCTGAATCGTCGAATCAACTACCGTCCACGGTGATGGATCGATCGATCGATCCAACCATTCGATCGTCACAATCCGCGATAGATATCACCGGAGTCGCAAGAAGAGGCAAACCGATACGCGCACGATTCATAGAGTAGAGACGATCATATCGTCTGCTTTCACTCGTTGCAGGACCGGTTCTGGATTGCGCGCATTACGAGTATATTCATAACTAGAGGATATTTACGGATTTACAGGAAATTACAATACAATCAGTTATTAATAATATAAATTTTTTGTGTTATTTAATTTTTTTCATGTTTTGACGCAAACATGTAGCATTTATTTTACTCCCCCCCCGGGGGGGGGAATTAAATATACCCCCGCTTAAAAGTTTCAATATAAGTGCCGTGTTATTTGAATGAGAATTTAATAAGGAATGACCAAGGAAAATTGGAAAACCTTTAAAGTTCTACGATGATAACGATCGGCATCTGAATTTTTATATTTGTCAGATAATTCGAAAATTCTTCGTCATTTCTTTTCATTTTTCAATCACTCTTCGTTCACACCTGCGTGCACGCTATCCATTAGAACCAGCTCTGGCTCGCTGCGTTATCTTTTTAATGGACTAAAACGAACACTGTTTACCGCTAATCTTACGGAATCACGTGCATCCGCGTCGATTTATTGCCCATCTTAGTGTCCAGTTACTAGATTTTCCACTTAATAGATTTATGGTTGTATATGGTATTCATTTGTCCGTCTGACTTAGCTTGATCGAGAAAAAAAAAGAGAAAAAAAAACGACGGTCAATGCGCGGGACACGTTTGAAAGCTATTAAATCTCGTATTAACGACCACGTGTGCGCGATGAATTTATAAAAATCGTCTTACCATGTCGATAATTCATTAGACGTTTGATTATTTTCTGAAGGCGATTTCATTGAATACCATTCTCCACGTAAATTCACTTGCATGCGAATATCCTTTGCTTCTAAGAGAGAAGAATTATAATTGATTATAATTTTCAATTTAGACTTAGGGAAATTGAAGAGCAATAAATATTATGAATGAAGTAACGTTACGACGTTTCTATGATAAGAAAATAAAACCAGCTTTCTAAAACGTGGACGTATGTACAATAATTTCCAAGGCGCCTAACGTCGAAGGGGATTAATTATTTATCGAAGTCAAGAAATCCATCAAAGTCCATCCTCTTCCATAATTTAATTTCTGCACGCAGATCCTTCAACGAGATGCGTTCGAGACCTGTCATCGTTGTACTATCGAAATCATTGTGTATAGTTATATATTTAGTTATTTCTACTTTTAATAGATGGCCTGTTTGCTGAAGATGCGTGAATGAAAAGTATGAATGTGATGTGAGAGGCACAGCGTTGGCACTGAGCGCTTTTGTTTTTTAAGAAAGAAGAAAGTCGGGCGTGTCGGGAGGAAGTCGAAAAAGAGCGTTGAATGAGTGTGGTCAAAAGAGTGATTTGTGTTGTATATTAATTGTGTCGTTTAAGTTTATTCGAATTATTGTTGTTTGAGTTGTCTATCTTGTATTTATCATTTGTTGTTTTGTTTCCGTTTTCTTTATTATTTAATATAACAAATCATCTAAATTATATCCCTACATCATTATTTAAAACAAACACTTAGTTTTGGTCGAAATAATATTGCTATCGAAAAATATCACTAATCGTGAAATAATCTTTTCTAAAACAAAAAAAGAAGAAAAAAGCGAAAAAAGTGTCGAACACGTAATTAATCGTTGTTCTCGCCGACTGGCATATCTCGAATAGCTGGACGAACGCGCAATCCTCCGTGGTCGAAGAAAGAAGAAGGATCGAGCATCGTGGCGAGTGCAGGCAGTCAGAGAGACCGAAAGATAGTAGGAGGCTGTGGAGGACGATGAGGAGGAGGCCGAGAAGGAGTTGGAAGGCAGGCATAATGGTGGTCACATGCCCCCAGGCGTCCTTGCCTTCGTCCGCGAAGAAAAGCAAGAAAAGAGACGGACGACACAACGGTGGAACAGAGGCAACGCTCGTACGACGAAGAGAGACGAAAATAATGTGATGTTTTTGTATCATACGATATACAGACTGGCGGCACAGCGGGGCCAGTATACGCCTGGGGCGTCCAGCAGGATGTAACGAGGAGAGTCCGAGTGTTGCCCGTGGGTCCACATATTTTAGGGAGAAGTCTCTCTCGCTCTGTCCCTCCTCCCCTTTGCCCTCTGGTTTGGCCCTACGTGTCTTTGAAACGGGTCGTGTCGTGCCCAAGGCAAGAGGCTCGCTTGGTGAGCCACCTCTCTGTCTCTTTCCTCCATCCCTCTCTTTCTCATCTCTGTTTTTATCTCTCGTTTTCGACGAGTTTCGTTTTCTTTCCTTCTTCTTTTTCGTCTATTTCTTTCGTTTTCTGTTTTCGTTTTTTTTCCCCTTCTATTTCCTTTGTCTCCTTCTATCTGTTCGTTTTCATCGCAGTTGCAGGTCTATTAGCACGAGGCACCGTGATAACCGAGATGCACAATGGCTAATTTCGTGAATCTACTCGTGATCTGATTTAGAATTTTAGAAAAGGAATGCCTCTGAAAAGTCGTGTTCATCGTTCGGAATCGAGGACAAATCTTGTACTCATTGGAACACATAGCGTTTGCTAATTTTTCATCTCCATCAGTCTCTCTATCTCATTTCACAATGTTCAATTTCTCATCACGTCGATTCATCCGTCTGTCGAATTTCAAGTCTCAAATGCCTGTGTTTGAAAAATCATGCTCATCGTACAAGAGAACTGTATATCGAAAGATCCGTCGTAAGACGTTATTTACTCTAATCAGAAAAAATCGTATTAATTAATATTCGTATTTCCGTTACCATACATTTGTATCATTTATTATTTATCATAAATATATAAACAAAGTATAGTAACATCAAAAAAATTCACAAAAACGTCATTTAAGAGATTTATTCACGACAGATCGTTTAATTAAATCACTGTAAGACGTCATTCGTGAGAGCCAAGAAGCGATTTCATTAGATACGATACAAGTATTTCTATATGTTTATTTCACTTCTCTCTAATATGCAAATGAAAATCACCTTGAATCATGTGGGCGTGTATCCATCGAGCATGGATCACACTTCGATGCAGCCAACTGAAACCGATACGCTTGTTGGTTGTTTATCGACTTTTACCTCTTAACGAAGCACGACTGCTGGCTCCTACGCTGTGTGTTCCTTTTGGAGTTATCCGGCTCGGTATGTTCAACTGGAAGGTGCACCATGAAAAAAGAAAAAGAATCGCACGCTTGTTCGATCGTAGAATCCTTGGTCTCTGAACGGAGGAACGTCTTGGTACGAACGATTGTGTACGTAGCTAATTTTAATCTCGCGGTTAATTACGAGCTCGGAGATCCAGGCAAGCGTTAACTGACGTTTTCCTTTCTATTTGCACATATAACGATGATCATTACATGCGCAGTCACTGATGCAGCTATTTTAATCTCTGATTTCCAAACCATGTCGAGGAAGCGACATTGTACGAGGAAGATTATACCTGTGGTAAACGAGCAAAAGAGTATAAGAACAAATTTTATTCGAAATTTCCAGAAGATAATAGAATTTCTTCTAAAAAGAAATCACATATATTATCAATTTTCACACTGAAAATCATGAATTACAGTGTAATAATATGAATATTATATTGTAATTATTTCTCTATGGAAATAATAATTCTGATTCTTTTGCCCGTCTGCCAGAAGTATGATGATCATTTATTGACTTTCGTGTAAGTATAAGGTTTGTAGCGTGGATGTGAATATGAAGATATCAAGCTCTTCAAAGAAGGAGACTGAGTACCTTGCGATCCTCTGAAACTCTCCAAATGGCCAAAAAAACATTAACGAAATGATCTTTAGTGGTCCATCGAGTCAAGTCACTGCTGGAAGCATTGAACATGATTTGCACATCGAAATGCGGACTGTAGTTCGCGAAGAACGATAAAAGGAGTCTTTCGCCGAATCTGTCTGAACATTTTTAGATTACCGTAGATTATCATATCTCTGTGACAAAGAAGAATTAATTCTCATTGAAATTGCAAATCCAACGATGAGTCCTCTCAACTCTCTGCGTTCCTCTGTCAGATTTCTTTGTTTTCCTGCAGAGAAACAATCTAAAATTTCAATCAAAAACTTCCCACGCATAGTATCAAGAAATTTCTGCAGATAAGGAAGAGTTATCTGATCGAGGTTGCAGATCATATTCAAGTTAGCCACCCTCCTCTTTGTCTTCCACTTTGGTCCTTTCGATGTGCAATCGACGTCGAGCGTGCACGGTGCCCACCGTCACGTATGTGTGCCACCGTCGAGGGGAAAGGGAGGAAGGTAGCTCGCGAACTCGGTCTTTCTCTCGGCTGGTTACGTGACCTCTTGTGGGTGTATGTTTAACCTTTTCGATGGCAGTCGGCAAAGAGAGGAGTAGGGCCGGCGGCCTCCGACCACCCCCTCCTGCCACCCACCAACCAACCCCCTCTCGATCCCCGGATACCAAGCCTCCGACGATCACCCACGCAAGCGAATGTAAATTACCGGAGGCTGTGAATCATTTTGAGAAGATTCCAGACAGCCCCCGGGCTCCTTCTCTTCGAGTTTGCCTCGCCCTTTTTCCACTCTTTCGTTCTCCCTTTCCCCTCCCTTCTTTCTTTTCGTCCACGGCCAGTCATACATCCCCCTTCAACCATCGTCGTCGTCTCTGTCTCGTGTTCGCAAGGCTTACGTAAGTCATCGAACGCTGCCTGAGAAAAGGCAATCTGGCTCCCATAGATGGCCGTGGGATGTGCTCTGGGCCTTAACTCCCACCTAGCGCGAGCACGGCCCTCGCCAATAACGTTTATTAAGTGCCTTTCAGCTCCCTTTCTTTCTACACATCCTCACGAAACCTATCCACGAATAAATCGTCTGTGATTCGCGATCGCGGTGAAAATCGTGGAATTCTTGACTGCGAGTCAGAGAGATCTTGGTTGAAAGAATAAAGAATCGGCGTCGTGGAGATACCGCACCGCGGTTACATGCAGCGAACATCCTCACGAAACCTATCCTCACGAATAAATCGCGTGTCATTCCTGGCGAAAATCGTAGAGTTCGCTGGTTTCTGATCGTGTGCTACAAATCTTGGTCGAAAGAAGAAAGTCCGTGGAGACATCGCAGTGGTATATACAAACTAGCTTTACACATCTCTGCAAAATCTGATCTTTATCCGATTTTATTATATTTTTGTGAAACACATTCTTCGAAATCCTGTTCGTCGCTTCTGATTCAGAATTAGAGATCTTGATTGAAAGAATCAAGTATTGAAGGCATCATGGTAGACGAGACAATTGTACATAATGTATATAGCGAGATTTCGTTTCTAAGATTCGTCTGTAACAAAATCTACTAAAGAATAAATCGCGCACGAGTCGCGATCGCGGTTCGAAAATTCGTGGAACTTGTGACTTCTGATCGTGAGTTAAAGATCTTGAGGCTGGAAGAGTCGGGTCTTGGAAACACGGCACCGCGGTTGAACGAGCTTGGAGAACGATAAGATCGAGAACGATATATGTTACACGTACGTGTGAAAGGTTTATGGCGCTTGGGTTCCCTTTTGTAGAGATGAGTTACTATGTCTCGTATGAATTAATGCGTTCGGTTGACTTGTTCTTTTGTAATATAAAAGTATACGTATATGCTCCTGTTCGTAAGTATCAAGACGATTGTTGGTTTCTTATGAAACACGATATTTAATTTAAACTAGAAGGAAATGATTGATCGAAATTTTAGATTATGTCTAATTCAATAGCTAAGGGTAGTACATACACTTCCGTTCTCTTCTTTCAATGTTCGGTATTTACCGGAGACGATACAATCTTTTAATTTCATGCTTATTTTTATACATATACTTTACTTTATAGGTTCTTTGCTGTGTAAAATATTATTTAACTTTCTGATGTTTTAAATTAATACTTGTTTTACTGAATTTTTGAACGACGGATTATGCTATCATGAAAGTTAAAGATTATTCAGTTTATCATGCAGTAATGAGGAAATGATAACAACCTGCCGGAACAATCACGATCGTACTGTTATCGAAGTAGAAAAGAATCAGCTTGTGATATATTTGTGAGTATATTTATGATCATTGTAGATGACGTAGATGTTGGAAGACGATTTTCGCTCTCGTTCCATCCTGCAAATATAACATGTGTATATCAGTATAATGTATATATTGAAATGCTAAACTTTAAAATTGAACAAATAATTACAAAATAATAAAAATGCCAAAAGAGCTTATTATAACCATAAAAAATTTGAATGTAACTTATGAGACTAAAAAACAGTAGAAGCCGTTTTATTGTGGAGAAAAATGAACAGATAATATAGATTATGCACGAAATAAATATTAAACATGTTAAAACTAACAAAAATCAATCTTTTCCTAGAATAATAAAATTTCATCATCTATATGTGGTATCTATTGACTGTGGATCGCGTGAAGAATCGATGAGCGCGTGGAATCGATATAAAATTCGTATCGAAAGGCAGTTCGCGCATCGACGGAAAGCACCGTATAATTATATTATTACGGTAGACAGAATGGACACGTATAATTTTCGTGTTTACGATATATTTCCTTTCCTTTTCTTTCGTTTTCACTGGCGCGTCGCATTAATAATTTAGCAGCCTCATATTGTTAATCCGCATTTCGCGTGCGAGAGGATCGCACGGGACTAATGAGCCTGTGAATTTCAATGATTTCTTCCTCGATGTTTGATATCGGGGGGGAGGGGGGGTGAGTTGAAACTCGACGCTGGGCTCGTTCGATCGAATTTCCAATAATCGGTGGTTCGAACTTGCAGTTACACGAAGGACGTCACTCTGACCCGGTTGTTCGCCTAGCTTTAAGGGTTAAAGTTGCCGGGAGAAAGGCAGAAGTTCGTTCGAGGTCAGTAAGTTTGAAAGTCGTCGAGTACCTTGTCTTTTCTCTCCTCCACGTTTTCACATTCCGCTTTATCGATTCGCTCTGTCGAGTTGGATCGTTTCCGCTTGGAATGGAGATCTCGAACGTAGCGAACGAAACGTGCATCCAGGGATCTGTGCATTTTTAATATACGTGTACACTTTCTTTTTTTTAAATATTACACTTGATCATTTATTGTAGTACAAGTTTTGTAGTATGGTCTTGTAGTTCAGGGAATCCTCGATGAATATTACAGATTGAACGACTATCAACGTGATAGAGATTTCAGTTGATACAAGGAGCATGTTCTTGTTTCTCAAACATAGCATTGGCTCTTCTAACCTGTTGATGCTTATAGGATGCTTGAGGCTTTAGGGATGATTCTTCAGGAACAAGTGTGATTCGTTTAACGGGAAGGAGTAACTCTAAGAAATATTGAAACAATTTTTGTATCGCGAGTGTTATTCAATTCTTTTCAGGAATTTTCGACGCGAAGGGTAATTTAGATGTTTTCAATTTTTGCTTGAATGTTACGATTATTTGTGGGTTCTAATTTTTCGCTGTTTTAATTAAGAAAGAAGGGTTACTTAAGAAAGAACTTGAATTTTAGAAATTTAAGGATTAAAGAAGTCTATCAGCTAATCGCTGTATTTAATAGTCTTCTGAAATATGCTATCATCGACAAGTGAAAAATATTATCGTCACATGTGTCGTGCTGTTTTTCGAGAGATATCAAAGAATATTCTTTAACATCACGTACCTCGATTATAAATATATTCTAAACAGACAGATCCCAAATCTTGGGTCCCAAGGTACATAAGATTCCACTTCCACGATGTTAGAGTACAATGAATTGAAAGGAACTCTTCGTTCCTGGATAAAGAGAACGCAGAAAGGCATTTCGACAGCCTATATGCGGGCAAAGAAAATTACAGTGTAACAACGCAAGTTTATTTGATCGTCACCGACGGCTATAATTCAATCTGTTCGGTGAGTTTAACGAGAAGGCTTAACCGCAATTAATCTCACACACTCGTCTAATAATTCTCCCATAACCACTCCATTAAGCGGCACCGGCGGGCCACGCCGTGCTTTTAAACTCAGCCGCATCGTTGCCCTCGCGTATTTATCGCCCCGTATACGCTTTTCCTCGCAAACAAAATTTAATCGGACAGGCGTCAAAGTTTCGCGTTTCCTCGCGATGTACAACCAACCATCAACATGCATGATCTATGACATAAAGGGCCTCAACGATGGTAAAAGTATCTCGCAGGATACCGGACGCGCGAGATGATCAAATTAGCAGAAAACTTTTACCAGTTTGTTAAATGAAAACGCGTCACGCTATACCGCGAACTTTCGCCCCATTTTTGCTTTTTTTTTTTGTTCAGACTTTATCTGTGTAGAATCGCGAAAATTTTAACTAGACAAGTTATTTCAACATAGATTAAATTGAATAGTTATTTCCATCTTTTTTTTTTTTTTTTTTTAATTCGTCGATAACGAAATGCTCTGCACTCACATCAGTATGATAGCAATTAATACGTAGTTTCATTAAACGTGGGATATCATACTTCGCATTATCGAGTAACTTCGTTACTTTTACATTTCTTGCTTTCTTTTTTTATTGAAAATTAGTAAATTCTAAATATTCGAATTTAGAAAAGGGACAATTTTTTTTTTATTAGAATTTCTCTAATATCTCCAATTTTCCTATATTCCTGTATCTTGTACCTTTAATATCTTCTCTTCCTTTTACATAGAGCTTCGCCCTATCAGCTTCTAAATAAATGAGGAAATAAATAAAAAATCATCAGTTCAAAGTGCATGTGGAATTTTCGAAAACCTAACGACGTTTCGGAATCAAATTTCGAGAATTTAAAAATTAGGTTCGGATTCACTCCTGCTAATTATGTTTGCTATCGGTAAGCTGATCTCATCGTGCAGCTTCATCGATCCGACGACTTGCAGCCGATTCGCGTGCACGCATAGATGTGGTTCGACGATTTTGATATCGCGATCGTAGCCACCGATCCGGTCGTGTTACTCGATGTCAATGAGCGGAGCGGCGTGATTAATTGGGTTATCGTTTACTTCCAGATCGTTACTCTCTGATAAATCGCGTTCAGGAACACAAAACGAGAGACAGAGAGAGACAGACCAAAAAAAAAAAAAAACAAAACCGATTAATAGCATCTACGTTCGTTTTCACCCGCTCTTTTTCTCGTTTGTTCGGTTTTCATTTTATTTTCAAAATGTATAATACCTACACAAAGATACCTACGTTCCGCTTTGTGAATTTGAATAAATCGCCATCAGATCCGTTGGCTTTTTGCCCCCGCGTGCGCTTACAGAAGACCGCACAGGCTAATAATTTTGCCTCATTTAAATGAGGCAGTTATTAAAAATAACTCGCATGGAAAATACAATGATACCACGTGTCGTTGTGCACGGTGAAACGTATATAACGCGTTACTGTAGTCGTTGGTCCGTGCTCGATTTTACGGCCAGTCTAAAAACCGATTGAAATTGAAAATAACGATATTACGGCTCGATAAATCTTCCTCTCCGGAGGCTGGCGAACACACGTGGAATTAATCTTTTGCCAAACGGCGATCGTTGCCGAACGATACTTTTCGTACCAACGTTATACGGTACCACGTGATCGTTCCATCGCGATTAAGAGGAACGATCGGAAGAAATACTAGGAGCAACGGACGCAGAAAACGAAGAATAAAGGACGAAGATAGGAAGGATAGGAAGAAGAGAAATAGTAACGGGGTGGGAGGGGGGGGAGAGGAATCGGTGGTTGAAGGCAGCCGGGCTAACGTTAGTAAAGCAGCCCGTTCCCTTTTCTTCCGTCCGTGAAGTCTGCTTATAGGCAGTCGGGTATAGGCAGTCCCCGGGCGACTCGTGAAGATCGTGAAGATCGAGCGAGACGGTGATACACGAAGGAGGCACTGGCCCGTGTTGGCTCGCGGGGGCGTTCGAGCGCTTCGAAGCGCTTGCACACGTCGCGAAACGGTGAGATAGAGCGACGAAGAGGATAAGATTTCTGGTGAACGTTGCAGAAACAGGGACAGAAACAGAGAAGTGAAAGAGAGAGAGAGAGAGAGAGAGAATAGGTAGGTGAATTGTAGAGTGGCGTGTTTCGCGAAGCTTCGCGGAGAGACAGAGAAAGAACGGTGTTCTGGAGCGCTCGAAGCGTCGCTGAGAACAGCGAATAACCTTCTCTCTCTCTCTTTCTCTTTCTCTCTCACCTTTTCCATATTCGTTTCCTCTCTAGCCTCTCTTTCTCCAAGCGAAGTCCTCGCTGTCTTTCTTCTCTGCGCCGCGGTCATCCCGTTCCCTCTTTCCCGCTTCGTTTGCCTCTCACTGCAATTAGGGAATTGCCCGGGGTGTCTCGCATTCATCGCAAATGCAACCACGCTGACATGAACCGCCGTGGTAAAAGTGTGCAATGGGTTATTTTCATGCATTGTTCGCGAAAACGCGGCTTCGGCGAATTAGCTGGCTTAGCTTCGCGTCGAGATGCCGGGTTATCGCGTATCCTGGTCCCTGGTTTAGTCGAACTTAGATGTTTGGGTGGTTTCTTTCAGGCTGTCGAAAGTTTCGTTTATCATTCACCTTTTCTCCTGGTTCCTCGTCGTCATCCTCTCTTTCCTTCTTCTCGTCGTCGCCTACGTATCAAGTTTGTCTGTCTTGTTCAAAGAGAAATTATACTGCGGAACACGTTTCGAAGCGGGTTCATAAGGTGTGGTGTCGACGTGTGCAAGTGACGAGGATTGTCAGTGAGGATTTCTTTTCAAGTGAAAATATGACAGTCGGTCGTTAATTATTATCGAGCGAAGGAGAAGAAGAAAAATAACGTGATCAACGTGTCGCTGATCGACACAATGACCCTAGCTAGGCGCTCGAATGATATATCACGATAGATTAACCGTTTCACAAGCGACTCGCGTTCTCCTTGACGAATCCATGTTAGCCGCGTCCGTGTGGATAATTGCATCCAGCTAAGAAATCGTTGAGGAAAAAGGTCGTAGTAAATTGTTCTCTTTTTTCCGTTAATGTTATTCAATTTATTTGAGCTGCAATGGCAGGTAATAATAAAAGATTTTTACGATCGAGCACAATTGTCGGAGGGAAATTAAGATTAAATTATCTACAAATAACATTAACGAATCTAACATCTGTTTGTTAGAACTATGTAATATTTTTTATCTGTTGTTCAAATAAGTTCACTCCGTACAATTATTTATCTATTATACAATTATTAGAAAAATCTAACATCTAGGTATATTATTTATGTACTAATTAATTTTGGCATCCAAATCACAGAATTGGACTTGCAAAAAAGGTTTAAGTTTCCATTCATTATTATTAATATCAAATAAAATAACACAATCAGCATCTTATTTAAATTTCCTTTAACTATTTCCTTACACTATCTGTCCTTTTATCCTCCACGCCAAACGAAAATTTATTAGTTTGACTGCGGATATTTAAGTAAATATCATATCATTATGCATATCATTACAAACATGGATGTTTTACCATATTTTATATATTTGTACATATTATTTACACTCAAGAGCGCAAAAAAAAGAAGAAAAATCCGCAGTTCACTGGTTATCTGTGTTCTCCAAATGTTTCTGCAACGAATCGTTTCGTCAACGGGAAGAAAACTTACAATGGGGAAAACACGAAGTCACCCTCCGAAGGAAATCGCCGAATAAAATCTGACCGCGTCATCAATTACTTTTACCTAAGAACGAAACACGCTTTCGTCGGCGGTTTCGTCTCGTTTCCTTTCTCCCAGCCGAGTTCGTCGCCGTTTTTTCTATTTCAACCGACGACGACAATCCTCGTCGGTGAACCAACCCCCTCCGTTCGGCACCCGGTCGACTTTTTCTTCGACACCCGAGGCGTCGGTGGTGAGACGCCCGCGAAAAATGGTCGCGCGTTCAGGTACTTCATTAATATTTCATTTCGTTGCTTATCGTTACCGCGGAGCCGCGCCGCGGAGGCGCGCCCCAGGGCATCGTTACTCCCTCCAAGCGAGCATACAAGGACGAAAAGGTGGAGGGCGAGAAAGGCCGAGGGAAAGGGCCAGGGAAAAGAAGAAGAGACAAATATAGAGCGACGGAACGAACGAGGAGCTACCCCGACCCCGAGGCCGGGTGGTGCACTTTATTACATCGAAAGACGGAACGTAGCCCGCGCCGTGGCGTAGTTTCCTCTCGCGTTTCTCTCCAGAAACAGGGACAAACTTTCTGCGCTCTCTCCTAATCGCAATCCTTATTACCATCTCTTGTAAAATGATGATCCCCCCCCCCTGTCTCTTATTCGTCTCGCGTGAGCTACGTCTACATCACGATCCTCTGTGGAACTTGTCTGAATTGGCGCGGCGAGGTCAGATCGCTTGTAAATGAGCGGCGAACAAAATGTTGATTGACGAAAAGATCTTGTGTTTTAGGAGTGTGGGTATTTAACGAAGAACGTAGTAGTAGATAGAAGGCAACATATTATGTTTGTTAATGATTTGATCAGCACCATATCAGTCGTGGATTAAGTTAGGCGTTGCTCAAATTAACCTTTGGAATTTCCTCTAGATTGTCTTCTTCTATATATACGTATTACTTCGTATTAAAATTTCTTCAGAATTGTGGGAAAAGAATAATAGCAATTTATTGCATACATTGATTCTACTGTATTTGTATTTCGCACTGTGTATTTTTTGATTACATAACGAGACACATTCATCCCCCATATACTAAAATACTAAACAAGAAAATTAGAAAAATATTAGAAAATCTGTAAACGCAACGAGATGTTACTGATATCAGACGAAAATAAATTCCGACAATCAGGCAAATATTGCCTAAATCCACGAAAATACACGTCACGATCTCCCGATAATGTCCGCACGCTCCTGCCCTTCAGCCACTTGATTTCTGAAAAAAAAATCTACCAAGACTCGGAATCCGTTTGCCAGTAATAGAAAGAGTCAGCTCGTTTCAGAGGGGCGAGAGGGGGACCGCGAACGTTTGCGGTTAAAACGATAAAACAAGACCGGGACTTAGTACCGCTCCGTAGGAGGGGGCAGCAAGGCAGGGGCTGAAAGTGCGATACGTGGTGAAGAACGTTCCATGCAAAGAGAAGAGGAAGAAGAGAAGCGAGAGAAGAGGAGCGTTGGTCCGTCGTGAAGTCGCCGCGAGCATCACGGAGCGTATTGTCTCTCTGAATGCCCGCGGGGTACCTGTGAATCCCTCCGCCTCGTCGATGCCCTCCGCCCTCCACCGTCTCTGGCCCGCGGAGATCCGCTGGCTGGATGGCAGGCAGGGGTGCAGAGGACGCACGAAGCTCGCCGCTATCTCCTCTCGTTTCCGTGCCCGCAGCGGAACGACCGTTGCTCCGCCGTACACTTCGTGGTGGGGTACACCTCCGTGTCTGCCCCCGGGGGCATCTTCCACACAACGATGAGTGAGGAGAGGAGGGGAGGGCGGGGGCGGAAGGGCTGAAGGGCTGAAGGGCGGGAGGGAGGCCTCCTTCTTCTTCTACGCTGCATGATTCCGCGCCTTCGCCCCCGGGGCTAACCGAAACGGCTCTTACGTGTGTATATGTAAGTACACGTACCAACGTGCTGGCATCTGCCCGCAGCGCTCCGGGCAAGGTGTACCTCTTCTTCATCATCTTCCTCTTCGCTCCGTCGTCCTCTCCGTTCGTCTTTGCGTGTTCGTCCCCGATAATTCCAATTTCTTCTTCGGCTGTGTACGTAGTTCTGTTCCGTGGCTCTTGATAGCGAAATAGTTGCACAGAGGCATTTTCGGCGATTTGTGGGATTTGTTGCGCGCGAAAGAGAATGCGAGGGGAATTTGCGGATTGTGCGAGAAACGGATATTTCGTGGATGATGCTGGAATTTGGTGTTGATGCTATTTGATCGGGGGGTAATGTACTCTGGAGTGAAAGTTATTGCTTTGGAGTAGTATTTAGTAGTGTTGCACTTCGAACAGCATGGACTCCGCGTTTAGTTCTGCATTGGTTTACATTTTATTATTCGTACGCATTTAGAAAGATAAGAAGACACTGAGTCTATGTTCAAATGGTTCGAATACGACTATGCGTGTTCCCACAAATTTTGATTTTTATAACTATGAAGAGATAGAACTTTTATCGAGATTGCTTCATCATTCCATATGGTAAAACTTTGTTCATTTGGAGTCTCCATTCATTTGAATTGAATTTCAGTTGACGCCTGATTAAATGAACTGTTGCTGATTGAATTCACTTTATTTCATTATACATATGAACCAAATTTCAATCAACGCACGATTCAATGAACCACTTATGTACACCGACATGGACATCGTTTATTCGAATTTTAGCTAATGTCCGTAAATGTATTCTTGTTGGTTAATCTGATCTGAACACCTATTATAAACGAAAAATCACTAGCAAAAGAAAGAAGAATCAGTGGACTCTTATTGTGCAAATTATTTGCCCCAGTTTGTATAATATAAACGGAAATCTACTCTATATTTCTGTCTATCCCGTACGTTTTTACACCTCGAAACATCCCGTAAATATGTACATAAACATCGGCAATCTAATCATTATCGACTCAAGTATCACTATCATCACCATAATGTAGTACACGTCTCTGACCGTTTCCGGATGAGTGAAATACACTGTTCCCGGAGAAAGCACAGCATCTGATCTACCAGGTCATCGGTTTCCAGTCGCCAATCTTCATTACAATTTTCATGCTTCACTCGTCGTTTAACATTTTTTCTTTCTCCCATCGAAGCCAGGATGTTTATTTCGTGTACTTTTCGAGGAATTCCTCGGTCTCGCTGGTGGCGTGTTTCTATATTTAGTGTCACATGTTCCTCGTGTCTCACCTCGGGCAACATACCTCTTCTTTCTTGCTTCTTCGCGTTCTCCTCGATCCACCGTTAATACAGACGAAGAATTCATCCCGCCAGTCGAACGATCCTCGTGCCCGTCGCGCGCGTCGTTCTTTTTTCTTCGTTTTGTTGTTTCGTTGCTCGTTTTCAGGCGCCAACGTTTTACAAAGTGTTCAATTCACATTGACGAATGCGTCATCGTTCCGTGGTTTCTTATCTCTGGCGAGCAGAGATGGCCGACGATAGGAGAAGCCCGCGGCGTTTTCCATCTCGCTTCTGCACGCGATTCTTCGAGTGACCCCCCTAGGGCTGACCAACACGACTCTGAATCCCCTTGTGCGTGCGTTCATCCACTGTCAAACGTCCTGCCTGCATTGCCTTCGGCTACGCGTACCCCTTCCATCCATTTCTTATTTCTTCCTGCTTCTCTTTACTCTCTTGCTTGCGTCCTTCCTGCTTCTTTTCAGTGCCTCGGCTGTCTCTCGTCGTTGGATTTATATCGACGCGATTATTATGCAGCGATGTGACGTTTGATAATCAGCTTTGGATCACCGATGGATTCGTGCAAGTGTATCGACGTTTGTCATTTCGTACGTGTGCACGTTTCGTGGTTTCTTCTTTCGATGATGTTGATAAAGGATCTCTGATTTAAAGGCATTTTTCTTTTCTTAATTCTTATAGTACGTAACTTTGCTGGTAAAGATATTAATAACAATATCTATCAAAATAATAAAAGTCTATAATTGACTACAGTCTCAGTTTTATTAGTATAGGATATTAGTTTTATCTTTTACACGTAGTAGCTATTCTCTCAGGGATCATATACGACATGCTCGAGAGTAGCGAACTTCTTGCTTGAAGTCCCATCTTCGTTTCGTGATATTAAACTTGTCGATGATTGTTTGTATTAAAAGATAAATTACTAGAAAGAGATAAAGAGACGATGGTTCCGTACTCTTAAAGATGATTTGCTCGTTCGTAGATATTGATCGCAGATTATAACGTAGATTATAGAATGTTGTGTCGTTAATTACTATTTTATCAGAGAAATCACGATAAAGATAAACGATAAACATTTATTTTATATGCGTCTTATTTTAAATATATTCTATATAAATATTTTCTAATCTCAATAAATAATTTTGGATTGTTCCTACATTTTACCAACGTGATCATAATAGTAATTTTTTATTACACTATTAACAAAGCTTTAAAATATTGCATATAGATTCCGGGACAAAAAGCACACTCTAGAAATTACAAAATCTTTCTTATAGTGCTTTTATCAACATGCATAAATGAAACAATAGTAATATATTTTGCGTTATTAAAAAGAAAGAAATAAAAATATGGTAATGTTTAGCGGAATCAAAATGACAGTACATTTTGTGAAAAAGAATTCTTTACATTTAATAACGACATTTGCTCTTCTTTGAGCAAAAACTTGTATTTTTTATGATTTTTTGGCTTAGTTCTTCCCATTCCTCCAAAATACATTTTTCAAATTCATTAATATTTGCGAATTGTCTTCCATTTTGGTATATGGCCCTCGCCCAATAATTCGCCCAATAATTTTCTATAATATTTAAGCCCGAAGATTTGGGTCGACTATTCTAAAACACGAATTTTGTTGTTTGCGAAATATTGTTTTACTGCTTTCGCGGTGTGCACGATCGTATTATGTTGAGAAATCTACTTATTACCGGGAAAAAACTCGTATGTAATATAACGCATACATGATAATTTGTTCGTCAATCATTTCAATATACTTTTTACTATTTAATTTACCCGTAATAAATTTTATTTCTATCTTACCTTAGTAACTCCTCAAGTCATTACATCGCCTCTCATGGGTTGAAGTTGTTCTTTTCCTAAATCACGATGATAGTAATGGAAGCCATCAGGTCCGTTTAAATTAAACTTCTTTTCATCGGTAATCATCGCTTTCGAGTGTTCACAATTCTTTAAAACACGTCAACTATTTATCGTAACCGCGGCTTTGCAATTTGTCTCGTAGTCGAATTTGAATTTGACGCTGTACGTATTATAGCACGTTTATCGCGAACTATTAGATCGTCTTCAACTTTTTCTTTTTCCGTAATTATCGAGGTCGTATTTACGAATTCTGTTGGCTGTTTTTGACACGGAATAATGTTCTTCGTTTAATTTCAATATCGCGTGTATTTCAGCTGGATTTAACTTTTTCCCGCGAGTTATTTTTACAAATGTTAATACGTATTTAACCGATTGTATTTCGCAATAATGTTACATTTTCGACAGCTCCCAAACGACCGAAGACGGTAAATATTCGAACTTGTTCGATTTCGTCTGCCTCGCGGCTACAGACGATGTTTGCATTTTTCGTTTCTGTATTTCTGAGAAATTACGTTTCTCGGTAATGATAGTCAACATACTATACAATAATCCACGCTCACGGATATTGATGTGATAATATGCGCATTCTCTCTACAATAGGTTACAATACATAATACAAGAAAATATGCTAGTTTCTTGTCTCGGGGTTATCATACATATAATACGTTAAAGTTAATAATATATAATATATATATATATAAATAATATATCTAAAATAATACATATATAAAATAATACATATATAAAATAATAATATCTAATGTTCCCGTATGTTGAATTTTTAACTGTAGTTCCTACCTATTTTTCTTCATTATAAGAATCTCTTCAACAAACAGTAACAATAAATCGTAAACTATTAATTACATCCTGGAAAGATAGAAAGAATACAAACAATCAATTTCACGTCGTCTATCAAATACTCATGCTCCATTTCCCTCCTTCTTCCAACGTATCAAATTTTACGTATCAAAGTCTATCATTCACGTTGCGAACGATTGCATCGAATCACCATGAACGTTCACGATATACGAAAGAAGAGTCAACGTTTTAACATTCTCGCTAATTTCACGCGGACGAGCGCCTCATCTACGCGGTTTCGCGTAATCCGCAATTATCACGCGGCGTTTGCCATTTTTCATTCGACATGCGGGGTTAAGGGCCCGCATGTCGCGCGTTTACCGTTGCAATTGTAAAACTCAATCAAGCCGGTTTTATACTGTTCTAACCGGAACGGATGCGACGCATCGCGTGATATTGCATTCGCGTCAGGTGATACGAGCCGCAGCTGATGTCGAAATTAATCGTTCACATTAACAATACGATCCAGACGGTGGACAGTCATTTCGTTGTTTCGCCTGTTTTTTCCACCCTTACCGGGGATCGATTAAATCAACGTGCAGCAGACTTTGTCAGCTGGACAATCGACGACCGTTTGACGCAGGCTCTGGCTGCACCAGTCCATGCATTCGCCACCGAAGTGCCGGCAGTGAGTTCTGTGCTCCCATTTCACTGCGAAACAGAGTACGTGAAGCTTAGTATGTAGTAAAACAGGATGTAGAGATTGCGGATGCATCGGTATTTTATTATCGATCGATACTGCTTTTGACACGCAAGCGAGGAATTTCTAGGAATTACCGACGAGAGTCTGGCGAGACTGTAAGTTCGATAATTGGATAATTCGAGGAAATTTTAAACTTTCCTGGAAATGTAGTTGTACTACCCGCGTAATTCTTTTCCTGCTGAAACAAGGCCCTGAGAAGTGAAAACACTACTCTAAGGAGATATATCATATTAACTATGATTATGAAAGGAACGGTCTTGGTTGCTTAACGTCGTCAGAATTAATTAGATATTATAAATTACTATATCATAATATCATAGGAGTTATTTTTTTATTCGATTGTGAAAATGAAATTAATTATTGGTCTTGAACATTTAAGAAACATTGACATATCGTCATAATACTAGATGTAAGGATGAATTTCGTACAAAATGTCGCAAGTTGATCCATTTTTATATCCATCTTTGGATTTAACAGGATATTTTCTCTTTTAAAAGGGGAAAAAAGAAAATCACCAAAAAATTAACGAAATCAACAGAAATTGATCATGCTTTTCCATCGTGTCTCCAAAGACTACTACATGTAACGTAATAATATATATTAAAAATTGCAACGATTTATCATATTCTTCTTTTCTTTAAATATCCAACGGAAAAGGTAATTCCAAGCAGACGAGACAGTGGAACAAATTGAGAAGAATAAACTGAAAGAACGTGGACATAGAGTGGGAGGCTGGCGACATGTTTCGTGAAAGCGCGGACACGGTGACGCATGAATTAACTCGTCGACGTGTTCGTTCGAAATTCACGGCGCGCAAAAGTGAATCTCGAGAGTATTCGATTTGGCACAGTAGAAATTATGGTGTTGCGTGTGCGCCGTACCGGCGAGCGTGAAATTGCTATATCCAGTTGTAACGCACGGTTACGTTATCGTTACCGCCTCATAATTACCATCGGTCTTCTGTGTGTATTTTACACCGTGACGGGAATAAACGAAAGCATGTCGTTTCCATACCAGCTCGCGGACATCAATAAAGAACCCGTGCAAACGATGGAAATACGTAAATTACGTTTCAAACTAAATCGACGTCAAGCACTTTTCACGAACTGCTTCTCAGTAGACGGCCAGCAAAATAAATATTCTCCGTTTTGTATGTTTATAGTATTATTTGCAGATTTAGTAGTTAGTACCACTCTGAATGATTCATGGTATGACAATTTTATTGTTTTTTTTTAGCTTAAATCTAAATCGAGAAGATTTCTGGAGAAAGTTTCAATTTTGTTTTCTAAATGCTTGTCACGTTGTTGTTTTTATATTTATGAAATTGACGAAATTTTTAGTAATTCGACTGCTCGAGTAGAAGTATAATTCCTGTAACTATCCACCTGTTGTATTTATTTAGGAAATTATGAGAAGAAACTATCTAAGAAACTATCTTTGGTATTTTAGGAATAGTACTTTAAATAATATTTCGAAAAGCGAATTTAAAATCGAATTTAGTATCAATGCTGTGATAAATTTAATATCAAATTTATTGCAACTATAAGAAAATGTGCAATTTAATTTGAATAACATCAAATAGTTATTTAATAGTATTTTACTTTAATTAGCCTCTTATTATTATAAAACACGTACGATACGAATAATAAGTAATAAATTTACAATAAAATAACTACAAAGCACAACAATGTATACATCACATGTACCACAAACCTATAAATTCTTTTCTCAGAAAACGGCTCTTTCAAAAAAATTACTTCTTCAAAATCATACTAAATCGTACAAACTTACCTATGCTGCAACACGCGTCACTGGATTTTGGACAGGTATGACCAACTATCAAGTCGTTGCATTTCGTTGATTCGAGGCAATTCTCTTGAGGACATATGCTGTTTCCAGTTGTATACTCTGGAAATGAAATAGTCATCATTGTCATCCTATCATACTATTGTCAAGGATTGTTAAATGGAAATGGTCGATTGAATTGCGTGACGAAATTTGGTACGATCGATGGAAAAGTTGCGATGAAACATGGGGTTAGTAGACCGAACGAAACGAGGAAAGGGTTGAAGCAAAATTGCTCAGGCGAATATTTCAATTTATCACGACGGCGCGGGAAAGAAGACTATTCGATCTTCCAACGATCAAAAGAGAGTTTGTAACTCTATCATCGGTTTTCGCATGGCATCTCGTTGTAAAATTTGTGATTGCAATTAACGTTGAACGATGAAGATTGGAGATCGTACTAGTTGGATACTTTGTTCGATGAGATTTGAGTAGAATTTCTTTTTATTTGAAGAATGTCATTTAAATAAAATTCATTCTATTTCAAAGGTCGAGTCACTTTTTATTGTTTCTGAAGATTTTAAATATAATTGTGTCAACTGAATTAAATTAAAAGATATTGATTATCAAATGTTTAAAAATTTGCCTAAGAAACTGAGATGTCACAAAGATTCTTTAAATTGTCTATTTATTGGAATTCAATAGCAGAGTATAAAATTAAAAGTAGTTAACGTAAGAGATATTGTATGGAATTTAAATATTTTATATGTAGACGAATATACGACACAAAGAAAACAAATAGGTGAATATAATAACAGTAGATAATTATAATGAAAGTAATAATGAAAATAAATTAATAAATTAATAAAAATCACTCGTATGTGTTCAGTAATCCTAAATAATTCCAAATATTCTTAAATCCGGGAATCCAATATTTAAAATCCCACAATTCAAGCGTTAAGTGAAACATTTCGATCCTCAGGTCTCACACAACTCTGTTAACGTGTCGAAAAATCATTCGTATAACAATTGTAATCTCAGTAATTATAAAACTAAAAGATCGTGAAACGAACTGTTTAAATTAACCCATTTAAAGGGTTTGACAAGTTCAGTGTCACGCGAATTGACTCGGTAGTTAGATCTCTGCTTTCTTACCGATGGAGTGCAGAAGGGTGGCCACGAGGGCAACAAGAAGAACAGACAGACAGAGCTTCATGTTGCCGTTGATGATGTGTCGAGGAACGCGTGCCTGTTTGACAGTCGACGATTCAATGGTCTCACTTTCCCGGGTCGAGCATTATATAAACGTAACCGAGCACGAGGCACGCACGCACACACACACACACTGACAGGAGTCCGCATGCCCATTTCATCGCGCGTGCATTTCATTATCTCTACGAGACCGACGTACGAACACGTTGTTAGTTCTGTCTTGAAGCCGATCGATCGGCTTCACGGTGATTTCCAGAGTGATGCGCGCCTTCGTACTTCCCCTAGCAAGTAAACAATTGACGCACGCACTGCTTGTTAAACGACCGGATTAATGTTTGATCTTTGACACCATCGAGTTGTCTCAATTTTCCTCGACTCTTTCAATTTTCTTTCCTTCTTCAATCTCTCGTCGAATCTTCCCTGGTTCAATAAGAATTTATAGAATTCATCGAGGAGATTTTACTCTGAAATATTGACATGTTGAGCGTCACGGTGAAAATTTCTTCGAACTCCTTCGTTTTTTGTCAATAAAAATATTTGTAGAGATCATCGTGAGAGAAAGCGTCGAGGATTTATTATACAATTTATATTGACGTGTGTGCTGTCTTTGAATTTTGCCAATAAAAGTTCGTTGAATGCATCGAGGGGAAAAGCATCGAAGATTTATTTTACAATATCGGCAATGTTACAATGTTCTCTTTGAATTTTGCAAGTAAAAATTGAAGAACAGAAAATCGAAGATCTTCTCTATTCGGTTTTTAACTTTCTGTCTCTTTTCTAGTTTCTTCTTCTAACTTCTCCACGAATTCTTCTTTTGTCAATAAAAAATTTGTACAATTTATCGGAAGAAGAAGCACTTCATTCTATAGTATTGACATATTCACTGTTACGATTCTTTGAATTTCCTTTCGCCAATAAAATTTTCTAATCATGTGTGAACACACTGATAGACACAGCCACGATAGTAATATTTGATGTTATAGTAATATTTTAGAGTGAATAAAATAAGGTGGATATCGTCGACAAAAAATTTTTAATAACTAGATAATACCATAAGATGAAAAATACGCTTTCATTGAATTTTTACTGTAATATAATATTTCATAAATATGTAAGTTTCACGTGGCAGTCTGTTTTTGTTAGACTAATGATGATGTTATATTGATTTTTAATTATATCGATATTTGATTGATATTTAATTATATTTAATTATTATTTTATATTATATCGATCTTTAGTCATTTTTCTACAATATTCGCCATGTTAAGTATTCCAATAATCCAACGTAGATGTAAAAATTTTCATCGGAAGGATTAAAAGCCTCAGCGCGCTCGTCTCGAAGTTCTTTCCAGCTCCTATAAAATCGCCATCAATTTCCCGGTGTGGATCGTCTATGATCGGGACCCTGATCCATGCATTTCGTTGAGAAAAGATTAACGAGCCTCGTCTTGACGCTCGAGCAATGTTATCCGAATTGTGCCGATAAAAGGTTTACTGGTGATTTATGAGCGGCACTCATCTTTTAATGGAAGCACCTCGAGGATTCGTTCGTACCTGGCCGCAACGAACGATTGTTCTGGCAAGCTTTTTAGATATCGAAACCGTGGGCAGCCGTTGGCGGTCGAAACTTTAAGGTGCATTTTGCCACCGGCGAGTGAACGTTCTGTGTTCAGATATCCGTTTAAGTGACTCGAGCCATTCCCAACTTGACGTTTTTAAACGACCTGTCATGAATATACACGTCCATTTATCGAAACTTTTATCGGACGTGTATATTTTTTTCCGTGATGTTCTTTTTGGCCAGTGACACCGAAATTATGTCGTCACTACGCCGTAACAACGATATTCCGATGTCCGCGAATTTTATGAAGAAATTTACACGCAGCTATCTTATCCCTTTTGCGGAAAGCAAATATTTTTCTCGAAATAAAATGGGCAGTATCGTGACCGAGGGATGGTTGAATAATATGTATCTTTATCTTTGTTCCTGTCATTTCGTGATATTGTATCCCAGAATTTTCAGGAACACGGTTTCCTTAACACGAATCACATGTTTGACGAGTAAATTTCGTCGATCTCGCGATGTTCTTTTTTTTTTCTTTCTTTATATTCAAGGAAAAGACGTTTCCACGAAGAGTTTCAGTGTTTGAGAGATAATAAACCTGAGAGATAATTAACGTTAGAATTACCGACGACTAGAACTTGCATTAGAGAAATGAAAAAAATTGATGAAATAGAAGAAAATTCTGTAATTTTATAATTTTTGCAAATAAATTGAAGAAATGAAAATTTTTTCAGTATTCAAAATTACAAGTAATTTTTTATTTTCGATATCTGAAATTTCAATTTTCAATGCATACGATTGCAATTTTCAGTATATAAAAATCCGTATATTCTATTTATAAAACATTATATTATATTAACTTCGGTTATTTGGATATTTTGCAAGAAATCACATAAATCTCTAAAAGATGTTTGTGTAAAATTTTAATGAAAAATTGCGAATTATTTTGATCAGTCTGGTAGTTCTAACGTTAAGCAAGTTCTTCATTGATATTGCTTTGAATTTTATCAAGAAACAATATGTTTGTCAACCTTGATTTTACGTAAGATTTTAAGACACTTAGATTTCCATTATTTTTATATAGATGATATCTTTCGCGATTATCTCTGTAAAACATCGATTTCTCGAGAGGTCAACTCGAGATTCGTTCATTAAAAAATTATCGAATTCTTATCGTTCGACATGGTATTATGTCACAATGTTAAAATATTCTCGTATGATTACTTTGAACAAATATTTCATTTCATTAGAAATCTCATTCAAAATTCTTTAATAGTTAATGTCACTTTGAAATTGCTATTTGCGGATATTTAAAATTAATTGAAACATTAAAAAATGATGACAATTATTTGATAAGCACCGACTTCATTGAGCACAAGAGAAATCTTCTATATTTTTGATAAAATTCGAATTAGATTATCACGTTCTACATATCATGTAATTTACGTTTCTATAAATACAAATAAAATCAGTATCTAAATAAAGACCTTTATAATTCTCTAAATATACTTTCCATCGGATATCTTTCGTACACTTGATGCATTATCTTTGAAGCTTTGATGATGCTTTGAATTAGTGCTGCTTATCAATAGATTGCACATGTCCATGCAAATTTGTATTTTTATAAATAAAAATCTATATCTAATGGAGTCTGAATAAAAACCTGTTCCATCCTCTAAATATATTTTTCTTTCTACATGTTGTAACCTTTCATAAATGCATAAACGTACTGCACTGGCCGTTTCCTTCCCGCGAGAAAGAAGAAAAGTAAGAAAAGAAAAAAAGAGAAAGAAGAACACGCGCAAAGGAGAACGCAGCTACCAGTCAGAAAGGAACACTCAGTACTTTATTGTTAATCATTTCAACGTATACTTGAATCCATCTTAAGAATTACAGAAAGGTGCGTGCAGAGGGGAACGTTCGAACGCTTCACTCCGTTTGGCACTTTACCAACAGTTCTCCCGAGATGGTCGCAACATTTCACAACGACGATGCTTATCCCGCGTCATTATTACCGTCACAAGATGAAGGATCATCGTTCAGTGCGTGTTGCCATCGACAGTGTTACCATTGGTAGCATTGGTCGCGTTCGAACGTTCTGTTTCGCGGTTTCTCGAAGTTCGAGGCGACACAGAGCTCGGAGAATCGATCCTCGGAGATCGATTCCTCTGGGAGCGATTACAACGATTGTTTATGCCTCTTTTCATTCTTTCTCTCCCACTCTCTCTCTCTCTTTCTCGCTCTCTCGCTCTCTCTCTCTCTCTTTCTCGTTGTTTCTCCTCTCTGCTCTTAAATGGTAAATCAAAGGAAGGAGCGTGATGATTATGCGTTTAGGTTCTCGCGAAGAACAGAGTTTAGTCGGGTTTTTCTTTTCTTTCTTTCTTTTTTTTTTTTTTTTTTCTTCGAAGCTACGCCCGCTAAAGATGTGAGGTCTCTTATTCGAACGGAAAGGAATACAATGGAACGATATAAGTACTTTGCTACGTACGACGGGCTTTCGAATGTACAAGTATAAGTGGGTACTTTCGCGTTGCTGGTGGGATCGACGTGTCGCTTCGAGAAGTACGAGAATTTCTATTACTGTGAACAGAGAGTCGGAGGTTTATACAGAATCGTTATATCGACCACAATTTCCGAACGTTTACACTCTATCGCGTTTGTTGGTCGTATAAATTGTTAACACATTGTGTACGAGAGATAAATAAACAATTAATTGTTGTACAATATAACGTACGTCTGTTTTAATAACTAACAAATATTCAAAAACAGTATGATGGTATCGTTGACAGAGTATTTATCTCAGTATGCGAAAAATAAAGAGAAAAATTAATTTTTGACTTTCATGTAGACAATTAAAATACGTATGAGCGAATTCGAAGCTCGTAAATTACAAAAATTTGTATGTTGTAAAAGTATTTGAAGAATGAAGATTTCTTGATGATGTCTTCATTAGAAAATAAAAATATTATTAAAAAAACCGTAGAGAAATAAAAAGATTGCGATGATAAGAATCCACAGGAGAATTATATGAGTTTATGCATAGAAAGTTGTACTTTTGTTGCAAATACTTGAGGGTATCCAAATTGTCACGATGACATGACGACGAGAATCCACACTAAAGATTAAATAAATCTACGTACAAGATTGCATTTTCGTTCCAAATGTTTCCAAATTGTATCCAAATTGTGACGATGATGAGAATCCGAAATTTCACTTCCATTGAAAATGTCTCGAAGTATATTCACATTGTGAAGAAAACAATTGATATATGATGACGATATCATATTTACTGATAATGTCTCGATATATTCAAATTCAGGAAAATGCAACACTCGTACGCAATGTGTCAAGACCGACGTGATTAATCTGCGTACGGTGTAGTTTCTCTGTTCGAATTCGAGCAAGATTGAATATATCATTCGAAGGCACCAGCAGTCGTGACAATTCCCAGCGTTTACCTCTAGCATCAGTATCTAGTCTCATATGTACAAGTGGATAGACTTATCGGTGCTTAGCATCGCGATAGTGTTCCGCGTCCTTAATGTTCAGAATACTGTACACGATATATAGCACTTTCGTAGGAATTGAAGGACCGAGCTGACTAGAAAATATTGAGGCGACACTTTTGTCGAACGACCGGGCAAAAATTCGCCGAAATACCAGCGAGATCTTCTTTCTTTTTCTCGTATATTTTTTAATGGTATTTTTGCCCGATCGACACAGTCGGTGACAGAGATTGAGAAAAGAAGAACTTTTTTTCCGAGGTTTCGTCTTGCTTCGATTAATCGGCATCGCGATAATTTCTCTCCTTTCCGATCATCTCTACGATCGAGAAAAATCTCGAGATTCAACGCGGCTCGTTCTCCACGGCATGCACTAAAACTAACGATTGTACACTTCCGTCGAGTCCCGACGGAACGTCGGGATTTGTTTTCTTTTTTGTTTTTTCTTTTTCTTTTAATCGGTTCTAAAAGGGACATTCATCGTTCGTTTTCATGTATCACAGTTAACTGGGATCGTTTTATGCACCAGGTCGATAGTCCGCGATTATATTTTTCAGGAACGTGTAAATGTCTTTGAACGTCGGTCTCGAGGTCTCGTCCCTCCGCCAGCACGAGCACATCATCTTGTAGACTTCCTCCGGGCACATCGTTGGCTTCGGCAGATATATCTGGAATGAGGATACAAATTTGTTAGGGGGGAAGCACGAGGCAATTAATTCATCGATAATATAGATAGATTAAAATGTTGCATTGTAATACGCAGTGCTGGCTATTAAAATGAAAATGAAAATGAAAATAAAATGAAATGAAATGAAACACGAGGTTGAATTAAATTGAACTAATTAGAAACTTTATCTACTTTTGAATGAAAATTTACAAAATTTTATCCATCTATATATTTATTGTCAAAGTATACTACAAAGAAGAACAAGATAACATTACGAATACCTGTAACTCGGCACCGTAGTACATGTGCTCGGCGTTCTGTATCACCTGATCATTGGTTAAATGTTGAAACGGCTTCTCTCTGGCCAGGCTCATCACTTCCCACAGAGTGACAGCGAACGACCAGACGCTGCTCGAGCAAGTGTACCTGTCCTAGAATCGAAACGCGCAAGTTCATTGATACTATTGCCATTTACGGATCGATCTGGAACGTGCTCGTTAAAGACACAAGAGAACAAGATCCGCCGGCCCAACGAAAATCATTTCAGCCTTACCAGCAGAATGCTTTCCCACGGCAGCCATCTGATTGGCGCCGGCGGTCTGCCGCCTATGTCACTGTAATCCTTCTTGTAAAGGTCACTGCACATCGCTATGTCGGTCACTTTCACGGTGTAAGAGCGGCCCACTAGACAGTTTCTGGCTGCTAGGTCCTTGTGCACCAGATTCTTCGACTCGAGGAACCTCATGCCCGATGCTATCTGCGCCCCCATGTACATCAGGCAGCTCTGACTGAAAATACAATACGAAGAATATAATACTTGTACTTGAATCTGTTCACGTTCGTTAATGGTTTTGCTTGCTCGTTTGTCTGACGTGTAGCATCGTGCGTGCAATTTTCATACGAACGACGACGATTTCTATCTCTAAGATCGCGTTGCTTTTCAGACATTCGTTGATACAGAATTTCGCTCGTTTGTCGCTGGATTATAGGATAATATTTATGGCTTGAATTACGATGTAAAATCCTCTCTCTTTCGATAATTTATAATTTATTTTACATATATAGAATATATTATTTTTCTTACGTTTTGAAGAATTACGAATTACTATGTTATAAATGGCAAAAATGTTGAACTTGATAACGGAAACGTGACGCAAAGAGGACGTGTAAATATTATAATAAAAATGGGATTGGATAGCGTAATGAGTAGACCGCGGATTTTCATGCAATTTTATATCTTTGAAAAATTGTTACGTGTATATTTCGCGGAGCTTTTGAATTTCCTGCGGACGCGTGAAAATCTGTAATCTGGTAGTGGACGTAAATTTGAAACATCATAACTTACGTCTGCCTAATTTCCGCGCCAAAACACAAAAATCTATCAACTGGTCAATAAATAAAGCTCTATATCGACGCACACAGAAATTGAAATTCCGATTTTCGAATTCCTCTATTTCCCTCGCATCTAATATTATATCACGTTAATTATTCTCGGAGCAACAAAGGAGGAACAGTTTCAGCGACGAGCAGTGATATATAAGATCCCGTAATAAATCGTATATAATCGGAAGCTGTATAACGCGGAAGTGCTATTAAGATCAATCGGGTATGTTATAAACGAAACCAGGCGCACACGATTGTGCCGAATAAAAGAGAGGCCGCGCGTGACAAGTGAATACATCATCCATCCGTGAATTATTATAGTGAGTATCGGCGGTGATCATCGTCATTTCATTTCGTCAACGCTCGTACAAGTCCAGGCATACACACACCGATCGTCGGTGTGCGTTACGACGGGCTCGTACCACGTATGCATCGTGTACGCGTAGAATCGCTTTAGAATCGGTGCACACCGCGGCGGCGAATAGCGGTATCTCACCTAAGGGCTTTCAAATTGCAGCTTGGCCTAAGCGTTCCCGTAAGTGGCACACTGTACTGAAGATAATGGGCGAGATCACCGAGTTCCGTGTACTCGATGATCGTCCACGGGACTGGTTCCACGGTGCACACTCCGAGGATCCGAGCCACGTTCGGATCGGACAGGCTGGACAGAAATCGGACTTCTCTTATTTGGTCCGCCGTACTACCGGCTCGAATGTCGCCGGCGCAAGTGGGAACGCGAGCCACCACCAATCTCGGAGCATCGGCCACCACGTCCTCTAATCCCACTGCTTCGCACACTATCGCCTGTGAATCACGAATGAAAGAATTAGTTAGCGCTGATGATATCGAAGGAGTGGATAATCATACTATCGTAGACTAGATACTGACGTCTTGTAACTTTGCGGATGCTAATTGTTCAGAATTTCGCGGGCAAGGTTTCCCTTAGTTTGCAGACGAATGTATTGTGGAATCGTAACAGAATCGTGTTATACCGCCATTGATACCATTCGGTTCATCGATCACGCGATTCGAGCGAGAATTGTTAACATTGATTCTAATTATTTCTTGGGTATAAAATTTTTCTTTTTCTTCATTAGTAGACTATGGATATTTATGCGAATTCGTACTTTTGTAATTCCGAATTATAAATTATTTAAGGAATAAATATTGAACAGTCGATTCTGCTTCGTATAATTTTGGAGATATTTAACTCCTTCGTTCTTGGATATCTTCGGACTTCTGTACGGTATTTAGAAGAGCAGAATAACTTCTTGTTCAAGTCGTTAATCTTGAAAATTACACAACTATGACAGACAAGTGGTATATACTGCTCTCATTAAGAGGCAGATTGCACACGCACGTTTCATAATGTTTGCGCATTAATCGTTGAAGGGTCTGGAAAACAACGCTTCGCAGCTTCTTCAGCTCGCTATCATCATTAATACACGCGTAAACCAATGAATCCCGGAAGTATCTTACATATGTATAATGTAAACCGTGAGTGCATTATCTCGATGCTTCGTTGTCGTTCTCCTTAGATGTTTCGCGGGCAAGGTTTCCCCGTAGTTTGCAGACGAATGTATTGCCGTGTATTGTGGAATCGTAATCGTGTTATACCGCCATTGATATCATTCGATTCATCGATCACGCGACTCGAGCGAGAATTGTTAACATTGATTCTAATTATTTCTTGGGTATAAAATTTTTCTTTTTCTTTATTAATAGACTATGGATATATGCGAATTCGTACTTTTGTAAATGACTGGTCGTTTAGCAAGCAATAGCTGAGATACATTACAAAAATGCAACGACGGTTATTTATATAAGTTAAACAGAAACAATGAGAATGAATAGGAGAAAGATGAATATATAAATAAACGAAAAAGTAAAGAAATAATCTAAATGAAGATACGTTTCATTCGTTAAATATATCGTATTGTATCATAATTATATATTATACACTGTAATGTTATTAAATATAATAATGCAAGTATAAATAATTAAATTGCAAAATTACGTATTACAATGTAATTTGTAATTACATTTATTGTATTTTATTCTGGGTATTTATATTTCATAATAATTTTATATTTCAGCTGTTAGATTTCTAACTCTTTGTATTCTATTGACCTGAAAATTACTTCTTGTACCGTATTCGTTGGAAAAAGACAGAAAAACAGGGAACTTTTGCTGCTGCAAAAATAAATCTACAAACATTTATAACTTTTTCCTCTTCGAAACAAAACCCTCAGTTCCATTGTAAAAATATACTGAAGTTGATAATAATTAATCGTGTTAGAGAATAATTTCCACAGTATAGAGTTAAAACTCCCCTAACTGTATCAGCATCCGCAGTCTATTTATAAGCTATATTTATTATATCAATATCATCACCGCAAGTAAATATAACCACGAACGTAATAAATGAGAAAAATGAAAATCTCTTAGAGCAATTTCATCTCGAAATCTTTTCTTCGCTGACAGTTCTATTGACAATTCTCGAATGATTTTACCCCAAATCGTTTTGTCAAAGTTTCGTCAATAATTTATTAATTCATAATAAATTAATTAAATTAATCAAAACCCGGAAATAATTTTATCGAAACCTCAAGCTGCCAAAAGCAGCGAGAATCTGCAATTCGATTAATAATCGAAAATTTTCCGTATATCGTATATGAAAAGATATTATATATTGTATGATTCGTTATTATCTACTGGGCTGTATAATAATGAATCTTCTACGTAAAAATTCCGCGTATCAGCATCCACAGTCTATTTACAAATATATTTATATAATATCGATGTTATTATCAAGTAAATTAAGTTAAACAGCTGTCAATCTAATGAGCGAGTGTCAAAGGTTACGGAAACCCGGAGAAAATGAGAGCCTTGCGTTTCATCGACGTCTGCATTTTCGCGTCGAAAGAAACGAAACGCGTGCACGAGATAGCCGAATCGCATTCCACGTGGTTGCACGTGGTGCATCATTTCTCAATTGTTTATCGTTCGTACCTCGCCGATATTCCTCGAGCCAAGTTTCTCCGTGGTACGTAGGCACTGTCGCGGTATGTTGGTGGGCTCTATCTCCTTACACTTGTACGGTTTGTTCATACTGGGTGCGATGTTCCATCCGACAACAGGTGCGGGTATCTGTGAACGTAACGAAACCATCGTTAACGTTCGCTATGGCACGAGAATATTTTTACAGCCATAATATATTTCATTCGTTAAATCTTTGCTCGGGCGCGTTTAGATAGATTTTTAATTAGAATTAGAAAATTTAATTCCTCTTTCCGAACTCTGACAAAATGGAAATTGCAGTGGAGTTTTTCATTGTGAACGGATAGAATATTACATTGTGGAAGAGATAGAGATTCTTTTTTGAGCTTTGAGATTTCAAATTCTAATTTGATATTTAATCAAGTTTTGAAAAGGCGCCTATACGTTAAAATTATATTTTAATAATAATTATCATATGGTAAGTGATATCACGCAATAGATAGAAATCCACATTGGGATTTTTGAGATAAAATTTAATTTGAATTAATTGAAATGCAATTTTGCAAATCCAGGCGACCGTAATTAAGAACTTTTCTGGAAATAGAGATCTGCGGGTGTATGCTAAATTATATTACAAAAGAGATTCAATGTTTGAACTTTTTGAGCTGAAAATTAATTTAAACTAATTAAAATGTAATTTTGCGACAGTAATTAAAGAGTTTCCTGGGTAAATGTACAGGCTATTTCGTTTGTTCTTTAGATATCCAAACGTAGCTAAAACCAACTCTCAAACTTCTGAATTGTTGTCTAGCTTTAGAAATTCAATATCTTTTTTTTTTTATAAAAGATAAGCATATATTATAATTTCAAAATTTTTTATATGATGAACGATATCTACTATACTATAATTTATTTTATCTATAATACATATTTCCTATTATGCTGTTCATGATCTTTCCAAAATATTAATTTAATATGAAATTAATATAAAATTTATTAATTTATTTAAAATTAATTTAATATAAAATTTAATATAAATATAATGATATAATATATAACACATTAAATTAAGTATTACAGTCCTTTAAAATTTAAAAGTGTGTTCTAATTATACATAAAAAAAATATTTTATTTTGTCTATATATTTATTCGATCTCGACCGTTCGATTTAGATTTTATCTACATTTTGTCCGAAACCAAACAGCCGATTAATCGATTTCGTCCTTTTGGATAGATTCTAGATTGAAACTAGCGATCGCAGCGAACGAACCTTGTGTTTCTCTTTAGGCGCTGTGTGCCAGCGTTTCGAGTGGATCTGATCGACGTCCCGCTGGTGATTAGACGTAGCCGCGATATTGAGTTTTGCAGTTGGACTGGTGTAACTTTGGAGGGTCCTATAGTGTTGAGAATGTCGTGCAGGAGAGTTTGTCGGCGACGAGGAACAACTCGCCGGTCCTATGGTCGATTCAGGTCTCGTATCGAGTCGAACGCTCTCCTCCGAGACGTTCACGTCCTTCAGGTCTTTCGGGGATTCTTGAAAGAAATCGATTTTTATTTATCTTTCAAGCCGCTCGTTCGTACGAGAAATACCAGGAACGAGAAATACGTTCAATAAAGTTTCTCATATTTCTGGCATTTCGCTACTTTTACGAAAATATGATAATATACGTGCGAGAGATCAGAAAAGCGAAACGATTTGAAGTACTTTTAATCGATCTCGCGTATGAAAGTTTTTACAGAAGAATGTAGAAATGTATTAAATGAATTAATGTAGAAACGAATTGTGTGAAAAATAGAAAATAAATGCGAAAGAAAGCGGTTGGTGATTAAAACGAATCTTTTTCTGGATGATTGATATTGAAACTCGACGTATTTGCTTCGAAGCGATTATATTTATCGTAAAACGTTCTATATTTATTAAAGCTATTTTCTCCGTGACGTCACTGCGATGTTCAGAAGTTCTACACATACAATTTTAAACAGAGATATTCTAGTTTTATAAATGAATTTAAGGTTTTCGAACATGTTAGGATTTTAAAAGAAACAACGACTGCCTGAAAGATATATAACTATCAATATTTTATTTCAAGTCTCGAAACTGTTAATTATATTTAGAAATGAAATTTATAATTTAAAATATTCATAGCTCTCACAAAACGTTTATTGAACTGAAAGCTCATCGAAATTAATCTACTTTAATATTCTTCAATTTTCGAACAGCATTATTTTCTTCTCTCTTCCGCTTTATTGCGAACTTTATTCTTATTTTTAGATAAGGACGACGGTTTATGGATGAGAAAGCCGTAACTGACAACTTTATTTAAGGAATATCTTAAGTTTTGCTTTCACGTGGACATTTCCTATAAATGTATTCACTCGAAACTGTAAAACAAGCAACGTGTATCCTACAGTTTTTATGGCAACAAAGTTTTTAAAATCAAAGAGTGCAATAAAGAAGGTAAGTTGATTCGAACTTCGACGAGCAGAGAAGAAAAAAATTTCATCTGTGCTCTTTCGACACCAAGAAGCAAAGGCTTTCATGTTATAAAACTCACCGGAAGTGGCCACTATCGCGTACGTAGATTTATACTGTGGACTGACAAGGGGTGAATTGAATTGTTCCATTGTCAAAGACTCGTGCATACTTCCGTCCTCTGGCATGTCCGGCGATACGTGATTGGCAGTCTCTGTCAGCATTCCACCGGGAGTTAAATTTAGTAGAAGTCCCTGGAAATCATTCGAATCGTTTATATCGATTGAAAGTACATAGAAGAGTCAGCTATATTTGCAACAAGAAACATAATAATAATAATACAAGTGAGAGTGAAAAATGAGATTCGCATAATAATTATGGAGTATAAGACTGAGATGATAGCAGTATTGTGACATTTATAGCGTTTCCAAACACATACGAATAACTAGATCACGAATCAAACGTGATAGAGATAATATTATGGCAGCTTTGTTAAGAAGTTCATTTTTATTAACTTTCATTAGGTATCTTAACTCTCGCCTATCCTTGATTTGTCTGTTGGCATAATGGTAAAAAATTAACACAATGGAAAAATAAAGTTGCAAGTTCTTTTATTGATAATAAATAAATATAAATTTCTATAGAAATATATTCAATTGCACGTAAGATTCACATAAATCTTTTTTTCATTATTTAAGTCAATGTGTTAGTCAATTTCATATCAAACTTTTATCAACGCGAAAGTGTCTAGCTAAGGATTGGCTGCTCTAAAACACCCCAAATCAACAAATTATTCATCACAGTCTCCAAGTTTTAATAAAAAATTCCTAGGAAACGTTAGACGAACCTCGTGCCTTTAAAGTGTATATTTACTTTCAACTCTCACTGTATATTCGTTAATGGACTACTTCTCTTCCTTCCGTTTTTCGAACGAAAGTCGACTACTCGTGTCATCCGACAGATGACAAACTTCGCGGACTTTTAATGACAAATTAAAATTCGTCTTATCGCCTTGGAAAAGTTTCAGCATATTTATGAGCTGGATCTTACCTTCATGTTTATGGCGAATCCAAATGGATTTTTTAGAACAGTCGGCGAGCTCTGAAGTTTTTGCCGTCGATTCAGAAGTAGAACAATGACGAACACCAGCAGAAGAAGTAGGATAATGGCAGTCAGAACACCTATTAGTACCTCTAAATATTCCTGACCCTCTCCCGCTGCTGTAACTATGCCAAATGTTTCGCTTTAATGGAGAACGGTCGCTAACCTCTCTGCGTCTTTATTTCCCCTCGTACAAGCAATAAATCGAACGGATAATTTCATGTAAAATACGATAATTTCTACAGCGACTCCCATTTAATATTCGGATATTAAATATCAAAGAGTTGTTAAATATTAAATATTAAACATTGAAACAATTATAATTTTGTAAACAGATTTATCGTACAAATTCGATAAATTTCAGCTTATTTTAAAGTTCGAAACCCTCGCTGTCAATTCATTCTATGATGTTTTTATTATTACACTAAATGGCACAGCGAAGACATTTTTCTTCTCGAAAATGCTTTAAATTGTTACACTATGTAAAAACGACGGAGCACGGTTTCGTTCACGAAAGCGTTAATAAACAAAAGATCGTTTAGCAAACAAATATATACAACTCAGAGCATTCGAAGAGTTTGGTGGTTAATCGAATAACGAAGAAGGCAATTCGCGTTGGTATAGTGAGAAAGCGATCCTTCCCGTGACGCGGACGAATATTTTCCCGCTGGCGACCGTTTCATTGTTCGTAAAGGACATACCAGTCTCGGCACATCCTTCTTTACCCTTTTCTGTCATTTAAAAAACCATAACGTTTTATCACGAACCAGAGGAAAAGGCTAATCGTCGTTTCACCGGGGGCGAAACTTTATATACTTGGAAGAAAGCTATGTAAAAGAGGAGAGAAAGGACTGAGGAAATAGGAAGAGGAAATAAGAGTGGGAAGAGAAGGAGAAACAGAAGAAGAGTACGAGCGAAGAAATAAGGCGACGCGTTGGAGAGAGACGAAACGCGGCTGGCTCGATAAAGCGACTTTACAATGCGACGTTACATTCTTCTAATTTTTCATGTCGGCCAGGCCAACTGTTTTATCGGTTGGCACAGCTCGTGCACAATGAAAACGGAAGCGGCGTCACGACGCCGGTTTTACGAGAGAAATAAATAAGCCAGCCGAGAATGGCCTCGCGTGCGGCGCGATCAAGATCTCAAGCTCGGCCCGGAGACTCGGAGACCGATTTTCTTCGATCAGCCGGCTCCTCGACACCGTTCTAAGGAGAAAAGTCAGACGATGGCCAAAGTCGTCTCTGTGTATATACGTGCCCGGCGCTGGTGTCTGTGTAATTTCGTACTTTAATTCGGTAGCACGGGTCTCCGTGGACCCGTGCACTCGAACCGGAAAATCTACCCTTTAAATGACATCTCTTTCTATCGAAAGAAACAAGGGAAAATGGACAGGGACACGCCGCAGGGCTTTTAATTCCTTTTGTTCCGAATCTCCATCTCTTTCCCTCGCTTTGTTCCCTTTCTTTTATCTCTTTCTTCCGTCTTTCTTTTTTTTCTTTCTCCCTATTTTCGATCTCATTCCTTGCGGTCTACTTTTCTTATGTATTCTTTAGACTTTCTTACCATTTTTCCTTGCCCCTCCCACTGTTTTTCCCCCTTCTCCTGGATAGCCTTGCTCGTTTTTCTCCTTCGAGCGGTATTCGACGATATAATATCAACAGGCATAAACAGCACGTCGTTTCGCATTATTTCGATACCACTACTCGCTTCCATTACACGTTTTCTGTTTTTCTTCCTTCCTTTCTTCCCCTCTCCTCCCGTTTTATTTTCCAGTCTATGTCCTCCCTTTATTTTTCTATTTTATTTCTTCTTATTTTTGTATTTATATTGTTGGTTCTCTCGGTTTTCATTCCACGTTGCTGTTTTCCTCGTTGCGTTCAACAACGTCGCAGTCGCGAGTCCGATTTTTGTTTTATTTTACGACAGCTCCCGGTCTTGAAGGGTTGGACGGAAGTTAGGGGATCCGTATCTGGCAAAGGCGAAATTTCCTATAAATGTCAGCGTCTTGACATACGCGTCAGAGGTTTCTGTTTTCCTATATATATCTGTGATTTTCCAAATGTCGCATCCGTGTCAGGCGTAATCAAAAATATTCGCAGCATGATTTTCATTGCTGTCCGACTTTTATTTACTTCCGTTATTTCTCTTTGTTATTTCCTTTGATTGCATAAGTAAAATATTACAGGTTTCCGATCTGTTTTCTATCTTTTATTTTCCTAAAATCGCTCAAAGTAACGATAATTGACAGTGTTATTTTTTTTTGACGTTGACGGTGACAGAGATTTTGTCTATTTGACAATGTTCCCACGGTGATTTTCAAGTGTCATATACGAGATTTTTTTACATGCAATGACATAATTTTTATAAGAATTATATGCAACCGCAACGTTTGAAGATCGCGTATGGAAAAACAGGAACATGCTTCTCCATTGTATCGGTATGAATGCACCTGACGCTTATAGGAAATTTCATCTTCGTGTTATTTCGCAACGTGTGATTACACCTGGGCAGATTCTCGTCTAATTAAAACCGTTTCTGTCACTCTTTATCTAATCTCGCACGACCACGTCCTACTTCCTTTTCTAATTTTCCACTCTCGTCCGATTAACTGCTTATTTTACATTGACGCTACCAACTTCACCGCCATCGGCCCTCTCTCCAGTTAATCCCGCTCTTTATCCAGTCATTAAAGCGCCCGCTACTCTTTTTTTTCTGCTTTTCGTTCTCCTTTTGTTGGAAAAGGCAAACTCGCTCAGGGAAGTGTTATCCGCTGGCTGCCGGATTATTTGAAAGAGTGTGCGAAAATGTTTGTCGAGAAGCGCGGATAACGAGGTTAAATTTTGCAGCCGTTTGTGCAGTCGGTTAAAGGGTATTTTAATATTCAAAATACACGTTACACGTGCTTTGAAGAACAATTCGCGAGATAAACATAATCGCAAATACACGTAAATTTCGTTTAATAAAATATTTTATAAATAATTGTGTTATGAATAATTTTATAAGGGGAAAGAGAAAAAGAGAGAGAGAGTGTGTGTGTGTGTGTGTGTGTGTGTCTGAGAGAGAGAGAGAGAGAGAAGGGGAGCTCGTCACTGCAACAGTTTGTGTTTTAACGTCAAAACCACTGGTGGTTAAAGTACAATTATTGTGTCAAAGAAATTGTCTATAAATTTTTTTGCTTTCTATCTACCTATTTTACAAAAGCTATTTAGCAATAGCCGGCTATCTTTTATTTTGTATTCTCTATTCCAGATTATTCTACGTCTGTTATCAAGATTGTAAGATTATTCTAAGAATATTTTAAGATTGTAAGATTATTCTAAGAGTATTTTAAGAATATTTTCTAAGACTAAAGAATGGAGAATTGATACTGAAGAATATTGTAAAAATGTTCTATTAATATTCTAATATTTTAAGAATATCCTAACTAGACTATTCTAAAAATATTCTGAGAAAATGTTAAATTTTAAAAATATTCTAGCTAGATTATATTTTAAGAATAGTAGATTACTCTAAGAATAAATATAACAGACTATTTCGAACAATACTTTTATACATCTCTAATAGAATAATCTTTCATAAATTTAAAATAACCTAGAATAGAAAATACAGAACAATATCCTTATGAACATATTATGATAATGAATAATTTATCCTTATGTTTGTTTTTAAGTCTATTATTCTCCATTCTATTATTTTACAGCTATTTTAAATCTATGAAATTTGCGCGAAAAATTGCGAATTTAATTGTTTTGATTACTTTGATAGCCAAACTTGCTTTCTTCACTTGAATCCAATCCAATTTTAATTCTACAGCAATTTTCTTGAATATTTTTTTTTTCTGAGAGATATTTTAAACATTCTTCTTATTGTAACTCGCAGTAATCTCGACATAAATCAGTCATACGTGTACATTGTTCTATTATAGTGGTAACACAGATTTTTGAACTCAGAATAACACCATATTTCCACGTGAGGCTGTCCATATTCTTTCCGTGCTTTTACGTGCTGTCTTTCCACCTCTTTGCGCTAGGAAATGTTAAAAAGCCGAGCTTTCGCGCATGCACGGGCTCGTCTCGTTATAGTCGCTCCTAACGATGCGCTTTTTTATTTTCTCGACTGGATGATTGTGGCCACGCGGGACTAGCAAACTGCTCGTTTGTTCGTGATGGATCAGAGGAAATATTTTTGAGTTTTCGTGATACAGGGAAAAACGAAGACGAGACTCGTTGGTTTGTCTATCAGTTGTCTATCAATAACGTGTAATTAAGTCTTCGCGTCGCGACCACTTTCTGATTATTCTCGACGTCTCGCTTCTTCGACTGTCTTCTCTCGTTAACACGTTCGTGCCCCGTATTTTTATCGAAATTTTCAATGATTCTGAAAATAATTTTACCGCGATCTTTTGCTCAAAGTCATTAATAATTTTATTGAAATTTTTCTCTTCAAAATAAATTTCATTGAAACGTCAAGTAATTTTAAAATACGACTACGAAATGCTGCAATTAAAATGTATGGTAATATCTACAATATACAAAAATCCACGAAATATCCAATATTGAATATTATTAATTTGATTTCTATCTCTTTAAATGTACTTATGTAAATATATATATATTTTTTATGGATACAATTAAAGAGGTGGAAATTAATTAAATAATATTAAATTAAATTATGCTTCAATAATATTCTTATTCCTCAGAAACGCTGATAAGTATCGATCTATCTGAATTTACTTTACCCATGAAAAAAACGCAGTAATACGACGGCAATATTGTTAATATTACTAATTATTCTAAAATATAGCGACTCATCTTTTATTTATATTTTGGCCTAATACACGTGACGAGGAATTACACAGGGTTTTGAAATTCGCTTCATTAAAGAAGCACGTTTCGCGGTTTTACATTTAACACTGTACTTCCCGGGCAAAGAAAGAGGTTTCTGCTCCTCAAATTAAAACTGTAAAATAGAAAGAACAATGTAGTGAGTTAATGGAGGATCAAACAATCGAACGGTCGATATAGGAAATTTTGGCCTGGATCATTGGAAATTTGATTCTTCGCTTCGCCGAAAAGTGAATGCATCAAGCTTTGATCGAGTAAAAAAAGGTTTCATCGCGTTATGGTTTTTGTGAAACCCTATTTTTCTTGCCTGCTTCAATTAAAGCCGATGCATTCAGGCGTGGTTAAAGTTTCCAGAACCATTGACGCGGTAAGGATGAGCCAGTTTTAGAGAAACAACGTGGTCGCACCTTTATTCTTTGTGCTCGAAATCACGGCACAATGAAACTCGCATCGCGTAATAAAAAAAATATTTGAAGAGTTTGCAGCAACAACGGCCCTTGTCCACGTTTTATTCTTTTTCCCCAGGAAAACCGAAAGAATAGTATCTTTTAATTTCTGCCCGATGTGTTTCATGTTGCGGAATTTCTGTGAGCGCGTCTGCATTGTGGTAGAAGGATTATATCTCACAGTGACTATAGAAAGTATTCGCATCTACTACAAAAGTATTTGCATTTCTCTATTTTCCAGTGAAGTTCTTTTTTGTGAGGTTTTACATCCCGTTTTTGCAATATTGAACTTTTTCAGTCATATAAAAAGACACGCAATCACTGGATGATAAGAATTGCAGAATTAATTCATTAAAAGTTAAAGTTCTGCTAACGCAATATTTTTGCAATCAATTCACATTGTGGCTGTTAAAGAATTACTTAACATTTCTTTTGTCGCTTTTTACCTGATTCTATTTCAGCCCACCTGCAATAAGTAACTCCTTTAGATACTTTTACATATCTTTGTGCCATTAAACTTTCCGCGAATGCATAAAAATCCATTACCTACTCATTGTAATACACTTTCATTAAAGTAAGAAATTAAAAACTAAAGTTGACATTCCTTCGTCGTACGATGTATCCTTTTTTTCTTTTTGTTTGCGCTGCATCCTCTGCGCGGGATATCGTGGAAAAAGCACGCGGTGTGCTTTTTACGCTCCCGATGAAATCGATTCATTAAAGCAATAAGACCCGGGATCGACGCGAGAGCCCCGGCTCTCCCTTTCTCGTTCTTGTTCGCTTTCTCGAACGAGTACCCTCTTAATCCGACTAATTGTTTACGTTACGACGAAGTCGCTACGTGAATTATAAACTATCCAAGTTTCTTCGTCTCTCCGGCCGGTTATTCGCGACTCCTCTCTAATCGTATCCTCTGCTTGGCAAAGAATGGCGGCCTGGTTTCGCTAATGAAGTTACTTCGTCGGACAAACCTTATGTACTCACAAAGTGAAAGAGGACGAAACTCGATCGAGGGCTTATTCTGCTGTATAATCGGACGAACAAATTGGGAAATTGATTTTCTGACGGACCGATGTCGAACGGATGATTGCGCCGCTCAGTAAGAAGTGGGACAATCTCTATGCTTAATTCGATTATTAATCCGGTAATTTAACTTGGGAGTAAAAAGAAGAAAAAAAAGAAAAACAGAGGATGATAACGATCAATTTAACTTTGTAAATTATGTTTGATGATTCTTTCGCCTTATGCTGAACGATTAATGTAATCTCGTAGAAACTGTATACAGTTGTTATCATTATTTTAATTACATGGCTATTTGCTGTGAAGCACTGAATTTAAGACTCATGAGATATTGATTAATTTAACACTTTGAGGATGTTTAGCCGCATAGTGACTTGCTACACTCACTATTTTTTATTGACATATTCAGAAAGTTATAAAATTTATACGAGCTGTATAGATGTATTTCTTTCTTTTTTATTTAAATTCATTCTGATTTTGAGAAATTTGGATATTTCGAGTTTAATTTAAAACTTTGAAAACAGTAAGTGACAGAAAAAAGGACATTTTTTAAATTAATTCTAATGATAAGGGATTCATCGTTTACAAAACAAGGAAAATGTATAAAATAGACGAAATTATTGATAATTTTTTTCAGACTTCATTTTTTTAACGTGAAATCTTAATAAAATTTTTCAAATACAGATTTAGATTTGTTGAGTTGCTGAGGAACTGCTGAGAATACCGATGAATAATCTTTTTCTCCACACATCCGTTTCTCCTACAATTTCGATAATTCTACCATTCTCCACTTTAATTAATTCACCTTTTTGAATTTCCTTTGTTATCACTGACACAGTATTTTACGACACTTCGAGTAACGTTGAAACATTTTCAACAACATTTTCCAGAAATTACAAGAAACTACAAGGCACACGAGTATGTAGAAACATTTCCTAATCGTATATTTAGCACGTAAGTACCATTATGAATCAAGTTTCTTAACAATTAAACGTGCACCTCCCACAGGTATTAATACCGTGCATCAAATTATACTGTAAGAAGATGTGAGTGCCGCGCAATATACGGAACAGTCTTAAGCTGAAGTGCAACCAAGCGAGCAAATTTTAATCAGTGTGTAAGAGTCGCCCGGTTAAAGGGTAAAGAACAAAGGGTAATAATTAAGCGTGATGAAGTTGCACACCTATATTACAAAGTGTGCACGCGTGCGCGCGCGCGCGCGCGTGTGTGGGTGTGTATGTATGTGTATACTTTACATTTAACTTGGTTCCCTGTTATTTTCGCTCCCGGTGGACAAGATGAACTTTTTTTGTTGACCGTGAACGGAATCGCATTCGCGATCATGCAACGAACTTGTTTAAATAACTTACGATTAGACCGGGATTATACATTCGGTGAATATATTATGTGTATTATATAAAACATTTTGAAATTTTATTAATACTGTAGTGAAACATGTTTGCCATGATTACATATGTATATGTTGCTTAAATTGCAAACAAATCTAGATGTGACACGATACTTAATGCAAGGGTACATTTCGTGTAAATTACAAGAGTATTTAAATAATCACAATATTCAACAGAGCCATTTTTAATAGAAAATTTACAAGGAGGGATGTTACGATAATAATCTGAATTATATTTTACTCTCGTCAAGTGCCTACAATTTTCTTTTTTAAAAATGTGACATGTTTTCTTATTGCTTGTCTTTCTATCTTAACTTTTTTTCTTCGTCACTGTACGTTTTGCAATAAGTATATCTTATAACTTCCGATAGAATAGCTTCCAACACCAATAGAATCATGTCGTGTCAATAAAATTTCACACATAAGTAACACACATAATATACACGTACGAGCTGTCTCGTAATAAGTTTTCAAGTATTTTTTTCAGCCACGTGTAGTTAACGTGGAAGGCCGGTGTGTCTCAGCCAGCAGATAAGATAGATACGGAAAAGTTTCGAATGCTCCGGGTGTAATTAACTCGAGATTGATACGAATTAAATGCCGCCGCCGCCGCCGTCGCCGTCGCCGTCGAGTCACTTACTTGTTTGCAAGTTAAGATCCACCTCGGGGTTCATTGGAATTTCCCGGTTACTGAACTCAGATGCTGACTCTTCGGTGGTATTTTCATAGGGATTCGCTGGAACAAGGAGACATGTCTTGCTAATTAAACCGTTGTAAGTCTTGCTTAATCTGCCTGACAACAAAGTTCTTTTTCCTACCCTCTGATCTGGCCGGATATATCGCCGGCATTAAACAGCGGAAGATTACGCGTGCTTAAGCTAAGCTGTTTATAATATTCGCGGATAACGATCCTTTCATTTCTCCTGTTTTGTTTGATTTATCGTCGGTTCGTCGGCAGAGTAAAGTTTAGATGTACAGATATACTTTCGGAGATGCATATGTATATATATATTAGCGAAACTTAATTTTGATTCTTACATGGTATTTATGAATAAATCGCGGATTTTCATACATATTTATATTTTTTGAGAATGTAATTAAAAGAAATAGAATTTTGGTAGAATATTGTTATAATGTAAAGAGCACCATACGTTGAATATTATACGCATTCACTGTATTTAGAAACTTGTGAAATTTAGTGAAATTGTGTTCGATTTTGTTTTGTATTTGTATACTTTTTTCCGTGATAGAAATTTCCTTTTCAATTTTCCCTAATTTCCTTCCTCCTGTGAAAGCATCTTAGAGTTTACTTACACGCTCGACATTAAAAACTTCCCAACCTTTTTATCTACGCCCAATCGACAAGTACTGCGTTAACAGATCGATTATCCGTACTTCCAATTCGTCTTGACTCTCTACAGGAAAGATTCTTTTCGACGATCGACACGAGATCCCTGCGGGAACGTTCGCAGTAACCTCGATTCGAGATCACGGCGTTAATTCGAACAGTCATTAGGATCGCGCGATGGTATTATATTGGAATTCGCAACGAGAAAGATGGCAAATGTATAGAAAAAAAAACAAAAAAAAAAACACCAGCGTGATGCACGTTGCAGACAGATAATCCCGGTTGTCATTGCTAGCTCTATTCGTTATCGATTCAACGAGACTTTGACGAGAAATGTCCGTGAAATTAAGCGACCGTTCGAAAGTTGCCGTGATTTTTTATTATCACGTTCTGTCTAATGATCGTACGAGCGCTCTCTAATTACGTATAATCGTGTTAGTAGAGAGAGAGAAAGAGAGAAGAAGATCACGAGCAAACGAGAGCTTTTCGTTTGATTAATTGAAACATTGCCCGGAGATCGGTCTCTGACGAAGCTGATTGGGGTGATCGATGAAAGAACGTGTCACGACGATAAAAGGCTTACTTCCTTCGAATGTCACTTCGCTGATCATGATCCATCGGCCAGCGAAATACAGATGCATCTTGACGAATCGTCCGTGGCGTTCGTGAAGCCCGATGGACACGTTTCTCGCGTTCTCCAGCACGATATCCGGTATGTAGGAGTAAGATAATGGTTCCTCCTCGTAGGTGGCGTCATCCACGCTGAACCAGACGTCCGCTTTCGAGAATACCTGCAGCATGGGAAATCTAAGATGCGATTGCGTCTAGCCTGTTATATAAAATTTTCTTTGTTAGAATTGTAATTGTGTCGACATTTGTGCAAATTTATATTTTCGTGAACACGATTAAGCAACTCTGGAGCCCAGGACAGAATTAAATACTGCAACAAATACTTCACCATTTACTTTTAAAAGTAGTGGAATTGGAAATCGAACAGATGTTTTCAAGTACTCGTTATAACATTTGAAAAGTACTTAAGATACTAAATTAACGGAAAGATTAAAGGATTTTAAAAATACCATGTTAGAGAATTAATTCTAAAATATTGAAAATTCAGTATGCTGAATAATATTTAGAAAGTGAAATGTTTTTTATAGCATTTAAAAATTCTATTTGGACTGCAAGTATTATAATATAATATCTTACAACGTACAAGTTTACTATTATAATATATAATATTATGATTTAAATATATATTAAGTATATATCGTACATGTTACAATATAAATTTATTATTACTGTGTTATAACAAGTACTTTACTTTTAGTACTTTTATACGCTTTCGCACGTATTCCTTCTCATTTCTTCTAAATGTTTATTCATTTCTCAGTTGTTCAATTCTTCCTCATCTCGATTACATAAAATCTTTCCTTTCTATACATGTAACATTATAATTACACTGCGAATTGTCAATTAATTGAAATTAGGGTGCACGCAACAGAATATCGAATATCTCAGGAGATTTTATTGAAAACGATAAATTGGACTGTACAAGCAGAATAATCCACGAAAGACAATACATTTCGTTGGAAACGATAACGAACACAAAATTAGATAGTTAATTAATTCGAGAACATAATACATCGCGTAACTCGATAAATTTAATCGCATCCTCCATGGATGGTAATACGTATATCGCGATGCCTCTATGCTCATGTCGGTGTTATAGTTTCAATTTCAGGGTTAGTTAAAATATCATTCGATCCAACGATGCCGTTTACATTAATTCTCGCGTAATGGTATAACAATGTGCCGTATTGTGTGAAAGAAATTCGCGCGACGAGCGATCGGCCATTGAAGAAGAAAGAAATACACGGTTTAATAGACGTTAGTTGACGGACCACTCGAATCATCAAATCATCATCGTATGCAATAACCGGTACTTAAGACCGAATCTTCGCTTTTAATGGCGAAGCCTTTCATTCAGGATGAAAGGGAATATCAAAGGGAATATCCGTCGTCGTGCATTATTCGCATTGATATCTCAACGTGCAAGATGCATGTCAAGTTCAAGTCAAGATGAGATTTAAAATTAATCGATAATTAATACATAATTAATACAATCTGTGTTAAGAACTTGGGAACGAATACCATGGGAACGAGATCATGTGAAACGCGACGTTCTCACAATTATTACGGTTCCCTTACGAACGCGGATATAAAATTCGATACGATACGGAGTCGATCGATACTTTTAATCGACCTTTAATCAGGATCAGCCGCGTAATCCGGTCGCCGGGAAAATATCAAGATCGTCTAACGAGCGTTGGTCATTAAAAGTTTTATCTTTCGCGTGGCTGGTTTACGGGCGGATTCGCAAAGAGCGATGGACGCATTAAAAAGATTACCCACCTGCACGTCGCGGGAGAAATAATTATTGGTGTAGATGTGCACCGCCTCGAAGATCCAGGCTACCTCGAATTCGAACACCAGCTCCACGTAATCGTCGACGAAGGTGTCGCGCATCCACGCCACCCATCCTGTACCTGAAAGCGAAAAAAAGAAAAAAAAAAAAAAGAAAAAGGATTAAAAACGAACGTATTTGTTCCGTGTTTCGCGCGATTGATTCATCGCGAATCCTCGGCAGGCAACGTCGTTCGCCCGAATCGAAGTTAAAGCCTGTGAACAGCGATTGATCTCTTGTTTCTCTCGTTAATTGAATTGATTCTGTTCGGGGTAACTTCCGGGGCGCGAGGTAACCAGACCCTCACACTCTTCCGATCCAGTCGACTCCACTGTTTTGTAAAGCGTGACGTCTTCGCGTGATCTACCGTTTTTTCGTCTGTTTGCAGATACTAAATACCGATTGCAAGGCAAGGATTCCGACGTAGTTCGCACACTTCAAACACATTGATTTCTCTGGAGCGTTTGAACATGTTAAAACTCTGACACATTGAGAAATGTGTCGGAAAAGAATGTCAAAATTTATCGAAGCGAATGGACAGATTTTTATTTGCATTTGCATATTTTATTTAAGCGAATTACTTCATCTTATTTTCCATTTTGTTAAAAGAAAATACGTAAAATACACAACGCGTAGAATATTTGAGAATACAAAATTCAGATTCTATTTCTTCAGTCATGTTTAGAAAAATGCGGAAGCGTATAAAAATCCGCAATTGAGAATTTATAATTATAAAATTGCTCGAAATGGAAATTCTTGAAACTCGAGAAGTTTATGATCTCTAAAGTTTAAACTTGTCAGGTTAGGAATCTTTAGACCATCGTTAGAATTTTTTTTTTTTTACTTTACAGACGTTTTCTAAATCTCGCGTTATTTGATTATCTATTTCCTATTACTTCATCTTCTTTCTATTTTTTTATTACTACAGCCATTCTACAAATTATAGTTAATTTGAATATTTTACATGTGTGCATTTTTTACACTTTTCGAAGTTTAAATTTTGTGAATTAGCAAAGAATACCAATTTCATTAAATTGTAACAGAAACGTTGGGAAAATCTTGAAATCGTTTAACAAGAAGATTCCAGCGAAGAAATAAATTAAAATTGAATACTGTCGATAAAAATTTCAGCCCTCGAGTATTTTGTAAGGCGAAACACGCATACGGACGTTATACTTCTTTTTTTCGCAAGCGAATCGATTCTTCCAGCATCCCTTCCTTAGTGTCCTCTTAAAAATTTCAAATATCATTCTCGCTGGCTTACTTTCATCCCCCCGAATCGATACTACGGTTTCAAAGTTTCAAGAATCAATCCCCCCTCCGAAAAGCGTCTCGTCGTTTATGCCGCGCACAAGGGATGTTCGAGGTTCTTCGAGAATCATCGTAATTCAAAGACTTCGTATCGATGTATAGCAAAATGGAATTGACGCATGATTCTTTGAATTCGGTGACCTGTAAATGGTGCACGTGGCGCGTCAATTCCAACGCGCGAGCAAAGTGATAAAAGTATCGATTACTAGACAGAGAAGATGATTCTCGATTAATTTGTATTGCATCTCGACATTTAGTAATTGCAACTTCGTATACATATATTTATATAATGGAAGATTTACACGTTCTATTACGAAATAATCGGAGATGGAGATTATAACAAAATGAAAAAGAACCAAGGGGGTTAATATTTTATTTCCATTTCATTGCTCAATGTCGCTGATCTACTTGTTTAAAATTCTGTTCGATTATTGAAGTTAATTTTCTAACAATTGTGAGACACCCTCTTTGTCTAGCTGGGAGTCGAATTTTTACCACCGTGCGACGTGAATCTCTCCGAGGGCGGCACGGTCAACGTCTTCGAGACGCCTTCCGTTTCGACACTTGGTACCCCTTCGTGTATCCACCCACCGATTACCTCTTCCATCTCCCATGTCCAACCTATAATTATCCGCGCCGACCTCTCCATCGACCAGCCGGCCTAGACCATCGGTTAACAAGTTGTCCAGCCTTTTACCGTCGTACGAGATGTCGCTCAGCTCCACCGTCGGCGATTCCGGTATCGTGTAGCTCACCACGCCACCTGAAACACGACGGGGAAGTTTCCATGATGACAATGCTTCTCTCTTTTAAAACAAGCTCGAGCAACCGGCCAACTTTGCGTTATTTGGTTGCTCCTCGCTTGCGCATCACGAGGAAGTAAGTTGGAGGGTTACACGTGGATGAAATAAGAGGATGTACACGGTGGAGAAAGAATCGTTGTGTCGACAGGATTGTTTTCTCGTCCTACTTCTTGAATTGCATTCTCATATAATTTTACAAATTAATTCATTAATTTGTGTATATAATGAGACGTTTAATCATCTTAGGCACGATGCGTCACTATAGTGGCTTTCGCGGATGTCATCTTTCTGGACGACGTGTCACTATAGTGGCTCGCTCACTCACTCGTTTATATAAGTTTGAAGAAAAAAGTGAAAGTAACAATGCGAGCGTTTCACCTTAGATTACTTAAAGAAATTTTTGAAAAATCCGGGGATACGAATAATAACGTTAACTGTAGCAAATCTATCGTTGATCACCCGTTCAGACTGTTCCGAAAAACATTTTCCATCGTACTGTAAGTCTAAAAAATCTAAAAAAGCATTACGAAAGTGTATCGTATGTTCAAAGAACGATGTAAGACGAAGATCGCTTTATGAGTGTCAAGATTGTGTCGTAGGTCTATGTGTCGTATCCTGCTTCAGAATATATCATACTCAATTGTATTATTAATTATCAAAGTAAATTGTTAACGTTAAAGTGTATCATATCTTTAAGAAAAATTATAATTCACTCATCAAAAACTTCATTCCAATGTACTCGCGTAGAGAACAGCATTGTCCGTCACACATTGCAAAATTCAGCCGTGCCTAAGAGATTAAAAAGGTCAGAACGACCCGATATATTCATTATCAAACGGTGAGAAACTCGTTCAAACGCAGTACGATGGTCAAAAGCTCGTTGAAACATAGTTCGACAGTATTTCTACGCCGACACGGAATTTACTCGTAGCCAAAATCGAACGACATTTTCTGAAACGAGAGAGCTAAGATTCAATATTCGAGGAGTTGTCCGAGAGCTGCTCGACCGCATCGCGTGACACGGTTCACAGGCCACGAATGTAGGCACTGTGAAATATTGAGAGCAGTTAGGCGATTCCGAGCACGACACACGGCGAAGTGGTCGGTGCCGTTTTTGTCGTTAATTATTAATTTCTCTCGCGGCGGATGCCCGATCTCTTGGACACGCTGTCTCGACACTCTTTCGACCGATCAGTGGTCGACGGATTACGCTTACCAACCGAATCCTCTTGAAACTTCTTATCTGAATCTCTCTGACGAGTTCCCAGCATCTATCCATTATTCCTCAACGTATCAGTCCGACATATCGGACCAACTTTTCTCCGGACGCTTGCTAGAGGAAATTTATCACTTTTCAAAACGCTTCCCTTCGTCAAAAAATTAAGCAAAGTCAGATATCTGACTGTCACAGAAAGAATGTTTCATTCATTTCGTAGGATCGAGAAAGGTGTATTGTTCCTCCTGGTTTATCCACGCGATTCTTCAATTTTCTTTCTTCGACCCCCCTCTCATGAAACCTAAACTTTCAATACAATTTTCTAAACGAGATTCGACAACGATTCGACCATCTAATACCGAGTGACAAAGAATATTACATTCTTCCGAGAATGTAAGAATTGTTTCGTTTGCTTTCAAACTTCTTTCTTCAACTAGTTCAAAAAATAGTAGTTCAATCTACTTTTGCTAAATTCCCTAAACTAGACGAAATTCAATAGCCAGCCAACTGACGACTACTGAAAGAAAGAAAGAAAGAAAGAAAGAAAGAAAGAAAGTATTTCATTCTCAAAATACCGTTCGCCTTCGGATCGAGGAAGGTAAGTGCATCTGACAGAGTGTTGTCATTCTCTATTTCTTCTTCTTCTATCAGCTACTCGATTTCCTTGAATTCTTCAAGAAACCTAAACTAAACTCCCTTTGCTGAATTTTTTAAATTTAACAAAATTCGACAGCGATCGAACTATTCATTTCCCTGAAAACACTGTTCTCCCACAAGATGCAAGAATTGTTTTATCTATTTAATTGCTAAATTCTTTAAGATTGCCTTTATTCAACTCTCTGAACTACACAAAATCCAACTGGCAGTTATTAGAAGAAAGTGAACATTTCAGTCCTAATCTTTTGTTCTTAAAATACGATTCTTCTAAAGATGCAAGAATTGTTTCATCTACTTGACTCCTACATTTTTTTCTCCAATACTCTGGAAAAATCTATTTCCATTATTAAATTAAACGAAATTAAACGAAAATTGAACTTTTTAAATTGAACAAAATTCAACAACGATCCAACTCACGATGTTGAAAGAAAGTCAATATTTATTTTCAAAATACAATTCTTCGGAAGAATAAGAGAATTGTTCCATTTAATGTTTAATTTCCTTTCTTCGTTTCCTCTAAAATGCCCTGCTGTCGCTAAACTCTATAAACTAAACAACAAACACTGATAATTATTCGAAGAAGAAAAGCATAGTTCAAGGTGAAGACTTTCATTTTCGTTCATTTTGTATTGTAATAAATTTTGTTGTTATTATATGTTAATACGTTTCATATAAAAAAAGAAATGGTTTGGGTGAGAAAAGTTTTAACAGTAAATTAGGAATTGTCGTCAGAATGAAAGTAGTAATTCTTTGAGAAGAGGTAGCTGAGATAAAACAATGTATAAATGATAGAGCTAAAAAGAATATAAATAGTAAAGTGATAAAATATTTAGTTGCCTAATAAGATAGTAACGAAGCTTAAATAGGACTTGAAGAATGAAGCATAGATCTGATTGGTAAATGCCTACGAAAATTGCAGAATATCGCATGAAACTGCAAGAAATATTAATAAAGGATACACATTTAAACATATAAAAGATGAGAATATCGCGACATAGTTCTATATTTAGTTATACACAACTTATAACAGAAATGGGAAGAGAATCGATACGACCTATTTGCTCCGTTATTTATATTACTTTGATTTTTATTTGGCTTCATTTTATGTAAATATACACTTTCCCGTTCTGTTATAATTCTAAGTTTAATTTGTATTCCCTCAATTGTTCAATCGAGCGCTTTAATTTAAAGACACGAGTATTATAATTGGTCAACTCTATGAAAATTGCCGAATTATGGAGGTGAATAATTCTTAAGAGAGTCATATAAATGTACATTTTTTTAAATAAAAAAAAGTTCTTTAATTATTTGAGAAATTTTTAGAATATTTCTCGAAATGTATGCACTAATGAAAGATGAACGAACTTATTACGTGACTCAGTATTTTGAACCAGTACTCTGTTGCATAGTAATTTGCCATTAATAATATCAAGTTGCTAACTAATAATGCAAATTCTAACACACATTTTCGCCATATAACAAATAGGATAATTAAATATAATTTATAAATTTTACTTTTATAAAATACCGTTTGTTTCATCACCAAGTTTATTAATAGCGTGCTTTAACGATACTAACAATCTGTATGGCCTGCGATTTCTATCGTGATATTATTAATTAGTTAAATTGTACAAAAGGGTCCTGAAGTTAATGAAATGGCAAAATTGCAATAGCATATTATCCTCTTCGCTACGCGACGACGATGTATATTGCAATTCATTAATTGCAATGTCCTCTTATACAATTGAACTAATTACAAGCGAAATTTTATAGATCACAGGTCGAAAGTTATCAGCGTTAGTAAGTAGCTTTGTCCAACAGATGTAATAAGTTTGGCAATGGGACAAATGTTTCAAAAGCTTTACAAATTACAAGTTACGCATCGTCGTCAAACAGAATAATCGCAATAACATTGGTAATTTGCAAAGCTCGCTTACTTTTGAAATGTTATAACGTCGATGTTGGACACAAGGGTATTTAGCAACACTGGCTAATTTCTTGCTAACTTCAGTTCAATTGCGCGAAATGCCTCCGCTGTAAAAAAGTGACGGTGTTGCGCGACTTCCGATAATTTACCGAAGCTTCTTATCAACCGGCGAAATCCATTAAAGGCCTCGCTCGTCGATGCTCCGCCAACTTCCGTGGCGCATGCATTAAAAGTACATATCCCCGTGTTAACACGAAGCCGTGTACACACCGCCCGTTACCGCGACTTCGCCCTGTAATCCGGCAATCCGCTAATCTAATCTGCGCCAGCAATCCTCCTCCCGGCCGCCACGCAAATTATTACGAAGTTTCATCGAGTGTCGTTAGAGCAATTTCCAGGGAAGTTGCCCTCAAAGGCGAAGAGTGCACTCGTAACAAGTTTCGAAATCAATCCGCCCCACCATCGCTAGGCGCCTCGGTCCGGGCCATTTTCAAAAGCCACTTTCCTCCACGGTGACGAATAACGAGACATTAATTACGCGTCTCCTTCCATTTGTTCGTCAAAAGTTTCGACCTGCTATCCTCCATGCTTGATTGAATCGCCACCAAATTTCAGATTTTCAGTTGACTGAGATCTGGGCGAATTTGAAAAGCATAAATATTACGTATGTATGTTTAGAGGGAATTTCGATAATGTTCGACAGTGTTCAGTAATAGGTTTTCTTTGTAAGGTCCAAGGCCGTTTCAAGTCCTTAATTAAAATTGCGCGACGATCGGCAGTGTGGTTTCAACTTGGGGAATTTCGATTTCGAACGGTGTTTCGAAAGTTTATCTTGGTTTGAGAATATTTTCGATACCATAGATCTGGTACACACATTTTTGTATGTAGAACTCTTTTGAAACGAGGAATATTTCTTTTGAAAAGAAAAGAAAGGACACCGGTGAAGTACAAGTAATTGTCACTAGACAATTACATCTTCTCACGATCCATTCAAATGCTTTCAAAATTCTAAAGATGTTCCGCAATATGAACGTATTCACCGTATATTGCACGATCGTTCATGAAATTCCTTCTAATAAAAATAACGATCCAGGAAATTCACCCTTCAGGAAACTTAACGCAACGATTTCTATTTTTATAATTCGTTTTGTCGAATTTCTTATCAGAAATTAAATTTCCCCCCTCCGCGAGAGTTAAGAATAAAACTTCGCTCAGCCCCGCCAACGATCGAGTTTAAAATGCGCGATGCGAGTTATCAATAGACTCATCTGAAACGTTATAAAAATCCAGCGCCTGGCAATTTCGAAGAGAAATTTTACGTAACCTCTGAAGAACATTGTAATCGAATGCTCATTAAACACTCGACAACAAACTACCCCAGCCATTAATGCAACGTCAGAGCTGCAGACAATGGCGAATCACGGCGTACATAAAAATAATTTGTTACACATGAAAACACCACCTTCGTACTGTCGTTAAGATCTTAAACCATTCTCGTGGTTGCTTAGGTGGTGGCCACGGTGGAAATTCAGTAGACGCGAGGGTACGAGTTGGTTGAAGAATATTAATAAGAGAAGGTGTGTAACTGGTTCCCCGAGTTGGTAGCTCGGGCTTTTGGGAGTAATCTTTCGTGTTCGTTGGTCTACTAGGCCGGTAGCACGGGCACAACGTTGTTTTAACCAGATGCCGTGCACGGCTCCCATAAATCCGGCATCCCCGCCCACCGCGGCTCGATCTCACACGCTCTGAACGCTTCTTATAGCGTGAAACCTCTCATGTCGCTTGTTCCGAGCCCGACCTCCGGCCTCTTGCTTTCCGTCGTTTTCACGCGGCCACCTCGGCCTCCTCGCCGCTCGAGGTTCTTCGACATTAGCGACCCAGAAAAATCATTTATGCAAATAACCGGCCATTACACTGATATTGATATACCGCGGCGTTGCTGCGCCAGGTCACGTCGCGTTTCCCCTCGTCGACGGATATTACGTGTTTTATATTATACGGGATGTTTCAGAACGTCGGCGGCCAAACTTTTCGCACTTTTCATACTTCGCAGAAGCCGCGCAACTCCGTCAACTCCAATTTCATATTGATTGATCTGAATTTTCGCCAAGCAAACATTTGGGAGTAATGTTCAATCAGGTTCATTTACTTGAAGAGAATGATTTCTCTTCAATTTTTTAATTTAAATTCGTAAAGTAGTTGTAGTGTTTATCAGTTCTAATCGTTTAAAGATCAATAATTTGTGAATAGATTAATTTCATTAAATTTCATGAAATTGTAGGATTCAGATGGAACGATTACAAAATTATCGAGCGGAATCTTCGAAATTCCTTTTCGAATAGGTCCAATATTGAGAAATAGAATTCTTTTGAATTGTAGCGAATGACGAGTTGGAAAATCTGGAAATTGGAAATTGAAAAATCTCTAATCAGTTCAGTTTCTTATGATTGGTGTAGCGGATTTTAGAGGCTGGATTCGGTCCATTTGATGTAATGTTCAGAGACGATCAATGGAATGTTGTGTATTTGATCCACGTATTAAATGGTAGAACTTTCGTTCACAGACACGTGCTGCGGGGTAGAATTATTCATGGCGTAGCATGATGAGTACAACGTACTCTCGAAATTGAATTAGGTTCCACATGGAACGTTATCGATATTTCTAAGCTTACCTGCGGGGGAAAATTCAGTGAAGATTTTTATTAGAACATTGATAGATATGTGAAATGGCAGGTACAAGTTCTTTTTCGTCTTAATGTCACCGTCGTTCGAATTACAATCTCTGCCATTATTGCATAAGATATGAAAGCAGAAGAAATCTTTCGAGAGCTTCGAGATCCATGAAAATGTCTGTAATCTTCAATATCTTTAATATTCTCTGGAATTTCTCTGCTTATTTATTGACGTGAATTTAATGGAGATTTTTGATAGAATATTAGTAGTAACTTTTTACTGTAAATCTACCCCCTTTCGAGATGTATCGATATTTTCAATCGGATAGAAATAAAAATTAAAATAAAAATGAAAACCGAAGTAAGAAAGTTTTCGGGGATCTCAAGATTCGTGAAACTTCCTGTAATCTTCAATATCGTCGATGTTCTCGTACCAGCTACGGAGAATTTAACGTAGACTTTTGTCAGAATGTTTGATAGAACGTTATTACCCTTTTTTAAATGTAAATTTATCCTCCTTCGTGGATATAACCTCGTATTAAAATACACATAAAAAATTGAAATAAAAATAGAAATAGGAAATTCTTCGAAAGCCCCGGGATTCGCGAAACTTTTCGTAATCTTCTTCAGCATCTTTAATATTCTGCACAGTTGCCCGGCAATTTCCCCAACATTCCTCGAAATCTCTTGAACTTCCCGTAACTTCCGATATTTTTAACATTCCTCGAGATAAGTAAGAATCGCTCGAATCTTTTCGTATATCGTGATCTAATGACGTGCCTAACCTCTAAACCTAACTAAAATCTCTGGAGTGTACGGTTCGACATGTTCTCCAATATCCCCTAAAACTCTTGGAACCTTCTGAAACCATCGACATCCGATGTCCTCTCAGACTTCTGAGATTCCCGAAACTCAGGCTGGAACCTGACCCAAACCTAACTCGATACCTCCGATATCTCCTGAAACTTTATTCATCAAACGAAGTTAATAAATAACTATCTCTTCTTTCATGGCTGTCGAAATCGAAGCGGAAAGTTGCGAAGTGTATTTCACTAGCTCGGCGTCGCATTTAACTTCGTCTTCGACTTAAATAACACACTGATGCTCAATTTCGATAATTGCCCGATAGGAAAGTCTCTTGAACGTTTTAGTCTTTGATCATTCTCTCCTTCTTTTTATATAAATAAGTATACTCTTTTTTTCTTAAATTTATTTCGTCAATTGTCTGTATAAATATATCAGATTGCTGCGGATGAAATGTCCGAATTTCCAATGAAGAACTCAAGGTTCTATAATCTTTTATAATATCAATCAAATTTCGATCATTCTCTCCTTTCTTTATATGTAAATAAGTATACTTCTTTTTTTAAATTTATTTCGTCAATTGTCTTTATAAATATATCAGATTGCTGCGGATGAAATGTCCGAATTTCCAATGAAGAACTCAATAATCTATAATTCTATAATCTTTTATAATATCAATCAAATTTCGCAAATTAGTGTTACAACTAATAGCCCGTTTTTCATATTTATACCTTCTAATATGAATTTTTTTGAGTTGTCTGTTCTCTTGATCTAAACTGGAAATCTAAATTAGCGTAAATGAGCGAAACTTTTACTTTGCTAAAACACAGTGCCAAGCACGGTACAAAGAACAGTCAATCATTTATAATAAAAATGCAAATGATTTGGGAAACTTCGAGTTTTTATAAAGACATCTAATAAATATTATTTAACGACGCTTTCAGTTACCAAATTCTGAATGATTTCACATGTGAAACTGGCCATTTCATATTTATATGCGACGATATAACATCGTTACGAATTTATCTATTAATAAATAAAACTATCTCGGAAATGCTCGGCATATTGATAATTTTTACTCAAAACTTTCAACAGAATGGTCTAGAAAACACAGGCGCTAGGCTCCTGAAAATTTTTTATGACCCGGGGATCTAGATACGAAAGTATGCGACGTTATTCTTTAACTTTTCAGCGTGAAACTCGCCAGTGGTTAAACTTCATGTTACGAGGTGGTTGAACGATTTTCAATTTTCCAGCTGCACGTTGTCAAATCTGCGTAAAAACTCTCGCTGTCGAAACTTGCTCCTTTTTCGTCTATTATGTCCGGCTGCCGACCGAAACTGCGAGTTTCCCGGATATTATAATAACGAAAACAATTAACAATTCGCACGCGCGAAAAGTTTCTCTCCGTTAACAGCTGCAGGCTGCAGTTTGAATGAAATTAAATTATGATTAAAAAGTAGACACGCGTGCAGAGGCGTGCACGTACCAACGAAAAGTGAAGAACAGAGGGATGGGAGGAAGAGAGGGGAGAAAACGTAAAAAGGACGATCTAACGGTACGTTGTCGAGCTCCACTTCGTTTGACTTTTTACATCGGTAAATTAGAAAACAAGGTTGGAAATTTCATTTTGTCCACGCGTGAGTGTCGCGGCGAGTAAAAGGGAAGTGTCCGGCTGTGTTGCGAGACTTTCCCCCCACCGACACGAGACGAATTATGCGAAACGAGATGAGTTGGTAACGTTGGTACAGGTGGCCCACGAAAATATTCGAATGCTCGCCGTACAAGAACTTTTACATACGTGTATATCACGTCAAGCAATTTGAAGCTTTACGAACACTGTTAGACGAGGGACGACTAAAATATTATTTATAAATTGAAAATTCCTAAAACCTACCTACGAGTATATTCGAAAATTTTCATCAGCAGCTGTACATAGTCTGATCACTTTCTATTGAGTGGAAATGTTGAAAATAGCCGATAGATCTCGTTCTGTCTCGTTGTCCAGTTATTTTATTTGAAGGAAAGAAAGACGAAGGAAAAGATTCTCACCGAGAAGGTTAAAGAGACGGCGAATCGCACGATTTTTAATTTTCTGCCGTAAGTAAATGGCTACGTTAGGTTACAGGATTCTCTTCTCTTCGTTCTCGTTCCCTTTATTTTCTTTTTTTTTTCGATTTTTCTATCTTTACCTTGGTGCTTCTTGTATTCTAATAGAAGCGCCGCTATTGCTCGCTTTAATTAGTATTCATATTTCCTTTTTCTTCATCCTTGCTTTCACGTCTCTTCTTTTTTTTCTTCTTTTTCACTCGATTCGTCGACGCTTTATTAAATGCAGCACCCTTGGGATATTATATTTAATCCTGATAAATACGTCGATCATAAATATTAATACGAGGTGGTATAAAAAAAAAATATGGGTCAATTGATTCCGTTCGAGGACGATCCATTTAAAAAAGAAGTTATTCAGGAAATAGTTTCTCCTCTGCGTGCTTGCATGCCTGTGGCTCGTTGCCGCCTCTTTCTCCGATACTGTGTCCCGCCATGAAATATTAATCTCGAATTTCTCTCGCGTCCGTTGCGTATTCATCATCGATATACACATCGAGTTCGGGACTTTTGCAACGCATCGATTATTTCGCAAGTCATTGTTCGCATTTGCTGGAAAATCGATGCGGGTAAACTCATTGCTACACACTGTGAACCAATCACCTTCTTTCGGCAACAAATTAACGAGGGTTAACACTTCGAAAAACAAGTTTCTCTCCTCGATGCACAGCGGTGAAAATTCCAATGTATTTAGTAAATAGTTGGAATTTTTATTTTACTTTTTTAATCAATTTTAAAATTCATCGATTCAATCGAGAAATTAATACGTCCGTTGTATCTTATTATTTGGATTATATTTTTATCCATTACAATTTTTATCACCGTGCAATGTCACGAGATTTCTTCAATCATCTACAATATATTCGACGTTTAATCGCTATACACGTTACTCTGTGTCTTTTACATTCGTTTATTAGATTTCCTTTCTCCGTTGTATCAATCGCTTCATCACCTTGGTGGTTAAATTACGGATTCATTTTTCATTTCTACGGAAAGTAAAGAGAATTCTTGAAAAAAACACCGCTGAGAGGGGGATGATGAATCTTTCGTTCAGTTTTCTTATAGAGCGACGTATCTCGTATACAAGGGAATAAACGTTGCCCTATTTTCAGGCTAGTTTTCATTCCGGAAACGTACACGGCACGGTATGACGGATCGCCTGTCCGGCTGAATGAAAGTCGTTTTTGACAACGGTTGTCTAATTTTTATTACACGTTATTGAAGAATATTTGATATTGCGTGAATTTATTTCAACAAGTCTAATTTTTCTGTCAATTGTACAATTTTCGAACTACTTGATACATACTATAAATGTTGTACAAGAAAGAACTGAAATCTATTAAGCTGAAAAATGATACGCACGACGTTAAGGTATAATTTTTCATTATTTTATAATAAATATATTATCGACTGGTTCGCCAATCATTGTATCTCTTTGAAACAAAGGTAAAGAATATTAAACGAGAAAAATTGAAATCCCTATCAAAATGAAAACAAACAAATATTTCATTTTTTAATGACGTATATCGTTCAATATCTGTAATCACTGTATAAAACGCATCATTCTTTCCGTGTATACGTGTGAAATTTTCCCTCTGAAATATGTAAATATTGTAAATATTCCGAGATAAAACTTAAATGAAAGAAACATCCCGTTAATTTGTAATAAAAAATGTTCCTCGACATCTGCCTCGTTCGCCAACACGTACGTTCGCCCGTTTCTGTGCCACTGAATCGAATCGGGTCCAGTTTCACCTGTCTTTCCTCTCTTCGCGGGAACGAAGAATCGATGTCGCCTCGTTTTGCTTGTTCATTCCGACACGGAAGCAGAAACCGCGTTCATAGAAACCGCGTGGCTCTCGGTGTCGGCCGATGTAGAACGGATGCTCGAAAGTTTCCGCAAGTTGTCGACACGCGTTGCGTGTGCACGGGATAACCGAGAAATTGCCGCGGCGACAATGGCGGTCGATGTTCGCGTACGTGTACCGAACGGCGTGTTGTATCGAACAATGTGCCGGCTGGTTCGATTCCATTCGGCTCGTTTAAGTAGCAAAAGTAGATCGAAAACAAACGTGCTGTACATAGGAGTGATACACACACACACACACACACACACACACACACGAGGGATAGAAGGATGGAAGCCAAGCCGATGAGCTTGCTCGTATAACGCAGTTACGAGCGTTAATAGGATCCGAGCGTCGCAGTTGGACTCGAACGACGGTTACAGATTCCCTCGCTGCCGTCTCAGCAGCCGCTCGCCAAATTGAATGAAATTGCAATTTGGAAATTAATCGCCGGGGCTGTTGGGCCGGTCGCCATCGCATTTCCACCCGTACGTTTCCACCCGTGGAATTGCAAATTTACATCGGTGCTACGATTCTTCTTCGGTTCTCGTGCAACACCACCAACACCCACCGTCGCCGAGCCCCTATCACGCTTGGAATTAGGTCGAAATCTGAATCTTTGATATTTATGTCGCTGCGATTTGCGTATCGCGCGCGTCCGAGTTTTCGCGATTTGTTGCCTCCTAAAGCGTTACGGCTTTAGTCGTCTGCGTGTTTGAATATTTAAATGTTCCGCGACGACTCCCGTGCACTTGAAATTTGAAACTTGATATTTTAACATTTGTATTTTGAATGTTTTTGTTCCGATCTCTCTTCTCTCACTTATATGCGAATATTGAAATAATTGAAATCTGAAAATTTGAATGTCTGAACGAGCGAGTTGTGCGAGAAATTTGTGAAACTTGAATTCCGTATGTTGTAATTATTCGGAATATTTGCAGTTATTATCTTCGACAACTATATCTGTTTGAAGTTTGAACTTCCGAATATATATTAAAATTTGAAATTCTCGCAGATACAATTTTTGTGATTAGGATATAATCATTGACTGACGAGCATAGACGGGATATCGAATGCTTCTTCGTGTCCCATGTTTTGGGGGGTGAAGTAGTATAAGTCTACGTACGAGCGAGTATTAAAAGTCAACGTATGATCGGACATAAGCAAGTAGTACAAATTGATGTGTGATCGGACGTAAAGAAGCAGATTTGCCGCAAATCGCTCGTGCTATAATCTTTCCTCATATTCCCTTTTTTTTTCTATACTTTTTTACTTATCTATTCTATGTTCTAATCGTAATATTTTCCCAATTACTAAGTAATAATAATAATAATAATTTAAATTTCCATTCGATCATCGAAAAACAAACTTTGAATCGTATCAAATTTGCATACTGGTCGTTCGAATATTTCGTAGGTTTCTAAAAAAATTTCTAAAGTTCGAAACATCGAGCTTCGAAGTTTCGTCTATTCTGCCTAGCTTTCTGCGGAAAGTGTATTATTGTGATTGGATAGTAATCGACGATACATCCACGCTAAATTCATTAACATCACTCACCCGTGTCCTGACAGCCTCTCAGTTCGATTCGAAGGCAAACGGTGCGCCGGTGCTCGGAATGCGGCAAAATACGAATCTGGGTGGCGAAGATCGGTGGTACCAATCGATGCGACACCACGGTCGACGTGTCGCTGTTCCCCGCGAGCACCTGCAACAGTTACGAGTAGAGATGGGATTGAGTATTTCACAAGTGTGTTCGTAACGTTTGAACAGCTTATCTCCCATAAGCGACAGCTTGAGATGTTTGATTTGTCAAAATATATTTCTGTTTTTGAAACACGTCGACGCGAATTCGTAGCGAATTTTCGCTACTTCTTTGCTTTCGCTATTCGCGCGTTTATTTTTGAAATTATACAACCACGATATAATATAGTGAAATTATTTCGTTCTCTTTGTTTGTTTATTTCTGTCTCCGTGATTATGAAGTTACGAGTTGAATGGAACAGACAATAATACGCTAAATCGTGCAGAGAGCCATGAATCCTCAATGATCTGTAATTGAGTGACATCTAGCTTGAAAACTTTAATTCAAGAAAAGAAAAGGGGCTGCATTTCTATATTCCTTTTCTTCGTTTTATAATGTTTTAAAATTATTTATTTAATAGCGAGTAGTGTAGAGAGCAGAGTAATAGATTACAATACACAATGGTATGTAAAATACTACAACTTGGTATGGTGTAAGAGAGTTGCTCTCAACAAGTTTTTGCAAAATAAAGATCACGAACAAGATCATGAGTTTTGTACCGTGTTCAATTATTTTTTCGTCATTTCGAAGACTGATCGATTTCTGCGTGAAAAATAATTTTGGCCCAATCAACAGCACGTCTTGGAACACTTTTACTTTCGTGCGCTCAGATATCGAACGTGACACGAGCCTTTGCAAGTATCACATCGTATTCGATCCCATTCGTAGTTAAAAGCGAAACGAGCTACGAAACACCGTGACTCGAATTCAATTTTTCGCCGTTCGTGTCGCGATTAAGCGTTGTTTAACCGACCGACGCGTTAATTAATGACCGCGTCGAAGCGGCTGGTAAATTAAAGCGATCCATTAATCGGAACGATTTCCGCCGGACAAATTACAGAGCAGGGGGGGTGGGGTGGGGTTTGTGGGACGATCCGTTGATTCTTCCGATAAAATGCATTCAATCAATGCTTGTTCCTAAGTAAATTTGTTGGTGGAACAACGCTCGCGACGATATATTATCGGTGCCATATATAATTATCGGGTTAATTGCAATAATTTAACCGATTTAATTACAACGTCCGATTAATGCGACCCCCTCCCCTCCACTGTCCTTGGCGTCGAGTAACAGTTTCCGCCGAGTAACCATACGATTAACTCTCTGTCGCTCGTTTCGCCAAACAAATTTTCTATTCGATAATGAGTTGAGCGTTAGAGAACCACCGAAGAGGGTGGAGCGATCGTTGACTAGTAGTAGATTCGTAAGCGAACGATGATATACACACGGCCCTATACTGTGGCCGAATCGACGCCAATATCAATCAACTTACCCCTAGAAGTCTCAGCGGCTATGTCGCTGGACATAGATCATGATTGCGTCCCTTCGAAGGCAGTGTCACGGCTAATGCACTTCCACGCACCGTACGCGTAAATTATCATTTGAATAAACCTGGATGTCGTGGTTCGGCTACTGTCTCGTAAGTAACTGCATGCTTTGATCGATTTGTCGTAAGTAGATCACGGTCGCTTGATTGTGCATTTGCGGGAAACTCAGCGGTGTAAAAATGCATAGAATGCCGCAGAATTTCACGCAACACGGGAGAATCTTCGATTCGATGTGCGACGTTTGTTCTTGCAAGTGGAATTTTAGTCAGTGTCTGATAACGAACGCCAAAGCGTGCTAGATTTACTTACTTCGGCATTAGGTGCTTTTAATTATATGAACTCGCGCGTGAAAATATGTACGTATAGAACGTATATTTAAGTGTTTGTTTCTTCAATTATATTCGTAAAAATAGAAATTAATATAAACAATAGATAAAGCGTATCTAGAATTCCGCTTGAATTCAAGCTACTCTCGATTAGAAAATCACCGGTTGATTGAATTGCTTAAGAAATTTGAAATCGAGTATTTCATGCATCTTTTTTACAGTTCACTGCAATTTTGCACTTGCAAGTTTCCTAACTGTAGTACTCTAAATATATTATATTTCAATATTTCAAATACAACCGTTACAATTCTTCCATGTATATTCCTTTAAAAATAAGTAAGCATCCAAACATGTACTTATGATTCATAGCGCACACAGTGAAATAGCAAATTCACGTTGCAAATTTCTTCACTTCTTATTTATTCGTTTACATTTTGCACGTGCAAGTAATAAATGATAATAACGCTCGATTTCCCTTATCATTTTTTTTTTCTGAAAGTCCAGAGAAAGAAGAACTCCGCCAAAATAACATGACTCGTCCGATTCGCGCCAATTTCTATTTCCCCTCGTGGAAATGTCCGCTAAGCTGCAGGATTGCGAAACGAGCCGCTTCACACGCTACCTGGCAATAAATTATCGTTCGTTACAGACGCAGCCGTGGAGTCGGCCTATCGTCGGTCGAGATTGCTTAATTGGACGATACCCGTGGAACGGCTCTTAATTATTCGACGATCAGTCGAACGAAGCGGCTGTTTTGGAAATTTATTCGACCGCGCACGTCGGAGCTGCGTACGTTTCTCCAATTGCACACGAGCAAGTTATCAAACTGATAAATAACAAAAACGCGTGGATCGTCATGAATCTCGAAACGATTCGCTCGAGATCGTTGATAACTCGCGGCATGGTCGAGTTTCGCGTTGAATCCGTGTGTACGTTGCGTTCGTGCAATTATTCGAGCTATGCTGCCAGGTGCCAACTCTTGCATTTTTTTTTGTTTGTTTTTGAATTTGCATCGAATGATGCAAAAAAGTCCACCCTTGAAATTGCACGAAATTCATTTCTGGAAAAATGGAGAAATATTTCAAACAAAAACTTCGCACGATATCAAGGGAATCGTGTAATAATTAATTTTTACCCAAAATTTTGCTCGAAACATTTTTAGACAGTCATTTTAATAACGACAGGCGACTCATTCCGAAAATTTAATATTTGAAACAATTCCTGTTTATAGCCTTCTTTTACTCGCATTTTCAGAGATATAAATTCATTATCAAAATGATTTATTCGTAGTTGTTAATTAACTTTAAATCGAAGCAAGTAACTAGTATTATAATTTCTTTCCCTCGCAAGCAAACGAAATCCTTGGACAATTATTAAAGAGAACGTTTCCAATTCTAGCGACGAGTCGAACATCGAATTCTTTTATCACCGAATGCATTACAATTTTCGTCTGTTAATAAATAAACTGTAGTTAACACACTAAGAGGAAACTTTCATTGTAACAAAGGCCGCGAGGAGTTTGCAGTGCGCACGTACTTATCGATGGCCGCATCTCACTTCCCTTCTTTCCGGTTCAATCTTCGAGAACAGTTAGAGGTAACGCGAAGGCTCGCGAATCCCGTGACTCGAATCGCCTTCGAATCGCCGACTTCGATGGAATCACAATAAGGAGATCTCGAAGCGTTCCTTCACCAAAGCAGGAAGTTCTTCCTTTACCGAGGAATAAATCGAGACTCTTCCTATTACTCTGTTATATACCTTCATTCTTCGATGAACGATTGTTTGAAATGGAATTTTCACAATCCAAACCAACCATCTGTCTTGATCTTTTGCTAACGATTATAATTTGTAAAACCACTAGGTTTTATATCGTATTATATATATATATATATATATATATATATATATATATATCCTCGTACGTAGAGTTCAAACTAATTTGAAGTATTATATATCCTTGTTCGTAAAGTTCGAGCTAATTTTTTTCCGAAATATGTAGAGATAAGTAGTCTTTTTCAATGAATGTATCGTTTGAAATTAAATTTTCATAATTTAAATTATCGTCTATCTTTCATATTCTCTATTCTTTAGTAATGTAGATTTGTACCACGAAATTGTATTACGTATTGTGCAATTTTTTTTAGAAACTTTTTCAAATTATTTTCATGCTTTCCTTCCTTTGCTATACAGAGATAAGCAATCTTCTTCAATGAATGATTGTTTGAAATGGAATGAAAGTTGAACTACCATGTCTTTCATTTGCTGATGACGATTTGTACCATTATGTCATATTACGCTGTGTATCGTCTTTTCAGAATTTCAAATTACTTCTTCAAAGTGTATAGAGATAAGTACTAGAGATAAGTAGTATCTTCGATGAATGATTGCTTGAAATGGAATTTTCATAACTCAATCTGCCATTTGTCTCTCGTATACTTTATTCTCTTTTGCTAATGACAATTTACGCGATCAATTTATATTATATACATATTCTCTTTTGAGTATAATTTTTTTCCAAATGTATGTACATAAGTGGTCAATTCATGGAATGAATTACTCTGATATTATTATTATACCATTGTTTTGAAACCATCAGAAATTCTAGAGGTGGAAGTTGAAACAGAGCTTCTTTTTTCTTGCGAAAAATGTTTCTTCCCTCTCTGGCAAATATTTTGACAAAAGTGATTTTTATATTGTTCAAAAATATCATCAACCGAGCACTTTGTTCTTCTTATTAATTCATATATAATATTATAGTATATCACATAATTACATTACACGTGGCTATAAAAAAATTATTTTGATTACAATCGCAACGATAATAAGACCATATTTTGCATATTTTAGATTTCCTTTCCACTACTAAGAAATGGCAGCATGGATGGCTTGATTACGATCAGGTTATTCAGGATTGTTTGATTCAACTTACTTACTCCTTCTTTACTGTCGACTCGCTATTGTCTCTAATCTCTATAATAATCTCACGATATAAACCGTGTATGCACGTACCTCTTTCTTATCCCAGCGCTTATATCGCAGCCACTCGGTGAAGCCAGGACGTCGATACTCGAGAGTATACTCCTCGACGTATTCCTGGCCACGGCCACGATCGTAACGACCCTGACTCTGTACACCAGTAATCACGTGAGGTCCAGGGAGATCCACTTGCAGCCACTCACGAATTCCTCTTTCTATTTGGTTCTTTGGGCACCAGGCACCGCCTGCTGTCTCCTTTCGCAGCCTGTTTGTGTGACAGGAAATTTTCATTTTGTTAGTGTCACGTGTTACTCGTTTTCATATGATTTAATGGTCACCTCAAGATCGGCGACTTTCAGTTGATTTTGATCTTGATCTTAACCTTTCGATTAATCCTAGAGTTCCCACAACTAGCAATTCTAAGAGCATCGTGGAATTCAATTGTACTTTAGCATAATTTTTACATGGGTAATGCTGAAAATGCTTTTTTTATTCTTTTTTTTTTATTTTTTGGTGATCTATGCTATTCACTTGTTAACTCATTGAGGATCAAAGTTCAACGTAATTTTATCTTTTGGATTATGGAAGGAAATATTTCAGGAATCATTCTATCATTGAATATTTAATTTTTAATTGATATCGTTGAAATCATGGGAGATCACAACAATTTAGCATTTTAAATTATTTATTTTTGGACTTTAGTTTAATTTAATTTTATCATTGATCTTAGTCACAAAGAACAGAAAATAGAAAATAGAAACACTCAATTTTTGTAACTTAAGGAGGAGAATCTTCTTTTTGAAAGATTCAGTTAGTATTCTATCAATGTATTAAATATTTAACTCTTAAGTATCATCGGACATTGAAGACCACAATGATTTTAAGTTATTTATTTTGTCGGATCCTTAATTTAATTTAATTTTGTTAATAATCTCAATGAGAAAGGAAAACTTGGACAAAAAATTATGTTCGAAAGACATCACGCGTGTATTCAAGTTATCAGTTTGATATCTTATCACATTTATATTTATGTAAAGCAGAAGATTGCTTATTTTAGCACATTGATTCATCACGTTGCTGAAATTTCATTGAACACATCTGGATCGCATTCATTCGGAGCTATTATCCTGTAAAACGACACTGGAAACTATATTACTTTACAAATATAAATAACTTTTCAATACTATTCTCCGTGTTATTTATATCACTCGCTTTTTTCCCTTCTCGAAATTTATTAATCACGTTTCACAAAACTAACGAAATACTCGCGAAAAAACGATAAACAAATAACGAAAGGGAGAAAGAGAGGGGGCAGGGGAAAAACCCCCAGAAAATTGGCAAACCATTCGATCGCATTGATATTACGAATCGAAATTTGACACGCAGAGCAGTTTATGCCAGGGCAAAAACAGGGTTGCCCGAAAATCAATTTTCATTCTCGTCGAAAATTTGTCCTCGTTCGACCCCAGTCGGCCGACTGAAATTGCACAATAATAATCGTACCGAAAATGTAGCCACGTCAAAATCGTACGCGCTCAATTCACGGATCGTTACGCTGTACCGTCGTATCTAACCGAGTTGCAACCCCTCTCCCCTGTCCTTTCTACCAGTTACAATGACCAGTGGTAATTTTTCACTCCGTTTGGGACAGACATAATTAATTGATATTATATTTCCGTTCGCATTGGCGAACTGAACAGAGACGTGAGTAAATATCAGCGGAAGAGAGAGAGAGAGAGAGAGAGAGAGAGAGAGAGGGAATAAGAGAATGAGATTGGAAGAGGAAGAGAGGGAAAACATTTTCATAAAATCGATGGTTTTAAGTGAACCGATGGTCTAAAGTTGCCGGGGAGTTAATTAATTAAATTGCCTTAAAACGGCGGGTTTTTCACGACGATGAAAATGTTTGTTAATGTGACGAAACGTCCGCGAAATATCCCGAATGATATCGAGGATATCGATGTTCGGAATCGAGAGACGAGAGAACCCCTTATTTGATCTGCCGCAATGAAAAATGCTTTTAATTGAATAAGTTCCTGGTGCGTTGCCGGGGATACTTTCAAAGCGATATTAATTTCTTTCGACGCGAAATTGCGAAGTAGCGCGATTAATAAAAGCGTAGTATTTTTATAAAATTTCGCGTTTTCAGAGCTATGGATATGTTTTAAGCTGTATTAAGCTACTTCTTTTTTTTAAATAACATTTTAACACTTTTTACGTTAAATACGAAGAGCACACGAGAACGTGACAAGTTTATTTTTACTATCGATACAGCTTGTTAAATTCGATAACACAAGTTTCCTGAAAATAGCTGACAAGTGAATAAAAATTTTTATAAACGATTGAGAATACATATTGCACGTAGTACAGATTTTATTTTTAAATTAATTATTGAATTTTAACTCTGATATATTAGACAACCAGGAAAGTTCTTTTAAAATGAAAAAAAAAATGATGAAGGAGTATAGAGAAACATCTTTTCCAAAATAGTTATTCTTATATTAATGAATGATTTTCTTTTTGAAACAATACAATCCATATAATATTTATTATAACCTATACATTCAATTGTCACTGTTCTATTTTGTAAAATAATAATTTTGTAAAATAAAGAAAACTGTACGAAGAAAAGAAGAAAAATACCTGCTTTTGGTAAAAAAAGAAACCATGTTCTTTTTTTAAGTATACTTCTGCACCATTTGTCATTTGTTGTCGCAAAAGAAACAACGGAACATTTTGATCACTTAAATCGTTAGATTATAAATGACTACAATAATTTATATCGCATTATGTATCACATTTCATCTTCTCCACTATAAAATCAATTCCCAACTGACTCGAAATCGTTCTCAATGATACCGTGATAACCAGTAAACGATCCCAGTTGCTTGTCATGTATCTCTCGCCCGTGATCGTCATACGGTTTCACGACGTTTCGGAAAGTTCGAAATTAATAAAGGATCGCAGGAAGGAGACCGTGGAAAGAGAAAGGGTTTCGAAACGGCGCGCGAAGTTAATGTTTCACCGATTCTTCAAGAATGGGCAGCCCGGTCTTGGCGCAGTTATAGTCCTCCCGGCCATTACAGCATCGTTCGAACAAAGAAGAACAATTCACGGGGCCATTCGCCGGTTTCAAGAACTTCTTCGGGGGTTCGAGGGAAGTGTACTTAAACAGCGAATCCGGGATTCAGTTCTTTCCCGAGCGTTTCTCTTCTCCCCATTCTTCTCTTCCACGGCCTCTACTCTACTCTGGCCGCCTGCTTTTTCCACGTTTCCGCCAGTGCCGACGCTCGCCCACGTTTGCTCTAAATCGACTCAATGAAACTTGGCGAAACTTTCACCACCTATCGGATCTCGGTCGTGTTCCCTACCTAATAACGAAGTTAACTTGCCGACTGATCAGACGATCCCGACCGCATTTTTCCTGCGAGTCGACGACGTCGATTTCGTTCCCTCGTCGTTGGTTGTTATTCGGCCGTTGAAACGTTTCTCGTAGCTCCGGTGTTGTTTCGATTGGACAAATCAGTGGACTGGACGAGCTTCAATCCTCTCGCTACGCGTGACGAATTGCAATTTCCTTTTATCTTTTCTTTTCCTTTCGTCGAGGATAGTTAATTTAAATTAGGGATTCCCAAGGATGGAATTATTTTTAATTTTCGATTTTACGATTTGCTGTTCGTACTTGTTTGTCTTTTTTTTTTTATAGAGAACTAAAATGTTCAAGTTTAATCTTTTCGAGGCTATTGGAACGATACATTTCAATGTACATAACTTTCCATATGTTCTGCTGAGATACAAGCTTCTGAAGTTAATCACGAATGTGAACATTATTTCATGCCATTGGTTTTTCACGCATTCTGCATTTCCTATCCTGCATTTTCAATTAATTATGATATATTGTCCGATTTGCTTTTTATTTCTTCAATGGTATTTCAATTTAATTTTAATTTACACGTTTTGGAGAAATTTTTGTTACTGTAAAGATCGATGAAAGCGACTGAATACAGTGATACCAAGGTATTTGCTTCGTGCAACTAGAGGGTTAAAGTGGTTACAGTCATCGTTTAAGGCATTCGTTTCTCCGCAGGCTTTTCGCGTGGAGGCTCTTTCTGAAATTTCTCAGCTCCTCGCCAGAGAAATTTCACGGTGAAGTTTCACGAAATATTTGTTATGGTTGGACGTTAGGTGTATCCTTTATGGATGGCAACGCCAAGTGTTCCAGCCGTCTGGACGGTCCTCATTTATAAGGTGTTTCCAGTGTCTGACCACAGCAGTCTAGCACTACTGAATACCGTTACCAGGCGCAGATAGGAAAGGTCCGTTTTAGTAAATGTTCTCTTCGCGAAACAATAATAATTAGGTGCACGAACATTTGTGCAAATTTAAACATGCAGAAATGTATATCACGCACAAATATATTCCAGGGTAAAGTATCTGTCTTGTAGTTAGATTGCGCACTTAGATTATGCGTTTTTATACTTTTGCAAAGATAGCTAAAAGAAATGGAATCTAAATAGAAATTTTGTTGAATAAATACTCTGCTTTTCCACATTATTCCCTAAATTTCTCAAAAACAGCATAAATATTTCATTGCTTGAAATATCTACTGTTTCGAAACGTTTAAGGAAATCGCACTTCTTCGTTCTTTTCTTCATTTCAGTAGAAAATATTTAACCATTGTTTCGAAATTACTGCAGTATTATGTAATTTATATTTCAGAAAAGTTTCTACAATAATTTGCATTTAACAACAGATCTGATAGAATTTTATGCGCGACAGTGTAGAAGTTGTATTAGAGAAATGAAACTGAATAGTTATACAATAAAATAGTTATACAATAGTTATGCAATACAATAAAAAGTAGCTTTTTTCTCACACATCTTGGAAAATTATCTCCAGGAATATTTTAAAAGAGAAGGAATATTTTAAAAATTAGATAAGATATTTTAAGAGAGAAAAATGACCAAAATTCAAGTTTCGTTTTTTTCAGCTATATTCGTAAAAAAATATATATTCGATAAAAATATACATTCGCAGTCTAACCATCCTCGATCGGTAATTAACCGAACGTTTTAACGAACGTTCTAACAGCTACTTCGAATAACTTCATTCGAACACCCTCATCCTGTCCCTGATTAATCTCATAAAGTCGGAGTCTCGATTTCATTCTTCAGGGAAAACTCGATGGAAAAATTCTACGCTCAGCGCATGCTGAGGTCGCTTCGGAGAAGCGTGTACAGGAAGACAAGGTCGTGGCTGGTGCTCGATCACGCGAATTGCTACCCCGCTTCTCTCCAATAACAACGCAATTACCGGAGGATAATAATTCTCGCGGAAAACTGCCAATGCCGCGCGTAACTTCGCCCTCGGACTTGGCGAATCGAGATAACCGCTTTTTTTCCTCTCCTTCTCTCCCCCGTGTCGGTCGTTTTCGCAAACGCCAGGAGAAAAAGCGGGGAACAGCGTCGCGATGGGCCTCGATTAATAATGTCGAACGTGATTAATCCTTAGCCTGCTGGTAAGTATATTTACCACTTGGTTTGCAAATCAAGAAAACATACGTACAGGGATCTTTGTGGTCTGAAGGGTCCAAGTCTTAATACTCTGCCAATTATGTAACATGGGAATTATTCGGTGAAAATTCGAAGAAATTTTCAAAAAAGGGACAAAAGTCATGCAATCGTGTATGTATCGTTGTGCGGCGATGGATTAATAAGATGAAACTAGTTTTGTGCAAATAGATAAACACACTTCGAAAGTTTTGTATAAATTATTTAAAAACAATAGTGGAGTTTAGATTAGGATTGATAGATTAGATTAATTTCGTATTAATTACGCGCTACAAAGGCCATCGTAAGCATTGATATTCAGCAGACGATTTCTATGCACCAACAGACACGCAATGAAAGTACTTGTAATTTTCGAAAAAGTCATCGTGTTAAAATTTGAAAGAAGAAGGTCTCTCGTTTTAATTTCTCCGCAGAAAACCGTTCCGGACACAATGGAAACAATCCGTGATAGCTGACCGATGATAATCGTTAAATTACTGATGCGAATAGGAGAAACGACAGAAAGAGATCAGGCGGAAGAAGAAAAGGCAAAAAAAAGGAGAATAAGAGGAGAGACGATGGTTGCGTCTATGGTGGATGGAAAGAGGTTAATGCGGAAAGCGTGTCTGTCACGGGACTCGGTTTGATCTGTTTCCCCCCACTTTAGGAAGGCGCGTTAAAAAGGCAGTCGTGGTAGCATTTAATGTGGCACGACGACCAAGGGGTACGCAGAAAAGGGCACGTTGTAAAAGTAATGCGCTCACCGGCCATTTCGTGGACCAACGTTCGTCACATACGACGAGGACGCCGTAATGGCTGAATCCGGTATGTCGCCGGACTCCATCCCCAAGGATTGATTGCACGTTCCTGAAACACATTTAACTTTATTATTATATGTATACGTGGGATCGTATATACAGAAAGTTACTCGACCGAAAGTTACGTACAAGCAGATTTCCACTATTTATTTTGTGTAATGATTAACATTAGGTGTAGTTTGATCGTGGAAGATCGCAAGTAATATTAATAAATATGATTTATTTCCATTCATGAAAAATAAATTTCCACTTTTATTTCTAACTTTGACTTTTCTTTCGCGAAAATTAAGTCTCCGATGAAAAAAATCTTATTCTAAATTTTTCTTTGGTTTTTGATTTTTTCTTTTTTAAATTTTTCTTCGGCTGCACTTTCTATAGCAATTATTTAAAAGCTACAATGTATTTGTAGAGGCTTGAATGATCTTTTACGACGTTCTTGATTCGTGATTATACTATCTGTCTGTGTATTATAAACTTTGTTTCAATTCCTGTTATCTGATATAAGTTTCATACTTTAGTTGTCGGTAGTTCTAGCATTACCAAAATCTACATGGGAATTCTACGATTCTACTTATACCAACTCCTTGTGACATGAACATGTGAAAGTAAATTGTCTGACTCGTAAGAATATTCAATATTAGTTGCGTTACTTGTGTATATATAAATAAAAAATTTAGAAGAAATCAAAGTCGAACACATTTGACGTTTTAATGAATTATGACCTTTTTTTAATGTTTCATAAATTCCCTAAATGCAGTCGTAAGAGATAATTCATCCACTAAGATGGTAACCAACGAATGATCGATTAGTTTATGTTTGAGATATCACATACATTTATTTACACAGTCAAGTTATCCACGTTGGATATGGTTATACTGTCGTTTGCTGTTTAACTTCACTGCACGACCTACTGCAGTTAACTACGTTTACAATTTCTGTATTTGCTAGATCGTGGTCTTGGCGATTCGTGATTCTCCTCCTGTTTGCCAGAGAAATCGCAGCGCACAATAGCCCAACGACGAATCGAATGGCCATTTCCGACCGTCGAATCGCCGTTCTATTCCATAGTCAGATTCCACGATTTCTGCTGTACGATGTCGACCGACAGTCGGCTACCGGAAATATAAATTGAAAGGTTAACTTCTTCCAGCCGAAATCCAAAGGCAATCCCTAGCGAGATTATTTTTATCGTCACGTTCGTATCTTCGGGTCATACTGGCTACAAGTTTGCGAGTATCATTCGCAAGAAATGGAGCCAAAAACTCCATAAGGGATTCTGCTACTAAATATTATGAACATTACAACGTGACATTTCGTGCGTCCTCCGCATTCATGCATTTCTAAAATTCCCATAAATGTACGAGAATTCGTAGTTTAACAATAATGAATAATTTTGACTAACGAGCAGCTTATATAGATATTTGAAACCAATCTAAAAACGTCGTAAGATGTTTATTGCAAACGTAAGAAATTAGCACGTAGCATGAACGATTATCTTGGGCATACAATAAAGGTTAAAAATTGTTCTATTAAATATAAAAGCCTGTTAGTGTAATGGATAATTGACGAAATAATACAGTGTCTTATGAAAATATTCGATCACTTATCACAAAACTTCTATTTATATATACGTATACATTACGTATGTCACATAAAACATTTTAAAAGTCGAGTTTTAATTTCCATTAAAAACAGATTATATTATAATTACATCTACAAAGACCAGATTGGAATCAACTTGTTGACAATATATGGGGAAATTTATCTTATATACGCTATAATATTTTGCGCTATCAAACTTTTTATATGAAAATTCGCAGTCTGCATATCATATATTCAGAAGGGGTTCCTATAAACGTGAGCAACTTCAGAATTAACAGGGCTCACGATCGACTCGCGAAGTTTTTGATCTTCCAAACGTTCGATTATGTCGTAGGGTAAAAGTTCTGTGATCGAACGCGAAAAGTCCGGAAATATTTGTGACAATAATACGCCCCTGGGAGTATAAATATCGGTGTATCGATAGGTTTGGAACGGTGAGTGCCGGACAATTTATCCTGTTTCATTGCTCCTAAAAAATTGAACACAGTATAACGCACACGACAGATTAAATTGCCTCCCGTTTGAGTTTTCGTTTCAATTTTTTGTGAACTGTAATTGTGAAAATGACAGAATTTATCGTCGAGTGAATTAAGAGCGCTTTTGCCAGAATATGACACGCGCACGACGAGTGTGCAGGTTTAAAATATTAGAGATCAATCGAACATTTGAAATTATTTTGTGAAGTGAATTATTCAAGATTCAATGACCTATTATTCTTTTATTGAGGACTGTAGTAATCGAGAGTTAAATTATTTAATTTTTAAAACTTCTTTTAGTCGAATTTTAATTCAATACGAAATACGAAATAAAATTAAATATATTAAATTTTAATAATCTAACGTAAATTGCTATCGTCATCTACGATTGAACAATGTCGTTTGAAAGTTGAGAATATTTCTGAAAAATGTAGTTGCATTGAACGAAGAGGAGTAATAATGCAACAGTAAAACATTACATTAATATTAAATCAATAAAGTAATAAATATTAAAATAATAATAGATATCAGAATGCGTGCGCGAATTTTTATTTATTAGTATAAGTAAAAATTCTTCGTTCGATTGTTTTCGTTAAATCACTAAGTGGTATTTTATCGAAATCTCACGAATCAAAAACTTGTCAAATCAGCATCGCGTTTCTCTTTTGATAGAGAATTGCCTCGGCAAACAGAAAATCTCAGTCTCGCTAAGCCGAACGAAACGCGTCAATAAATTTTTCGTCGGGACACGTTCATAATTCACATTTCCTCGTGGTTCTCCATCTCTCGGGACATTTTATTGAAATCACGATCGGTAATAAGATGGATGCTGCGATCGTTACCTCGGAAAGTTGATGGATAAGTGGCGAACCGTTCTCCACGCGGCGTTATTCAATCGCTACACACTTATTAGTCTGTCAGCTATCTCGTTCGCGTTCCAATTTACTCGAAGTTTACTGGCATTCGAGTGTAATCTTTCCATTAAAGTTTCCAGGCCGGACGATAAAAGCGGCCTGAGCAACGCCCACGACGTGAGACGCGAGGGATTAATCGGCGCGAATAAATTTACATTATCGAGACGAGGAGGATCGGCGAGGTTCTTTCGCTTTCCACTTGCGATCGCGGAAGACGCATTTCCAATTGCCCGTAGATTAAACGTGGGATCTTCGGCAAAAAGGGTGCCACTTATCGCTAGATTGATAAGATTCTTGAGCGTAGAAGCATATTACGTCACGTGAAATAACACTCAGACTGTAAATAATAGGAGAAAGATAAAGAGAAATTGTTACTTTATTGTTCAGTTTTTGTATTTTGCAAAGATCACAAAAGTATTTAAACAATTACAATTCATTGCGTCAGTAAAGTTCAATATACCATCTACTACTACTTAAATACATATCACTATACTACATATTATATGCTCAAAATGGTTATTCATATCGTATATTATTTTTTTACTAAACACACGTTTGCAATGAATATTTATTATGCAGTACATATTATGTGTAGCTGCGTTCTCAAATCAGTTTCAAATTTTATCAGTAATCATCAATAGTAGAGTATTGATGAAATTTCCAGATGTTCTACTTTCGTCATTCATTCTATAGAATTTAATTTATGTGAAGGAATTTCGAATCTACAAGTATAATAAAAGTTTATCGTAAAATATTAACGAGTTTATTAACGCCAGAGAAGAAATCATTAATTTTTAAAATGAATATTAATTTTTCGAAGTAAATAAGTTCGAAGGATCCCTTTGGTTTTCATATATACGCTGCCTTTGTTCACAACTATTTTCTTTCAATATTTGTCTCGAAGCCAACGTTTATTAAAATATTATACGAATAATCAAGCTCGTGGTATTTCTCCCGTCCCGTTTCTACATTTCTTCACTTATTGTTTAATACAATGGAACGAATCACAATAGCCATCTTTTAATTATTCTTGCCAGTGGATTTCGAAATTAGGCAAAGAAAGACCGACGAGAATTTCGTTTATTAATATCCTTCGGAAGAATCGCGCCACTAGAATCATCAATGTTTCGAGCAATGCTGTTCTTAGCTATCAAACTTCAATGTGAATGTACATTGAATGAGTGTTGTTCGTCCACAGGCCGGCCTGTTTATTAGCATTGGCAGATTTTCTGAAATCAGAATACATTGATCTGATTTTTATTGGCTTCGGACGACGTCGAGCACGCTCTCGCTTAATTAAATCTTTTTCCCCCGTTTCACCTTTCATCAGCCCTCCTAAAGAAATCCTTTTTCCCCGAGTAAGCCATCGCTGGCTTAAACCGAGCCGATGAATTTCCTTTTCCGCGGAAATAAAGCGAAAGATGCTTCCAATAAACATCATACTCCGTTCTGGTGTACTCAACTTGTGGGCAATGCAACACGAAACAAATGGTCCTCCGCGGGTACAATTCTGAAAAATAACCGGGATATATTTACTGCTCGGCTGGAAAAACATTTGCGATTCAATGTTTTTCTTTGTTCTGAGAAAAATAGAATATTACACCGATTTGACAGAGGTCAAGTGCCAAAGAGAGAAAGAACCATATCACGGATTGAAATTGGCCATTTCAAAATGGCAATATTGCGATGTATTTCGCCAGAGAGTTTAATTCCTCGATGTGATGAATGTTTTTCTATAATAAAAATAATCTTTCTATTATACATATAATCGTGTGTTGCTGCAATCTTATATAACTGTCTTTGTGATAAATTATAAATTGAAACTCCGATTTAAAAAGAATCTCTGAGCTACTAGGATTTTAAACCACCAAATCTGCGAATATGATGGATTTTATATTTCAATCGTTGAAAACATATCGATCGATCGTATTTGTTTTAATTATCACCATTTAAATTATAATGAATTACATGTAGAATATTTTACTATTCATTTTCATTAGGAGATTAGTATTAATATTACAGGATAAATAATTTCAAATTGTCCTTGAAAAAGAACCTTAAACCTATCTTCAACTTGTTCCGTGAAATGTTCCATTGTTAATTATTTCAATTTCCTGTACCTTGTTTTCGACATTGCCCTTCTGTGGAATTTTAGGACAACACTTAAAAAGTAAGTTGACGTTCTCCCCTCTGTCTCTTTTTTTATTTCCCTCGCAGGTTATAAAAAAAAAGAAAAAAGAAAAAAAGAAACGGGTGGTCTAGAAACGCGCAACTTTCTAGTGAAACGCGACTTCCTTTTCTCTTGAAACGTTCGTTGAACACGGCAACGTTAACCGCCAAACAAATCCGTCGTAATTCAAGGAAAATGCACGGTCGTTCGCCGCAGCGAGTTATAAAAAGTTTCAATGAAACTGCTCTCTCTTTCTCTCTCTTTCTCTCTCTTGCTCTCTCTCCGTTCTTCCACGGCCGTTTGTGCCGTGTTTGCCAGAATCTTCAATGGCATTCATGCATCGTGTATCAACCGTCGTGCATCGTTTACCGCGCACGTGCACGCATTCAATGTAAGTACCGATGCTGCAAGCATCCTTCATGATCCGCGTACTTCTTTCACGGTGCCCGGCCGATTTTCAAGCGGCGACGAGCGTCGTTTTACTACCGTATACTCGGCTACGAGATTCCTCCGGATCCGGCTCCGCGACGGGGACGAGGAATTTCGCGACCCGTGTTTGAAAGAAGACTCGACGATATTTACTATTAAATCTTTCGTATCGCGGCGGTTTTCTCTCGGTTTTTCATCGCCGTCAATGAATTTGATGAATTATATCAATTAAGCGTTAAAACTTGTTTATTTCAACGGCTGGTAAAATGGTAACTTTTTGCCTCTCGCAAATGATATTCGCAGTGGACATTCCGGGGAAAATATTAGTTTTTATATAATAACATTCGTGAACGCGTGAATGAATTTTTAATATCGCAAACGTTGTCTGGTGAATTTTTCCCTCTTCGTGGTACATCGATACATCGATAACGTAGTAAACTATCACAGGGTTGAATTCGTTATTCAATCTTTTTTCCACATTGCGAAAATCTACGAGTTTGGGGTGGGGAAAAAGACTCCGACGAGTTAGAATTTAATACCTACGTGACAGGAATTCTGTCGAATTTTGACATGGCAATTTGCGCGCATTTTTCTTTTTTTATTGATAGATTGGTACCGGTGGTAACATAGTAAAATAGCAGATTGGATGTATAAATTGAATTGTCATGGAATTTTAGTTGAATAGTATAAAGTCCAGGCATGTCTGACCATAGGCAGGTCACATTCCACTCGTCGATTCGTGTGTCAGTCACGTCGAACGTTTCTGATTGCTATTACAGATATTAAATTGGTTGGTTTGTTTACCAGGAATTCCAATACATCGTGATGATAACGTTCGTTGCACGAACTTCCTCCATGATCTCTAATACAATATTAGTATATAAAACAGATCGCATATACACGTTTCAAATTAGTATTTCCTTTTGATAACAAAGATAATTCTTTAATGTCACGTTAATCTTCTTTCGTCCAGATACATCTATTCGTTTCACAAATGAACACTCATCAAATGGATCACATCGTAATACGATATTAAAACAATTTAACACTAGCATAAAATAAATCTTATACATACATTTAAAATAATAATTTCCATTCAATGATAAGGTAATACTTCATCTTTTCAGATTTTAGACGCATCCACTTGTCTCTCAGAAACAAACGTAGAGATTTCCTATGCAATATTAGAACAAAATAATAATCGTTCAATAACAAGTTTGTTTTCTCTTGAATTTTAAACAATGCTTTCAAGAAACACAATCTCTAGATGGAACATTAGAATAAAATAAATCTTATACTTTCATGCGACGAAGATAATTCTTCGATCCCGTATCCACCTAACCCTCGAGTCTTAACCAATTCCCAAAGAGTCTTCTCTATTCCTGTCACAATCGAAACAGCCCGTTCGCGAGAACAGAAAAGTGCCAGAATTTCATCCTCGACGTCACTCGATGTCGGTGATCTGTCGTTGCCTCACAAACAGAGTCGCGCAGCCATCTCGAACGGGCAGGTTTTCCTCACCTCGGAGACACATGCAAATCACGTAGGCGTTTGAACTTCCAAACGTATTCATAGAACGGTTCACTCGCAGCCTCTCGTCTTTCACCTCCCTCTGGCCGTTGTTTCTGTCCTCGTGTATCGTTCGATGGCTGGCAGCCGCTGGTTGGAAACGGCACCAGAAGCTTGGCTACGATCTCTCGAGTCGCGGGCGACGTAAAATAACGCGAGCCTCGGGGGACGTGGCGCTACGCTTCTGATGTGTGTTCGCTCGTGTTCGTCTCGATTCTCGTGTACATGCCTCCGTCGAGCACCGCGTGCACACGAGCGAGATCACGAGCATGGAGAGGAGAGAAAGAAAGAGAGAAAAGGACGAGAGGACGAGGAGAACGAGAGAAAGAGTGAACGAGTGAGAGCAAGTACACTCGAAGCGGACTGAAAAGGGTGGCGGGAGAGGACGGAGAGAGTACGAGAGAAGAGAAGTAGATGGTGCGAGCACGCGACAATCGCGAACCTCGTGGTCCTCCCCCCTTCCACTGCCACTCCCCCGTGTTTTAAAATGTCGAGCGCTTTTGTATATACCGGGGAAAATTTGCTCCTACGTTCGGGCAAATTGCGCAAAAGCACCACCTTTTTTCCGTCTCATATCTCCGTTCTCTGTCCTCGCCTACCCATGGTTTCTGTTCGCCCCCTTTCTCGTCTCGTTCACCCTTTTTCTTTTTCGCTTTTCCTTCCCCTACCTTCCTCCTGCCTGCTGTGTGCATCTCTTTCTCGCTTTCTCCCGGTCGTTCTCCATCGCGACGCTCTCTCTCTCTCTCTCTCTCTCTCTCTCTTGATTCAACTCTCGTTGCTTTCTCACGAAGTTCCACGCTTTCGTGTTACTTCCACTTTCTCTCTCTCTCTTTCTCTCTTTCTCTTTCTCTCTCTCTTTTTCTCTCTCTCTTTTTCTCTGTCTGTCTGTCTTGTGCGCGAGCGTGCTCCTTAAAAGAGGGGATACGGGTGAGCACCTTCCGACAATTTATTTTCTGTACCGAATTAGAGCGCTCTCAAAGTGCCTTTCTTTGGTCACGAGCCAGCGGAAATGCAGTCGCTACGCGGACCGCGATTCTTCGCTAATTTACGGTGCATTATGTCCGCGATGTAATTTGTTCGAATTATCTATTACATGTGTTGCAAACGTCTGTGTGTGTGTGTGTGTGTGTGTGTGTGTGTGTGTGTGTGCACGTGTTATGTAGCACGGTTAAAGTGGCCACTGGTTTCATGAAATTTCGTCCACTCGTTGAACGTAATTGCCAGGATAAAAAGGAAGAAGAAGAAGAAGAAGAAGAAGAAGAAGAAGAAGGAGAAGAAGAAAGAAAGCAACAGACAGAGACAGAGAGATTGCGTGGGTTGATGGAAAGGAATGAATTCAATTCGAAGAGTAACGATTGACGTTACTTTAAATTGTCCTATTCTGCTACGATTCTTTTGTGTTTTCTCTGTCTCTGTCTCTCTCTCTCTCTTTCTCTGTCTTCTTTCATACTTTCTCGTTTCTCTATTTTCTTTTTTTCTTTTCCAGCTCTCAGGTATATGTGATGCATGCGTTACTGGCCCTGACTGGCCTGGTCCTCCCTGAAATGCAATTTCTCTTGTCCAACGCTTAAGCTTCGCGAAAATGAGGACACCGTTAAGCACCTTGGAATGATTTACCTCTCTTCGGATTACAGCGTTCCTACGTACCCTATGCGAGAGAAAAAGAGAGACAGAAACAGAGAGAGAGAGAGAGAGAGACAGAGACAGACAGACAGAAAGAAAGAAAGAAAAATAGATTCCTCCGCCCTATGCACTCTAACGCGTAGCTACTGTTACTCGCGGGGAAAAAAAATTTATGTCCCTTTACTGGAAGTACATTTGTAACCGCTATTCGTCATCCAACGATTTTTGCCGATTCAGATAAATCAGCGACAAGTTCAACTACCGTAACACCAACTTCTGTCGGACTTTCGCGCGGCATAAATCAACTCGCCAAATTATATCGACGTTCTTTCTCGTGCTTTCGCCCGTTTTATGACTCGTCTGAATAATGGCTTGGATCTTATTGAAAAAAGAACAAAAAAGAAAAGCGTAATATTTTATTAACCTTGTAAATTAATTCGGCCTTCTTTTAAACGAGATTTCAACTTCACTTATGGATTTGCACATCATTGTACTTATTGCACTATATATCTAGTATATTAAATACTAAATATAGTTCTTCCATAGTTACAAAAATTTAATATCACGAAAATGAGATGTAGAAAATAATGAGAAAACGACTCGTTGTGCAAATGTATTCTGAGTCATTATACATGTATTTAGTCATCGTGATTTCTCTAATTTTTTATTACTTAAAACGAAACTAAAGAGAGTATATAAAGTGTCGTAGTATTATATACAGATATTACCTGTTAGTATGTGTATAATATTTCAAGTAACGGAAATGAAGTATGTATATGAAAAAATTTTTCAATCTAAAAACAATGTGTTGCATGAAAATGATTTGTTAATACTGGAGTAAATGGAAAAACGTGTTAAAATTTACTCAACAGTAGAACTCAAACAGTAGATATAATTGCTCTGTCCAAGCATCTTGCATCTCCAACATTTTCTTAATTTCCCTGGTAATTATTCAATTTTCAGGGAAACATATTTAAACTAACTAGACACTCTTGCATCTGTAATATTTACTCAATTTTGCTGGCAACTATTGAACGTATATATAAATCAATTCTTAATTTCACGTTTACCTATTTGATATTTAACGATCAAGACAGTAGTATATACCTTTCACTGGTCAGACATATCTTCATTGGTCTTCTTTAATACTTTTCCATGTTTCTTTATTAATAAATATCGAAATAATCGCGCATTTACCTGTCGAATATTTAAAGATCGAGATAGTAGTATATATCCTCTTTGGTCAGACATCCGTGCTTCTTCAACACTCTTCCATTTTTCTTTATTAATAAATATCGAAATAATCGCACATTTATCCGTCGAAAAAGTATCGAACGTCACCTCTTGAAATGTTTTTCTCTCTCTTTATTATTAGTATTGTTTCTAATTCATTTGTTTCTGAGCTATGAAATGTGTCTTGCACGTCCGTGACCCTGGTTTCTAAGCAACAGCTCTCGCGCTATTCGTTGTTCGAACAAAAGGGAGAGATTCGCGACACATACGAGAGACACTTCGTGGATTCATTGCGACGCATTCCACGTCGAACTATCCGTCTTGCGAGTTCGCTTGCAATTTGGCGTTCGCGGCGGATACGACGCGCGGAAATCCGGACATCTCGGCCACGACGTTGAATCTCGACGCGTGCCAGTTTCTCTGTGCTCGTACGCGACTTCACGCTTCCACGAATTGCCAACGACCTGTTCAAATTTAGATTGCACGAGAGAAAGGCGAACCCTTTCGCGATTCGATGCGAGCCGGATTCGTTAACCGTCGCTGTTTCAAACGACGAATATTTCTTTAAACCTCTGTGCCGGGGATCAAAGGTTCCGGCAAGCGTTAACTTTTTCGCTTCACACTTCCGAAACTTTCAAGCAGGAATTCGAGGATTCTTCGATACGCTCTCTCAGTTTCTCGAATTCTCTTTCTCTCGTTCTTTTGTTCACGCACGCCGCGATGAATCGCGAACCATCGCTTGTTGACACAATTTTCGAACATATATGAAGCGTACGAAACGTTTCGGAATTTTATTAGCCACTAAATATCGTATTAATTATCGCAATTGTATTAGTAGGATTTTAAACAAGTTTTAGAATGTATAAGAAAATTATATAATAATAATAATGATGCCTTGTGAAAATTATTCAGTGATATTATATTCGTTATATGCATAAATCTTAACATGCTTTTGACACTTATTATGCGTTTAAAATGGCTATTGGAAGGACACAGATTTATGACACGTGCGTGGTTTTTGAAAGTGTGATGATTTGTAAATTTGCTTTTTTAGGAACCTTTAAAATTAATTGATTCTTAAGAATTTCCAAAATCAGTCATTTGGTAAATTTCAACTTAGAGGGTTCAGAAATTTTGGAGTTTCTCGGTGTTTTAATAATTACATCTACATTGCCCCTCACAGTAGATAGAGTCTGAGACGTTTGATGGCAAATTCAAATCACTACGAAATACGAATCTTGATAAGTCTCGAGTCCTTAAAATCTCGAAAGTCGTGATAATCTTGGAAGTCTTGAAAGTCTTGATCATTTTGGAAGTTGTGATAGGGTTTGACAACATTTCGGCGTGATAATACTCAGTGTCTAGCTTCTTGATTACCTTGACTTAAGCAGCGTAACTGACATGAAATATTAAACGAGATCCAGAAAGTTTTCACAAACGTTATTAAAGAAATGAAATCCTAACCTCCTTTTGATATTTTCGTGTATTCTTCGCGCTCTTTCGCATTTCCCGAATTTCTCACGGACGTACGAAAATCCGCTGATCAAACTTCACATGAAACGACGATAATGAAAAATCAAAAATCACGAGTATGAATCAGGTCCAACTTGCCTAATTTAAAAGAAAAAGAAAAAAAAAAAAGGAAAAGAAAAAGAAACCAAAGGAAGGGAAAACAAGAGGAACAGAATAATCGACAGAAATTGCTTGGACGCTCGAATTTCAAAACAGGATTGAGAAAAGGAAGAGGAGAGACGGCAATGGATGAAAAAGTTCCTCTCTCTCTATTTCTATTTTTTTCTTCTCGCGCGACACGATGTTTAAAATCACAATTCCGCCCGGTACTCGACGAGTTCTTCAAGAAAATTGCATTCGACGAATGCCTTCCCATTCTGTTCCACCGCCGACGATCCAATGCGATTTCACTTCTGCCTCTCCTTCCCCTCCCCCCTCCCTCCGCCACCTTCCCACCCCCTTTGTGCCGCTACTTTTCCCGTCTAAAAGAAGTTTATCGAGGTGACTATTCCCGCGCATTGGGCGTGCTCGTGCTCGTGCGCACGCTTAAGGCTGTGCATTTTCTTAAAACTTCTCTAATATTTCCGGCGGGCCTGTTCCGTGCACCTCGTTAAAGTCTTTTTCCATCGACGCGACGCCTCCGTTTCCTCGTTGCGCATGTTGACGAAACACTTGGCCTGCAGAACGCCATTAAAACTTTTCATATACACTTCCCTTCGCGTACGTACGTATATATATATGCGCGCGCGCATATGTGTGTGTGTGTGTGTTGTAAATGGCGGCAGAGGAAAAGTGGACGAGAGGCTTCCTTTGAACGTTTCTTATTTCTCCTTTTTCTCGCAAGGCGTGAGCAAATGATCGCGATTCATTTGCTATCGAGGGATGAACGGTGTATTGCGAGTAATTACGAAGCGTGGATTATTTCATTTGCTTTTTACTCCTTCATTCGACTGAGCAAATGAAGTGAACGTAAGAAGGTACGTATACAGTTAGGCAGTCGTTGAATTACTCACAGTTCTCAATGTGTTTGTATGGTTTTAGTAAACCTAGAGAATCTGAACTGTGTAAGTTTAAGTTTAAGTCGATCAGCTAATGTTAGCTTCGTTCAAACTCATTCTACGTTGTTTCGTTTGTTGAATTCTCTGCAAGTGTTGTTTCAAGTTACCGTTTAGATTTATTTGAATCGAATTTCGGTCAACGGGAGGAGTTCAAGTAAATCCAAACAGAATTTAACTCTATTAAACGAATGTCTAAGCTACTACTATGTAAACGAAGAGTCATTAGCAGAGAAGTCAAGTCAGACTTGAAATTTGCCTATCATAATCCACCAGTTGATAATAATGAAATTTCAACACATTACAGTACAACACACGCACGATATTTAGACAGAAATGCAAAGATTTTGCGCGTGAAACGTTCGTCAAATGTATATTTTTTACACGATTACTGCAAACTGCAACCATCGAACGGAGACCACCGTCGTTACAGAAATCACGATTATTCTCTCAAAGATGAAAAGAGGCTTACGCGTATGTAAACGTGGTCGCATGATCCGCCGATTGTCCGACAAATTTATTTGACCGTCTGAATAATTCCGGCATGGGAATGGACCGTCCACGGCGCAGATGCATGGACGCAACTAAAATCTAGAGAATTTTCTCCGCATTGTCCGTGGGACAATCCCGCCGTGGCCGGTTTTAGCGAATCGGTGGCGGGAGACGGGATCCGGGGGAATTCGTGAAAATAAAAGAGCGGTCAAGTGCGGTCCGGGGAATCGTTGCTACGCCATTGGCCACCGACCCTTGGGCCATCCCTGCCTGTCCCGATCGAGTTCCGTTTCGAACAGGATTATAGCCGGGACACCTGACGACGCTCCCACCGCTTCAAAGGCAGCGAAGCCGATATAAGCAAACGAAATAAAACGGCCGCCGCTACTCCGCGAGGGAGGAGGGGGCGGGGGGGAGGGTGGGAGCGAAAGGTGGAAAAGTGAAACGCAAACGGCGTGAAAATGCAACGGCGGGGCCGATTCGATGCCGGGAAAAAAGAAACGAACGCGCGTACCGTCTCTGCGAGAAACCATGGAAACGACGTACAGTGGCACTCGCGAGAGTGTTCGAAGTGCTTGCTATAGAATCTACGTGTGCATACACGTTACGTGGAATATTTTGACGTTTCTTTTCAATACAACCAATCTGAAGATCAATTCAAATTTACAATGTGAAACACGCTGCAGGTTGTGTTGAACAATATATTCTCCGAGGATCAATTAAAATTGAAACCTCGAAAAACTAAAGTTGTTAAATGAAAACTCTCTTCAGATACACAAAGAATTCGTTTCACGACATAGAATTTCAAGATCAACTAATCTGAAGATCAATTCAAATTTATAACGTGAAACACGTTGTAGGTTGCATTGAAAGAAACAATGTATTCAATTAAAATTGACACCTCGAAGAACCTGGAGCAACTATTAAAATGAAAACTCTCCTCAGACATACGAAGAACTTGTTTCACGACAATTATGAATCGTGAATCAAAGAAACAATTTCTCAATTAGAATGAACTCGAAGCAAAGTTGAACGACAAGATCATCTAAAGATTTCGCTATTCTAAAAATTAATCTTCATACTTAGTAATGAGATGTACAATAAGAATTATTCCACGAGATAGTCATTGACGTTTGACTGAATTTCAACTGTTTGAATATTTTTGCTACGTACAAATTACTTGCATCAAGTATCTCGTGATTCCTACATACATCCTTGGATTTATCATTTCAAACTTGTCCAATATAACCGCGGTAGTCGTGTCGTGTTCAAATTACAGTCACGAAAAGTTTCACGCGGCATGCGAAAGTCATATATTCACGAAAAGTGTCTGTAATTTGTTCGAATGATTTTCGCGGCCAATTGTATACGTAGCTGTTTCGAAGGGATCCACCGACAAGAAACAACGAAGATCGTCTTTTACTCGAGAAACAGACAAAGCCGATTGCACGACAGAGAGTGGCACGGTTGACAGGAAAGTTTCCAATCCGGATTTTCATTCATTAGTAACGCTTACCGGAGTGGACGATGCACACGCTCACGAGCAAGCTGTATACGGAGCAAGTTCTTGCAGCTAGGATGTTTCTCAAAGGAAGATGGAGGACGAGTTTCGTCTGGCAAGATCATCGGACGTCGAATCGAATTTTAAAGATCTCGCCGCCTGTTTTTGCTATTCCGATGGTGTATCAGCTTCGAGAGAAACGTGGGTTATTGTTAGTCGAAGTTGTGGAAGTTCAACTGTATTATTTATGGCCTTGCCTCGGCTACCGGCGTCACGTGATTTCCATGCGATTACCGTGCCATGAAAAATGAACTACATTGATACGTGTTTGTTCGCGTTCATTTATTTACATATTTAATAGACCTACTTTCTCACTTTCGTAGATTCACAGATTAGATTACTAGATCGCAAATTCGAAACGCAATCTGAAAATACACGTAAAATACATACAGAATGAATACATACAAAATTTGATAAAGGAAATCTACATATTATATGACTTACACTTGTAACATATTGTGATATGATTTATATTTATAAGTATAGGATAAATGTTGACATTTCACTGACAATGAATACTACAGCTTTAGCGAATTTAAATACTTTTACGATCTCCGTGAGACACACACTTGCACTAAACATCTTGTAATTGTTATATACGTTTTTAGATTAGCGCTTCGAACTTGAACCAACAAATGTTTAACATACGTAACAAGTTCCTCTAAGTGTTCGAATACTTTTCTGATCAACTATCGACAACACGTACGTATTTATCAATCGTGCGTTCCTTGAATGTAAAATTGAATTTCCAACATAGATTCGCTCGCAGCAATGAAATCTAGAAGTTCAAAGAATAACAAGACGTTGGTTGGAGTTAGTGTGGATTCGGTAAGAGTGGTAGGGCATCAGTTTTTCCCAATATCATTCGTGGGAGGATAAAAGACTACGTTTGCTATGTTATGCTTGCAAGGAATTTTTTTCTTGGATAGTGCGTATCTATGTCTCGTCCACTTGCACGCAGGAATGCTTGTTAACTGTCTCTGTTAAGGGCACTCACGATTGTTGAGTGTACCTTTGCATGTATATTCTTTGGGGTTCGAAGGACCATAACTATGATGGGTCTCTGAATCTATGATTTGTTAACTGATTATGATTTATTTGACTAATTGACTAACTGACGATTATTGTAACTATCGACGTAGAAGCACTATAACTGTCTAATTATCGTCACGATACTTATCTTTACCGTGTCTAACTAACTGTTTAGCTGTGACAACTGAAAGTCCTTTCCTTCATTTTGAATTACCATTTCCAAAGGAGGAGTTGCAGAGCGTAGGATGTTCCAAGAGCAATCACAAAGTATGGGGGGAGGGTTTTCCAAAATTTCCCATCGCCACTCACGAGAGTGGGACAGCATTTCTGAGAACGATCCCGCTGCATACACAATTCCTCCAGTATGCACTTGTTACGACATGGCGATCCCTGTGATGTGGAAGACTTCGTTGCACTTGGGACTGATCGAAATTTATGGGGCGCCTTGTTTGAAGTTTTCTGAGTGGTCAAATTCCTGATTTGACACGCTGAATTGGGGCATATCCATGTCATAACAGTCGCGTAGCCTAACAATCCCTTCTAGTCGCCTTTCGCAACACGCAGAGAATATATAGTTGGGTTTATTCTTCTTCTACACCCACAAGGAACATTCTATTGGTACAGGAGTACTCAACGCTCAACAAGTCGTGGAACGTCCAGACATATCGAACGTTTCTCCCGCTCTCCAAGTCCAAACAATTCTAACGGGGTTCCGCCAGCCAGCCAGGCTTTCTTCTATTCGATTCTAAGGCCATTCTTTATCAAGTTGTAAGATCAACTGTTAGCGACTTCCAACTTCTGTTCTGTGTTCGCCGAACGCCATGGGAGTTTTAAATTGTTTTAATTTCTACTTTCCACAGCGTAACTTTCTGCAACGTGAAGTGAAACGTCCCATTTGGAGATTCTTTCGCGCGAATTGTAAGCGTAAATGGCGAAGTTGCTGACATCAGGTGGAAATTACAAGCGATTTGTGCTACGAGGGAAACAAATCTCGAACGTTCAACGATTAGCCATTTAATAACTTCTCTATCAGGGAACACGACCAGGGGTAGGGGGAGGGGGAGAGGGAGAGGGACGGGAGTTTCTGGCGAAACTTGCCAAGAAGAATGAGACTGTAACTCTAAGTTGCCGATTTTAATGAAATTCTTTGCAACATATATACTGGATTTCTCCTTATTTAAGAGCCGTTCTTTTCTCTTAATAATTAAGGTTTTTTTCTTTGGAACAATAAAGAAATATGTGTCTGTGTGATATTTATTTCAAAAACGTATAAATAAATGTGAATAGTATGAATATTAATCAATTTGGTATTCTAAATACCAATAGTTTATGCAAAGCAATCAATTTACGTTTCGATTATTTGATTTTGCATAAATAAATGTAGAGAAAAGAATGAAATTCTCAAATACACAAATTGATTTTTTTAAACTAATAATTGTACAATTACATTGATACAATTTTTTATCATTACTTAAAAATTACTATCATTGTAAGAATAAATCGATATAAATTCAACTGTTGAACTAAAATTCTTATACTTCATATTTTTCTGATTATCCACGAATATCAAAAGGACAAAAAATTATACGTTTATAATTGTCTTGGCGATTTCTACATTTTTTTTTTAAACAGAACTTTAAAAATCTTTGAAGTAATGAAACAACTATCGCCAAAGGTAATAAATCAATAAACAAACCTTTTATGAACTCTTCGAAGAAAATGCGGACCAACTGTTATCACACGATAACGATACACGAAATACATAATACTTTATTTAATTACTTTAATCTAATATTTGATCGTTCTAACTAACTCGTCAGAGCACACATCCACTGAAACAGATTCCTCCAAATTTCCGTCTGATACTATCACGTTCAACTCCTGATCTCTACAATTCATTCTCCTTTGTTCTCGTAAAGCTGATTCACACTCAAGTATCTCACAGCTACTCTTACCACACTTTCATTAGTATCGTTCGTGCCGCGTATCGAGCTGATGTATTTCCTCCACACGTTGTGGTAACAACTATTTATCGCAAGAATGGCACTCGGAAATGCAGGTGAAAGTGATCGTGTAGGTTCACGGCCGGCCATAAAGGGACTGGTTTTCAACTAGATGGAACAAACCGTTCGTTTGGAGACGTTAACGGCGTCGGAGACGAGAATGACGAGGGCTCGTTTCCGTTTTCCAACGTAACGCGACTAGCAACTCGACCGTACGGATATACACAGGAGACAAGCAACCAGGTACGACGTGGCACCAACGTTCGCCCAACTTTTCCAAGACGAAAATGTAAATGACACGCGGAGATACAATGCATGCATATGTATATCCACGCGATTTTGCCCTCTGTCAGTCGGTTACAGAAGTTTACGTGCACGTTAACTTCAAATATTCATAGAAGGATTTGAAACATTTTCTAAGTAATCAGGTGATTTATTTAGTAAATGTTTGTTAAATATTTATTAGCTACCGAAATTTATTATTGTACAAATACTTTCTCATTGGCATTATAATTATAAGAAGAACAGTTTTCATTCGCTTTATTGTACATACGGTGATAAAATTTTTCTAAGATAATGTTCCCCCCATTTACTTGTGTATTCTTTTAAGTAAATGCAAGAAATATGACGAATATCTTAGAATCTGAACTTAGTAAAATAAAATGTCCAAACTGTATCTTTCTATAACTAATTCTATCGTTTTAAATACTTGAAATTTAGCAGACGTATTTTGGTATGTCTGAATAGCTGTACGTCTGACCATACGCGAAGTGTTTCACTTGAAATATTTAAATAATCGTTTAAGGGAAGTAGTATCGACAAATACGGTTAAACAACTGTATCAGTATATTCATTTCAATCTTACTAAATGGAAAGAGGAAGAAACACTTCAAATTTGACAAATGACTGTACAAATTATATACAGGATGTTCGAAGAATTAGTAGTCAAACTTTCGTCGAAGTTTCATCGATACAATTATGATAGTCATGTCCCATTATACAGTGCCAATGAAACTTCGTTTCTTGCAACAACATATTCATAACACATACAACATATTCAGAACACATACAATACATTCAATAAAATTTGTGAGCCATCGTATGTTTGTATAAAATCCTTCGCTTGATTGTACTCATAGAATACCGTAACGAAATTTGATAATTAAATCTTGAAACATCCTATTATACATATTACCATGTGTAATAAAATATATCAACACACATGTACATTTCGATATAATACGTATAATAATATATTTACAAAATTCGTCAGATTCAGTCGTCGTATGTACGTTTGTACAAAATGTGTTGCTTGATTATATTCACAGAATAGCTCGAAATAAAATTTGATTATTAAATCTTGAAACACTACATTCATTATACATATACACACATATATATATATATATATGTAATAATAATACATCCATAAAATTCGTATAAGCCACTCTACGTTTGTGGAAAATATTGTTCTCGATCGTACCAGCAGAGACACATTGACAAACTGGTTAGGTTTTACATGCGTTGAGATATTATACTCGTAGAAAAAAGTAACACAACAGCCATCTATAGTTGTATTTTATCTAGTAAATGGACGCGTCTGGGTTGAACGTGAATTTCTTACGTTCCTCTGTTGCTGCCATCGATATTTGGTGGGATATCGATGAATACGATACCAAACGCAACACGGCGTGCATCTGTGTGAATCGAACGGGTATGCGTAGCTTCCAGGGATTTTTATTATTCCTCTCATATCTCCGTTCATCGATTTCCCATCGCGGAAAACTCGTCGCACAGAATACGTCCCGACGCCCGTCTCTTTAAACACGTCTCCTTCGCGCGGCTGTATATATGTGTGTGTGTGTGTGTGTGTGTGTGTGTGTGTGTGTGTGTGTGTGTGTACACAATCTACCGTATTCTCGCGTGGATATTACGTACGAACGCGTGTCTTATTCAGAACTTATCCAATATGATGATGATTCTTCCTCGCGCGGCGCGTTCTCGTTAAGAATGCAAATTTTCTGAATGTATGCCACGCAATTAGCAGGCCCAGGAAGAAATACACTTACCAACGTTTGTAATTTAATGAGACCTGAGGGATTTATGCGACGTCGTTGTTTATCGGTGGCTGTAAATTGTTGTTTGTACTTGCGTCAGAATGGCAATGTGACATTTTCACAGATTAGCTCTCTCGTTTTTTCAAGTTGGCCATATGTATTTCTTAGAATGAAATTTATCAATTACATTAACGAAGAAGAAAATTTGCCATGCAATCGTACACGTTCGGTGCTGAGAATAGCAGATCACGAGGGATACTAGATAGTTTTTAAATCTCTCGTTTCAATTCTAATTGCCGAAAAATGGTATCTCGAAGCAACAAATATCTTTTCACATCAAGCTCGAAATTGAGAAGTAAAAATTTCAGAAACGTCAAGGAAATTGTTGTTTTTTTTTTCATCAGAGGTTTAATCGGCGTTCGTTTCTCGTTGAAGCGGTCTTCTCTTAACAACTCGTTTTAATCATTAACGAATAAACTTTGTTCTCTAGCAAGCAATCATGTTAAATCGGACAACACTTAACAAAAAATTCTAGACGCGACGGTATTTAGAAATATTCAAGATTGTGCAACTTTCCTAATTTCTTCGGCGTTGGTAAATTCTGTGCTCGTTGGTACATTCGGTATAGTCATTATCGAGCCTGTTCAGGCTATGAGATATCTTATTATTAGTCACGTTGCGTCGCGGCAATTGGACGAAACGGGCGGACTCATCTACCGGCGATAAATTAATCAGTGGATCGTTCGATCGTTCCAATTGCCAGCATCCGGAACTACTTCTATCGGCGAAGTCGGAAATCAATCGATTTCAGTTCGTGTCCCGAAGACCTAATTAGCGATTCAACGATATGCAACAGGAACGCGGGAACTTCGCGTCTCGAATTAACGATCGACCGCTTTCATTATTATTTACGAGCCCGGGTCAGTTTCGACGACCGGGACGATTCTGCGGCTACGAAGTTTAACTGGAGGGCCCTCGAGAACTCGTTCTACCACGGGTTATCGCTACCTTAGAAATTGGCTTACTGCTCGATGACCTCGTGAACTTATTGTCAGCTCAGCATTGTTTGCCGATTGAATTTCTTTTCTTATTATCTGCAGGTGCGAATCACACTGTCTAATTGCCAGGATATTTCATCTAAATTTACTTCATTCACTTATAGAATATTAATAATAATCTAGGATTTATTTCGCGAGTGTATCGTCAATGAATAATATTCTTTTCTTTTTGTAAATACACGCTTTCTGCATTGTTTTAGAAGTTAACAGCTTCAATATGAGAATGTGCATAGTTACTGTAGCTAGTGATTATTTTAAGCATTCGCCAAACAATATTTTGTATTTTATATTATCTCTACCAATCGAAAATCAAATGAAAAATTCAGCAATGCAAAGTCCACAATGTTTATGGTTTCCAACGCCCGTAAGAATGACACCGATTAATAGCTGAACGTTTAGAACTACATTGACTATACGTAGCTTCGCACGTAGTTTCGATAAACTAAAATCGTGGCAAAACCACGCGGTCAAACTTAATAATAAATATATCTGAATGAACTTGTCCTCGATCTAATTGTCAACTTATCAACCTCAAGTTCAACAGTCTCCGACTTCGACAGTAAGAAACTATCAATCCAAAAGGAGCAAGCGATCGAACATTTTCCTGAGACAGTTCGGTACAAGCTTCAACTTTCATCCCTCTCTATTCAACCCTCTCGCCTCTACGAGTTTCGAATTCGAAGAAAGCCTCGGTCAGGTGGGTGATTCGATGGGGAGGTGTAGACGGAAAGCGGAGGAAGAGAGAAAGAGAGAGAGAGAGAGTGAGAGAGAGAAAGAGACGTTTAATAAGAGCGAGGACGTTGGGCCGGATAATTGTTCCCGGCCACTTTGCCGGAATATTAAAACCGGCAGTCCCCGGGAGTGACTTCTGAAGCGTCCATCGTGACGGCGTGTTTATTGTAACGAGCGAGTACGGACGAGTCGTCGTAAAGTTAAAGAGCATGGAGAGAAAGAGAGAGAAAGACAGAGAGAAAAATAGAGAAAGAGAGAGAGAGAGAGAGAGAGCTCGCGGCTCTCTATTACACGGGGGAGGTCTGGCACAATGGAATTCCAGCCGCGGTCTTGGCGAAGCAATTTCGAAGCAGTTTTCGCCGGGGCAGTTAAATTTAAACAGGCCGCCGGTCTATTTTACGTGGGGTTATTAACGTTATTCGCGGTTAATTCCGCGCTCTTTCATAGAAAATGAATACCACGCGAATATCACGCGCACAGGAGACTGCCAGAGGAAAGAATTCGATATTTAGAAGGTTTATTGTACTTCTCTCGTCGAGAGAAGTGAAAAATGCCTATTCGATTCACGTCTTGAAGACGATCCACCCTCTGTAAGAGAAATACGCGAAGTAACATGTATGTAATAGTCAGACATCGTGTAACAACGATGTGATTGGTGGAAAATTACGAACGAAAGAACATCGAACGTATTTTTTCCCATGAATTCGTACGATCCCTATTTACCTCGTACAAACACAACTCTGTCTTACCTCTGCAGATTGAGAATCCTGTAAAAGTTTGTTCAGCCGCGAAAATAATCCCAGAAGTTGTACATTCAGCGATTCGTCCGGTTCCATCAGCGAAACCATCACCATTCTCCTTTACGAATGAGCGAACGTACGCGTCGGCTCGTTATATTTATACCGAGCGGGCAATTCGAGCGGTGCCTTTATTCGTAACAAAGTTCGCCAATGCCAAACGTCAGAAAAACAATACGCTTTATCCCGGCTCACCTAAGCTCCATACCAGTCCCTTTTTCTCGTTCATTTCCTCCTTCTTTCGTTTCCCTTTTGCTCGCTTCTCGCTGCTTGTTGCAGAAAGCGCCACGACTAATTTCAGAAGAAAAAAAGAAAAAGAAAAAAAAGAAACTCGTAACAAGGCGCACGCGGCACGGGTAAACAGGAGATTACAAATCGCTGAGTAAACGTGGCAAATTCGATTGGTGAAAAGGTTCCCGCGGAATTGGGCCACGCTTCGTAGCACGACTCGGCAAACAGAAATCGTTTCAACGGAACCGGGCGAAAACGCTTTTTCCGCTTTATGAATCTGTGCACGACGGGTTAGAACGTCGATCGACGAACAGAACGACGTCATGCGCCTTTCAGATTAGTTGCTCGAACTTAACTCCTTAAGAGCTTATTAAATTTGGCGAAATTGAGTAAAAGAAACAGCTTTCTCTGTTTTTTTTTAGTGTTCTTATTATTTATATATATATATATATACACTTTGTATATGTAAAACTAGCATTTAATGCAAACATATTATGTTAGTGGATCTTAAAGAGTTAAGTTGATTGAAATTTTGTTTTTTGCATCTTAAAAAGATGTACTGTTACTTCAAGTAGAATACTCCGCGTGAAATCAGACATACGTGTCAGCCTGTGACAGAAGATTTCTACGTATTTATAGAAGATTTGAGAGTAGAAAATTTGTTTATTTATTATATATAAATAGTATAATATTTAATACTCTCTCATTTTCTAAATTATCCTAATAAAATTAACATAAAATTGCATAAATCACGAGCAGTAAACTAATTGCTTGACCTTGACCACAATTTTCTAATTTGAATTTGAAATGACGAGTTAGACCATGACAACGATTGAAATAAGAAGAGAAATATCAAAAAAAAAGAAAAAGAAAAAAGAAATTCGAATAAAAGAATAACAAGATATAAATGACAGTCGAAGGTAATGTTTCGCTATGTCGGCAAACGAGGAAGTTTGCTTATCCCGATTCGTATACATCACTCTCGATGTCACGCACTGTTTTCTCAGTATACGCATCGGATACGAATTTACGTAGCTCGTGTACAACGCGCGTCATAAATCGCGAAAGTCGCGCAACAGAGAAAACGGGCCAGTCGTCCGGCGGACCGAGCGAAGAAAACTGGGACACCGGATCGTTTCGCGTTATTGTTGGCCAGGCGAATTTTTTTTAAAAGCCCCTTCGACTGGTCATCGGTCGCTGAAAGCCGCATAAGCGTCGCCATTAAATTCCATTTCACCGGTGGTGAAAGTCGACTGACGGCTGCTGAAATTTTCAAAGCCACGCCCATGTTCAATTTTACCGTTCGTCCCCCCCTTTTTTTCTCCATTCTTTCTCTTTTCCATCCTTTCGTATTTCTTTTTTTTTCTCGCGGAGAGAGAGAGAGAGAGAGAGAGAGAGAGACGCTCTTTTTATTTTGAACTTTTTTCCGGCTCGCCACGCGAACGCGGCTCTCTCTCTCTCTCTCTCTCTCTCTTCTTTTTTCTCTTTTTCACTTCATTCTCGATGGAATATTCGAAGAACGCCGACCTGATTTCACGAGCTAATGGATGCAACGGCGACACGAGTCGCATCGGTGGAATCCAGAGCCACACCGGAAAGGATCGTACTAACTCTCTCTCGAACGGGACGCGTTATCGGAATCAGAGACATTTAGGTGGAAATGAGGGATTTTTAGCGCCAACGATAGGGCTACGATGAATCTTTCGCCGTAGAATTATAGAATATTCCCCCCTTCCCCCACCTGTGCCGTAATGGTGATACGGTTTCGAGAGATTTCGCGTCTAATGGCCCTTTGTGGTTCAAGAAGGACTTCTGGGAGTAATTTTCGGCTGCTGAATTGACCGTATTAAAGTGAAAATACCGAGTTTCCAATTATCTCGTTCAACTGGCGCTACGCTACGTACACCCTGATAAACGACACGAACGAAAATAAAGTTATTTCGCGGCAGTGAATTGTGATAATTAACTGAAGACAGAATTTCTTTTTTTTTTTTCGTAATGTACAAAATAATATACTCCTTTTACGACATAGTATTATGAACGTAATATTACTCTCGAATGAAGAAACTGTAAGTTTAGCGAATTATTTCTATGATCGAATAATTACATCACCGTGACAAAGTAGTATGTTCATGGGATTGTATAAAGATTACTTCGATCAAAAGATCAATTCAATAAATAAATTCATACATTTACTCTTCGCGTAGAATCATTTCTATCTTTCTTCGTGAAACAGTTTCATCGAATTATTAGAAAATATTCTGCTGTATTCTTCCGTTCGAACGAGGGACGAGACCGGAAGGAAGCCCATAGCGCGTTCTTCGTACCTAGAGGGAACGCTTACCAAACGGATATCCCGTCTCTTTAGCATGGTAACTGGCGTAGAATTAGTTTCATAGGCGAGTGCGTGTTATCCTACAAAGCCGAAACGTTAAGAAAGGTTGTTGAGGGTAAAAGAGCTGCAACGAGGCACGGTGTGTCTTTAATGAGTATTCAGGTCGGGCTCGCAAACCCAAAAAATCCCTGTGTGCTCGTTGGTTAACCATCGTGCATCGTTTTTAAAAATACAACGACCGTCCGCCGCGATTCTCGGCGAGTAAACGCGTGTCCGATACCATCATCGTTGCGTTACGAACTATTCGCTGCATTTTTAAAACTAAATGTTTCAGTGAATTATTTGTTATCCTCTTACGGGGAATCGATCTCTCTCTCTCTCTTTTCTATCGTGAATAAATTGTTAAACTTGTTAAACTTGTTCCCCGTTGAAACGAGCATCGATAAGACTTGACCACAGGAGAGAAAGAATTATTGTAACATACACAACAATATTATACAGTATTTAATTATACTTACAATTGGATTATGATGCCAAATCATTTATTGTTATTTTGTCTGAAGAACGTGTGCAAAGGAATTTCTTTTTAACGAAATAATGCTAAAGGTTCGAATAGGAATTTTGGAAGAAACGAAAATTTTGTGGACGATGGATATTCACTTTCGTGAGAAAGTGGAGAGATAGGGTGTAAATATCTTATGTTACACATTAGTTATTCCTGTTTGAAGTATGGAACCGACATGGGCAAAGATTGGCTATTACTGTTAATGGCTTCTTCCTCTTTTATCTTCCCTCAGCTTCTCTAATTCTTTCCTTCTTCCTCTTTTATTTTATTTCCTTCTTTCTCATCTTATTGCTCTTACTTCTTCTTGTTCCTCGAGTCTTTCCAATAACTTCCCTTTCTTCCTCCATTCATTTCTGCCCTATTCTCTCTTCTCGTTTTTAATTATTTTTCTTTTCTTTTCTTTGCTTTCTCTCTAAACTATCTAAGAAAAATTCCCTTTCTTCTCGCTCTCTCATAAAAGTGAAATATAATATTACACAAAGGCTGCTTTCCATGCGTTTAAAAGTATATTTAGGAATGTATTAAACTGTATATCATTAAATTCAATAGAAACGTACGTCATGTTTAACGACAATGTTTTAATTCGCCTGGGATATTTAAAATTACGCGATACGCAGAACGCGAAACGATATATATCACTTTTAATCAAATTACTCCAACACCTTCGTGACAACGAGGAAAATATTTTTCAATCCTCCCCTGTGTACATAGAAATAAAATATGCAAGAGGTTTCGGATACACTTTGGCTTCGTTTACTATACCCAAAGCGACCATTAATCTTCGAAATGACACCGAGACAAATCTTATCGTTCTTAAGCCACCGCACCCTCCGGCAAATTTTTATTCAACGTTGGGGGTGCGTTGTAAATTAATCCTTAAGCGATATCTCCTCAAATTCTCCCGGACACCTGGCTGATTCACCAGTGCATTATGCCAGGGCATGCACGCGACGTTTCCCCCTTCTCGTGTTTTCTTTTCTCCAGTGAAATATTCTCGAATACATCGGTCGAAGAAACCAGCAAGAACGTTTCTCCACCCTTACATACCGGGAATCGACAACATGGGTCTAGCGAGCATTTGGGCGCCCGTCATCTATTAGATATCAGTCGTTCGCTCATGAGTCCAGCTGAAATAATTAACCTCACTTTTTCTATGTTTTTAAATTTCAGCGCCAACACTAAGCTCGATCGATACTTAAATTTTTTTAACAATTAGTCCTAATAGCACTATACGATGAGCAATTTTTATTTCAGAAGCTAATATGATTGTTTCAGGAATGAAAATTAAAATTATAATACATTCCACGATAATTACGTAATGGAATATGTAATGTTTTCATTAGCTTCTCTGCTTTTTATTCTGTGGAATTAATAGCATTACTAGTAACGTTAGTAATAAGATAGTTAACTGATAAAAATAGCTATTTCATATTAAAAACACATGATCACAAAATATGATTGGACTGTACTTTTAATGTTAACGTTATATTCATGTGACCGTCTCTTTTTTCAAATATGAAATACTTCATACATAAATGTCGATCACGGCTCGGCGATTCTCATTTAGATTACTGGCTGAAAATCGAAAATTCCAGCTGCGTGCCAGGTTATCATAAATTAGCTGAAGATCTGCAATGCTAAGTGCCACGTTAACGTTTTTTCTTTATTTCTTTTTTTTTTTAAGTTATACTTAACGTTTCTTTTTGAGTCTATACTTAAGTAGAATTTTGCATTCATAAATTCATTCAACCCTCATTTAGTATCGTGGATGACGTATCATAGATGGTAACTCGTAATATATTACAGAAAATTCAAAATATTTAATTTTATAGTTTGTATTTTTTATTTTTCTAAATGGAAATCAGTAACAAAACTAAATCAAATGACAAAATTCCAAAACTAAGCAATGTGAAATCTATGTTTTCTATAATTCAATGATAGAAGCTAATAATAAATATTATTCAATAAATTTTGACCTATTTTTCTTGTATTAAAAGTATAATTTTTCACAAACTATTCATTCGGGGGTGTTTTTTTTTTAGTAACCTTTTTCATAAATCTTGAGCAAATCTCAGCAATTTGAATATGTGTCGGCGCACGAAATAAACCTTGTTAAAAGAGATTTAATTGTTCACTTAGCGTATTAGTGAAGCATAAAAAAAAAATGGTTCAACGTTTTATTTTAGAACGTACACGCGTTCCATTTTCTATTCGGATTAATGCACTGTTTCTATTCCAATTCTCTGCTTTCTTTTTATTCCTTTGATAAGTACGAGTTACGTGGACGCAATAAATGCCGCACTGAAAGCTGAACTAATCAACTCCGCCATTTTTAACTTCGTTAATTCCATTAACTCGCTATGTTATTAGTACTCGTCTTCTTTATAAAGACAAGTAATTTTTATATTTCAGGAAAAAAAAGAACATGATATAAATAATTGTAGATCCGAAAACAGATTGTAAATAATGTTAATTTCCTTTATTCTTGAATTTGCAGAATTCTAAATGTACCGATATCTTTATATAAAATATGTTGAGCCTACGGTCGACAATTAATAAATAACGCAGGTGCACAAAAACTTGGATGATTTGGTTGGAACTCGAAGAAAATATTCCAATACAATCGTACGAACGTGCAAAAAGAAAGGAATCGATGAACGTGAAAAATATATCGCTCTAAAGCGTAATATTCGTTGTTGCAAAATATTTCATCCCGTGCATTACTCAACAAAACAGCATTCTAGAAAAAGAATTCACCGTGCATCTATGAAAAACATATTTTTCCCAGCTTCATAAACAGATTGATATATTTGTGGAGTGAAATAATGAAAAACGTCAATTGTCCAGGACGTACTTTCGTAAGTGTGTTGGAACGCTTGAAGGGAACCTTTGAAAAATTCGAGTATTTGTAGAAAACATTTTTATATTTTATATTAATACTGAAGATGAAGATACGACTTGCACTGATCAGGTTGAATAAAAATATACGTATATTTCGCAGACATCAGGTAAATTATGTTAATAATTCTTAATCTATAGTAGGACTGTAGATTTCTTTTAGGACTAATTTTTTTATTAAATAAACATTTACAACTTGCAACGTTTTATAAGTATCACGTGTCTTCAGATTAATATCAAATTTCATCAATATAACAAGAATATAATAGGGGTTGTAATGAAAAATTATAACAGGATATAAACAAGAATATAATACAATACACAACATAAAGATATAACAAATAAAAAATTGAATCGATTTTTTCGAATTTTATCAATTTTACAAAATATAATTTAACCATAGAATGGTCGTCTCTCGTTACGGTGTTACTGAAATTATAGGATACCTTACTTCATATAATAATACATGAAGTACAACGATCGAGTACTTTCGCGAGTCACTGTTTGACATGAAAACTAGAAAATATCCCGGATTAATACGGGCAACAGATATATTATTAGAAGTAACAGGAGGTAACGCGCAAGTTGTCGATGAAGGTTACAATACGTCATCCTTCAACGTCTCATTATCTCCGGTCGGGAACGAATATTATGTTCCTAATAAAGCCGTAACGCGATACGGAAACAGTTTCGCCGGTTCCCTTGCTCGGTTTTTCGGTGACTACGGTATCGCTTTCAATATTTCAGTCAGTCGTCAGACAGGAAGGCTCCCGATGACATTGAAAGCTCTGTCATCCATGGAATGACAGACTTCAGACACTTTAATTAGAACCGCGTGGCTGCAGGTGAAATCAGTAGTCAGGATAATAATGGCCAGCGAGAGAGGACACGGCGCTGGTCTGGCGACTAATAGGCATCGCTGCATGTTGATTATGAAGTTGGAAGGAACGGATGAACAAAGTGACGGGAAACGCCATTCCGTGGCTGGCTTTTGAATTGTGAAGGGCTCCGATCGATAATATCGGAGTGGAATGTTTCCTTTCCATTTGCTTCATTTCTTGCGTTCTCACCGCAGGCAGAAAGAGAGAATGACGAACGGTTTTGATGCTCGTGTTAATTTTTCGAAAAATAGAAAGAGAGAGGAGTTGCTCGTTCGCAAAGAAGAGAGCTCAGAGCAAAAATTTTATGTATATTTTTAATTATATGATTTTTTTGAAATCTAGATAAGAAAGTTGCACGAATGAAATTGTTTGTCCTGTTAAAATTTTATAGGAATATTTAACATTTGTGTGATAATATTTAAAAGGATAAAATTTCGCTATTAATAGAAAGAAAAGCAATCTAGATTCGTTTGTTAAACTAAAAGAGAGAATGATATAATGAGAAATCAGATCAAAGAGATGGGCGTAAATTTTTGAGAATGACCGTAGCGAAGAATTTCTCGACTGATTGTGAGATATGAAGGATTTAAAAGAAACATTACAGATATTACAGCAAGAAAATTCATCAATTTGAGAATAAATCGTGGACGAAGTTAAATTTTAACAAGTAAACCTACATGCTTTCGAAAAGCTATTTAAAATTTTTTGTTACTCAAAAAAGAAACAAAAAAATAATGTAATTTTCATTATGAGAATATTACAAAAGACACTTGCCCAACTAATTACGAATATCTTGTACATTTATCTCCATAATTCGGCCGAGAGGAATTATGTCGCTCTTCTCGAATCACGAGATACTCTATAAACGCGCTTCATTACAAATTTTGTCTCGACTCTCGCTGTGAACAAGCGCATGTTGATCTTATAAGATAAGAAATTATTTTACCTGCCTGTATCACCTAAATAAGCACTTTCTACATTTCTTCGTTACTGCTTACCGCGTAATTTTCGAAAAAATCCACGCAGTCTACCTACATCATGTACCTTACGTTCCATTCCCTAGTTTCGTCAAACGTGTCAGTAAATGACGAGGCGACTTAACCATGTCACTCGACGTTTCGCTCTTTTATCTTTCGCCAAACAACAGACGCGATTACAGCCCAATTGCGTGACTATCCCCGTGTAACGAAGCTTTAACCACGTTCAAGCGGAATTCTTACATGTAAACGGCGATTAACGTTGCATCGTTCATGCAACGGCGAAAGAGAGAGAGAGAGAGAGAGAGAGGGGTTTTGAGAAAATTTTCCTTGGAACGGGGTGAAAAGTACACCCTGCCATTGGATCCTCGTTTTCGCGAAACTTTCCACCGCTTCTGCCGTATCCGCTGATGTTGCCTCATTGTTTACACTATGACAGGGCCTGGTGTACCTGGATGACAGCACGTACATACACGTGACACCGTATGCATCGCGGCATGGTGTACACACGACGGCGAAGATGAATATTCTAGAGGAGCGTGTCGAGCGAAAGAAAAGGACGTGGTATGACGAGGCTCGACGGCGAAGACGAAAGGGCGAATTTGACGTGCTTTCCGCGAGCCAATAAGAAACAGAGACGGCTACATAATGGAATGCTGCAACGGAATTTATCTTTTCCATATATTCGCCTGGATGTTCGATGTATCTCTAGGATGTTGCTGGGAAACATTAACGAAAGCTAAGGAAGATTTTTCTCGACGGGTTTCACGGTCGAAGGATTGCGTGGGTTCGGTTCTTGAAATTAAGATTGCAAAGTCGATAGATAAGATTCTTACTATGATAGGAAAGTATTTGAATATCATCTGGAATATTCTTTGAATGTTAAATCTTTAAAAATATCAACGAAAGATAAGAATTTTTTTTTAAAGAGTTATTATTTTAAGGCTGAAAGGTCGATTCTGGAATGAAGAATGTGAAAACGAGAGTAAGTTCGCGAAAATATCCTCAGTAGTCTGAGAACAATTCTCTGAAAATTCTTCAAAAACATTGACAAAGGACAAGATGGGTCTCGAGGATTTTTTTCTTTAGATTCGAAGGACCGCTTGTTTTAATCGAAAGTGAAAGAATTAAACACAACGTAATTAAATTTGTCGGATGAATCGATGAATGACCATTATGTCTCTTTCTTGATAAAAGTTACAGTTAATTTTATCAAAAAAAAACCAGCATATTTTTACCAATTGCACAAAATAAGGAAACTTGGTACGTTAACAAAAATAATAATAATACAAAAAAGAATCCACTCTATATTTTTGTTACGATCATGAAACTCGAATCGTCAGTATAAAGAAACGTCTAACACGAAACGAAGATCAACCAGGACAAACGTTTACACGAACTTTCCTCGTTACTTTTACGTTCATCCGACCCGATCGCCGAAAAGTTACGCCCCTGTGTTTCGAGAAGCACCGGCGCGCCAATCTCGTAATTCTCGAAATTAAAGCCACGAATTAGCCTCTAAAATCTCGAGTCGCGGGAACTTTCCGTCGAGACACACACCTGTATGTACGCTCGCGAGTACACGACTTTGCACACTTCAGGGCTACCCTCCCCTCATCCCAGAATGAATCCTGGTGCCGTAAGCTCCATTCTCGAAAACTTTAAAGAACAACACCAGCGTTTCGTTTCTGCCAAGACGTTGCTCGCGTTTACGCTCATTAGTCACCGCTGATTCTACCTTTCCAAGTCGCGGAAATGCGCCATTGTTTACGACGCGATTGTTCGTCGTTATTCGCTTACAGAGAATCGATTTCCCTCTTTTCTTTTTTTCTCTCTTCTAAACAAATTGTTAATTCTAGAATCAAGGTATGAACGACGACTGATGACGAAACTTGTGTCAGAGTAACTCAAATTGCGAGGAATTGGAAAGAATTTATACATGTAGAATCATTGAAACATACCGATTGTAAATCTACGAAATATCTACGAAAAATTACGAATCGGTCATTTTAGTAATGTAGTTTACTGTGTAGCTCTAGCAGGTTTCATATTTGAATAGGCGTCGATACGATTTGCCGACAAAAGAAAAAGGAATTAATACTCTATAATAGACATTTGCTAAAATATCTATTTACATTTATTTACCAAAATAATTTATTTCGTTTCAATGATGCGTATAAAGATATCTTATAACGAAGCGATGACTACATGTGCAGGGGAGGAAAAAAAAATATTCATGACCTTTGTGACAAATTTCAAGAGTCGTCGAAGTCAATGAGATCGCCTCCATTTCCAATAATAATCGGAATTTTTCCGTGAAATGATAACACAATTCGATACAACTCTGAGAACGAAAATTTCACATTAGAACGATTAGTGAATCCGTCGAAAACTCTAAAGAACGTTAATAACCGTCGCGAAAGTTATGCCCCTTTCAAGGCCTTGTTCGCGTTCACGCTCATTAGTCACCGCTGATTCCTTTTCAAGTCCCAAAGATGCGCCATTGTTTGCAAGGCGATTGTTCGCCGACGTGTAACATCCGGCATTCCGGAAAGAAAAAGGAAAACCCGCGAGAAACGAAGAAACCGGATGCAGAAGTTCGTGGAACACAAGCTCACCGGGGGCGAAGATCAGCGAGAGTATAAGGGAGAAAACGCAGGATACAAAGAGGAACACGGGGGATAGAACAGAACGCAATAAGATGAGACTTACATTAGCGTGCACTACGCGTTGTTGAATTGACGTGCTGCTTATAAAACCGAAGGGGTAAGGCAACCTCGAAGAAGACGTGAGCGCGAGGAAAGACAGAATGGAAAGGGCGAGGAAAGGAGATGGTTGATGAACGCGGCGAGGAGAGATAGCACGTTTAGGGATGGGATTAAGTCCAATATGTACTCGCGAATCCGAGTCAATATTCGATCTAAGTTTCATAGGTTTCGAATACTACTCGAAAAGTAACAATATTACGTTCCAACATTACGAATAATGGCGTAATGTTTGAATTTATTTTATACAAGCTTAGAATGAATAATTACCGAAGGTTTCGAGAATGGCTGACAAGTGGTTGTAAAATTCGAAACAAGCGACTTGGGCAGGTAATTTGAAAGAACAAAAGAAAACAATCGGTACAATGGAGTAGCATGTCACTGTTTTGTCTACATGCGATTTTGAGATGTATCATTTATTTGAAATATATTTTAAATATATTGTTATTAGTATATTATTTGTATTATTTATTTAAACTGCATTCATATACCATTGAACGGGAGATATATTTTTCATAATATGCTTCAAAGGTACCACGTTTTTCAAAAGACCAAACGATACTTTTTTTTAAATAATTACTAACAAATACTTCTTCGATCTTAAATGAAACGGCGAAGAATTAAAACTAACATTCAAACAAAAATTGAAATTATCCTTCCTAAAAATCAGCTATAAATCGCGTCATTAAAAGTTTCTAAAAAGGAATTCAACATAATTGCTAATATTTTGTTCAATCTCTTAGAACTTCCCCAACGTCTACAAGTATCAAATACATATTAAATACATTTATGCATCGAAGAAACAATTTAATTGAGAATCATTCATCAACAATCTTCGAAGATTTTCTGAACCAAAAGATATGTATTTGAACGAGGAGAGCGAAAAGTTTTCGTTGTGATCGGATATCAAGAAGAAATTATCACGGTGGAAGAGTGTAACAACAGCAAATAATCGAAATCACATTGTGAACATTTTTGAGGGAACCCCGTGCCGATTAGATTCAAGTATACTTGGAAGTACCGCTGGATATACTTACAAAGGGTTCGAATCCAACGACCAAGAGGTACGAACCTACTTGTGAGGTACTCGATCCCATCTCTAGGCACGTCCGTGGCTCCTGCACGCTGTTAGAAGCCTCGATTGTTCTCTGCAACCGACTGTGTCTCATTACTTCGAATTGGCTGGCCGTAGACAATGCCAGCGGGTAATACGGTTATCCGGAAGATGGTTTTCACCGGGCCTCCTCTTCGTTTCGTCGCCCGCTTCTGTTCTCCAGCCAACGCGCGACGCCCTTTTAACGCTTTACCTCCCTGCTTCACTCTTCCTCCCCCTCTAACCGGAGTATAAACCCTTTTTCCTTGGCCACGTTAAGAGGTTACCGAACTGCAAGCGCGCGTACTTTGCTCTCCGTGCGACTGTGAGATTGGCGAGCAGACAGAAAGAAAGATGCTGACCGAAAAGACAATGGGACCGCCGCGAACTAGGTAGCTTCCTCGAGCATTCCAGCGGATAAGAATCGAAGATTAAGCCGCGATACGGGACACGGTACGAGAGAATGACCCGGCAGGTCCTTCCCGGTTTTTCGCGACCGACGATCGTCGATCGGTTTACCTCGTACACTGTGTGGACTGTTCGTACGCTTCGAACGAGGACGGTCGTTTCTTCTTCTTTCGTTCAGAGTAGGAGAGGCAAGGGATCGAGGCTGATTCTCGAGATCTTCTCCGTTGAGGTCAGGAAATTTTTAGATGAACGTTCGGATAGATAGGTCGTGGTAGGGAATTGGGATGCATGGATAGATTTGAAGGGATCAGGTGAAAGGCTATGTAAGAATAGACGAGATTCGTGCTGTTGCTGTTGCACGAGACAAAGTTGTCGCGATATTAATTGTTGCTGTTAATATTATTTATAATCGATTTGCAAGATTTATTGAACTTGATTGAAGCGTTGCTTTATATGATATATATATATATATATATGATTTCTGAATATTAGTTTCTTTCGTTTCTCACGTGGAGTCATGAAAAGAAAGTTTCTATCAAGTAGTTGATTGAACAGGAAAATAAAATAAAATAAAATAAAATAAATGAAAAAGAGATGATGAAGATGTGGTTATTGTCATCAACAGTAGTAACATATATATAATAATACAAGTAAGGGAGGTGTATCCATTCACAGGAAATTTCAAACTGTAGAAACACACAGAGTACACACAATATTATACATAACAACAATTATATTACGTTAGCAGATGTAATATAACATCCAACAGATGAAACAATTTTCTACCGAGGTTTCATATTTTTTAATTACACTCGTAAGAATATCCATTTGCACGAACATCCGCAGTCTAATTGCAACGCTTATTGCAGTTGACGAGTGATAAAATTCGATTACAACGAACGAGAAAAGATCATGCAGATGTAGATGTAAAACCAATGGAGGCGCATTTGGGAAAACGCGAGTTTCCCTACAATCGAAAAGAACGAGAGAAAGAAAAGCCGAGGGAGGGATCATCGACGTGCAAATCAGATCGTATCTCCTTAACCTAGGTCCTCGGGCCCTCAAGCGTGATCTTCATTTCAAATCAGCCGCTTGCCCGAGATATTACATCGCAGGGACGGGGGGGGGGGGAGTTTAATAGGCGGGAAGGACGAGAGAAAAAAGAAAGAAAGAAAGAAAGAAAGGGAAAAGAGAAATAATATTCGCGGCGCGCGAATGAGAGATCGGGCATCGCCGGGCCGAGAGGAAGTTTCTTTCAAGTCCAAGGGAGAGGAGATGAGAATCGAAGATTAACCGACGACACGACTTTGGATCGGACAAGATGACGTTTCCAGCTCGGCCTGGCTTTCCACGTAGTCGACGGAGAGAACTGTTCTGCATTTCAAATCCGCGAAAAGCCGGGAAGCTTTTCGTCACGGACGGTCGATTCAGTCGGCTGAAGAGGAGAAACGCCCCGATGGAGAAGGGGACAAGCCTCTTCTCCGTTTGGACAACCGTGGGATCATCCACTTTATTCATTCGAACGACGTACCACGGTGCATGCTTCTTTTCTTCTTTTTTTCTTCCGATTTATTAATTGACACAGTCAGCGAAAGCTCGATCAAATACAGTATGTGGTTATATACCATATATAGTATCTAGTCTATGGTTACACGGTCTGTGAAATCGATATGGAGTTTCAAGCATCTGGAAGTTTCTGCTAAGGTTGAAGAATTCGAAAAAAATAATTTAAGATGACGCTTGAACGTGTTTGAGGTGAAAAAGCTACTTGTCAATGTCCAACGAGTTTCTTTTAGATATGCAGCTCCTGACCAATGAATTAGAATCAGAAGTTTCTAACGTAGTTTCTTATCAGTTTTACGATAAAAATTGAAGATCTCGAACGAAATTAAACAATGGATATTGATATACTTCTTGAGGGAACTGTCCATCTTTCCATTCCATGTGATGTGATGACTATACATATGTTCAATATATTCACTGTTATTAAAGTGATTATCTCGGAAGGTTGAAGTAAGTAGAAATTCACGTAAGAATTACTTCAGAAAGATAAGTAAAAAAATTTTATGCATACGGGTAACGTTGCTTTAATATAATAAATGAAATCTTCTTTCGATATCATGGAACGTGTATCATAGAAACTTCTACTGACACCGCACGAACAGTTTCGATAAATTTTTTAAAAAAATTTAAACGCAAATTTCGAGTAATCTCAAACACTTTTCGCGTTGCGATAACAATCAAATTAAACTTCATAATTAAATAATCATATTTTTCTCTCTTATATCCGCCGTAAATTCCGCCAAGGGAAATTATTGAAAATTCTCCTTGAAGACAAACCGATCCCAGGTCTCTTTCCCGATTCTCTTTCAGAGAAATCCCGAGTGCTGTTATCCTCGCGCAGGCATATTTTCTTTGATAAGCAATGAATGCTATCCCCCTGTAGAGTGTGTACGCATCTCCAAAATTGCTATTTTCTAGAGTCGAGGCTGTGCTCGACACCCGATTCGCTAAACTCAGATTGGAACACGAGATCGTACCGAAACTCGTCTGCATTCGAGATGGAGAGGAGTAGGTCAGACGTTTCTATCAGAAGTTCTCCCATAGAAAATGGAAGAGCCGATAGGAAAAAAAAAGAGAAGAACAAGAACGAAAGAAAGTACGAGGGAACGGGAAGAAAAAGTGGTAAAAGGAAGGGATGGCGTGGAATTTTACTTAAGTCGGCGAACTTCCGGCGAGTGATCGACGAAAAGAAAAACGTCGATGCTTGATCCAAGGTTGACGATAGTTATAGGGTAAATCGTAACATTGTTTCGAACAAACACGTTCGCGTACAATTTATTTTGTAATTGTCGTAACGTCTGCCCCTAAACAAATTTAATTCATTCCCGTACGTTTGTCTCTCTAGTTCATGGATTATTTCGCTCGTACGTTTTAGTTTATTGAACGAATTACCTACGAATGAAAATTAAAATATTTCTAAAATTGTTTCTTAAAAGAGGTTCGTTTTATTTCAAAAAAGGAGCATTTTAATGTAATGGACTTTTTTTGCAAGTGAATGAGTAGAAGGCACATAAAGATCAATTTCACTTTTTAAAGAAGAATAAAAATTAAAATATTTTTAATTTGAAGTTTTAAGGGAGACTATATCGAGGGAAGAAATTTGTTTAATGTAATTAGTTTTCTTGTACCAAGATTTTGTTCTTTTAAATTACAGAATAACATTTTTCTTTAATACATCTAAGCGTTTTTTGGAGCAGTTTAATAAACGTTTCAATTCTAATTTTGCGAAACTTATGACAAATGTAAGACAACATCTTTTCGTTTCATAAAAGGTTTCATAAAATTAAAATTGGAATACACTCTTCAAAGTGATTTCTCGATGCAATCGATAGATTTTTCTTTTCTTTGTAAAAAAATACATGGCAAAACATATGTCAAATATGTGACGCTATTTGAAAAAAAATGAATTTGATCTTCATACGCATTCACCTACAGAAATATTAATTTTATTGGATAATACTGTTTTTTAAAACCAATAAACTTTTTATCTGAAACGTTTTCGATGTAATTAATAGCTTTGATAACGTTTTAGCTTCCACCCTCTGGCTGTATATTGCTCGAAATAAAATAGATCAATTCGAATAGCTTTATTTGATATAAAATATTCTCCAAGAAATAACAACTAACCGCTATTGCAACGTTATTTCACCCGTATTTTCTTACGAAATAATTCATAAACATTTAGAGTTCAAATTGCGTTTCGTCCATTAGCAAATATCCGTCCGTTTGATTTCCATCGATTCTTCTTTCAAAAAACATTTGGCCAGGAGAAGCAAAGTTCTTGCGTGGAAAATGTTAGTTTATTCAGTCTGTTATTAATTTAATAAGTCCTTAATTTAATCGCGTTTGTTTAATACGTCTGAACGAGTTATGAATTTTCCTCGAGCGTTGAACACACGAAGAAACATCTGTACGAAATTATTCAGATTCAATCTTATTTCCATTGTTTCCAAATTATTTAATCTGCGCGATGAAAATTAACACGAATTAGACAAATATTTACCAAATTAAGAATTAAAGAACAAATTGTATATTAAGAAATTAAAATAAAAATACGTTAATAAAATTTGCGATTCCTGAATATGACTAAAGTTCCTAGACTGGTCAAAATTCGTAATTTTTCTTCGAAATTTTTAAAACAACACATTTTTACAGAACTGAATAATTTTTCCTCAAATGTACGAATAAAAATTTGCGTTCTTATACTGTACGTTTCTTTTCCATTGCTTGTGCTTGAATTTCTATGACACATGTCAAATTTTACCTTAATTTTCTCTCTCTCTCTCTCTCTGGTACTAATAAAATTTTCTGTACTATGTATTAAAATACCGAATTAAAAAATTAATTTAAACAATTTCACTTTTTGAAAATACATACAAATGTATTTAATAACGTAATTAACATGTTGAAAACGACACTTGAAGGCATTTATTAATTGAAATAATATTAAAATGATATAGCTTCTTACGAATCAGAGTCGAAACAGAGTCGAAATATCTTTGGATTAGAATGTAGTTGTAGAAGATTTCTAACCACGTTGGAATCATTTTCACGTGATATACCGAAGTTTGTTAATTCGTTACTGTCTGAAAGATGCAACGACGCGTAGAAATCTTCCTCATTTGACCAATTTGGCCCAGTTACCGAACTTCTCTAACGTCGTTAAACCTCTCTGCCCTCAATTTATGGGAACTCTCTTCGCCCCGGCGAAAGCGTATAGATCGGCCAGAGATCGAATCGAAACTCGTGTGACCCGACGAACCGGCGTCGAGAATAATAAAATGGTTCTCTTCAGCCTTCTCCTCGCGATTTCCCCGTTACAGCGATCTCCCGATAAAACGTTTCACAATTTATTGGTATTTATGATCGGTTCCACGATTTATTTACGCGATTTCACTTCCGTGAAATATTAAGGCGGTCATTCGCCTAAGATCGCGAAACGTTCACTGGCGTGAATCGTGTAGAAACTTGAGCTCCTGTTTTTAGAAATCGTACTTTCCCGAATCTGCCGGTTTAATTAGGAACGCTGTGAAAATTAATGAACTTAATGAATTTAATGAACAGTTGGAATGATATTTCATCGAGGACGATATGACCTATTTCGATTCGTTTCAAGCTAATTTCGTACTTCAAACTGTACTGTTCATATTTTCGGTTTTGCGAGTTGTTCAGTGAATTCTGTGACGCTACATCTGATTCTGAATCTCTGAATTGATATTTCAACGATTATCGGGGATTCAATTACGAGAACGAGCTAAACGAATGAAATAAGTATGAAAGTAATATAAGTATACGAAATGAGTATAAGTAAAGAAACAATGAGTCTGATAGACTCGGTCAATCCACTCTCAGTATATATACTGTGCTAAGTATCGTCCAATGTTCCAAGTCTTCGGTTTTATCTGGTCCTTCGAACCACTGTGCAACAGCCAGGCTCAGCCACCAGATCCCCCACACACACAAATACAACACAATAACTCGCAATTCAGTTTGATTTCGTCGTTGAAATCAGTTAACCAACGAAGGTGATACGAAGGCTCTTGCCAGCTACGCCGACGAGGATGCATGGCACACAACTACGAGGACTACAACCCTCATACGTTCGCTCGAGTGTGCACAAAGTAATCATTTTCTCCCGGACAATGGTGGCCCTTATGCATGTTACAGCAGTTACCCGGAGCCGGGTGGACACCTTTCGGAAGATCGAGGCCCTTCACCGGCAAACATCCACGGCGAGAGGAGGCAACGACGACCAAACGGGAAACAAAGAGAAAGACCAGAAGTCCTCGACAACGTCTCGAGATCGTAGCCGGAGTGCGTCCTGTGCTTGCACTTATCTTTGTGCCACTGTTTGCCCAACCACCAAGACAGACCATTTACCATAACGAGGGAAACGGAAGCTTCGAGCAGAACTCCTTAGCGCCTGGCGAAAGCTTGCAACAATGGCTCGCCCGACGTCAACTCGCCCGCCTCCAACCTTTTCTACAGCTGTAGCTTCCGTAGAGTCCTCAGCTCCACTTTCTTTCTTTCTTTCTTTCTTTCTTTCTTTCTTTCTTTCTATCTTTCTTTCTACGCTGCTACGTTGCTCTCCTGCGCGAACCTCGCGCGTCCTTATGCCTCCCATCTTTCGCCGCTGTTTTAAACGACCCTCCGCGCTTCTGTTTACTCGTCACCGGCGCGGCATCGCATCGGCGACGAGAGAATAATCGCGCTAACCTTTTGCGGATACGATGCGACTGTTGACGGTACCAACGTTGTCGCCGAGCTCGTAAGACGATAGAAAGAAGCTTTTAGCTTCGAGAGGGGAGAATTGGTATGATTGTTGATGGAAACAGAATAGTAAGGAGCGCATGGCACGGAGAGTGATTCTCTGGCTCGATTCTTCATCGAGGATTTCTTCCTTTGGTTAATTAGCATTGTTTCGTCGTGATTCAACGTGGTTCGACGCGAGAGAATTGCGAGGAATTATTTCACACGGATTTCAACTCGAGCTTTGAGTTGTTCAAAGTAAAATTTTTGATCTTCTAGCCTTTCAAGGGGAGAACTGGTATGTTTGTTGCTGGAAACAGAAGGGGAGGAATGGTATGGGGAATAATTTTGGCGATTCTTTCGAGAGATTCCTTGATGAGAGAAGATTTCTTTGATTAACTAGTATCGTCTCGTCTTGATTCGACGTAGGAGGATTGTGAAGAAAATTTCTTCGTACGGATTTACTTACAAGTGTTGAGTCGTTCGAAAAGTTTTAAATGAAGATTTTTGAAATACGTAAATGTGACTTTTTCAGCTTCATGTTCTATAATTTTTCCTCTGTTAAGTCTAAATGGTAGAAAATTGGGAAGTGATTCTAGTTTTGCTCTTTTAATTAAAACTAAAGTTTGAAAGAACGCTTTTGAGATATAAATACAACTGACACTTTGACACTTTTTATCAATTAAAAAATATTTTTCTACAACATCTATTTAAAATACTGACGAGTGAACAATTTATACTGACTCTGAAGCAATAATTTGATCGTACGTACATTCACACGTGTCCAAAATGAAACAAATTAATGATAAATTGAATTCTAACTGTATCATTTCCTTTAGAAACTCCCACTTCACCATGTAATGATTTTATCATCAGTTTAAATTACGTATTTTTACTCAAAATTGTATTTAAATCAGTCTTCAGCATGATACGTTGCATGTCACGTTGAAGTCATTTTCAGTATAAAAACAACTTATTGTATCTTTATCATCTATTATGAATCAATTATTATGAACTCTACTTAATTAAATCATGTAATTTGTCACTAACTTGAACTTGACATTCGTTGTATTGAAATGAATCTCCAACGAATGTATACGAACCAACTTAACAATAAATTAAATCCTCATCATTATTTCCTTTAAAAAGGATCTCTCATTGAATCGAGTCATGATCGATCGTTAACTTGAATCTGATATCTTCATTCGTGGTTCCACTTGAGATCACTCTATCAGTAAAATACCGTTACGACTCGCAATATTCGCAGCAAATCAAGCCAACCAAATCGGTCGACTACAAGTTTAGTTTTCCTCTCGACGAGAGAACCAAATCTCTCGTTAAAGAGACAGCCAGCTGATTGACGTCAATGTCTCGAGGCTGCGCATCGCGGACAATTGACTCCCATTGGTTCCTTCGAAGAGTAATCACTGTCTTCGTTTTCTCGTTTGCGTTCGGAAATCGATGAGATCAAAATGGGCCGACGTTGGCTACCGTAAACAACGTGCTCGAAATCGCATCGGTACTGGGAAGAAAGCACCGTCGCAACGGGTAAACGTTGTAAAAAGCTCAGCTCGTGATCGATGCGACAGGCATGCACAGCGTCGAACAAACGGAACAAACGGTCCCATCCTATCCGTTCACGTGAATGTCCGACCAGTCAAGTCGTTCGACTGACGTTCGTTTCTCTACGATCATCCCTTTCCGATTAGATCTCTGACAATTAGCTTGGTCAATGGTGAATTTACGAGGTGAACGAAAGGAAAACATCAATTTCCGATTAAACGACGAGAAATTATGGATCGTCTGAAGAAGGCTGACTATTTTTTTTACAAGACGTTTGCGAAAATGATAGACCGTAGATGGTCTTTGCAATCAAAGATACTTCCCCATAACTTTCACACACTGATGTCGATAGAATTCGTTAAATCTTCGAGTTTTCAAGTTAGAAATCGAGTTTCAAATTTTTTGAAATTGGTTAACTTAACGCTAACTAAAAATTTGCGTAGTGTTTGCCGCGTCTCTCAGTTTTACTTTGGGAATTGAATACTTGTATCTTGTTGTACTTTCGCCGAATATTTAAAAGAACGTTGGTGGTGTTAGTCGCGCGGTCCAGTTAAATCACTGCTATTAGATTCCTGCAGTCGTACGAGAGAGAGAGAGAGAGAGAGAGAGAGAGAGAGAGCAGAGGACGATTCTATTTAATTAAAGTACGAAACGCAACAAATAAATATGACGTGGTGTACGAAGAATTTTCATGACGGTTGTGTACGCGAAAGCTCCTTACGGTCAGCGTACAAATATCTTCGCGAGCCACTGCGCGTTTCTAGCCGCGACTCGCTCACAAAAGGAAAATTCTTGAATGTTCTTTGTAAACGTTCCAGCCACCGCGAAGCTTTATATACAGCTTATGCACCGGTCGACGTCCCGTTCCGCTTTTCTTAATCTTTCATTCGCGGCTGTAAGACAGCACGTTCGCGTCAAAGTTTCAAATGTCGGGAAATTCTAAGCGACAGTCGCGATGTATTTCCCCCCTCCCTCCCCCCGCGAGAAAGCATTATTTCAGAAAAAAATGTTGAGAACGGTGGAACGCTGGTGTTTCTGTTTTATCTAACATTAATTTCAGAATCATGTCGTTGCTCTCCCTCTTCCCCCCTCTCTTTCTCTCTCACGTATTTATCGATTCATTAATAACAGAACAGAGGAACGTACGCAGCCGGAGCGAAGCACCATGGGAAAGGAGCTTTTAAAAATTTCAAACAACCATTCCACCGGTACACAGACATTCTTGCTGTTCTCTTTTTCCGACCCGATCCATTCCCGCGTTCCCCCATTCGCTGTTAATTTTCTTCTTTCCGGTAAACAGTGGCTAAATCGTACACTGCAGACGAACAAATTTATTTAGCGATATTTTTTTTTTTTGTGTTATTTTCTACTTTCCGTATATGTACGTATATATTGTGCGTGGTATTGGTATAGAAGCATTATAAAACTTTCAATTTTTCATACACGAATTCGAGATGGAAAGTACGTCGAAATCTGACTAGTAGTATCTAGACTACGAAATTCTATGCACGTACAGTTACTCACGTTAATACTCGAACATTAAATATTTAAACTGCTAGAATCTCGTGGAACAAAATCAGCAAACGATAAATCTGAGGCTTCAATTCCCAAAATACGCTAAAATTTTTTTAGCACGCAGCGCGCGTGAAAGGGAAGCTTTCCGCTCGAAAATATTATAAATTGTCACAGTACGTGAAAATATTGAAAAATTGTTCTGACTTGATTTCATCTCACAATGAGTGAGAAGATTGAAGCTTTGCAATGATCTTGATGCACGATTTTTGTTTCATCGTTCTAGAGAAGGTTTCAAAGTTCAAAGTTCAATTCACGTTTATTGCCGTGAAACTTTGGTTTACGAAATTCTAACAATTTAAGTGTCTAGCGTTCGAATATTAATGTAATTGTATGTAATTTAAAAAACTACTTTGTACGTCCAGCTGCACGTTGAACATAAATCTAATTAATCTAACAGTTTGTCTTCCGATTTGTTAGAAATGTTAAACCGTGCCATTATCATTAATTTAATTATTTTCAATTTGTTCTTCTCATTTCGATTCGTATCGTGCTTTTGTATTACAACCTATGGAACCTTGAATAAATGTATGAAATGAAATCTCAATGTGAAATATTTCTTATCGCGATAAACATTAACAAAAATTTACTTGTACCGTAAACGCATTCTGCGAAATTTTACATGTTTAGAATTTTCTATAAACTCACGCCGAATTCAGTTCCTGTAATCGAACGAGAGAAAAGCCTCGCGCATAAGCTCACGACATAGTTAGTCGTTGTTTCCCGGGTCGAGGTTAGAATTTTGACGTAGAACTATGTCCTTGTATGCACTGGGAGTAGGAGGTAACCTCGGCAGCACGTATTTAAGGAAGAAAAATATATCACACCTCGAACGTTAATATCATCGAAACTAATAATCCCAGAGTAATAAACATTAGTCACTAGATAGCTTACAGAATCCCATTTATGGCAAAATAAATTTCAACCTTCTATCCTTTAACCCTTGGATATAGCAGCATTAAACTATGTTCTCTTATTGTTAGAAGAGAAACCCGGTCGTGGAAAATTAACTTCTATTTCTGAAAAATTATACATCTGGAGAGAGATCAAAAACCAATACTAGCTTGTATCGCAATCTATAGCGTAAAATTACGTAATGCGAAATTGTAAAAATTATACAATTATCCAACATATATCGTGTGTGGTAAAAACGCGGGAATATTCGAGTACTTAGATAAAAGGCATTGTGCAAAACATTTTGAAATTTCATTGATATTGTAAACGAGAGACGAGCGTTATGATTGAAATAATGAAATTTATAACCAATTCAAATATTTATTGCACACATATATTTAGTAAAGAATTAATTTACGAAGTGAGTGAATATCTTAACATAACTTTTCAACATCTTTCCAATTAAACATTTTAATATAACGTTCGGTTATAAAAATATTCGAATAATAAACATTCTGACAAAACTCTATTACACGTATGTTAAATATTTTGTACTTTCTTGTATATCCTTAGATTTGTTTCGAACTTAACCAATATGATATGAAACACGGTAATCGAGTCTCGCTACATATTAACAAACCGTCGAAATGTCATACACGGTAATATTCGTAAAAAGTTTCTACAAACATTCGAACCCGATATAGATAATTCCAACGACGTAAAACTGTAAATTCTGGCGACACAGCGCCACGAAATAATGACAGTTGACACAGTTCCACGTTTATTTTTTCCTCCCCCCCGTTTACTTTGGCAACGCCGGAGCCGGACGTATATAGTCGCGGAATACATCCCGAGTTTCGAGCACGTATAAGGTCTGTTTTATGGGCGGCGGATAAAGAAAAGTTTCGAAGGTTCGAGCGTACGTATACGGAATTCTTTTCGATCCTTCGTATGCCGGGAGGAACGATATTTCAGGTATGTGATGAGAACCGGAGACGTGGCGAGGAGCTTTTTTATTGCGCCATTGTGAAAACATCGATAATCTTGGAAACTTTGTACGCGTCTTTGGCGATTCATGGGGCACCGTGCTGTTTCCTGAAGCGTGGTAATTGTTTGTTCAGAATTGGAAATTCGAATATCTTCGCGATATTCGAATTGGAATTTTGAAATGTACATTCTAGTGACGATTAGACTGCAATTTACGTGTCCATGGGATATTTAAATATATCCAACAATTTTTGACTTTTATTACACGCAGAAATGTATGAAATATCGAAATAAAATGCTCGTTGTAATATTAAACAAATTTCTATTTACGTTAAATTTCTTTAATTCTATCGATGAAGATATGAATTCTTATAATTTTGTCACTTGCAAACGAATTTCAGATATTTATATAATAAGAATGATTTTTTATATTTTTTAGTAATTTATTTATTACCTAAGGTCCTGAACAAACAGACAAATTCTGAACAAATGGCGATGTTATTTATTTAGTAATGGAAAACGTTAATAAATTAGAACATGTAACCGTGAAATTTGCTATTATCGTGGATACTAGATATAATTATCACGGGTACGTTAAAGCATACAAACTGTGTTGCCGCTGTAACTATAATTATAATCAGAATAAATGTTTTATTCGCGTACACATAGTAATTGCATACAGATACTCGTGAGACCGTGTTTTCGATTTAGTTGCAACATAAGAAACATTACTAATATTATCAATATTATCGAATCAACAAATTAATTGATGACTAACGACTCGTTGAAAACTCTTTTTTTTCCAGTTTTATATATTTGAAGTTTGACAGATGCATGTAGATTCCTGTGACTGACTGTATGCCTGATTGTACGCGAAGTATTCTACTTGAAGTTATTGAATTGTCGTTTGACTAAACAAATGTTCACTCAGTTTACATGGAAGAAGAGAGAAAAATCCTCTGCTGCTGTACGTATTCGAAATTTGACAGACGTAGACTTCTGTCGCTATATATGTCTGACTATACGTAGGGTATTCCACTGCGACTAAATATTCGTTCAAGAGAAGATACATATGAATTTCCGAAATCCCTAGCGACTTATATAATAATTTTCCAACTGTGCTTCATACTCCACAAATAACCACCCTTTCCCAAAGTACGTACATTCACCCATTACCGCCCGCAAAATAAAATTTCTCAAACACCCGTGAATCAAGCAACGAACCAAAATTTAATAACAACAATGAAAGACCAACGTTGCCGTGGGGGCAATTTCGAGGCCGCGTCGGCACATTGTGCGTCGATAAATCATCTCCCTCGGTCGAGTTTTCTTTTCAGAAGGGTAACAAAAAAAAAAAAAAAAAAGAAAAAAAAAGAAAGGAAAGGAAAAGGACACTCTGGAACGCAGACGAGTTTTCCCAACGGCAAGGCGGCTGGAAACCCCGGTATCGTTTAATATACATAGAACGTCGACAGTGCAATCGATGGGAATTTGCTTATTGGCAATTTGTCGACTGACGGAGATGGGACGCGGGCACCTAGTAACGAGGAGGTTGTTTTCCGAAGACGGGGTCTCTTTGCCTCACGGCGTAAAATCGGTCCCTATCCTCGGCCATCGGGTGCACAACGACGACGACGACGACGACGACCAAGGCGAGGAACGACGAGGAGAAGGAGGTGACCGGAGTCTTCCGCGGGATGCAATTTATCCTGTGGCATTAGGTTCAAAATAATTGATCCCCCGGGCGGGCGCGGAATAGCGAGTCATTACTCGAGACTGATGGCGCCCCCATCGGCCGAGCTTCGAGGAGGAAAATAAAAACTCGAACATCACCGAGTTTTCGGTGAAAAATTCGAAGGAAAAGAGAGAGAGAGAGAGAGAGAAGGAGAAGGGAAGAGAAGAAAGGAAGAACACATCCCTTCCGGAACTTCGAACCGGATAGAACGAGTTCCTCGCGGTTGCATCGCTGGCGATATTCGCCATAGTTGACTCTGGGAAGCTTCCTCTGGCTTGGCTATTTCCTGGCGCTCCTCCCCCCAACCCCTCCCACGTTCCGACGACTTTGAATTTGATCTTTTTTTTTTTTTTTTTTTTTTTTGGTATTTTTACTCGACTGCGAGCAGACTCCAGGCGTTGGAAGCCAGTTATTTTGATTTCATATTGATTTCCGTTGGGAGAAATTGATTCGTAGTTTCATTCAATATTAATGGAAGCTGATTCGCGTTTCGACTTGATGTTGAAAGAAAACTGATTCGATGTTAAGAGGTAGTCATTTGTATTTTAATTTGATACTAAATGGAAATTGATTTCTATTTCGATTAGATATATCGAGGCGAGCTGACCTGTATTTTTAATTTGATAGTTTGATGAATTTGGTACTCGTTTGATAGTGTAGCTTGATACCGAAAGGAATTTGGCACTGAAGAAGAAGCTAACTTTATATTTCGATTCAATGTTGATTTATATTGCATTTTTTATTTGAAGCTGAAAGAAACTAATTCGTATTTATTTTGATTCGATGCTGCATAATAAGTATTTAGCATCAGAGACATTTATTTGTATTTTAATCCGATGGGATTTGGTTCTAGGTGAAATTGACGTGTATTTTAATTGATTGTTAAAAGAAAAAAAAAATTGGCTTGCATTTTGACTCAACGCCGATTTGTATTTTAATTTGAAATACCGGCTTTGATATTCATTTTGATAACGAAAGAAACTGTCAAGCCGATCTTTCAGCACGTTGATTAATGGCTCGGGGTATTATATTTATTTAATCAATATCGAAGCGCTAAGAATAGTTTCGTAAATAGCTTCGAAGAAACAAACATGAATTTTTGAAATACGTCCCGACGTTTGACAGTTAATTAATTTTGACGTTCAGGTATTTTTTCGGTGTTTTCTACGTTCGATGAAATAAAAAATGAATTTTTAAGCTTCATCCCGATATTTAATTCGAACGTTAAGGATTAAATTCAATGATTAATTTAGTTGTTTCTATATACCAAACAAATATATAGAAACAAAGCTATGAATTAATGTAAACGAAATATTCGATGAATAAAAGAACGCACGGATCGTACAATGATAAATAGGCGAAGCTGACTATCGCGTGATATTTTTCAAACCTTATTCTCGGTAAAGTAACCTATAACCACAGGTTGACAAGCGATACGTCTTAATTCCCTATTACGGCAGTCTTGTTTCCTTGCGGGAAAGAAAGAAACGATAATTGATTGCAGTTTTCATCTTGATCTAGAATTTTAAAATCAACACGCTCGCTATTAAATATTTAATTATACGCAGTATAATATATTCATAATAATCGAACGAAGGGAATAATTTTATGCACGATCGAATTTTACATTTTATATTCCTAGTTTTCTTTTTCTACATTTTCCATTCTGGAGTTTTGTATTACGTCTCTCTTTTATTGAATTAATGTTTCTTAAGATATTCCGGTATACTATTATTGCATTATTACATGTTTACTAATCTAGAGCTCATTTTAGAATTTCCACTAGAATTTACAATTTGACAATTGATAATCTATTATATAACGAGTATGGTCAAATCAATTATTAAATTATTGAATGATTTAATGTCAGGGTCAAACGATAAAACTTTAAGGAATGCTGCGCACTTCGTCGCCTAATGCCGAGAGTTCGATATAGTGATGAAAAAAAAAAAAAGAATAGGCAGAAGACTTCGATCTTTGAGATCGTGGTCTTTCAGCGTGTTCACAGAGAGTTTGAGGTTTTATAATTTTTGAAAAAAGAAAAAAAACAGCATCCTCACTTTCTCACTGAATGTGTACAATGTAGAAACATCTTTGAAAGTGATCGATCCGACATTGTCAAAGTACGTTCTTTACGCATTAAAATCAGTCCAGCTAAATTACTCGACGAAGCTTTTAAAATATCATCTATCAAAAAGACAGTTGTCTCAAATTTTTTTGCATCTACCAATAAATTCAAAAGCCGCGTAAAATCGTTGCACGAGGCACGAATGGAATGAAAGGTGGACTCTTCTTCGAGATGTACGATGCTTCAGCGAAACACTTGGGCATTTTCGTCGATTAGGCGAATTACACTGCACACATTTGGCAACTGATGAAATTGAGCATATTGATACGGGGGAAGAGGATGAACGGATGAAACACGGCCGGGCAAATCTGGCGTAATAATTGAATCCGCTATCAAATTTCATGACATTTAATAGATATTGTCAAAGATAATGTGTTTCGCGGCGCAGCGAAACGGCGAGGAAAACCGTGTCGTTTAAAATGAAATTTGTATCCACGCGACCGTCGCTTTCATATTCATGGTCTATTAAAATTCGCCAACTATACATAGAGCGTAGCAAAATGATTGAAACCTGAATAAAACACGAACACCGGCTGGTCTATATAGTGTATTCTCTGGCGTGCGTGTGGAATTTGTCTAATTAATAATCGCAAACAGTAGCATGCAGTAAATTGTCGGTGAAGTGCAATTTGCCCGGGGATCGTTTAAAAAATTCAGAGAAAAAAAGGAAGGGAATAAAAAATACGGGTTATTACTCATTCGACGAAACAACCGGAAAGAGGATGATTCCACGTGAAATATCCAAACCACGTGACTACGAATTTCTGTTTATACATTATTTCTAAATAACACAGGCAGATAAAAATTTAGAAAATGACAGTCTGTCACGATTATTTCTCGATTTACGTTCCTCGAACGTTAATAAACATATTTCGAGCGATAAATGAAATATAAAGAAATTCTAAATTTTATGTTGCACATTTTCTGAAATATAATTCCTTCTTATTTGGAATATAAATTGTTGTACAAAGATAACAACTGATTGCAAAAGCCTGTTGAAATTGAAACATAAAGATACGTAAATGTTTGAGGATCGTGAGATCAAACGAGAACATTCTACTCTTTCTTTTCGACTTATTTTTTTTTTCATGTCCTCTTTCCACTTTCTGATCGAGCCGTGTGTATAGAACAGAGATGGAAAGAAAAAAGAAGAAAAAGAAAAAAGGAAGAAAGGAACGAAAGGTAGAAGTGTCAATCTACTCACGTATATCGAGTGCTCGAACATCGATGCCGGGCCTGAACAGCGTCAGCAGCGCGCAGAACTTGGCAATTATTGGCAGGCAATCAGTCTTCATGGTCGTCGTGGTGCGGTGTCTTCATGGAAGCTCGTGGCAATCGCCTGAAAACACATCGAAGCAAAAAATTTACTCCCAAGTTTATATACTTTCGAGCGCGCAGGCTGGTGAAAATTACTTTCTTAAGTTTCTCGCTACTTTCTCGAATGTTCGCTTCGCTCCTCTCCCGCTTTCCATCATTTTTAGAACGCGAAACTTCACGGCGAGTGCGTGCCACGAGTGTAAATTTAAATTACATCAAATTTCAATAAGAACACCGAGAATTTTGTAAATTTTCAACTCTGCCAATTATCATTATGTGTTCAAGAGTTCAGAAAAACCAGAAGTCGCATATTCCATGAAACTCGCAGTTTGTTGTCGAAACCTTCAGTTTATGTAGAACATTACAGTATTTGTCTATGTATTATAATAATATTCAGATATTATGCTACTTTATAATAGTAATGACTGTATTGTGACAAGTTTCATATTATGTTATTCGTTACATCTTTTAGTAAATTCGCCATCACTGCGTTTAATTTCGATGTCGCATTTAACTGACTATACTTCACACGAATATTACGCTTCAGATAACTTCTATACGACTGAGGAACCTAAAACATTCGATCTTGTTCAAATGTTGTCTGCCTCGCAGCTGTGGCCAACATTTACGTTTTTGTTTTTGTATTTCTGAGAAATTGCGTGTCTCGATAATATAACATTCAACATACTACACAATCATCCACACTCACGGATACTGATGTGATGATCTACGCGTAATAATTCTTTCTACTAATATATTAGTTACATTTTAATAAAACGCTATTTTGGCATAAATTGTTTTTAATAGGAAGTGGCTTCCATTGATTCTTCTGAACACCTCATATAATTAATGGCCACAAGAAGTATTTGTAAATAAATGTTGTAACCAATTAGATGTAGTGTATCAAATTTTGTATCATTTCATTGTAAAAAGTTCATCTGATTATAATAATTTCATACAATAGAAACGAAATGTAAACCCCTGATAAAAGATTCGAATATGCGTGCAGATACTTTTCGTAGCCACTGCATAAAAAGCAAATAAAGAGTGAAATTATTGCAAAATTATTACAAAATCTATGACTGCAGATTTGTGATGGAGATTGATGAAGTCACAAATGCAGTCTTTTCTTCTAATAATAAAATTGTTATATTAAAATAAAATACAATAATAAACAAACGCAAATTTTCATGTGTCTACGCGAAGAAATATATAAAATATCCAAAGTAGATATAAGTAATATGTAAAGGAAAAATTTCTAATTTAGTTAAATTTTACTGCACGATCTCCAACCTAACATATGAAATATCATTGATTAAAAATTTCTTTAAAAAAAAAGAAAAGAAACAGTTAGAATGTTACAAATGAAAAATGCGAGGAAAATTACCACAAACGAGACGGAACATTTGAACGCTATACTGAAACTGAGTGTGGCCCATCGATAACCGAGCTTCTTCCACGGAACCACAATAAATCATGTCGTCAAAGCTCGAAGATAGCCCGATCATACGGAAATAAATAGCCGGAGTAGCTCAATATACATTACAATACAAAATACCAACGTTCATCTAGACGGCGTCGATCGCACCAGTCATCAATCTCTCCCAAGATATATCTCGTCTGCTCTTTTCATTCCTCGCGACACGCACACGCCGTTCGCGTTCCCCGAAACGTTATCATTCCTTTCCAATTTCGTTCCACTATTGTCCTTGGATCCGATAAAACCATCGATCGTTACACGGTCACGTACTGAGAGCAGAAACCGCTAAAAATCGTTCACTTTCGTTATGAACATGAAAACTTCGAAACAAAAGCAGATTGATCGACACCATCGAAAAAATTTCTTCGTTTCGACTATTCGAAGTGTAATAATAAGATCGCGATTTATATTTTCTACCTGTATTTCTATTAGAAAAATAGCAGCTAGATCGACATTTGTTTTACCTAATAAATATTATAAGAAGCTCCAACTATCACCATGAATATGAATCAAACCAAATTAATCAATTCTAATCAGAGAATTTTTCTTTCCATTTTATGTCGGAGTAGTATAATAATCGGTAAATTTATATATCTATGAAAATAAAGGTAAGCAGAAATTTACTAATCTATCTACTAAATCTACTAATTTTTCTATGAATGTACCGTCTAGAATTACACAGCTTCAGGAAATGAACATGTAAAAATCTTCGCGTATTTGGCAAGATTTATGTAAGCATTCGTTGCTTCACAGCAGTTACGTATATTAAAATTATACTATGCAGGTAAAAAGTTAGTTCGAAATGATTAATATTGAAATCAACTGTATTACATATCAATTTCTGTACAGTGCCAGGTTCTGGTATATGTGTTAAAATTCGCAGTCTATTAACTGTTCCGAAACTAAACCATTGTCCTTTACAAAGTTCATTAATTTGACTTCTATATGGGATGTAATACGAATGAAATGGAATTTCGTTTGTACGAATTCCACTTATTATTGTGAGTGAAATTTTAATTAACGTCCAATTAAGTGAATCTACTTACTCGAACGTGACGCCATTATTACGAAAACGAAAAAAATCGTCGATAATGGAAGAATCGACTGGATACAATTGTGCAAGCTTCAGTTACATTCATCCTCTGACGGGTTCACACGTAGCTGAAATTTTATCGCGACATAATCCTTATGAGAAAAGACGTTGCGTTTTCAATTACGAGCTAGATCATCTCCAAGTCCAGCAGGGAAGATATTCTCATCAATTGTCCTACTGCGAAAGAGTCACCTAATTTAGCCTAATTACAAGGGAGAAGTACTCTTTAACGTTACATCTACAATTTTTATCAGCGCACGATTCATAACAATGTCAAACGACTAAGGGACTAAGAAAAATCCAAGGAGAAGGAATCGATTCGCGAGTGAAACCACGATATTGCTTTCGCTTGGCAAGACGTTGGCGAACCAGCTTCGCGGGCGGTCCCTGTGGTACGTGTGTCGCCTCGGAAAAACAGAGCGAAGCTGATAATCGAGTCCCTGTTCAATTAGCACTACCTTGCACTTTTACGACCCTATGAAGGTTCACATCAAAGGCGGGATTCGGCTTCTTAGAGAGAGAGAGAGAGAGAGAGAGAGAGAGAGAGAGAGAGAGAGAGAGAGAGGTATTACTATTATATTTTAGTAGATAGTATTTCATTTCATTTTATTGTATGTATTATTATGTTTCATTTTATTTACTTATTACGATTACAGCTTTTATTATACATATATTATATATCTTGAACAGCAAAATATTTGTAAATATATCAATAATCACATACATATATTACAGAATTTAGAAATTTTATGACAAATACTGATTGAATATTAAAGATAGAAAGTTACTTAAGATTCCTGGGCGGAAATGTATAATGTATTTCGATAGTTAAAAAATTGCACAGCATAGAATTAATTTCAAATGTTAACGGAAAGAGTAGTCCTTTCATTAAATAAGATTCAGACAAATGTACCGATACATTCTTTTTTAATGATGTCTATTCATTTATAGACTTTCTCTTAAACGACCATTTAATTACATTCAGTGGAATGCTCTGCGTATAGTCAGACATACAGTCTGCGACAGAATGTGTTCGCATACATTTGTCAAATTTCAAATACTAAAAAGAGAAAGGAAAGGATTTTCAACATTTTATGGATCTTGATTAATTGTTCAAAATTAAACCATGTTTGAAATACTGACCATTTCTGTCATATTGTTGTTCGAAGCAATAAGTCGGAATTACACGATTTTACACACGTGCGTTTAAAATATAATAATAATGAAAATACATTTGCACCTACGACAATTGCACTTTAAGCCTTGTTCCGATTACTTTTTCAGTAAACAGATATAAAACATACCCGATTGAAAATATTCATTTCTCTTGAACGAATTTGCAGATTTTCGTAACAGATTGCACGTATATTTTGCACTCGTGTGAATTTCGTCACGCGCTAAATCTACAACTGTCTAACCACGAAATCCGAAACTGCAAGATGCGATATACGAGCAAGTTGCTATACTTTTGTCGTACTTGATGAAATTACCTTAATCCGTAAAACTTATCAACGGGGATCTTCGATACCCGTCTCGGGAATTTCGAAGGTTTGCGGTCGTTTCCGAAGGGTTCCGCTGGTTTTGAAGATTTCTGGTATCAAGGGTTTTCGAGATCCCCCGCGATGTTTCGCAGTTCTCAACGAGTTTAGAAGTTTCAGGCGGCCCCCACGAATATCGAAGATCTCGCTGGTTCCAAGGAGATTCAGAACATCTCCGGGGATTTCTAAATTCCCTGTATAAACGAATGTTCCGGTATACGGAGTATAAGGGATTCTGAGATGTTCTGAGGAGTTCTCAGGAAGTTCCGAAGGTTCCTTCAAATAATATACAAATATTACACCAATATACAGGAAAGTCTAATAACAATACCTTTGAAATATATTTTCATACTTTTATACAGTCTTTTATGTAACCGTTTTTTTTGGCAACCATAACGGTCAGGATTTCCAGTAATTTATTTTCACATGTTCAAGAAAAATTCACAGGAATTACAATACGTTTCGGAGGTGTCGATGGTTCAGAAATTCTATGAAGTTCAAAGGAGTTTTAGGGAATATCACGATCTACGATATGTATACGTAGATCATGAAGACCTTGAAGATTTTGAGGCCAGAAGCTTTGACACCGTGTCGATATTTCCAGAAATCTTGGTCATCCACGATAGCTCACTATAACTCTAGGAACCTTCGAAATCACCGCAAACCATCCAGATCCTGAATAGCTCCGGAAATCCTGAAGACCGCTGATATCCACCCGAAATCCTCGAAACTCTTGGTACCTCGTTAGCCATTATACCGATTCAAGGTCATTTCTAATTGTTTCCGAGAATGAACACGGTGTTCCAGAAATCGTGGTACAATCGACCAGAGAGAGTGGTAGTTTTATATGAAAAAAATAAATCAAAACAGCAGTTCTTCAGATTTCTTTCGAAGTAGAAAGGAAGGAGGAAAATTAATTGAAATCGGTTAGTTTGTAGAACATATATTTTTTTTAATAATATATCGATTCAAATATATTTTTAATATTTGAATATAGAGTCAGAATTCGAATATATACATATTTCTAACTTTCAAACTTGGTTTCTTCGAAAACAATATCTTAACTGAAGAAACGTCATTCCTTTCGATTTAATTTTGCACGTGAAATTGTATCACGATCCGAGAGACACTCCGTGTATTCTTAGACTGTAGTTTCATGGGAGTTTGGATTATTTTTGATATGAAATCGCACATACACCCGGTCGTACTTTTATCAAGTTGCGGAATATCGTTGTGGAATCGATTCTCTTTCCATCTGCATGATTTATTCGCATTGCAATCAGCTAGAAAATTCTACGCAACTTTGTAACTTTCAACGATGTCAATGAAACAATTTTTATCACGTATCTGTCGAGAATGTACAACTCCGTGATTGTTTCAATTCCTTCGTAGCTTGCACGTTCGAAATTATTCGTCCGTTCGATTCCAGAAACTCGTTTCATTTAATCAATGCATCCAGCATCGTGGAAAAATCGATCGTTGATTTCCCTGCAATACGCGATGCACGATACGTCCGATACGTCCCGACGTGCCATATTATAACCGTCAGAACGCTCGTAACAATATAATCACGAAGTCGATCGATTCCAGATAGTATCCACGTCGAATAGTTTCAAGGATACCGACACGCGATCGCGCGGGGTCGAGCGTTTCCGCATCTGACAGTGTTTTTGTCATGTTAGGATTATACTGCACGTTGCACTCCAAACGGGATTATTGCGCGCTGCTTTTACAGAGTACATCTAATCCATCATATCCGAAACGTCGATAACCCTGGTATTCCCAGTGATTTACGATCACGGTGTGGACGCGATTTTTATTACGTTTTTATTAGCGGATTCGACGTATTAGATTACCTATTAATTAAACAATGCCAGTCGCTGGTAACTCGATACTCCCACACCCGGCCCTCATACGTGTAACGCTCGTGTCCAATATTCCAACTAATGAGTGCGTTAATTGCAATTATTGCATAGATATTATAATTTCGTCGTGTAACATGTGCGCTGCTCCCTGTAGAAACCGATCGCGCCGGATCGTTTTCCATTTTTTTCCTCTGTTGCGAACAATTAACCGCACTCGACATTCATCGATTGCCTTTTCATGGGTTTGATGGCCGATATACATCTCTCGTATTTCGATGGCCGCGTTTAAAGAAGCCCAGGCCATTGCGGTATCGATCGTTCGATATGACTGCGATAGCTCGTTATCCATTGTCGAGGTTCGCGGGTACTACGCGCGTGCACTTCATCCAAGACACTTCCACCAGTATCGCCGCTGGAAATTTCAGCGTAACGTTTTAATTTCCTCCGATCGTCGATCGGAGAACCGTATTGGATCTATTTCGTTTCGATTAATTTCTTTCTTTCTCTCTCTCTATTGGAAATTAACGATGCGCAATGATTTATGGTTAGACTTGAGATTAGGATATTAAATAAATATAGAAAAATGTACAAAATATAGGAGTCACAGTGTACTTGTTGAAAGTTACTTTATTTTAACTCCATTTCTTCAGACGCGTTCGAATGATGCAGCGCGATGTACTTCGTATTAGTTTCTCATGTCAGCGAGCGAGTTATTGGACAATCAGTGTTCAATTCACGCAGAGATAAACATTTATTATATTTATAATGTATACAATAATTTTTGGCAATGAAAATTATATTCGGAAATATCGGCCATTGCAAGTGGGGTTTTTTGTCCTTCTGTAAAAAAGGATTGTTATTCTCGTTGAAAGAAATTTCAAGACGCGAAAATGAAATTTCTAATTTTCGTATCATTGTATAACGAAATATTCAACGTAAGGTATTAACAGGTATTAAACAATTTTTCACTTCAGCTCGCATGAACATTTAAAAATCCGCAAGAGTCCAGTCTTCCTCCTCGAGATGCGTTCTTTTATTCGAATTATCGTCGTTACGCGGTCGAGACTTTTTCGCCGACTGTTACACCGGAGCGAGTGGAATAGAAAGAAGAAAGAAGGAATATAAAAGATACAGGGGAGACTGCGGAGAACTGGGTTCAAGACAGTTACTCAGGGGTCCGTATAAACGAGGGCCGTATCGCCGGAAAGTTTCGCCGTTAAAAGGCAAGACAAGAACGGTTGTCGGTGAAATTTTTCGAAAAGCCGGAAGTAGTTCCCAAGGACTTGCAGCGTAATGACGAGGACCGCGCGGGGTCAATTCCTTTCTGCTGCCGTTGCGAAATACATTCGAGATTTTATGGGCCGCGGGAAGTCAGTGAAACTTGCGGATTCCCAGCCAACTGAACGCTCTCGAAATCCCGAAAGACAGATCCCAGATGATACCGGCGACGAACCTTGCTTGCGCGCCACGCCAGCCGGATAACCATGCCCTCGAAATTTACCCTCGCTGAAATCGCCGAAAAGCGGCCACGTCTCATTGAACGTTTCCCCATCGACGATTTTTACGAGCGGCGAGATTCGAATCGGAATACAAGAATACGCCGTCACGTGGAACGAAGAGAAAGGGCTGCGCCAATTTATTGTTACGCTAATTTAGGAGCGGGAGATTTTTCATAGAGCTAACGTGAAGAGGTATCGAATGCGTTTGAATGGCGATTCTCGAAATTACGACGGGAACGAAACGTAAAATTATAGATTTCTGAGCGACGTGATTGATAGTGGTATTCAACATTTGTTGTTCTCTTATGGTAGTTTCTCCCTTGGTTATTTAACTACCGAATTGTTCTAGACCATTAACCTCTAATTAATCGTTGAAAAGCGTCTGCATCTCGTTGAATGTTACCCCGTTTCGACACTATCGATGGGCAAGATTTTTTACTGAATCGAGTACAAGAAAGGGTTCTGCTGATTTATTTCTGTTTAATTTAGGAATTTAAGATTTAGGATTTCCTGACTAGGTGCTAGTAGGTAGATACAAGAGATTAAGATTTTCTAATCCTAACATTTTGAATTTAGTATCAAATTTCATCAATATATTCGATAGCGAATCTTTCGTTATAGCGTGTTTATAATATTAACGAAATTTGATTAATTTTAATGTCTTATATAGCACACATATAATACATATATAGCAAGTACTTAGTCGTGCAAGAACTATATTAATCGTAAGTTAAAAAACAAATAGAACAATGATACTACACTTGACTTTATTTCGTAATTTTCGTCATGAATTTCGTTTCATTTGTTTCTTCACTTTGTCACTCTGTTTATTATTCTACTATTTCATATTCATCGTAGAATTTACGAATGCACAATAATTTTCTTCTGACAAATATGAACTTACAAAGATAATGCGTTTATTTCTTACAGAATTATTGGAATATCAATTATTGGAGTTATTAGAATATCAATCTGAATATCGAATATTATATATTAATCCGGCTATGTTAATAATATTGCACGGGAGTGTAAAACTATTGAATGTCGATTATTTGTGTAATTAGAACAAGAAATTTATGAAAAGTAAAACTGATCGATTCATCGTTTAAGAGGCTCGTTTGTTCCCATAATAACCCTATTTACACCATTAACGCCCGTATAACGTTGTAACGTTATAACATGGCGCGCATGTATAAGCTGCGAACGCTATCGCGAAGGGGCCTCGTCGTATATTTTCAGCACTTACGTACGTGTTGCCGCCCCATGGAAATTTTCGCCCGGCGCGTGGAAAACTCGTTAATGAAAATCGGCGAACACCAGAGGCCAGGCTGGGAAAAGGGGGGAGGAACCACTTGAAAAACAACACAAACGGCCGTTTCTCGACCCTTTGCAATTGGGTTAATTAAAACGCGCCGTTTGCTGAATTCGAACTTTATCTCTCTTTGTAATTTTGGAAACCAATTTCATTATACTGTTGGTTGGACTAGCCCCCTTTTTTTTTTAACCCTGTTGCTGTATTACACGCTGTTGTTGTGGACAAACGCGGAGGAAATTAAGCAGCCGTGGAATTTGCGCTACTTTGTAAATTATTTGTATTAGAAGCGGTGGCGTGGCTTTCGAAATGTTATTCGATATATCGAATAATTGATTGTTTCACGACTGTTCACACATCTTCGATGCGTATCCAATCCGACAATTATTATTATTATTAAACTGTGCATGCTCGTGCATGCACGAATGTTACGAGCACGATTAAAGAGATTGATTCTAAATAAAAATTTGTTCTATCTATCGAATGTTAGAATGAATTGTTTCTGTTTGCAATATTTTATGTACTTTTCATATGTATTGTTTTAGCATGTACTTTTATTTCGTAATTTTATACTAAATTATTCGTAGGACAATTATCATGATTAATTCGTATTGCTATAAACTTGTAATGAAATCATGATCATTTGTCCGAAATGCACATTCCATTTTTTTTCTACCACTGTGTGTAAATCGTTCGTCACATTTCAAATGAAAACAAAAACGTTGATATAAAATTATTGACAGAATTTGTAATCAAAAGTTGTATTTTAATTTCGCTACGAGTCGAGCGCAAGTTTAACGATATTTATATAAATTTAAATGGAATAAAATAGGACAAGAAATTCCGTACTTCGTTGTAACAAACGTGCGCGTTATATTGGCGGAAAATAAATTCATAAATGTTTCATAAATACGTGAATGTTAACTAAGAGTATTTAATTGACACATTCCGTGGCGTATCAATTTTATGTGATTTGTCATTCAGAACGTTCATTATATTTGTTAAATAAATTATGTCCCAATGATTACGAAATTACAAAAGTCATTAAATCATAATTACGTATCGACAAATGATACGTGAAAATATTCCAAGATACGCGCTCGGAGAACCAATATATTAATTGATTCGATCGATTGATCATTTGGTTCGAATAATTTAATTAATTCTTATTAATAATTATTTTTTTATGTTACATTACATTCGTTCCAGGGATTTCTTTTTTTACACGGAAGAAAAACTAGGAAAATTTAGTAATATTAGATATTCACTAGATATTCATCTCATATATTCTTTCGAGTCGAAAAATCATTAATATTACTATTAAATATCCAAAACAATCGCCACGAGCCGAAAATAATCCGAATGACGTGCAGTTAAATAGAAATTTCCGTGTCGTTCAGGCAATAAAATTGATGCAAGAAACAACTTTTACTCGCATAAAAAATCTTTTTTTCCCACTCGTGCAATTCCAAAATCATTCAAAGAGCTAATTTTTACTGAGCCACGCAGTGCAGTAAGTTCAACAAAGGCGGCTGCAGAAAAATATACGTATTTTCTGAACCGTCTAGAAATTAACATCGCGTGTAAAGAAATTCGTCGTAAACGAAGTAAAAGGAATTATTTCGAAAAACATCAAGTACCAAAGAGAAAGGGAAAAAAAAGGTTACCAAGAAGAAATGAAGAAGACCCGCCACCGCTAACAAGTACCACAAACGCGCGACGATAAATAATGTTTCTCTATCTTTTTCGCACCGAAGAACTAGCTCGCCCGAAGAACAGTTAAATTCTAGAGTTCGCAAGACCAGACCACCCGAGCAAATTACCCTCGGCAAAGTCTAGTACATTCTCGGGGGGCAATATTGTTCTCGACAACTGAGAAATCGGGATCGCGGATATATCTGTGTATCCCGCTGTGCCGCGGCCGCTTGTCCGCGTGCAAGACGCGCCCCCAAAGGAGTTCCCCGTTGCTGAATAGCCCGACGGAACACCGTCTACCATTGGGTGGACCTATCGTTTCCTATTATCGCGTACCCTGCGGTTTTCGGCTATCGCGACACGTAAGAGTCGTCGGCAGTGCCTCGCCGTTCCGTTTTACGCGAATTCGGCAGAACAACCCTTCGCGCGATCTCCTTTCGCAATGTCCCGCGGCTCTCTCACCGGTCTATCTCTCCGAGATAACGGGCCACGTGTTTGGGAAATACCTATTCGGCGCTCACCCTTTCCCCGGGTAATGTTGCATTATTTTTGCGAGGCTGTACGAGAGTTTATGGCAGGCTGTTTTCACGGTTGCGTGAGTTATTTGGCAATTGGTTGATGGAGGAAAGGCAGCCTATTTTACTGGTGCAGAATAGGGTTATTATCATTGTCATGTTCATGTGACGTCGAAATTTTGACGTAAGTAATATTGTGAAATAGAAGGTGTATAGAGTGCGCGTTGTATGAAAAAAATTATTTATGTAAGAGCAAACAAGATTTATATAAATGTGGCGAATGTATTTCTTTTTTTTATTTTTTTTTTTTTTTATAGGTAGAGGCGTTCCGGAAATTTACTTCGAAATTTTCATAGGACAACGAATCGTCCTTATAGAAGATTTCCAAAATATATTTTTTATGTATAATATAAGATGCATAGTATAAAATTGTGGTGTTCAATCAATTATAATCAATTTAGAACCAAATATATATCAACGCAAAATTGTTATTACGAGTAAAGCGACACGTTCAATTTATGAAAGTTTATATTTAAATGTTTAATATATATATAGCGCTTAATATCGCTGCTTGTTAGGATTATCATTGTGTAACGACGTGTATCAGTTCTAAAATTATTTTATATCGTGAAGATACATATCATAAAGATCATCCCACTTTCCGCAACCTCTATTTCAATTTGCCATAATAGGTATATTATATATATATATATAATAAACACGTGAAATAATAGAAACATCATGTGTAAAACACCGACCGTACGTAATCGACCACGCTATTCGCGCCACTTTGAAAATCAACTTGTCATACAGGGAGGGGTACAGTGATCTGAAAAATTACACCTCGATCGCGTATATCGTTCCACGAGATTAACAGAACGGACGACTAACTTTCGCGTGTTGTCGATGTATCTCATCGGAGCTGTTCAACTGCATTTTTCCCATCAACTTCCCATCAACTCCACGCTACTCTTTTTTTCCCTTCTCTTATCTTCTCTCCTCTCTTTCACTCTTTCTCTCTCTTTGCGTGTGTATGTGTGTGTGTGTGTGTGTACACATGTATATCTTTTCTCACACTGGGGTTACAGATCCGCCAGCGCCGGTGCATTTCTGTAATTCCTCCTGGCCTGTGCTTTTGAAGATTTGCATACAGTCCACGATACCGAGTCCCGTTCGCATGTCACACATGGTTCCACGGCTCTGCGTCCTCTCCATCGATTTGCGATCGTATCGTTTCAGTATCGTTAAACGATATCTCTGATGGCGGGCGACCGCGTCCCGAACTTGTGTTCGCGTCTACCTGTGTACACGTATCTGTATTCGCTGTGCATTCGCTCTGCATTCGCTCGCGACAAGTCCTCAAAAGCTCCGATGTATGTAACATCGACACACCAGAACCATGGAGACACGCCGAACATTTTCCGCGCAATTTTTTCTCCTCCCCATTTGTTTCTCCTTCCTTTACTCCGTGTTTATTCGTTCGCGCGAATAAAAAGCGAACGCCAGCGATAGAAACAAAGAGCAGAGCACAGGGAAATGAACGCTGTTTACGCGTTTAATAATAAAACAGCAGTAATCGCTCGGTGAGGAATTCCGTTTGTGAATGTGAATTCTTCGCGAAACGAAAGTTATACGTGTCGGTATGTAGAAGGATTCGTACGTATCTGTCAGCTTATTTAGCGAGATTCGAGATGCAGGATCCGTTTTTAAATCTGTTTGTTACCCACGAGTTTAAACTCGTTTCCTTCAAAATTACAACAGTACAATTCAGATAGTACAACGATAAAACTGCACGATTATTTTTATAAAATTTCCATCGAGGTAGTTCCAAATAATCTTTCATACACGATTAAACATCGTCGTTTCAAACATTCCGTTGGGAAAGTGTTAGAAGTTGAAAAGAAACTGGGAGGTCGCACATTGTCACTTCTTCCTCTCAGAACAACGGAATAATGGAGAACTATATAAGCATTCTAGCGTTCCTGATGGTACGCATTTGTCTGTGAATCGTGCGTCAGGATGGTGTTGTTTCAGTGACGCGAGTTTCCTCGGTGTCTCTTTTTGGGGACGATTAAAAGAACCAGGCGGAACGAAGCGATCGTTCTTCTAAGCGTGGCGTCGTTCGTCGATCGTTCCCTGCAGTACACCGTCGCGTTCTCGGTTTTATAAAAAAAAAAAAAAAAAACATATCGATAAGCGATAGCGCCGATAAGTAGTACGCTGCGCTTATTCAACCTCGTCGTTGCGCGATGCATTATTTTATTCCGCCCATCGGTGTGCATCCAAACGATCGACGTCCTTTTTTCCCTGGTTGAACAAGAAACGAAGAGAAAAAAAAAGAAAAACGAAGAAGATAGTTGAAAGGAGAGAGAGAGAGAGAGAGAGAGAAAGCAGGCTCGTTTTCGCAATAAAGCGCATCCATCTCGAATCATTGTCTCGTACACAATTAATTAATCGTCGTGAGATTCCCGTGTTTCTCATTATGTTTCGAGGGCTCTCCGCGCGAGGCTCTCCACTTTCCGATGCTTTTCACCCCGGATTGCGGTGTCGTAAAAGGCGGCCGGCTCGTTACTTGCACACGCGCTTTTTATCGCGCGAAATAATGCACACAACCGCTCGCCGATTGTTTTTACGATCGTCGACGACATGGTTAATGCCGGGACAGGAAACTGCGCGTCCGCGCAAGTTTCCCGCTTCCCATCGATCGCTCAAACAACCAGCCCCTCCCCCCTCCCCACCCTCCTCCCTCACCAAACCCTCGTGAATTTTTCCGCTGTTTTTCATAAGGCGCAAACAACGTGCTCCATTAAGTTTCGTTCAGATTCCCACCGCTCTCGCAAAAGTCGTTGAATATTCTACGCTGATGCATCGGCCAATAACGATTGCGCGCTCGAGATCTCTGCTTTTCTTTCTTTTTTTTTTGTTGTTGGTTTTTTTCTTTTTTTTTTGTCGATTTTATGCGCGCGAGCAAGAATTGAAATATTCTTCCTAGCGTGATTGGAAGTTCGTCGCGGGTTACTCTACCACGTCCATCGTCCTGTTTTATCGTTCGTTAAATTGGTGTGTGGGTTGTATCAGGTTCGTTATCTGTCATACGCGAATTGCGAGAGGCATCGCGCGTTCTTCGAATCAAATTGAAATTCTTCGAATCATTCTCCGGTAATTTTTTGCAAATCATTTGCATGGAAGTGAGTATCTAGATTTTTGTCAAAATGAAGTTGCGGAGAATCTTTACCTGAAACGACGTAATAAATTTCATATTAATGAGAGAAATTTTAATTTAAACATCTTATTAACATAATGCCTGGCTGAATATCGAACATGAACAAGGATATTGTTCAATTACGACAATAAAGAAAGTAATAGAAAACAAGATGAGATCAAAAAAAACTTTATTTGGTAAAGAATATCAGTCGTTCAGCACTTTAACCCTTTCACGACCATAAGGTTGCTAAGAGTAAATATTAGTATGTAACTGTTTATTTTAGTTTGGTTAGACGTAAAATAAATAAAAATCATAAGAAAAATACATAACAACGTGTAGTTTCTTTGGAATTTTATGGAAAATATTTTTCCCAATGGACTATAAAGATAACACAAATTATCGTTAGGCTTATCATGCAATGTCTTTTATTTATTGGTTTATTATAACAAAATGTTAACTAAAATAATGCAAAATTATGAAATAAAATTACTATACAAAATGATGTGCTAATTATGATATTCTGCGAAGCAATTTCTTTTGGTTGTGAAGCAAAGATAGACATTACACATAGTACGTATATTAGTTTAGCACAATTTGCACATTTTTTTCTTTTCTAAACGTTCCCGTTTACATAATTGCGTTCGGCATACCTTCTATTTAGACATTCTGTATAAAAAATGCAGATAAGGTTATAATTAAGCACGACAATCACCAATTTTAAAATGGGGAAAAAAATGTTTCCCTTAGTCGTGAAAGGGTTAATATGCTCAAAGGGTTAATATAATCAAAGGTATTTTTTATGAAAAAAAGAAAAGAACGTACGTATCTTCTAGCTAATCCATACTTCAATCTTCGACGTTGCAAATCGTCATTTGATTTTCTTTCCGCGTATATACACACATTGTGAGTTGATACCGATCGAGTGGATGGTCGATCGGTGGAAACAATGTCGGGGTGACGCGGGGGTTCCTCGCGAGGGTTTCTCGAGAGCGCGTCCGGATTAAAGATCGAACGGTGCCCGGTTGCCGGCGCACAATGCGCCGCCGGTTCAAGCTCGTTAGGCGATGAACGCGCGGTTGGCACGCGATACACAGCGTCGCGGCGGCGAACGCGGCTAATGAAATCCCTGGCAGCCAGCAGGCGCGCGCGTTTCACGCTGTCGGCATTGTCGGCAACGTACAGGGGAATAGAAACAGAGACTCGTTACATTGTTCGGTTAACCTGGAGCCGTTTTGCGTGTACGTGTACAATTTTCCGATCCCCTCCCTTCCTTCCATGTTCCCCGTTCTTCGTCTCTATCCTTCGTCTAACCCGCCCACTTCCGGCGCGCGCGTGCCGTCTCTTATACCGATAAACTACACCGTCGCGATAAAAACGTGTAACGCGTTTCGTTCGCCGCGCGGTAGCTCTCAAACTGTCGCTCGTTTCTTCCCGCGCGCTTATACGCGAATATACGCGACCTGTTTATGGTTCGCGATGCTTGCCATTCGTCGTAGCATCGCGTTTCCTCGCCATCGTGTTACCCCACCTACCCCACCGTCGACGAATCCTCCCGGCCGGAAGGTATCTTAATAAATCTCCGTTGGAGACGAGAGGACGCTCGTTAGACGCGGAAAGCTTCTTTCCTGGATTTTAAAATTTGCCCGGCCGCGTCTCGCCTGCGCGTACAAACTGCCGCGAACATTACTTTTACGAGCTTCCCGTGGCCGAGATTTCCGATTTTCTTCTTCCCCTTGGATTTAAATTACTTTTTATTCGTTTCGCGAGAAAGATTTCTTCTTTTTCTCTCTATTTATCGTCGTTGGAACGTTGGGAGGAATTTTTCGTCGAGTGTTTCGTTAATCGTGCTGATCGTCAATGATTCTTACGTGGGAAGGGAAGAACGCTTCTTGGATATTTGGACATTTGGCCGAGTTGGCTGAGTTCTTCAGCGGGTTATTCGGTCGAACGTTTAAGAAGATTGTCTTTTAGTAGGAGTTAATCGAACGTTTCTCGATCGCTGTAGTTAACGTCCGACGGATTCAGTTCAGGCCATCTAACCGGCGAGAACCGGCACTTATCGAGCTTCTGCTACCTATAAATTGGTAATCGGGGTCGTCGACCTTAGCTTGCACTCGGGATTATGGGATTTTAATCGTCACTTTCACGCTTTTCGCGTCGATGAGCTAGGCTAATAAGTCGCTAATAAATTCGAGGAGAGATTAGAAACTTACCGTCCAACGTCAACGTTCCAACTTCTAAACGGAGTTGATAAAATAAATATAGACGAATTTACCAATTAATGTCGCTTGTGCGAAAGTATGTTGGAATCATGGGACAAAGCTCTTCGAGTGTTTCGAAGATAATTAGTCTTACATATTTTATACGTATCCATTTAAACCAGTAAGGCCAATGTTGACTTTGACAAATATTATTTCAACCATTTCTGTGAAACGAAGCACCAGATTTTAATAAACAAATATTATTTCTTCGTTGATAAAATATATGACCGAATACTTTGTACGTTTTAGAATCATCTCTCTCACGGTGCTTAATTTTCTTCCTTCCGTTCTCTCCTTTTTTGCAAACAAAATCTTTTCCTCAGTGCGTAACGGTAATTTTCTTTCTTCCATCCTCCATTTTCTTTTTCACAAATAAATTACAAATAAATTACATTACAAATTACATCGCAAATAAATTAAATTATGCTACCATCTCTCTCTCTCTCTCTCGTTCACAAAATCCTTAATCCTCTTGCGCAAGTATAATATGTACAAGTCGCCGAATGGACAGAGTCAGAGAATGCTATTTTTGAGAATCCATCGGTCATCTGCGTGACGTATGTACGATACTACGGGCGATAGTTTCACTTTTCAAGATTAGTCTCAATTCTTTTCCAATAGCGTTCCAATAGCGTTACCCTGAAACTTTCCTCGATCTCGAGTGACAATGTGACAGCGACGGGTCTTTAACATTCCTCAGCGTCAACGAGGAAAATCCCACGGATGAACAAAACTTACAACTCCCGCGTGACTTGCGTCCTCTTTCTAAGAAGCAAAGACAGCAAAGAGAGGCACATTTTTTTGGAGAAATGTAAAAAGGGAACGGTCAGTCGTTCAGGAAAATCAGAATCCTAAAGTCAGCGTCCAACAGAGTCTTGCAGTTAGCTCAAAAGTTAGAGAATCACTCGGAGTAGTTCATAAAAACAATCGATCCCTCAATTTGTAGTCACTAACTCCGAGTATATTATAGAATCGCTCAATCACTCAGATCGATCGCACCGTATACGCATCACACACTCGTGCAAGCACTCACACAAGCGCTGGTGGAATAAAGTTCGTTCAGCAGTCAAAATGTCCTTACATTTTTATCTGTTCCAAGCTGTACTCGGATGATGTCCTTCGAACATCGTAGACACTTGTAGATTCTTGTGCAGTTCTTGTCCGGATCAACGAGACCGGCGTTTGCACCTCTCGATTTCATTTTCACACCCCTCTGTCTCGCTTAGACAGAGAGAAAGGCGTTGTTGGAAGTCAACGAGGGACCGCGTGCACTCGTAAAATCGTCGACTTTATCGACGACGTTGTTTCCGTTTCAATGACGCGGTGCAGGGTCGTCGGTACAACGAAGAAATCCGGTTCGAGCCGTACGCAGCTCGAAGCACTCTTATCGTCTTTGCCGATACGCTCGTTCGTGCACGCGGCAAGCGAACGATAACGCGGAAGCGGCTTGCATACGTTACCGTTCGACCGTGCCGGCAGCTAACTGGCGACGCCTCGAGCCAACCCTCGGATCCGAAGTTACGATAACGCGTGAGAAACGCGTGCGACATGTTTCACCGTCCCGTTTTGTTCGCCTCCTCCGGCTCGCGGCGTCGACCGCGTGTTTTATCGTCGCCGCGTACCGCGCTGACCCCAGACGTCGCGTACACACGCTCCCGCGATCGTTAATGGACACACCGTCTCTAAATTCTGCTCGTAAATCTACGCCGATCCGCCGACGACTTGTCCCGTCGTTTTGTTTCTCTTTCTCTTTCACCCGCTAGCGAATGCGCGAATACCGAATAGCTTTCTCGCGACATTGTTCCGCGTTTCACAGCCGATTTCAGTCTATGGATTTCGACGTGTGATCGCGAGCATTGGGAAGCGTTGAAGAGTGATTTGTTTTCGAATGCGTTCTACGTGTACGTAGGTACGTGTATGAGGCTGCTGAGCGTTGATTGATGGAACGGTTGATTTTATTGTTTTTGTCGGCGAACGAGAGATAACGATAGAAGGGACTGGCAGTGCGATGAAGAGGCAGTTTCGCTTTTCCAATAATTTTACTAACCCAATAAGAAAGCAATTAAAAATCGCTGTAATCTTCGGCAAGTGATAATCCGTGGGAAAATCGTGGGCACTCGATTATTTGGAGTTACACCAACATCCTTGCTCCCTTCCAAACTCTTCAATTATCAGTAACGGATTGTTGGATCAGTTGTATTATATGATGTGATCGAATTTTTATTTAATTTTAAATATTTACAACTACAAGCGCGTTTTTATATTAGTATTTCCGAATGATTGAGATCGCGTGTTTCTAACCACTTTTTACAGGTTTTTATAACAGTCTTCGAATGTATTTTATATTACGAATTTATTCTTATATACGTATTATGATTCATTTATTTCATTCGTTCGTACGATTATTTTCATCGATACGAGAACTTGAACAACGTATTTCAAATTCATTTCCTGTTTCAATTTAAATTTAGCAGTTCGTTCGAATTATCTGAATTAAGAACTAGAGGATTGACGGCCAAGAGAAACGTTCGCCCATTATAAGAATTAAAAATGTTAAACAAAAATATTAACAGTTCAATTGAATCGCACGGCTGCGAGTACGTACCTGCGAACGACAATGAATACGTTTGTGAAATGAAAAAAGAAAAAGGTATACATTCCCTACGAAAAAAGGAAAACAACCTGTCTTTAACGTTAAAACATCCCGCGCTTCGCCGCATTTACGTTTCGTTGTAAATGTTTGCCGATCGCTTGAAATTCTCGAAAACTTGCGTCGGCAGCACACGTAGCGAAATAATAACAGATGGTTCAGTGAGCAAACGAATGATCAGTCGAGCACCATTTAGTCGACCAAATCCCCTTAAGACCTCTTTAATTTCCCATATCACAATGCTCGTTGAAAATAATGATAATTCGAAGCACAACGAATCTCCATTTGTCCATCGACGCACGGTGTAATCAGAGCGCATCGTGGTTGGTAATTATCGGTAATTAGCGGTCAAAATTATCCCTCTCTCTCTCTCTCTCTCACTCTCTCACACTTTCTCACTCTCTTCGCTGTAACAGTTTTCAGAGCCGTAATCAGACGCGAACATGATTTCACGCGGGCAAACTGACAAAAATTCATGGACCGTGTTCCCGTTTCACCGATTCCCCCCCCCCCTTTTTCCGCTTGGTTTGCCGAGTTCGCGCTTCGTGCATTTACGTTTCGTGCCGGGCCGCTGTTAGAGAAACCGCCGCCTGCCGGAAGCGACGTGTAATTTACTGGAATTACATTTAATCATTAATGCCGTTTCAAGATGTACGGAGCCGATACCGTGCCGTTGGTAATGACCGATGAATATTTTTATCACCAATTCCCTATCTACGGGTCGCGCCGTGTGAAAATGCCCACGCGCGTGCGATCTCTCGAACGTGAACCTTGCCGGCTGATTTTACATTCGAGTGTATTATTAGGCAACTCGTTACGTCGAGTGAAATGTAGAAAGAATGTCTAAGGCTGAAAGGCGATGTTTCGTTTGTTTGCTGGTTCAAGATTTGTCATAGAATGTTGGATCATTCCAAGATCGGTATAAACAGACGGTGGATCTTTATACATTTGGAAAATTTGCAGACACAAATATATAACGCGATGTCAATTTTTTTTTTTTTTTTTTTTTGGTGAACGTTGTGAACGTTGTTGAAGGTGCAATGTATACGATGCGAAAGTACATAAAATATCCAACAGATCTATTCTACGTATATAAAATATCCAATATTTCTATTCTACGTAGAAAAGACGATTTTCCATTCGAAGTTCCATTTCTTCAATTGCGTTCGTGAAAATTTAAAAATCTACAGTCCAATTACACCTTATACATTAAAAATACCCGTAGAATACGAAATTTTGCGAGAGAAACGTTTAAAATTGACCAAAGGGACGATCAAGCTACTTTCTCGCTAAAGAATTACAAGCGTTCTTCCCCCACATTGTTCGAACCATCAAACTTGTTGCATTTAACGCACACAAGTAAAAATCGCCCGAACTCCTCTGCACTTTATCGTACGTAGATTCGTTAAAATACGCCACGCGTCGCAGCTAATATTCCCCTCCATTGCCGATCGTGCAGGAACGTAGCTTATCGGTCTCAACGACGTGTTATCGCCGAACGATTCGCGAGCGCAGTGGCTCCGGGAAACCGGACCGAATCGTTTCGTTTTATCTCGACGGCGCAAATTCTTGAGAAATCGAGGGTTCAGGGAGTAACAGTAACTTTGTATGAAGAAGAAGAGAAATCTCGCAGCGAGAACGCAGCAAGATACAGACGACAGAAGGGGGGAGGATGATAGGAGAGTGAGTGAAGAACGTTTTCGTGCGCTGTATGAAAAAGAGATCGTTTAAAGAGGTATACAGCGGGACGAGGAGGACGGGGAGTCAGATCGAAAAAGGGGGATGTGCAACAATGGTGGGAAAATGTGCCGAGCATATTTCTCATATCTTATCGCAATGGCCGTTCCTACGAAGAACGGGAGAATTCTGTTCTCTCTTTCTCGAGAATGACGCGAACGCGCCGCGTTCCTTGAACTACTTGTCTGAATAGTAACTTATGCATACCACTTCTGCCGGTAGTGGAACGATAATGACACGGCGGCTACGCCGATACGGCGCCTGGGCCACGTCCCACCGCGTCGCTGAAAAACCGTTCCAACTTGCCCGAACAAATTGAATCTCGTTCCCTATTCAGCGAACAGTGAATTCGAACGACTCGCGGGGAGAATCGAGGTAGCGTTCGGCTCGCTCGGATGTTCTCGACCGACGTGAGGTGTCGCGTCGTGGGATCTGGAAAATTATTTCTATCCCTTTTGCAGTTCGTGGACATACTCTGCCAGTTTACATTAAATCGTGCCTCGAAGTTGCTTCGAAGGTACAACAAAATTAAGCGGAATGCAAAGAGTTAATTCACTCTAGTGTTAATAACTTATAACTCGTCGATAATGCTCGAGAAATCAAGATTTCCTTCGATAAAAGGAAAAAAGAGTTTGTCCTGCACAAAATCAGAGCTCGCGCAGATATTTTTAGATACTCAGCATCACGCGTTTTTCCACCGGTTCTTTTGTGTTTATTTTCACGTTTTCGCACGAAAGAGATTTGACAATTCTAACTGTTGACTATTTCGACTACCAGTTTGATTGCAGTTTTACCACGTGTGCGCTTTGTCACGTATCGAGGTAGAACGTTTGTTTGCTTTCGGAGACGGGCGTTTCGAGTAATCGAGCGTTCTGTTCAATGACATTGGAATATTGGATTTCTCCAATGCTCGATCATCCTCAAACTGTACGGGATTCGTTGCACTTAATGCCGTTGAAATTACCACCTTCTGATTCGCCGTCTGTCTGAAAGTACGTTGCAAAATTCGCCGAGAGGTTCGTTAAATGTAGTTTCTGAACAGCTCAATTATTAATTCAGCAGAGGACCCAGCAAAATTCTATTTTCCTTCCATGCTGGGAGCATCTCTTTCATGATACGCTCCTCTCGTCAGTAATTCACCTCTAAACATTCCTCGAGAGACACTCGCTTCTCTTTTGCAAATGAATTAATGCACATTATATAGTGAAAGTTTCCAAGTCACGAGTTGCAAATTACTACTATTAATAAACGAATGGATTTTCTTACGTATACAATCAATAGTTAAACATTGCTTGAAAATATTGCTTAAAATTCCAAATGATGTCCCAAATAGAAAATCTGCGTTTTTTTTCTTTCATCCTTAAACTTTATAGCAATAAGTACGAGAGTATGAAATTTTCGATACAAAATTGTCCCATTCCATAAAAGAATCCTACCGATAGAAAGATTGTAATATTATTATCATTAGATAGATAAATTATGTGGTATAAAAGGATTGTCAAACTCCTCTCTAAGCGTTCCTCATGTAAATGAATTATATAATATTATACATGATATTACATTTGAAACATTGCAAAAGTAACGAGTTACAAATTAAATAAATACGATACATGATACTATGGCAAATTCTGAGGAGAGTGAAGCAACAATAAAAATGCACAAATCCGCAACCGCCAACGCGTCAATTCCATTGTCGTCGATAAATTATTATTACCAGTACACGAGGGTCCAGCCAAATTCTATTTCAATGATTCCATTTTCCCCCGATGCTCGGGAATTTCTTGCATGATACATTCCACTCATCAGAAATTCCCCTCTAAGCGCGCCCTGCGGTGTCGTAAAGCGGCTCCGTGAAAGTTCCATAAAATCTCTGGAATATCGCAATATCGGAGTCCGGGAGCTTCTCATCGAGAAAGAGAGAGAGAGAGAGAGAGAGAAGGAGAGAGAGTGGGAAGATACTGGCAGCGAGAGTCTTAATTTTATTTAATACGGCCAGCGATCAACCCTCTTAATTCGACTGTCGTCAGCTCGTTTAACGGTATCGTTATGGCAAACTAGACGTTGCATCGCGATAAGATTGCCATGCTGCTCGCGCGAGCTCGTCCGTTGATTGGATACAGGATCTAGATACACGGGCGCAGAAGGAAGAAGATTACCGTCAAGGTGGCTACGGAGCTGTTTTCGGGGATGGATCGATATTAATTGAAGCACGGCGGATTAGGCGGATGGCAGGTTGCTTAAGCGGAACGTTTGATAGTCGCTAACGCTCTCTCCTGCAGATGAACCGTGCATCGTCACCTTCCACCCTTCTGCAGCTCGATGTTACTAATTTTCAGACCCTACATGTTGCCTACATGTATCCTGTATAAACATACAAATCGCGTACATGTATAGCGTATAAACTGTGCAAATAGGAGATGGATGGATCAATCTCAAGGGATATGATTCGAAGGAAAATGAATCTTCCATTTGCGGTACACACTAGAGGTGAGAGGTCGACGTACAGATCTCAAAGTTCTCAGACATTTCGAACCTTTAGTCTTTCTAATTCGAACCTTCACAAGTATGTTCGAACATGAACTCATAGCGTTTGTCTCGACTGTAATGAAATTTTACCTAACCTAAACCTAACATAGGTTTAGGTTACGTTAGTTTTCGTTCTTCCGTTCGTTTCTTGCTTTTGTGCAATCTTAAAATGTGCAAAATTTAACCTGACAATGAACAGCGAAAGCAATACTGGAAAACAATCGACGGTACATCTTTCAATTCAGAGAATTTCCGATTTTTAGTGTGACAGAGATTTCATCGATTTAACAAACCACGCTTTTTTTTATACGCAATTCTGCAAATATTGCATTCGCGTCGGGATACTGCTGAATGCGTGTCACGTGAATTTGTGCGTACACGCGTGAGAGCAAATCTCGCTTTAAACAATACAAGTGATGTCACTTTCGTGTCCGATCAAGAGAGTGACTCTGTGAATTTCTCGTTTCCAGGATTTCAGTACCATTTGCAAAAAGTTGCAAATTTTACAAGCATCGAACTATTCACGAGTTATGTTCTCGAAACTATATTCTATATACTCATTCCAAGTATTATATAAAATGAATATATTGGAAGTGTGCTCATCGAAGTATTTTTATCTTTAAATAATAACCTGACCTACGAAACGAAATTTAATCCTTTGCACTATGAAGGTGGCGAAACTATTTTACCCTAGAACTCTATGGAACTCTAGATATCTATATACTCATTCCAAGTATTATATAAAATGAATATATTGGAAGTGTGCTCATCGAAGTATTTTTATCTTTAAATAATAACCTAACTTAAACTCACGAAACGAAACTGAAGCTTTTGCATTCTGAAATTATTTTTGGCGTAGCAAAACCATTTTAACCTAAAACTCTAGTGTCACCTGTGCCATTTCGTATAGTTAATAAAATTAAATCAGAGTTGGTCGAGAACAGACTAGGAAAACAATCATAGTGCAAAGTATATTTAAATACTATATCGAGCTTGACTCGGATTCGTAAGTATAACGCATATTGGACTTGATCTCATTCCCAGTGAACACATGTGCGCACAGCACTCGTACAAACGCGTTCTCTGGAACCTGCTGGATCCTGCGGTCGCCGTAGGATACGCGCTGATTTGTGACCAAGAATTAATTTTATCACTGTCACTGGCACGCTACCGTAAGCGACGTCTTGAAACAGAGAAACGGCGATTGTCGTGATAACATTTCTCTAACATTTTCGGTATTTCTCGAGTACGAAGAGGTCAACGCTCGATCGTGACACTGATTCGAAGACTTTTGATTTGGAGTATATCATAATTTTCATTTATTTTAATTTGGTGTAATAACTGATAGAATATGAAGTCTAATTCGATTAGAGTAGATACTAACATTACAACAGTTTCATGTGAGTTGATTCTTGAAATTCTTGAAACTGAAAGGAATCGATTTATAGATTTGCATTGCATTGTTAGTGGACCGATGTTCTTTACGCCCTTCGATTTTATAAGTTTCACGCACAAGTTACTTGATCCATTTATTTTTAACGTTGTGCATACGTTTCAATTGCACGATCTGGTTTCTCAATTACTCGTAAATTTTTTTCAGCGATTAAATGGTTAATGCCTGTTTCTTTATACCCTGTGTCACGAGCCCTGGCGCCATCCGTGAAAAGTCAAACGATGGCTCGAGATCTTAAACCGTCCACGAGCCGTCGTTTCTCTTTTGCGAAAGAGGTAAAAAGGGCGCGAGGTAGCGGACCCTAAGGGAAGTTTGAAGTGCGCTCGCATCAAAGAGGGATAAACACGGGTGCAACGTTGAGCAAAGAAACCGTTCCTTTTTTCTTTCTTCTTTCCTCTTTTTTTTCTCTTCCTCTTTCAAAAACAACACCACAGTTCACCGCCTCGACGATCGTTCCTCCGACAGATGCCCAAACACCGGAAACACGCGAGCGAAACACACGTAGAAACTACCCAATTCTGTCCATTAACCGAAAACCATTCCGTTTCACCCCCTTTTCCATATTCGCGAACATCAAACAATGTTGCGCGCGTGTGCTACGAGCTTTGACGAGTACGAAAAATTTGAAAAAAGAAGAAGAAAAAGACAAAACAATAGAGAGAGAGAGAGAATGAGAGAGAAAAAAGAGGAGAATGAGAGAGAAAAAAGAGGAGAATGATAGTGAGGAAAAACAGTGGGAACAATACTCACTGACTGGTTTAGACCGCGCGACTGGTACCAAAGAAAGAGAAACATTACGAGACGAAGAGAAATAGAGGGGGAGGGGGGTGGGAAAGAAAAAAAAAGAAACGGGAACACGGCTTGCCGCAATGCATTTGCAGTCCAGAAGCGGCTTTTGAAATTCTGACGCTTCGTCAGTTCCCTTTGGATGCATTCGCGGAGTGGCATTATCGTCGCTGTGGTTGCGAGTGCATCGTGCGCTGGCGCGCGCCTGCGCCCGGCTCGCTTTTACCACCACCCACCACCAAACCACCCACGTTCACCCTAGTTTCCCGTGTAGTTTCGGCTTCTGACGTTTCATCCGCGGCAAGTGGCCATCGCCGCGCACCACACCAGCCTCGTGCCTCTTTTTTTGAGGACCACTCACCGCGAAAAGTCCATCGTTTCCCTTTCTCTCCGTCTCTCGCTCTCCTCCCTCCCTCCTCGCCCCTCATTTTTGCTCTCTTCTGTGCTTCTCTTTCTTCTTGGACGGCTCTTGCGAGCCTAGACAACCCTTTTTTTTTCTTCTGTGCTCTACGGCGCGACGTCCAGAGCACAGAGAACCGCCTTCGTACGCGCACACATACGCGATACTTCGTCTCTCCCTCTCTTTTTTTTCTTTCTTTCTTTCTTTCTTTCTTTCGGCAGTCGCATCGCTTTTCGCATAATACTTCACAGCACGAAAGAGCACCGATAGCTCGGCTCGGTCGCTTTTCGAACCTTGAGCGGTTGCCAGCTTTCACGGTAAACGGCGAAAGTGGCGGGCAAGCGAGGCCGGGAAACCGGGAAATAAGGAGGGAAATATGGAAAACAGAGTTTTAACCGCAGCGAAATGACTCGCCGGCGAGTTTGCTTCGAATTTCAGACTCGCAGTTAATATTTAACGGTTCAGAGGTGATCCTCCGTTGGAATTTACGATTCCTTTCGAGATTACCGCTTTTCTCTTTCTCTGTCTGGCTTTCTGCTCCAATAAAGATACGCGTAATTAATACGTTTGGAGTAAGGGTAATTGCAGTCCCTGCAAATGGACAAGGCTGTAGCTACGCTTGAAAGTAGATCAACCCGAATGTTTGACAAGTTATCCGTAAATTTTCTTGCAAATTTGTTACACGAAGCTACTTTATCTGGCGAGTTCGAGTTTACACATGGTGTAGAGACAAAATTATGAACGACTAATTTTTTTCTTGACCTTGGAGATTTTCATTTTTTCAAAATAGGAGATACGTCTTGCTGCTCATGACGTTCGTATCTTTTCTCAGTTGAGTGTGAAAATAGTCTGGAAAATATGCCTATGGATAAATAATGTCCTATATTCCTTTACTATAAAATATTAATAAAACGTCCGTTTTAAGTGCTTAAAATTTTCGATCCAATTGCTTAAAATGATCCTGTTGCTAGCTTGTCCACTGTCACTAGCAAATGTTAGTGTGTCCCATTTCTAACTTATAATTATCTACAGGACTTGTCAACTCATGTAGTGTTACTTCATGACCAAGGATAAGCGAAAAGATATTTGTAATAAATGTTTCATTACAAATGTATCACGAACGTATGTAATATATCTCTAGCAGACAAAAGAAGTAATCCCTCGAACTCGAAATCGAAAGACTAAATGTTATATTATTAATTCAATTGTAATATCCTGTACGCACATACAGGGTATTGTATGCTCCGACACTATATACACGCGTATATAAAAACACACGTTACATCACGTAGAAGCGCGAGCTGTGGAAAGCTCTTTCCCTAATCGGCGGCAGCGACGATTTAACGTGTTAAATTAGCGACACGAAATAGAAAAGAAAGAAAGAAAGAAAGAAAGAAAGAAAGAAAGAAAGAAAGAAAGAAAGAAAGAAAGAAAGGAAAGAAAGAAGAGGAAAATGGCGGCTCGTTAGACAGCGGACAGAGATTAGCTAGGGATTGAATATTTATACACGGCGTTTAAGAACGTTGACCGTGCCGGCGACCTTTCTTCCCTTCTTTTATTCATATTCTTCAACAGAGGCGGATAATAGAACGGGACACGGCAGGTGCGAGCCGATGCATTTACGTGCGGACGATGTGCGTAGAGGCGAGAAACGAGAGGTAACGCCGTGACGATCTGCTCGATCGGACGTAAATAATGTCTGATCGACACGTGGGAACGTAAGTTGCTCTCTTTCTCTCTCTCTCTCTCTCGCTCTCTTTCTCTCTTCGTATCACGTTGTCGCCTGCTCGTTGTCGTTGATCCTCTCGTTGCTAGTCGTCGGTTACCGCTCGTTCCTTTTTCTCCCTTCCGTGTAATTCGCGCGTGAAACGTGTTGCGAAGGAAACGAGGTTGATCGTTCCTCCTCTGTTCCTCCCCCATGGAAAATAAAACGATTCGTCTGCGACCGTGACGCGACATGAATTAATGCTCCTGCATTCTGTTTTGCGAGCACGTTTGAGAAATAATATTATTATTATTAAATAATATATTTATTAGGTAACTGGTAACATTAGCCACTGGTAACATTAATAGTAATAATATTATTTATGAACAGTATATTAGGTTAACTTTTGTATAATACGTTTGAGATTCAGATGAATATTCATTTGTTCATTTATTCGTTTTTCGATGCAATAGATTTAACATCTTCGTTACGATCATCGACTAAATTCGCCAACAAATGCATACATACCACGTATCATAGTTGAATCAATAATAACATAACTCTTAATTGTCTGATTAAACTTTTTTACTATGAATTAAACTATTTTTAATATATTAGAAACATACTATGTATTATTATCTACATATCCATAACACAGTGTTACACGAAAGTATCTCACGCTTCATTTGCTCTCTGCCATGAGCAGCATACTGGACAAGTTAAACATATCTGTAAGTGAAATCTGATGACATTAAGCTGCATAAGTGTAGAACGGAATTCACACTTTGAAAAGAATTGAACATCGTCAAGATTCACGTTTGTTGGTAACGGCAGAGACAGGATGAAAGAATCCTAGATTGATAGTAGTAGACACACACATATAGATCTTAGGTACGTGTAGAATTCTTTTCTGCGGAGTTCTCTCGCCAAATAGAAACGAAATTGGGTGGAATTTCAGACGATTTCGCCGCCTCTGAATCAGTCGGAATAATCAACAGGGAGAGGGAGGGGGAAGGGGGGAGGGGTTAAATCAATTTTCGAAACAGACTCGAAACGCGAAACTTTCACCGCTTTCATTACGGGAATTTCCAACTCGCCAACTATCCGAATTACAATTACTGCAATCCTGCCAACTTCCCGCACGCATTACAGCTGTCCGACTTCGAAATTCGAAATCTTCGTTCTCGACAAGTAAGCTGGGATATTCCCCTCTATTACGTTTATTAGTAACGTACGCTCCATTCTTTCGAGGCATCTAATCAACGTGAAAAATCAAAGCGATTATTCGTGAACATTGCTATCACGAAAGTATCAGCTGAAAGTTTCAGTACACGTTGCGTGCGTGAGATATACAGATCTTTCGATTCGTCAGTACACGTTTCTTTTAATATCAATTCTTTGTTTAGATTATTTAGATTTCGTTCAGAGTATTTTGTACAGAGTACACGATATGTAGCAAATGAATATGCAAATAACATGCAGAAACTAACGCACAGCGAAGTATTATCGTCGGGTATTATCGACTCATATTAGATTACTAAAAATTTAGAATGCTTGGTCATATTTTGTATCTTTGTACGAAGAGCATAAAGTCTTGTTACTAAGTAGGAATTAACAGTAAGATTAGTAACAAAATTATATGCAGGTCGGCAATAACGTTAACAACAAGTAAAATCAATATACGAAGATTTAAAAATTTTAACTTTATTGAATTTTATTTGCCCTCTCTGTTCTATATTTTGCCACTAATCTCTGCTTAATAAGTAACGAGATACGAGTACAATTAAAATGTTCAAATTAATAATAAACTTCATAGATCGGCAATGAATCCGAGTGAAATTGAAACGGAATTATTTATTAACCCTCTCTGCTCTGTATTTTATTACTAATCTCCACTTCGTAATAGGATCAAGTTGAAAATAAAAATGTTCGGATTAATAGATCGGCAACGAGCCCGAGTAAAAATTAAAAGTTTCGCAACTCAATCACAAATTGTTATCTCACCTCTCGCAAATCATAATCGCCAATTCCATGCTCCAACGATCGCCACTCGAGGCTCAAGTCACAATTATAAAATACAAATGCGCTGACAATAAAGAGCCAGAACAATCCAAATTTCTCTCCTCTTCGCCTTACTTTCAGCTAGTTCACCTATCCGAAATTGTCCTTCGTTTCTCTACGTGTGCATTTCCATCGTGCCAGTTCGACCTTTTCACGAACGCGACACAGCACGAGCAAGCAAACAAACAAGCAAGCAAGCAAGCAAACAAGCAAGCACGATACGAGCAGGCCATCGATACGAAAAGTTATGGGAAAACGGGAAACGGAGTTTCGCGATAATCGTCGCCAGTGGGCCAACCATGTATCCATGTATGCGATCCCCGTAGCCTTGTACTCTCGATGCGACGCGGGTCGCGCTCGTAACGCGATTCATCACTGGCTACGATAATTAGTTGCCAGGTATCTCATAATGCGTTTAGTCGTATTTATACCGTTTACGAGGAAACCGCAGGAAAGCGAAACGCGCGGCTCTATTAATTCCATATCTCGGCACGAGCGAGGAGCGCAGCTGCGGTTTCGATAGTCCATAACGCCATTCATTCTGCGGCCTGCGAAGCTGAAATGTTTACGTACGATCGAACTACCATTTGTTACGCGATAAAGTATCGGGGGCGGTGCGCGTCGAATCGCGAGGAAACTTCGCGCAGACCGTCGCTCTTCAATTGGTATCTCTCTCTCTCGGTTCGCGTCTCTCTCAGCGAGTTTCTCTGTGTATTTTCGTTGTTCGATCGCTGTTCCATTCCGTTCTGTCGAGAGGGCCAGGAACTAACTTTCTCCGCGATTAGTTTATGGATGAAACGGTCATGGTTTTGATTTTTTAGTCAGCTTTTGATAAAATATACAATATCCCCAAATATATATATATATATATATATATATATATATATATATATATACTGCTCAATTACTCGTTGCGTATGGCAATTCTACAGTCTTTGTCACTCAGTACGTAGTACTACGAATAAGTTAAGATTCACGTACAGTAAATACAAAAATTATTCATACGTCAAGTGTGTGACACTTTGACAATTAATAATACGTACCATTCCAAATTTCGCACATTAAAGTTTCCTATAAATGCAGAGGAATCCGGAACGACATCGAAATATCCGAAACCTAGAACATCTTTCATCAAACGAAACTCTGTATAATATTAAAAATACAAATTATTGCTGACTAAAAAAAAATTGAAAAGTGTACGCCTCGAGAAGATGATTCGAAGGAAAAAAAAAGTCTCGACGCGACCGCGAATTAGCTGATTCGCTGAGGCGCGATAATCGCTTGGAATTCAACGCCAGGTTAGCATCGTTGGAAAACTCGAACGTTAACGATGTTCGCCACTTTTTTTTTTATGACGCAATATTAGAGCGTTTCGGACGATTAGCGCTTATCACGGAAGCACCGAGCGCGCGCACCGAGAGATATAAATTTCGCGGCGAGCTGCGAAACGAACGTTCTCTACCTTCGCGGCTACCGGCTGGATGACAAATTCCAACGTTAGAGAACTTATAATTAATTTCCCCCTTTGTTAGGAGAATGAGGGAAACTTCGAGTTTGAAAATATATTCCCTCGGAACTTTAACGATATTTCCACTTCTTTTTTTTTGTCTCTCTCTCTCTCTCCTGCGTTTTAATGAAGGAGAAAGTTGGAAGAGTTACGACGTATACTTGAAAGTATATCGCCAGTTTTAGTAGAACGTTTCGAGGAGGAGAAGTATTACAAAATTTCGGATTCGATACTCTCGCACGAATGTCTTGAATCCTACGTTCTTAATTGAACGATTGAAAAATTTTCGATGAAAGTCTTTATGGCACCTTAATTAATGAAAATACCGTCGAATATTGAAAAATCAATATCACAAATATATTAGAAACACTTCGATGCACTTCGTACGATTTATATTTCGTCCTACGGACTCTCGTTTCAGAAAAAAACGCGAACAATCAAAGAACTTGCACAACTGAACTATTGTTACATTTTTTTTAATTAACAATGTAGTCTAGTAGTTAAAATCAGGATTTATTACGCGAGGGAAACAGTATTATTAAAAAATGGCCTGTATCTTGATTTATCGTCAAATAAAGATTAAATTCTGCAAATTATGTTTTTCAAATACGTAATTGTGTGATACGATGAATTTGCGTTCACCCTCCATGACAAGAATTTCGTTTGCTTACAGAGAAAAATTCTTAGCTACAATTTAACCCTTTATTACTGAGCAGGATCTCAGAGATTCTTTTTAAACGTAAGGTTACTATTTTCATCAATGCAACAACCTGCTTTCTATTCTGTCATGTCTGTTAGAAAGATAAAAGTAAACCAGAAGAAAGAATCGTTAAGAATGTTCTTTATACACGAACTGAAAGTTCAGAAATCACACAGATTCTACCTTACGGTCTTTACGTTTCACATACGGGACTGAAATCAGACAACTAACAATTGTTACAAACAAGTCATCTGATACAAATTAATAGCAATGAGAAATGTTCAAAACGGACATATTGAGTTACATACACGAGATGTTACAGAGAGTTAGGAAAAGATCGCAGCACATCAAACAGAAATTAGAGACGTCAGACTCTATTTCCTCACCTTCTCGGGAAAAGACGAACAACGACAAGAATGGCTCTCATTGGCGTAAAACGAGAAAGAAATGAAAGAGAGAGAGAGAGAGAGAGAACGCCTTTTAGAGTGACTTTAAATCAACCCTCGTAAAGCTATCAGAGAAACCACGAGGAGAAGTCGTGCAGAAACGAGGCGTCAGGTTCGTCCGGAGCGATTAGAAGCATTCAACTGGGGATTAGGGTGTTCGGGGGTTAGCGGACGGGCCTTTTTCCGGTGGCCCACTTTTTACGGCAATACAAACACACAAGCGGCGGCAGTTCGTGGGGATCGCAGGATCAAAGGGTCCTTCAGCACCCTCGTTCCCCTATAACCACCAGCCTAGGAGGTTAACTCGAAAAGGCAGGGGTGGCAGTGGTCTGCCGCTGCCGACGTTGCCGTAACCACCGCCATCGTGCCACCAGTAAATTATGTAGCATAATGGCGAGAGAGAGAGAGAGAGAGAGAGCTTCGAACGAAAGCTATCCTAGCTTCGAACGAAAGAACGAGCAAGAAAGAAATAGATAGATGATGGGAAGAGAGACAGAGAAAGGGAGAAACATAAAATAGGAATGGGGAGAGACGTACTGGCTCGGAACGCGAAAAGGGGGTAAGGGATACGTTTCTCTGCTTCATTCGTCAATGTCACGACCTATCTGGCCCCGTCCTTTCGCGAGCCAGCGCCTTGGTAGTTTAATCGAGCTCACTAATTTGCCTCTATTTATTTTTTCCCCTCCGACTTTTGTTTCTGCAAATGTACCGTGAATTAAAATGTAGCGACAGGACGCCGGTGATTCGTTGTCGCGTCGCGATAGCGACCGAAATAGAACCCGTGAGACGTACGTTTATCAAGTAATAAATAGGCATCTCGCTCGCGAGCGCCGGGCAATGAAAATTCTTTCGAAGAATTACAAAAAAAACGAAGATGTTTTGACGGTTTAATTCGAGAGTCGAATTCGAGGAATTTTTTAATTTCTGTTGTGTTGCAGATGTGTTTCAAGGATTAATCGCAATTAATTTAATTAATTAACTGGTCTTTTATAATATTTTAAACATACATACAGCAGTAATTGTTATTATATTTATTTATATAAATTGATATGACCATTTCAAGCAACTACTAAGAAATTTTAAAATACACAACTAATGAAATATTAACCTACTAGTTACTCAGATTTTAAATTGCAATAAACAGCTACAGTTATCATATTTATATTTTGTAAAATAAAGATTATAAAATTATTTCAATTCATTCGATTAATCAAACAATGTGCTCAAAGATTGCCAGTGACAACGAAAGAAAAGGTTACGAAATGATGCTAACCCTTTCGCATCTAACATATATCGCGACGCAATATTGTTTATGTAATGCACTATGCTTTGAATTATTTTATATACGAAAACAAATAAAGCCACGTGCTTGTAAAAACGACACATTCTCTTCATATACAACACCGTCGATTCACACATTCACAAATATGATTTGTGAATATTATTAGTAGTAGACTTTCATCCCTTTCGTTGGACGAGTTCCAATTTTTTTTTTAAAGAAAAAGCATGCGGGATATCTTCTCTGAAAGTCTATTACGAAGAACATCGTTTCGCGCGTTGAGATAAATACGAAAGTATTAAAGGAATGAAATTACAGATGGTTGAAAGAAACGATATATCGGGGAACAACACTTTACAAACCCTAACCCGACTGCTGTCAAATTCCAACGCTCCACATTGAACCGACCGTTTTCGATATTTCAGTTCTTCGTGAGTTAATTAACCCCCGTACCGCGTTACCCCATCGGTGCACGAGTGGATTGATTTATGGTCCCGGTCCGCGATTTCTCCGGGGTTGCACATCCGTGCGCGACATATAAATCGAGCGCGATGATAGGGCCGCGAAAAATACGGCCTCCTTTCGAGCGTGAAAGTCAATAAATATTAGCCGAGGGCCACCGTCGCCATCGGGCTGTAGTTAATTCCGCGGTGGATAGAAAATGCAACGGGCCTGGCGTCGCGCGAAGAAAGCGGAGAGAAGCTACAAAAGGGCGACAGGGATACCACCCTTTTCCTGCTTCATTCGTCAACGTCAAGCCCGCTGCCAAGCTCGAAAGAGCTTCTGCTTTCGTCGTACGTCGTACGAGAGCCGCTAATACGAACCTGTTTACTTTTATCCAACCGCGTTTTTCCGCTCGGCTTTCTATTCCACGACACGCACCCCCGCCCATCTATTAATTCCACGCTCCTTTTCTCGAAGGGTGGCGCGGTATCGATTGCTCCGTTTCGTTTCACCCCGAGTTTCGTCCCCGCAAACACCCTGTCTGTTATTTTTCTCGTGACCTTCTCCCCCCCCCCCCCCGATGATTTATGCCGTCCGGTTACAGTTTGACGAGGCAACGCACGAACAGGTACGACCTTGCTTCGTCGCTTCATCCGCGATAGAAACGAGCTTTTTCGCCCGTGACTTTTCAGTCGGTGATTCCCGGAATTCGATGGATACCGAATGGTACGGTTTTCCTGGTTTTCTTTTGAGGAAAAATCGGGTGAAAGTCGGATTTGACTGGATTATTTTCGAAAGTCACAGAGAAATTGGAAAGTTTTGCCTACAAGCATTTTCATAATCACCGAAGATCACTACAATAATGTTACAGTAGTTGCTTTCTAATCAGATTTCCTTCTCTTTCTCCAGACTTTTCATTAATGTAAATCACACGATAACGTGAATTGTTATATATAATATTAAGGGATTGGATTACTTTGAGTGTGAAAAATTAATAATAACAATCTTTTGCATTTTTTTTTTTCACTAAAAGAAAGCAAATTTGGAATGATGTTTTTATCGCTACTCTCGAGAAAAATTTGTCTTCTTTTCTTTTCTTTTTTTTTCTTACAAAATGTCTAAGCTGGAATTGTCTTAATGCAATTGTTGTAATATCAATAAAATTGTCTCTCCCCAATTAAATATGAAAAATTTTAATTAACTTCTTATCTTGAAGTGAACATTCTTTGCTGATTATTAACGCCTAAAAATTATATGACGGTACGTCAATAATGTCACAAGTCGTTATATTGTTAATAAGCCGATCAATGGTGTGAGGTTATTGGAAAAATGTAGCTTGTAAAGAGGGCGTACAATATAGCAATAACGTAGCTCGAAGATAAGGAAATCGGTGATACTGACTGTTTAATGGACAAAATTGCGAGTTTATTAGGGAAATGCAAGTTTGATATATAAAACAGACGTACGATCTAGCAGCGAGATGTACGCTTTTACGAGATGCACATTTCTGCTTTTACGACAGCTGTTTCAACTTGTAAATTTAATATCCGGACTTTAGATTTTCCATTTAAAAAAGAAGAATATCGTTCGAATGAAAGTCTGTAGAACGATTTAAAATTATTTTCATTATATTAGTATATCTAGGATGTGTAGGAAATTATTGTTGCCTTGTGAATAAGTAATTTCGGACTTCTGGTTTCAAAATAGAGGAACATTATGAAATTGTGTACAACAAAATTCAAAAATCGTTCTAACCTTGTGTGAACGTTAGACTTTCAATTTAAAATGGAAGAATATCAGTCGAACGAAATTGTGTCGTATATATTACCTGTATTTATATATTAATGTATCTAGGGTATATGTTATACCGTACCGTTCGGGGGATCAATATTATCAAATCTCAATACACGATCCTTGAGAGGCTGACGCTGTCTCGCAGACTTTAGATTTTTGAATTTAAAATCGAGAAGTATCGTTTCAAACGAAGCTTACGTAAGACGATTCGATATTACTCTTATTATTCTATTATGTGTACCGTGTATTGCACGCCACTTGACGGAGACCCCGATACACGGGCTATTCCGAGATGCTGGTGTTGTTTTTATAATTCACGCCTCGCCGGCACATATGGAAATATCGTTCTCCAAGTTCGTCGGGGCACTCGCGCGGAATTGCGGGACAAAGTCGATGGTCTCGAGAGCCACGAGGAACGTCTCGAGGAATAAAACGCCTCGGCTGCCTCGGCACAGAGAAACAGAGAAAGTTTCTCGCGGCGGGTGGATGAATTTCACGTGGAATATCGTTCGACCTTTCACGCACAGTAGCCGACCGTGCATCGTCGAGAATACAATACATCCTCCTTGAATATTTCAAGTGCTTCTCCTTCATCTCGGAAGATCAACATGCAATAAAGACGTTAAACATTTATGCACGATGGACCTACTTGTCACTCGTCCACCTACCCACCCACTCGCCTACGTGGACCTACTTGTGAACGTCAAACGTGTTACAAACTATAGCAATGGTTTTTTCAAAGTGTACTCTTGAGATCATTCTTGACGTTTGTGGACCTACTTGTGAACGTCAAACGTGTTACGAACGATAGCAAGAGTTTTTTCAAAGTGTACTCTTGAGATCATCCTTGACGTTTGTGGACCTACTTGTGAACGTCAAACGTGTTACAAACGATAGCAATGGTTTTTTCAAAGTGTACTCTTAAGATCACTCTTTGTTAAGTGATTTTCTTCCAAGATTATTATATTTTCATCTTTTGCAATATCACAAAATATAACCATACGCCTGTAAGTACGCGTATGGTCTTTCATTCAGTTTAAAATTAGTTTTTACATCAGTTCATCCCACGTGCATAAGTATATACATGTCGAATATTCCAAGTAGAAAAAGAAGGATTTTAAACATTTTATGGATCCTAATTAATTCGTCGATTAAAATTATAACAGTTTTGAAATATTAATAGTGTTTAAAAGAATACACATATAAATGTACTAGAGATTTACATACTAACGATCATAAGAATACATTTTTCACATTTTAATATATAATCTGTGACAATGCTAGGTTTTCTCGTTAGAATCTTTTAATATAGTCTGTGATCTTGCATTTTCATTACACAGTTACAAGAAACGTCGTCATTTCCTCAGACTGTACGTGTATAATTGCTTGAAATCCTTGCTTTCCTTCAAACATTTGAAATTTGATAGATGCACGTAGACGATATAATATAATATTGTAATAACTACAATATAATCTGTGAATTTGTGAAATGTCCAAAATAACACACCTATTGGAATACATGTGTAGTATCGAAATTATCGTGTATAGTTATATATTTAGTTATTTTTACTTTTAATAGATGGCCTGTTTGCTGAAGATGCGTGAATGGAAAGTATGAATGTGATGTGAGAGGCACTGAGCGCTTTTCTTTTAAAAAAGAAGAAAGTCGTGCGAGTGAGGAGTGGGAGTCAGCAGAGAGTCGAAAAAGAGTGTTGAATGAATGTGGTCAAAAGAGTAATTTGTGTTGTATATTAATTGTGTCGTTTAAGTTTATTCGAATTATTGTTGTTTGAGTTGTCTATCTTGTATTTATCATTTGTTGTTTTGTTTCCGTTTTTCTTTATTATTTAATATAATAAATCATCTATATTATATCCCTGCATATGTATCAAATGGAATCCTAAGCTCAGTTTCTTTAAGTAAACAAAAAAAGAAAAAAAAAATACAAAGCCGTGTGCAAATAACAGCGTCGCAATCACAAAATTATAATAAAAATATCCCTGTTTCTCTTTCTGTTAGCAGATGATTATCGTCGATCGTTTGCTGTAAACCAGATCTGTTTTGAATTTCTACGCTTTCTGTTTCGCGCGCGTTGCGAAACCGAGAGACCGTTTTTCTTCAGCCGGAAGGCGAAGTGTGCTCGAAATGGAATCGCGTGCGTAAACGCGCGCGATCGCTATCTGGTCGAAAATTCGTGCTCGAGCGCGGGAATTCGCGTTACCCGTTCCCGCAATTTGATCGGCACGAGGAGATAAAACCGGCTGGGACACCGCGGATCCTGGGAACAACGCGACTCCACGCCTGGAAATATTCGGCGTTGGCGTGAATATAAAGTGTCAAGGGGGACGTTCGCAATTCGTAGTCGGCCGCTAATAACGTGTTCTCCCCCCCTCTCCCCCCGAACAATTGTTCCCGCACCACCTCAAAAATCCGCCCTTTGATTTCGCTTTGAACAAATGGGAAACAAAGGGGAATGGAATCGTCGTTTGACGTTTCGGTCGAAAAACAATTCGCGGTACGCGCCTCGGTGAACCATCGCACTTCTGTGAAAAACAGCTGTTCGCAAGAATACGAAGTGTCGTTTCAATTAATGTTACTGAACAATTTAGCTCTGTGCTGAAAATAGAAATTATTCTGGATAATTTATCTCCGGGCTTTAGCCTTAGATTTTACAATTCAGTACCGATTTCGCACCCCAGAAATTTTGTGCAGTTTGCGTGTAATTTCAATTTCCCTGTGATAAGACTAAAAATCTTTTTTTCTTTTTTATTATAGTTTCTTTTTACTTCAGAGCTGTTAGAGATCTCAGAATTCTAACGAAGAATCATGAATTTGCTAAAAGATCGTCGCTTTTGAGATATTCAAGAAGCGAATAGGCATTTAACAAAGGTGTAAAACATTTCGTTTTAGGGTCGTTGTGATTTAACAAAACTATATTTCACATTATACGTTCAATGCAATAATTTGAAAAGAAATTTTTACGACTGAATAAAGTTTTAAATTTTCATTTCAAACCTCGATCGTTCGATTGAAGTTCATTAAATAACGCTATCGCGATTCAACTTTTTCCGCTCTAACAGCAAGAAATACGGATAAGCAATATTTTATTAGGAACTTAAAAAAAAAAATTTAACATTCATTGCTAAAGTAACCGGTGATTGCTGTGTTTTGGTTATGTAAATCTTCCAGTTAGTCGACGACGCTTCCGTTTCACTATACCAGTTAAGAACAAGACAGGGAGCTAACGTAAATTCAATACACTTTCACAGACTCCACAGAACAATCCGTTAGACGACTTGATACGAATGCTATAAAGTTAATATCAGCAATTGAGCGTGGCGTGAATAGGACGAACGAACTTGAGTCGCTAATGGAACGTAACTGAAGACCATAATGAACGCAAATGGAACGTTCACCCGTCTCCTCTGTCCTCTTTATATCACAGAATTGACCTCTGAAGATGATTAAATGACGGTGGAAACCATTCAGCCTCCTCTCGCGTCTTTTTTTTTTCAACCGCGCAAAGGGTTCTGAAACATCTGCCAGGCGATTTGCATTTACGAGCGAGCGCAACAGTACTCTCGATCGCTCCATTCTATCGTTGCATCTTCGATTTGTATATAGAAATAAGTATTTGTCTTGAAAAAAAATAATAAATTATGTGTTAAATTAATATTGAACAGGTAGTAAATAGTAGTAAATATTTCTTTCGTTTCAACCTCGATTTTGTCTCAGCCGAGGAAAAAGACACATTAGTCTCTTAGAGAAAACTTTTATAGTATAGAATTGAAATAAGAGATTATTCTCCTTTTCGTGTATTATCCACTTTACTGATAGGAGTATTGTTACGATCTTCGAATTCATTTTATTTCAAACTCGCCTTTCGTTTCAACCGCGAAGATTACGTTTAACACTTTTAAAGAAAATCTTTCGAACGAGAAATCACTGGCATTTCTGTCGAAGCTAAGAAATCGCTCGACGATTCGAATGAAATCGAAAATTCAAGAAACACCCGCAGAGAAAGCTTGTTCGAACGTTAGTTCTCGACGAAATATTCGATACGTACTTTTTTTTTTTCTTATCGATCATCCTCCAGTCCTGAAAATATCGAAAGCTAAAACTATATTTCTAATGAAGTATTGAAAATTGAAATTTCTCTACGAAATATCGATTTACCTACATCTGAATGTACACACAGTGGGAAAACTGTGGATATTGAAGATAACGAGAGCGATGAAAAGAGCAGACGCCAAATTGAAAGCCATCGGCTATAAATCAAGTTTCATCAAAACCCAGGCGTACAAACTCCCTCGCCGACCATTTAACCGTGAATATTTAAAGCAATAATATAATATTCAACCCTGGAGAGTACGAGATACAAAACATTCTACAGTACCAACACCATCGTAGAACGAAACTCATCGATCCAATCGTCTTGCGTTCTCTCCGTTTCGCCGTAGGATATTTTTTTTCCCCAGATACCGGCAGATACGCCCGTGTGTCTTTCGTCCGGCAGATTTATCGCGAACACGTGTGTGTGTGTGTGCGTGCGTGCGCGGTTTAATCATTGATCAATTAAAATTTCTCATAAAGCATCGCTCGGCGATAAAGCTCTAATTAATAATTCGCCCGGGTTCCAAATGGGTTCATTTAGTTTAAAATCACCGCGGCGATCTCTCGAAATGCTTTTTCTCCACGCGATCCATTAATTATGCCTGTACACAGTCGTGGATACTCGCTCGCGGCCCGTCGTTCATCCCTGTTGCCGTTTTTAATTACACGCGCAAAATTTCGGTGGTGGGCATCGCGCGGCCGCGCGGACGCTTCGCCGCGAATGACGTGATTAATTCCCGCGAATGAAATTTTCACACGCCGCGAGATACCAGGCGTGCTCGTACCGTAGTTCACGCTCGCTATAGCAACGCCTATAGCGAGTGACAGTACTAACTGAGACGAACAAAACCGACGAAAAATTATCGACGTTTCAGACTGTTACGAAGCAAATGCAAAATCGGTACGACAATCTAAGCAGATGGGTCTGGCATTAACACTGGAACTGCCAAACTGGTAAAAATTTATAATCTTCGTATGGAAATTTTATACATTTATAACGGTGGGTATTATTGGATACTCGAGTGATTTTTAATAGAGTATATTGATAGAAGCTTGTGTTTCTTTTTTATTATGTTATTAACTTTTTCTTGTACACTTTAATTTCTTTCCTACAAATATATATTGTACTTTAGCTGTCGATAGTTCTAAGGTAAATCATCTACTCTTACAGTTGAGTAACATACATATAGATTATTTTTCGGAACAATATGTAGTCTACGTTCTATCTCTCCTTACTCATCCACGGAAAAACAATCATTTCTTCCTTGAACCTAATAAATTGCAATCTGAGGAGCGTAACTTATTATTGACAGAAATTCGACGTCCGTAATGTACTCTCGAAATTTATCGATATTACCCTCACCGATTACGCCTTCACGAGGATCGTTCGTTGTTCCGCTCACGTTCACTTTTTTCACTTTCGACCGTCCTGCCTATCCTCCCTCATTTTTTTCGGCCTTTCCCCCCCGCGTAATTAATTAAGAGAGTAATATCAGTAAGTAAGAGGGAGCCACGCGGTTTATTCCGTGCGTTCACACGAACGTAATCAGCGAAAAATCGAGCTAAACGACGAATTTCTTCTACACTGCGTGCAACACGGTCGTATACAGAGAGGCCGGGTTATAACTCATGGTACGTTGTGGGGTGTGTGGAAAATTTTATGGCTCAAAATAAATCCAAATGATGTAACAGCTCTTTATTACATAAAGATTTGTCTTCCGGGAAAAAGATACAAGGGGGGGGGAGGGAAAAATTATTACGTTACGTAACGTAACGTACGTAACTTCAGTTACGAATTTTTGTTACAACTAATAACTATTGTATGTAATTTATTCTCTGTGACTGTAATTACAATTATCGTTACATTATTGCACAATAACGATCACTTTAAATAATAAAGTACTTCTATATGTGCGCAAGAATTTGATGCTGAAACAGAAAACTTGGAAATGATTATTTGTCAATATACACAATGTTCAAAATGTATAAGTATTGTAGATCGACAATTTTCGTTCACTTCTATTACCCTTCTTGCATTATTTTACGTTTTTGATTATTTTTCAATCGTTTCGTCGCGCTTCAAATGTTTTATCCTTTGAATAATTTGCACGTACGTGGTAACTAAACTGTGAACTTTTACACAAATTCATATTTTTGGACACGCAATTTAAAAAAATTCAAAAAAATAACCGATGAAACATTGTTTCATTGTGATTAATATTATAGAAAGCACCTTGATTTATATTCCATATAAAATTTCACATTCGTGTTGTGAAATTTCACATTTTCAGAATTTCCAATGGAAATCTAATCTGATAAGAATCTTTAATTCTAATTCCATCTCTAGTCCAGTCGACATAGAAATTTTCTGCGTTGGTCGTGCAATTTCCAACGTCTACAGTACTTATTAGAACTGTTGAGGATCAAATCAATCTTTCTTCATCAAATAACAATGTCATCGATTCTGACAGATCCTTACAGCGTATCAAACACAAGTCACAGCCACAGCCACAGTCTTTGGTAAAGCTCTGTTCACAATCGAATAACGTCCAAAGCTATTCCTCTAGAAAGCCAGACAAAAACTTATTCACCTTATTTCGAGCTATGAGATCTCGCGCGTCACGAATTACGGCCCACAACGTGTACGTAGTGTCTATGTAGTATGTACATACGTGGTTACGTGCAGAACGAGAGATAAACAAACAGCGAAGGTCAGCTGCGAGAGCGGAAAATAAATTTTCCAATATTATTTTTGCGTTCGTTCGCGTTTTTTTCGGAATTATTGCATCCCCCATATCCCAACTATTCCCCTCTCTTCCCTCTTCCCCCCAGTTTTGTTTCCATTTTCCTTTCAAAGTTGCATTTCCCAGAGAATCGCGCTCACCATTAAAAAGCTCGGTTAGCAACATGTGTACCTTCGGACTTTCAACTGATCGTTCGCTAATGATGCAAAGGAGATTTTTATTTCCATTTACCATTATGGTAGAAATTAAACATAAATTAAAGTTAAAGTCCATTCAAGGACTATAAAGTAGAAGAAGTAACGCAAGTGGGATTCCGAAATGCTCGAAAAGTAAAAAAAGAAATACAAGTACAAGTTGGTTCTGAAACGTGCTTTGGATTTCTTAGAAATTCTTAGAAATTCTGATGTTTTTCGTGTCTTGAAATATTCTCGAGATCTAATATAGCCAGTAAATATAGCCAGTGCACCTTTAAAATAGATAAACTGAAAATGTTCGTTCTGAATGTATATGTAGTAGTAATTACAGTTAAATTCTATTTCTTCATCTGTGTTAAGATTTTCATAAAAATATGAAATTGCCTCGAATATAAATATCCTTGATCCAATAATGAACGAGAAATTAAATATCTGAATGTATCACGGAAATGCCTGTGTGTGTGATTTGTTTGAAGTGAATCAAAGAGATTGTATGAACAGAACGTATATAGAAGATGTACGAGTGTAATTGATCGAAACAGAAACTCAGAGTCCTTTTGCATTGTAAAATCCCTTTGGCTCATCAACTGCTATAATTACACATAGAATTAGAATACGATTACAATAAAATTACACGTATACTGAAGAATGATTTTGATTCTCATTTTTCTAACTGAATTTATCGAATCCCTCGATATTAAGTGACATTTATAAAGTAATTAATAGTTGGAACTTGGAAATTTTTTGATTAATACAATACACCATGTTTCTATTCAATTGCAAGTGAGATTCACACACTGTACTTCTGTAGTATCGTCTAACGTTATAATCACTTGTCATGACATTTCCACTTGTTAGAATTATATTCCAAAATCATAAATCCCTGTATGCTTCTTTGAATACATAATTGTTATACAATAATTAGAAATCAATATACTATACCATTCAACAGCCTATGCTGCTGCATGTTAGAAAAATAGATATTACTGATGCTCATTTCTATAACTGTACTTACGTGTTGCAAAATAATATAACGTTTCATTTAAAAAGAAAAAAAAAACATATGAAATTGACACGAGGGTAAGACGAGGATTGATATGTTAATTTACGTTAAGTTCTATCATGGTAAAAAAGAGAAAAAAAATCAGTAGCACAATAAAGCTGCAAATGAAAATGACGGACTATTAATTATGATGCAAGACAGAAGAGCTGATACGCTGATAAAAAAAAAAAGAAAGAAAAAAAAAACTAGGTCAGTTCCGCCAGGTTTCAGAATTTTTGTTCATAGAAAAGTTGCTCGTCCAACTTGTTGGCTTTTTTCTTCCACGAGAGTGATTGCTATTGAGCTTCTTACCGGAAAATATTCCGCCACTCTGCTGCTTGTGACGGATGGAAATTGAGGTTTCACGTTCGACGAATTCATGAAAAATATTAATCGTTCTTTCACGAGTAACGTGCACGCATGCGTAAAGGGAAAAAGTAAATAGTCATAACCAGACATTTGGCGCAGTTTTTCGACGTAGACTAATGGTTCTAGCGATCGAATTGAACTGCGAAGCGAATATCATCTCTGTATTTCACCCCTTATAACGGGTATTGTTCGAAGAACATTTTCTGTTGATTATTATTATGTGCTGCCTCGAATAGAATACAGCTCTGGTTCTAACAATTTATACGAACAAATGAGTGTGAGAATATTTTTTAATAAATAAATCCAACTAAATCCAGAAACCGACTATTGATAATCGAAACGAGAGGTTCGAGTTATTATTACCAGACCGTGAAATTTTATCAGTTAATGAGAGATTTTAAAATGCTAAAATTCGTGAAAATCTACGTATTTGTTTTATATAAGAAACATTCAAAGAAGGGTATTCGTTATAATTTTTAGTAAATGAAACGATATATCTAACGTAGATTCTATTATTTTGGGGGGATCTGTTTACAAAAATATGAAACTGTATGAAAATTCGTAGTTTCAACGTAGAAAGATTAGCAGAAATTAACTCAGAATACAAAAATGAATATATTTGAAATCGTCTTGCCTTCGAGTTATAACTTGTTCAAGGATGCAGTAAATTACTAATCTTTAGAAAAATTGTTCGAAATGAACGTAGTTCAAATCAACTACTGTACGAAAGCAATTCAAAAACAACTGCCATGGGAATTTCTGACGCGTTAAAATTTTTTCAGGAGAACGATCCTGAGCATGAGTCGCCTACAATGCAAGAATTTACTTTATATTTATTTTATAACTGGGATATTCCATCCTCTGGTCACAGTCACCGGACTCGAATCCCATCGAGAATAAAACTGGGACAAAGCACAATTCTAAGAACGACATCGATTTCCAAGAGAGAAAGAAATAAACGAGAGGAAACCACTGTGTCAAATGTAACAATAATATGTAATAATTTGTAATATGTAATAATTTTAATAATATATTAGATTTCGGTAAATGTACGTGAACATTAAAGTAAAATTAGACTTCAACATCCTTGTACTTGGTAAATAAAATTTAAAATGACATAAAGATATAATTATTTATCGTGATGTCTGAATATTGTATAATATTGTACATTATATATTATAATTTTATACGTATATTACGTAATATATTATATTATATATAATGAGTATAATATTATATTTTAACTGTACTTTGCTGTTTCTCTATCTACGTATTTGCTTACGTACTTTGCTTCAACAATGAATTTAAATATAACGATACGTCAGGAAACAATCGATCGCACAACGAACGCAAGATTTTCGGATCTTAATTCTGGAAGGACAGAAAGCGGAAGACAAATTCCATTGGAAGCGGAATGGCAAGAGAAGGAAAGGGAAGAAACCAGGCGCGGTAACGAATTCCGCGACGAATGACTAGGCGACCGAATCGAGTTTAAAGTTTCGACGAGTCCTCCCCCACGAATGTTAAGTGCGTCTAACTAGCGTTTAACTCCCGGAAGGCGCGATGGCTCTTCCTTCCGCCAGATTAGAGCTGTCACGAAGCATTGAATTAGCGCTCCGTCAGTTTCCGCGTTACATGTTTCGCGACTGGTAAATACCACGGTTAACGTCCCGTTGTCGCGAGTTAACGCCTTCACCACCATCACCACCACTACCACCCCCTCGCCCCCTCCGTTATTTAACGGGCCTCGCGAAATTTCTGCACGTCTGCCGCAGTCAACTACCTTTTAATTGAGACGCACCTGCGCGAAACTTCTGATTAACAGCTGATGTAAACTCGTCGCCGACTCCTTACTTGTTACGCGCGTCGACTGGCCCCTCGCGTATTCAATTACGCCAGCCGCCGTTTCACTTGTTCAAATGTTCACGTTCGAAATCAAAAGGTCCAAAGACCCGTCTAATTAGAGGTACCTGACACCGAACCGTTGAATTACGAATGTACCTAGCTAATCTTGGAGATAGCCAGCCTCGGATGAACCGAAGTTATTTGATAACTTTATTTACTTCTCGTTCCGAAGAAGTAAATTTTTTTTCTTTTCTTTCTTTTTCTTTTTTCTTTCTTAATTCATTTCACATCCATTTCATTCCGTACTCATTCATACACGTGTATCCATTCGTGTACTCTTGCTTACATATATCTATTAATTATATTCACGTATTTATTTATGTACTAATTGATAAATATCGATTTGTGTGTAGATATCCATCCGCGAGTATTCATTTATGTCACATAAATTTCATATCATTTCGACATACGATAAATTAATTTATCAGTTTTTTCATTTATATTCAATACCTAAAATATTTACGCATGCATGAAACGCTTTTGTCGAATATTTTTACGATTTATTTATTCGTTAGTTTGAAATAAAAATTCTTTGCTGGAAATCGCGGTGAAAGTTGCGTGTAACCAGTGCAACGACAGTGAATGGGAATGTTGAATAAATAAATTGGTAGATTAAATATGCCGTTGTATAATGTCAGTGATTGTTAAAAGCGTGCACTTTTTTTTTTTGATATGCACTAAGAGTCGTCTTATTATCGTTAAATTGCCATGCCTTTTTCATAATAAACGATAAACGTCCAAATATATAGGTGGGCAGAGTTGCTGCAGATATTATTAATTGCTCGTATCTCTCAATGTACACTTCCTTCCGACAATTCGAAAAAAACACGACGCTTGAAAATATCGATGCTCGATAAAATGTTTGTTGCTTTTCGCGACATGGATAGATAGCGAAACATACATAAAGCTCGGGTCAACATTGTACGCAACACGTGTGACGTTCGAGCGTATTTCGCGCGTATATTTGCGAAAATATTATAGAAAGCTTTCGAGGAACATTTAAAACCCATTTCTCGAGTAATTGCTCCAGACTCTCGGCTCTCGGCCGTTGCCGATTTTTTTTCCCCGAGAGCCAAAGCTTCAGGCTAGGTTCCTAGCGTGCGAATATCGAGTTCAAAGTTGTGACGGATCGCCTCTCCCCGTCCCGTGCAAGTTGCAAGTTTCAGCTAGACACCGCTTAATTCGACGTCGTTCCGTTGCCTCGACGCCTATCGTAGTCTCAGTCAGTTTTCCAGTCGCGTCGCGCCTTGGATCAACTCCAATTATCGACTTTTACTTCCTGCCTTAAAATAACCATCGTTTGTCGTTCCTCGTTCATCGGGACGAGCTTCTTTCTTTCTTCCTCCCCCTCCCCCATCCCGACACCTTCTTCGCCGATCCCCCGAAGAATTCTATTAAATTTTAGAAAACTTACACACGCTGGCCTGGTATCGTGCGTAAATCTTCCTTTTCCTCTTCCTCTTCCTCTTCCTCTTCCTCTTCCTCTTCCTCTTCCTCTTCTTCTTCTTCATTTTCTTTTTCTCTTTTTCTCTTTATATTTTCCTCTCGAAAACGTCGGTGACGTTAACGAGAAACCGGTCGGCAAAATAATTTAACCATCTAAAACTAATTTTACACCGGCGACCTAGTTCCGTCGCGGAAACCATTTTGTCCCTGCCCCCCTCTCTCACCCCCATCCACGAGCATCTTCAATGCGTCGAATAAGAATGAACTTTACGAAAGGGTAACGTTGCCGCGCCATTTTTGAAAACACCCTAACGACATCAGCGACGCGAGTTGTTGTAGTTCGCCGGTAGAAAAACCATTCCGAGATTTAATAACGCTCCTCGCGGGTGCTCGAGGACCATTGACCTGCGACCTCGAACGCGAACCTTTGCGAAGCAGACGAGAGTATTGAGACACTATATATCATACAAAAAATTGTGTGAAAATTTGTAATAATCAGTGCGTGACTTTCAACAAGTAGATAAATCACAATATTCAACGTTTCATGCGTTTCAGATAAATTCGAAGCCCGATAGATAGGATGTCGACGTTGATTTCACACGAACTACGTCGTGTCGTATTTTATGTAAATGCTTGTGATTCGATGGTACGTGTAACTTGTCTATGCAAATTGCGTCTAACTTCATGTAACTTTTCACATAACTATGAAAACAAATAGATTCTCATATTTCGAGAGAGATACACTCAAAACTGGCAGGATAATGATCGAAATTTTCTGATTCCTGTACTTTCTAAGGAAAAACCGTTCACAGAGAGCTCAAAAAAAAAGAAAGAAAAGAAAAGAAAAGAAAAGAAAAGAAAGAAGAAAAATCTCGAATTCCTCGAGAAAGTAGCACTGTATCAGGTTCTGCTTGGCGTCAGATCAGCGGCCACGCGAAACATCGAATTTTCCGTCACATGTCATTTTCCGCATTAGCCGATCGGTCACAAACCCAAATATACGTTCAGACGACATGCACTTGCTGTACGTAGATACTAGCGCACACCGTGCACATGCTAGCTGTGAACTAGAAACAGTCTGTCCCCAACCGCACGTCACGATCGTGCAACGCGTTCACGTACCGAGATTTTACAGGCAATTAGGTTGTCGTATCTTTCGCGAGTAAAACCGGTGACGTCTGTTTCACGTGTTCGACTTTTTTTTCCCCCCTGCCCCCATCCCTTTTTTTTCCTTCCCATCGCTGTTTCTGTCTCCCTCTTCTTTTTTTCTCTTTTTTCTCTGGCTCCCCTCCCCCTCCACCCCCGTTGCCAAACGCCCCCGCAGCGGTTTAACAATTTATCGAGAGCCGTAAACCGTGAAATAGATCGTCGGTCTTCTAGAAAATTGCTACTACGGTGTATTCGATTGAAAGTTTTGTTTATACGCGTATCGCGAAATCTGTTTGTTCGAGAAACATGTTTCGTCGCACAATGCCGGCAGTTTGACACGCGCGGGAACCTCGCCGAGGAAATTGAACAAATCTCGACGGTATGCTGCTGGGGAGGGGGTAGAAATGAAAAAAAAAAAAAAGGAAAAAAGAATTGAGATCTATGGTCCAACTACGGCGAACCTCGGCGTATTCGGCGTATTCGTACGTGTCATCATTTTTTAAAAATTGTTTTCATTTGTATGCGCGCATGTGTGTCTTTTTTTCGTTTTTTGGAGAAATATTCGTATTTATTAAACTCGCAAATTGGCGGCAATTGTACTTTTTATGCGTATCGATCGATTCGACACGCCCGTTGCTGATCGGCTTTTTATTAAATTATATTTCGTACGTATATAGCGGGAATTGTAAGTTTCGTGCGAAAATTCTTTACTGCAACTGTTCATTATATTTTTCGTGATTTCAGCGAACGAGGAAGAATCAAATTTTGATGAAAATAACGTACAGTTTAAAACTGGTATTTGTTTATGTGATATTAATAAGCAGACTGCGGATGCATCTTTAGGAGCAATTTGAAATGCCAGAATTCTACAATATTAAAGTATCCGAAGCAGAGCACGAAGCGGAGTTACCAAAATAAATTTCTGCTCCGATTTCACTTGTTCAGTTATGTTCGTAAAAATTACATAAACGTCTACAATCTATTGATAACTAGATGTTATTCTAAGATTTATATTGTATCTGTTCATTAAATATAATTCATATTTCATAAAGTTATGGATGATCATACTGAAAGAAAAAGACTGTTTTTAAATTATATTTCTGTATGAAATAATGTAAGTCATCGTGCTCAAAAAATATTTCCGAATTGAGTATAACGAGTATTTTATAGGAATAGGAAAATAGATCACAAGTAAGTTTCGCACACATATGTACGTTATGAGATTTTTTATTTATCATTTTTCATAATTCGACCCTACCAGTGGCGTCAAAGAATATTATGAAATTCAATTTAAATTCCAGGCACGTGCAATGAGATATTATTAATGTTTATTAATAATATTTTTACAACGTAAAAATAACACGTTCCCGAGCTCGAATAAATTTTAATTAAATTACGTTTCAAATATTAACACTCCCAAAATTAAATGAAGTTGAATTTTGTATTCTTTCATTAACTAGAATATATGTTTTAACACATCATCGAGCGTAAATTTGAAGATTATAGAACGATAATGATCGAAATATCGCGTCATCCGAATATTAATAAGACTGCGGATTTTCATGCAAATTCGCACTTTTGCGAGCACGATTAACCTCAATATAATGTTTTCATGTCTCTGAAATAAAAAAAATATTTTAAATTGAAACGTGCAAAATATAAAAGAATTCTTATTTCAATATTCGATGACTTCGGTTAAATTTTATATTAAACATTTTCTCTAAATATTATGAACTATAAGCGTAATATAGGTGAAATATAAAAACTTGAAGGTCGTACAACAGGATTAAAGAAATCGAACTCGTAGAAATTTCACCTACTAAATATTATAGTATATCTCGTCCACAGGCACTCTGTGGATTATCTCGCACAAATATATAAAAATCCACAATTAGAAGAATTTGAAAAATGTGATTAAGAAGAATCACATTTTTCCTAACGATCGTTCAGATGTATTCTCCGAAATAATGTATTAAAATTTTTCTAACTGTTTCTCATACGAAGAAACAAATAAAAATTAACGAAACGCTCTGTTTCACATTGTGGAAGACTTGCAGACGAAAGGAGCGAAGGATTAACGCAAGGATTAGGATGCAACTGTTTCGTAATTCTGTCAACATATATTCGGAGAAGATCCATCTTGTTTAAGTCTTCCAAATCCCCGATTCACCGAATAAAATCAGGCATTTTGCTGTCATCGCACGGTAACCTCGTTCGGGTTCATCCCTATTTCTTTTCCTTTTTTTCCTCTCTTTTTCATCAAATTCATTCGGAACAATGGCCCCTCTTTAATCCGATGAAGCTAACTGACTGTCGTACGCGAAACAGTTGGAATAAACTGGACGTAGAGCTTGATTTTACGAGCAATCGTATAAATGTACACAGTTGAAACGCGAAACCGATTAAGAGTAACACGCCTGAATCCGAGTACACTTCGATCGCAATTCGAGTTTACTGCTCGTGTAATTTTTTTCCTCCTTCGATGTTATGTTGGCTTCGATGGAGAAAAATACGACATATTGAGTCTTTACACGTTTATTGTGAAATATTACATTATATATAGATTATAAATAGTATTCGATTGTAGATATCGTTATTACAAATATGAAGCACCGTTATATTATTACTATATAGTTATTGTTAAATGTAAATGTAATTGAATGCAGAGAATTTTGGATCGTACATTTTTTTATACGTCATGGACGCGTGGTATATATAAGCGTGCTCTCGTTACTCAGCTCATCAATAAATAGAAAATAGATAAATAATTAATCAGTAAAGAATTTCAATTAACAATTTCAGCTCGAAGAAAAAAAAGAAAAACCTGGAAAATAATTGTCTCGTGTGTATACGGTTGATACAAAAGACCGACAAACGAAGGCGTAAAAAAATATACGAAAGCTATGATTTAGCTTGGATCGAGATTCAATCAAGTCACTTGGAAGCTAGACCAATCGAGTCTATTTTCAAAAATAACATCCTTATTGTAATCGAAATGACGTGAAAATATCTTCGTAAGAAACGAAGTTTCAGAACTATGAAAATAGAGACTTTAAAATAACTTCTTCGGGTTATTAAATTAAGGTAATAACATACAATAATGAAATAGAAATGGAACTCTCAAACTGCTAAGACGAAAATATGAACCACTATGGAACGTGAGAGACACTGATCTTTTTATGAACGGGGCATCGAATCGTATCCGCAAACTCTCGACGCGACGCCTCGTTACAAGTCGATCGCGATTCGCCTTGAATCCGAGCTTTCACCCCGTTCTTATCGCTTTATTCTCGATAACGGAGGGAGTCCACGGAGACAGAGGGAGGGGGGGGGGAAGGGAAAAGGATCGATTCGACCGGACGATTGTGATTCTTTTCGCGGTTCAAGTCAGATATCAGAGTCGATAGAACAGCTGCCTGACTTCGTGCTGTGAAGCTGATTGCACGCCAAAGATATCGGATCTATCTTCTTCTTCTTCTTCTTCTTCTTTCACGGATGGCGGAGAATAGTGGAAGAAGCGAGAGAATCGAAGGAGATGATCGGCAATCGGAGGTGTTTCTCCTTACGTGGCTCATTTCAGTGTTATTCGTTCCGGGCGTTCGTTTACGCAACGATTCGCGAACCCTTTCGTTCGCCAGGTTATTTCAGATCTCTGGTCAGAGAGACGATAAGTGGAAAATACTTAGGTAAACCTGGATCGTTCGATTGCTGATTATTGAGAGTGTTATTTATTTATATGCCGTAATGATCAAAAGTATGATCAAAGTGTGAAAATTCGTGTCAGTGAAACGAGAGTGCGGGGATTGGGAAAACTCTACGGTGATAATATAAAGGAGCTTTCACGAGCTTTCATTTAATGCGAATTTAATTTAATTTTCATGAAAATTTGTGCGAAACATCACGAGTTGCTTATTTTGATCACTGAAAAAAAGAAAAACTTCATTTATATATATTTTACAAAGAATTAGTCAAATGTTCTAGCTACGCGTCACTGTGAGTCTGTAAAATTTCCATGAAAAATGACGAATTAATTATTTTGATGGTTCTGTGTTAGTTCTAATGTTAAAATGCGAAAAATAAGAAGCAAGTTTCTATTGCTATGTTTCATGAAGAGTTTCGTTCAAATTTAAAAAAAGAACTCGCCGCTGTAAATCCATGAAACTGTATCGTAAAAGATATTAAATATTTTTGGTGAAAGGAAAATAATCTTTTTTGAAAGTTCATCCAAGTTAATCTCTCTGTAATCTCTGATTAGTGCTAGAATTGTCCCAATTGTTCAATGAACATCTAAAACAGCGTGCTCGAAATTCCATCAATTTAAGGAACCAATATTAGTAACTACGATATTAAAACAGGTTGAATATAATTAATATTCTCTTATTAATTATATTCAACCCACTGAGTCAAATCTACATTGGTACGATTCTTTCAATTTGCTGAAAATAACAAACAAGCATCCCGAAAAGTAATATTCGAGTACAATTGCTTCAACTTGCTCAAAGCTCACAGTAGCAGCTCCGTTAACCTGGACGAAGGTTTACAATCCATTGTGTCCAATTAGAATAACGTTCACAAACATTGAAATCGCATTCCCCGCGTAATTCCGTCTCAGAAAATATACACAAAATTCTCTCCGCGTTTTTCCTGGAACACATATTCTCCCCCCCCCCCCTTCACTCCTCCTCCTCCTCATCCCGCCGTCCCGATGGCAAGTGAGAGCACATTGAAATTTTCAAAAAACACACGAACATTCAGGGTAAACATGATTCAACGAAATCGCGAATTTCTATGGAGCGCGCGAGCGACTCTCACCAGCTCTCAGGGAGGGCCGCAATCTTAAAAGTAGTTTCCCACGCCAAGAGAGAGAGAGAGAGAGAGAGAGAGAGAGAGAACGCAACGTCGTTTCCTTCCGCATCCTTCTCTCTGCTCTTTCAAACTCGCTGTGAAAAGAAATCTCAGGTGCCGTGGATATAACCCTGTCCCTCGTCATCGGCCGACTCGGCTCGCAATTAAAGGGAAACGATTCCTAATGCGTTTACATGCGCCCCGTCAACCCCTTGAAATTTGCATTTAAACATTTCATCCGTCCGCGGATAAGCCTGTGAGGCTCAATGCGGCCCGGCACCGTGCCGGCTGAAATACACAGAGAATCTGAATTCCTCGAACAGTCGGTTCCTTGCTCAAAGGGCCCTCGGTCAAAAAGGACGGAAAGCTCTTTTCACGGGACCGGAGTAATCCACTAACGGCTGATACCGTTTCAACACAGCCACAGAGAGACCACCACGCGTACACGTGCATGTCTGCACGTAGCTGTACCCGCTCTACTAAATGCACTAACTCGCAAGACAGTTTTCGTTTCCAAGGACGAGTCTCGTTTCTCGCTGTTGAAATTCAACGAGGATCGGCCTAGACGGACCGAATGTTCAATCATGTCCCCTTACTGAACAGTACCGTCCCCTCGACCCAATCTAATTCTTTCTTTCCCTTTCCTTCGCGATCCTTTTTCGTCGACGTACAGTGCAACCGCGAACGCGTACATTTTTTGTAGACGTCGAATAAACGCGAGGATTTCAAGAATTCGACAAGATTACGCTGATATTAATTCTTCGGACATTGGAGAAATTTGGAATATCAAATCGGTATAATTTTTGATTATAAATGTGCTGCAGTTTAGTTTGATTTTGTTATTAATTTCAGAACAGGAAATGGAATTATACTGTGGAAGCTATCACGATCTGGCATAAATTGCCAGTGTCGTCTGTAAAGCAACGAGATATTGTTCGAAGGTTGAAGTTTCATTCCAAAGAAATGTCGATGTTTCTTATATTTAATCACTATAAAAGTGCAAATAAATCGTAAATAAACTGCAGATTTTTATGCATTTTAAAATTCTTACGAACATAATTAGAGAAATGAAATCTAAATAATCCACTTGTAATAAATACATTATAGTTCATATCTGCAACTTTCAATTTCCCACAAACGCATGAAAATCCGCAGTTCGCTTTTAATTAAATTTGACTTGCTTAAAAATTTGTAACGAATGTAAGAAATATCGCCATTATTTTAGAAATTCGCTAATTTTAACCAACAAATTAAAAAGAGAAGTCCATAAGATGTCTGAAACTTTTCTTTCTCTGTTCGAAATATTTGCAATGACTTTTTCACTGCATTCTCTTTGACTACTATTTTACGCGTGTGAAAACAATTATTTCCTGAAAATCAGTTTCCTTCGGCGAGGAAAATTTTCTATCCTTATGTAAATGGTTAGCGAGTCATTTCATCTGAAATCTGTTTCAAGAAATATACGGTGTGCCGACTATGGTAGAAGAACATGTTATTTTACATTCTGAAAATATATGAAACATGTAGAATAAAACTTCCACGTTTCCGAGAAAATTGAATCCGAAAATTCATCGAATATGCATGTGCTAGACTCCCAACTCCCAACTAAATACGTTCGAACTCGATTTTCTCGAAAACGAGGCCTTAAACGAAAAATGTTTTATTCTAGACTTGTTTAACGCGTGGAGTTCCACGCATCTTACCGTACCTCGCATGCAATTCTCCTTTTCTTTTCTTTAACCGAAACATAGAAAATTAACTTTTGATTAACAGCGTATTTCCTGTATTAGCGTGACGCTAGTTTAAAATCAAGCGCGAAAGGAGTGAAAATGTAACTTTGAAAGAAGTGGCTGGATAAGATTGTTTAAATAAGTTCGCTTTAAGCTCGAAATTACCTCTTGACTTTGATTCGAGAAAATTACCCACCGCAATTTTTCCGTTCGCTTTTTCCTTCTTTCCTCTTTTCTTCTTTTTTTTTTTCTTTTTTTCTTATCCACCGAGTTAATTCGAGAAAACTCGAAACCACACACGAGCGAAAACAAAAACTTGGCGCACGGTTTCAACGAAAAATATTGTTCAAATAATGTTCCATAATGGAACATGTTTCATTTTCAGCTGTGCTTTTCTTTTTGACTTTTTATTTATAGCGATTTCTATGAATCGTGCAGCGTTGCCCGATGCGCCGCCTGATAAAACGTAAACAACATTTCTGGCCCTGTATTTATTACATTTATGCGTCGTCTGACGTATTTATATTATCATTTACATACGCTCGCCCTCTCTACTTGTTTTCCCGTTTTCTCCGCCGTCCCGAAATACAGCAGCTACGTTTTATTCATAATTTCGTTCCCGCCGCGACCGACGCTCGAAAAAAAAAAAGAAAAAAAAAGAGGGAAAATCGATGAAAAACTCGGATTACACACGCGCGTGTACCTCTATTTTCTATCCTTTTCTCCTTCTGTTCGTCTCTTTCCTCGCGACAGTTTCGCGTTTAGTCCATTGTAATTTAAAAAAGAAAAGAAGAACTTTTCATCATACAACTAGCAAGATTGAGATCCTGAAAAATTCATGGCGCGGAAATATATTAATCTCGGCAAATTTTCATAATTCATCGTACAGTGGGAATGTATTTTATGCAGAAGTTACTCTTCACGTAATATCAAATGGAAAAGATTATTCCAACTTTTTAGTGAATCTTCATTGTTACGTTCATTGGTTTTAATTCTTGAAGTGACACGATGCGAGGTTGATCGAATAATACGAAAGTTATAATGGATTTTTTTTCACAAAAGTCATTTCAAAAAAATGAAAAGTGATAAATGAAATGAAAAAAAAAGAAAATCATATCAAGAACGTGAAAAAACCAAATCAGAGAAAATTGCGATTTGTGTTACGAATCGTTCGACGAGGCTATATCTATAATTTTACGGAATGAAATCATATTTAAGCATAAGAAATTAATTTTGATAAAAGAAATGTTTAATATATAAATATACCAATACACAGGCAATTTTCAATTTTCTTCTCTCCGTCATGCGATGTTCGAACGCGTATGTAATATATTAAAGTTTGACAAAACGAGCGACAATAGGGTCCCATTATAATTTAAAATGAAATTTCAGAATGTTTCACATGATGCATACGATATCTTCCTAAAAGATTTCTATAAATGTTCAAATACTTTCGCGAGTCACTGTACGCTGTTCACAACTGGATATCCTGCATAAAGCGTATCATGAATGATATTACGTGGCGAGATATCTCGTCCACAGATATTAAACGGTTAAACCCTATATAGCATTATATAACTTGAAAGTTACATACGCAACATAACATGTCCACATTTTGGAGCTTATTCTTCCATCAATGCACCATTCTAAAAGTAATTTATTTACAACAATTGCTATGGTGTCATGCATGCGCAGTATGTCGAATTAAATATGAGTCTCGCTTAATTACGAGCCCATTTCTCCTTATCATGCGTCTCTCAGCTCCTCCATTTTCTATCACAAAACACTCGCAGCTAGCTCGAGTGAATATAAAAGGCAACTGTATTCATCGATTTAATAAAAAGAAAAAAGAAAAAAGAAAGAAGTGGAACGGAAACGAAAAAATATATACTTCGAAAGGGCTATACGGTTGGAAGTTCAAAATTGCAGTTTAAGATATCGTAATAAGTAGACAAAAGTCGATATCGAAAACATTAACACCGTAAACTTTCGTTATACATTTCTATTTAATCTTTTAAATTGGGGCTGCAGTTAGCAAGCAAAAAGAATGATCTGTACCGATATATCCTTTCTGCATATTGTTATTGCTCAGTATTGATCCTTCATTGGCAGTAATCGCATCTTTTTACAGTAATTTCCGAGACATCAAAATGTGTTCGAACGGTGTTGAACTAAACTCTGTACATCTAGCCAGTAGGATATCTATTTTGGTATTTTCTTCGCTGGAGCAGCGAAATTACAAGGAGATCGCGGCGGTATCGCAACGGGCCAGGCCAGCGTCACATCAATAACGTCCGCAATTAGTTAATACAAATTCGCGGCCGTGCGGCTGAACCAATTTCTGCGGGTGCTCGCGAGCCTGATTCCCGCTGCCGCAGCGAATTCTAGATTGCTAACAAAATTAAGTCCCTCGGCGAGCCAATAGTTTCGCGTCAGCCACGCGGCGTGAAATATTTCCCTGCTTCTCGCGCGTAATGTCTGGTCTCTTCTGCAAAACCGACCGAGAAAGAAGAAGAAGAAGAAGAAGAAGAAGAAGAAGAAGAAGAAGAAGAAGAAGAAGAAAAGAAAAAAAAGTAGAGGACGCGGCTGAAAATAATGAAGATAGAAAAGGAAATAACGAAACAGATATAGAGGGAAAGAAAGAAAAGAGAAGAAAAAATATAGTGAGAGAGAGAGGGAGAAAGACTGACGTTGAACGAAAAAATGAAGAGTTGAAAAGAGAGAGAGAGAGAGAGAGAGAGAGAGAGAGAGAGAAGAAAGGAAATGGCGAGGCTTTAGCGAGAGGCGTGATTCCGGCGTGGTATTCAGCATTTTTCAGCGCGATGGATATCGAGTTAAATTTAATGCAATTTCATGTTACATTATTCCGATAATCTTATCGCGCGTCATTGCCTATTGGACTTATGGAAGGGCTTTTATCTTCCGTCCGCTTGTACCCGCCTCCGTCGGTTCAGTTATCGCATTATTTCGCGCCCGATAGTTATTAATCGAATACCGATACAGCCCGAATAAATAGAAACTTCCGTTGAAATTGGAATTATCGAGCCGATCCGCGGGGTCTCGCGTTTTTTTTTCTTTTTTTTTTTTACTTTTTTTCGCGAGCGACGAGGAATTGCGTTACTCTGATGGCCGATGCCTGTCGGCTGTCTCTTTTTTTCTTTTTCCTCCTTTTTTTTTTTTTCTTTTCAATAGCAACCAGTTATTCCCGCGAATGACGAAGGTTTATCGAATCGAATTATTATCGGAATGGTCGTCGATCGATTTTGGAATTTATTTTTAAATATTTCATTATCAAACGCGAACAAAACGCAGCGTTCTTTTTTATTAGAATACCGAGCGTATTTGTCATTTCGGTGGGACATTTGTCATTTCGCGATAGAAAAACTCTGCTTATCTCCGATATTTATACAGACGCGAGACACCGAGAGAGAGAGAGAGAGAGAGTCTGGCTGAATAATCTGTCGGTTTTAAAAACCGAATGAAAAAGGCAGCGCGCTACTCGGTGTTTTATTGTAGAACGAAAATTGATTTAAATGAGCTACGAGGTTAATTTCGCAGAAATTTGAATGTCATGGAATATACAAAAAAAGAAAACTAGCTGTGGAAATTACTTGTATAATCGTCTGAGATCAGAATATGATATTTTTAATATATTTTCAATTGCAAAATAATAATTTCCTAGAAACTTACTAAACGCGAGACGGCTCCGATAGTACGTACAATTGGACTGTGGATATTTATGCATTTTTAGGGGATTTAAGGATGTAAAAATTTACGGAACGCGTGTAATATGTAAAAATATGTAAAGTACCGAAAGTGGAGCAATTATTAAAATTATTAATATACGTATAGCGTTCAAAGTAGAGCAATTAGCAAAATTAAATATTTAATACGCGAGATAAATTTCTGTCCAGCCAGCAGAGTGGTCGAAATAAAATCAATTCGAAATTTTTTGGATGAACGACGATGTATTTTTTAGAAAATCGAACATATATAAATTGAATTGGTTCTTTCTTCATTGCATTTCCCTTTGCACAAGGAAAAAAGTTTTAATCGCATATTATAAACTGTTTCTACTCCTTGCAAGTTTCAATGTTGAATCCCGCTTTTTCAATCGCGTTCGTAAAAATGTAAAAACTACGAAAATATCCGCAGACCAAGTGTACAATCGAATGAGATATAATTTTTCTTTCAAACAATAAAAATGTGACGGGACGACAAAATGACGAGAACTGTTTGTTCTGTTTTTGATACAAAAATGCAAGAAGATATAATAAAAGTGACTCTTTTCAAACTATACGGCGAAACTTGAAAGAAAAGAGAAAAAAAGAAAACAGTGCATTTCTTTCTTTCTTCATTTCCCTAAAATCAATAATCCGTTACGACTTTCGCAAGAAACAAAAATATAAAAAGGTCTGATCATTCTGGCACGTCGCTTCAATCTTCGTTCAGTCGATGGATCATCGTACGTCTCAGCCATTCATGCGGTGGCCACTACATACCTTGGACAGAGACGGTATGATATAACGTTGCCATTTCAAGACTTTATGCCATCCCCGGTGGATGCAGCGTGGATCCGATCGTAAGGAAGCTCTCTCTCTCTCTCTCTCGCATCCTTCATCATAAATTCTGACGCCGTGTATTGATGTATGATCACCAGACGTTGAATCAAAGCGAGATACATCACGTCCGGGTCAACGAAGTAATATTTGTCTTATTCTTCGCTGCCTATCCCGCGGCGGTAAGTGTTTCCAGAAGATCGCGACAGAGCACTGTTATCGCGCGCGATTGGATAATAATGTTACGTTTTTACTACGTCGCGCGTACGCCATTTAGTTTAATGCAATTCATCCGTTTTTATCCCGTACGATTTTTGCTGCGGTCCCGTGCTTTCAGTTCAAGGTTCCAAGCAGCACGGTAAAATTTGTAGGAATAAATCAGAAACTTTTTCAGGGACGTTAATGATTTGAACTGTTTGATATTTTTCATAAATAGTGGCACGTGCACATATATATATATATATATATATATAATCATAAAATTTAGCACCCACTGTTGTATTCATTATTGATATGTGGTGTACAGCATTCGTTTTTGAAAGGTTGATTGTATTGTAAGCTTATATGAACGAATGCTACTTATTGGACAAATGAATTTGAAAATTCGTGTACGAATAAATTACAAATAATGCGTGATAATGTTGGCAGACACTAGCGAACACTTTTATTTACATTTATCGCAAATAAATCGATATTGTAGTTTCAAATAAATTTCTCGTTCAAGCAGATTTGATACACTGTAAAACAGGAAAACTAAGAATATTAGAAACGTACGAGAGACTAAAATTCTCTCATGTTTTAGAATATGACCATTATCCATTTCGGTCTTTTGACTGAAGAATTAATACCCATCTTATCTAAAACAATGGTCGTAAAAATTCTCTACAATTGGCGAAGACTAAATTTATCTAAAGAAAGAGACTAAAATTATCTCATGTTCTGTGACAAGTTGCTTGACATCTCGATTGCCCAATAATCGGTGAATAATTTCGACTGTGCACGTAAGAATTAAATATCCTCTAATTCTCTACAATTGCCTAAATTTATGTAAAGAGAGAGACTAAAATTATCTCATGTTCTGTGACAAGTTGCTTGACATCTCGATTGCCCAACAATCGGCGAACAATTTCGACTGTCCACGTAAGAATTAAATACCCACCTTATGTAAAACACTCTCAGTATTCGTAAAAATTCTCTGCAATTGCCGAAGAAATTCGCGAAACAATGTGTTCCTAAGAGGAACCACGGCTCATCCCCCAAAAAATTCTTCCTAACGTCTAACGCTCGTCACATCTCGTCGGAGCTTCGGCAGACAATTGCTGATGACTGTGCCGCGGAATTAAGCTCGATCCAGTCTGTCAGGAAGACGTCTCGACGTCCGTGACCATGCCCGCCAGACAGCTGTAGAAATTGGCGCGAGGCACGGCCGCGAGTATGTCCGGAAATGACGAAAGTCCTCGACCGGCGGCTACGTTTAATCAGAATGGCCGGGCTCCGTATCGGGCGGCACGGTTCGCATTAGTTCTGACACCGGGAATCGCCAACGGGTACCGGTTTTCGTACGAAGAGCGAGAAACGCTTCGGGGGCGTTGGCCGCCGGCCAGATTGAGCTGACGAGCTGGCTCTGGTGCGCGCGTACGTATCGCGCGCCCACGTCTCCGCCAGGCGATCCTTTATGTCCTCACGGCGTCGCGGCCTGGAAACAGTCAGGTGGATGCGAATAATCCCGAAAGCAATTTGGCGGCAGCGTCGTTCAATCTACTCGACTCTCTCTCTCTCTCTCTCTTGCTCGGTGTCTACTCTTCCAAGAGTGTAAGCGCGCGCGTCCATAACCCCCTATCTCGCTTCAGCTGCGCGTAGCTTTCCTTTCCATATTCACTGTGCTCGTGTCCGCTATATATCGTGGAACGAGGCGGCGCTCTAAACGAGGCAGACGAGTTCCAGCCAGAAGGAGGCAACTTCGACATTCTCGAGTGGACTCGAAAGTTGGTTTTAAGCCATTATTAACGGATGCGTATCAACGTTGGCCCGTGCGGCTTTGATAGCTTGACCGCTCGAGAATCGTCTCGCTCTTTCTCTCTGTTCTTTTTTCGCCTGAGAGCACCCTTCGAGGATATATATATATATATATATATATATATATCTCCGGCCAGGCGGTCGTTCCATCTTATTGCGATTCGTTTTTCGTACGGTGGAAACCGTATCTCTCCTTTTTCTTTTCCGCTATCATCGCGCTGTTGCCAAGTTTCCAAGTTGCTTGTCTTCCAAGCTGCGATCGAAACAATCGGATTGTTAGATTCTGGATTTATTAGGCCGGCTCCGTTGTCTTTGACGAAATTGTTGCGATGGCTGTTTGAGGATAGTGTTGATTAAGCGTGACGATTGATGAGTCTTGTGCATGGTCTCTCAGCTGCGTTTAATGGAACACGTCTGAGAGGACGAGCTTCGCGAGAATCAGATGCTTCGTGCGGAAGTGGCTCGAGGGGAAGATTCCTCTTGGACTCGATGAGCGGAGCGTTAACATTTTGACGATCGCGTATCTTGTCGATTGATCTCTCTAACCATCGTCAATCGACTCTTGCCACTCCCCCAGATCTCGTCAACTCCATTTTCTTACGGCGTAATTACGGTACACTTTATGAAAAAAAAATGAATTTCGGAATGTTTTGTCGATCGAATATTTCGTGATAGAAAGTGAAAGCCATGCACATCGTCTGCGCAACGTAATTAATCATCTAATTATTAGGAGAGCAAAGTCATTGAAGGACGAGCTATTTTCATGTATTACATCGCAGAGTCTCATCAGGAAACTTTACTTTTTTCGCATCCTGTGTTAAATCGAAACTTTGTTGACTATTTTCTCTCGATAGTTGAGAAATGTCAAAAGTGTAAAACGCGCGAACTATGTTCACAATATTACATCATAGACTCGCGTCTAAAGAGCTAAAATTAACTATGTTCTTTCAATAATCAACTTGTAAAAAAAAACATTGAAAATACATCCTCCGTTATGTCGTAGATTTTCTATTTTTAGACCTATAAACTTTATTTGACATTAGCTGTTTGATTGCAGCATAGACTCTTATTTTATCAATCTTTGTTCACGTTACACGTGCAGTAGATTCCCGTCTAAAATTAGCTTGCGTTTTCTCGATAATCAATTTGTAAAAAAAGAAACCATTAAAAATGTATTACATCATCCTTACTTTTACACCCACAGACTTTATTTCGACATTAACTATTTTCCTGTCGGTATCCGGCGTGAAAAAATTAGCAACACTCCATAGGATATTTACACAGAGGGTACGAACACTGTCGCGAGTATCCTCGAATTAATCTACGAAATAGGAAATCGCGGGCTGGTAAACGGCCAGAGTATTAATTACGCTCGATCTAACAATCGCATCAGCATGCACGAGCAATCACCGCTCGTATTGTAGTTATAATATCGGAGCCAGACTCGAGCCTAAGTGGAACTTAACGTATCATTGAACGATCTTAACGAGGCAGACGAGCTGTTCCTGCTCGCCGGGAGGGAGGAAACTTCGATATATCCTCGAGTGCACTCCAAGTCCATCTTAGGCAGTCATTAACGGATCCACGGTGTAATGATACGTGCTTCAGCGGTCTGATCCCCATGAATGACGTCTCTACGCTTCTCAACGTTGTCCAATAACAATTAACAAGCAACCGCGGTCTCAATGGTTCATATGGGCACTCGAATGATAAACACGTTTTCAAAGGTAACGATGGCCGACGATGGGCTGGAATATTCTACCGGCCAGACCACGAGGCAATTGACACGCGACAGATTGCTATAATTGCATTGTCCTGCCATTAGAATCTTTCAAAGGCACCAGAGTTAAGGGACGTTTCGTTGTAATCAGACGCGAGCTGATTTTTCAAAGTTTGCACTGTGTTGTCTGGAACATGCTTGTGGACTTAATCTGTGCAAAGTTTCCTCGTTTCGAATGATCATCGCGTATCACCTATCAAAATTTCGTATCTGGCGACGGCATCATCGTTTCCTCTCAATAGTTGATTTCATTCGAAATTGATTGCACAGAGTGAACGGATTATACAAGTTTTTGATGAAAGTGAAAAGCTAATGGCATACACAGTATTTACAGAGAACTTTTTACATTCAAATTAACAGAGAGACTGGGAAATTTGGTCAACTGAATTTTTTCTAAATGCTAGAATAGCCACTTTTCGGTATTTAATTTTGCGTATTTGAATTGAAATCAAAAGGACTGTCATTTTAAGAATGCTATAATTTTTTTTTTTTGCCTTCTGGTAAATTGAATTAAAGACAGAATTAAACATACTTATCCCTCGTAAGTTCCGTCAGTATTGTTCGTTGTTTTCGGATAATCATTATTCGTAGCGATAAGGAAACTCGAAACAATGTTAGTGTGCAGGATATAATAGCTCGTGTGTAATATCCACGAACAATATACACTGACAATCTGCATATACGTTACGCGTCCATATCTTCAGAAAGCTGTCGACTATTCCTAGGTTATCTGCAGATAACCGGCAACCTCGTATATAGACACATAGTTGCATATAATTACCATAAATCTGTGCAGTTCCCTCTGAATATACGCTTATCAAAAATCGTGAAATTTATTGCATATCGTCAAGATATTTGAACAGACTTCGTAGAAAAATTTGATACCCTTATTTAACTAAATGTGTTTGAAACATTTTGAAATTCCATTACTGCAATGATGAAATATGGCTGTGATGACTGTACATATTTGTTCGAAAACTAACACTTGGAATTATTATCGTGAATGTGTACATATATTTAATGAAAAATCGGTAATGATTATTAGTGTTCACAAGTATTATATGTGTCATACGGTATTATACATCGTTCCAATGAATATTGAAGTTCATCAGTGTAATGGATAACAGTTTTTGTGATTTCTATGATACGCATATATTAGAATACATATTACAAAGATCATGTGATTTTCAACTTTAATAATCTCTGACGCTATTATAGTATCGTACCATTATCGGTTCCAAATTCCTAACAGAATTTACTGACTCTTGGTAAAAGTTACTTTTTAAAGTAGCTTATTTATTATAATATATAACGGATAATTTACGTGCTTTTCTCATTTCTGCGCGACATACGTTTATTACGCATCCTGTAATTTCAGTATATAGAAGATTATGTAAAATATTCCAAACACGTACAATACTACGCGGTATAATATATTTAACAGGTAAATAATGACCTTCCACTCAATTTCTTTTTAATTTTCTCCACACAGTCTAATCACGATACTCTGTTGAAAAAGAACAGTACTAGTGAAACTTCAAAAATGAATTCAAATTCAAATCTACGATGTAATCTACGGTCTAATCACGATGATCACTTAAAACAGTGGCAATGAAACCTCATATATTCACGAACGGTGAATATATCTGTAACTGTTCGAACATTCTCGTATTGACAGAAGATCGATTTGCCAGACGTCGGACGAAAGATAAGTTCGTTAAATATTTACAGCAATAATCCGCCGATGATGGCGAGGGGGGGTTAAATAACGCGAATTTAAGAAAGAGCGTCAACGAGCAACGTGGAACGTGGAAAGTAATGGCCGTGATCGTTTCGCGTTTAACGATTCCATCGCGGCCTCAATATTTCATCCGAATCTATCGTGCTCGAACGGAGCATCGCGGAGTAACTTTAACGAGCCAATCAGGCGCCATCAGTTCGCAGGAAGTTTAGCATTTCCGAGCGAGCCCGAAGGGGATCTTGAAAGCCTTATTACCGCTAGGGTCAGCCTCCGTTAAGGCGGCTTTTGAAAATCTGATCGTGCTCGAACAAAGCGTCTCTTCTCTCTTCGTCCCTCCCCTTCCCCTCCTCCTCCCACTTTCTCTCATATCGAAAAGCTTCGGTTTCTGTCCAACGACACTATCGAATTCCGCGCGATATTCTGCGACAATCCGTTTTACTCGCCGGGTAATCCCCCTCCTCCTCCTCCGACCCCTCCCCTCTTTCTTCCCGCGATATCCGACTTTAATTTACCGTCACCGTTTCTACATTATTAAGGATATTGGTTTCTCTGGCCGTTGCCACACTTGCGCAAGCATCGCGCAATATCCTGTCGTTAACATACACTGGCCCCTTGTACCAGTGTCTCAGCCAGCTACCACAGATATTAGCCGTGTTTAAACGTAAACAGAGACTATTACCGCGCGAAAGTGCTTGACTATTGGTCGACTCGTATCACTTTGTACCTTTGTACAGATGGGTGGGGGGGGCGTGCTCCCTATTGTCGGCGATATAGGTTATTGCTTCACTTTGAGCAAAATTGTTACTTCTCGCGTAGATAGCGGGTCGAGGATTTGAACAATGTGCTTTTAAAGCGATGCTGTCTCGCGATGCGTTTGTCGAACGAACAAGTTCGCTGGTGTTTATGAAAATTTAGAGGGACGCGGGGATTTGTTACTTAGATGAGAAATTTGTGTGTGAAATTTGTAAAAATAAATTTCAGATATTAGTTCAGGTAAATGTATGTATGTGTATTTTATCCTTTAAATTGCTTCAACGTTATTATTTTTTTTTTGTTATTTTATATATTAATCAGTAATTAAATTATTCGGTATTCTCTGTATCATATTGTGATAGTCTGAGGTCCAATAGCAAGACTTGATATTCATTTTAATACTGTGTAGAATGAAGTTATAATTTAGAATCAACTTTTTTAATTTTTTATAGTTTTACATCTAATCGTACAATCATCGAATTTATAAAATCGAATGAAATTGGGACAAAGAATTGTGTGCAACGTTTACGGAGATTTTCGTTACATACATTATATGCTTTAGACATGTAAAACATTTTGACATTTCATGAAAACTACAGTGAAACAGCAGCTGCAGTTGCACGTTATTTGCAATGAACATTTTGTAATTCCCAGATATATTTTCAAACTGGTCGATAAATTAACGTTTCTCGCTACAATGTCAATGAAATTTCAGCACAATGTAACAAAAGTTCTTTTACAGTAAATGTCCAAATACTTCCTCGAGTACCTCTAATTATATATTTTTAAATACTTCTGCCATGCCGTCATAATTTTCAATAATTACTCGAGCGAATTCAAGTTACGTCGATCGTGTGTTAGTGTAAATGTAAGAATTTTCACGGCTGTAAACGTGCACGTCGCATCACAACGGTTCAAAATTTCAGCGGCACCATCGTGTACATTTCTGCTTTCACTGCGAATCTAATTAGTGTTCTATTACATGTATTACAATTTTCAGGCGAAACTCTATTATTTAGCGGCAGCCACGAACAGCTCACACCTCTCATTTATACATTAACGTAAAATTGCCTTAGAATACATTAATAAGTCTAACAATGGTATCGCATTCTACTAATGAAATTTTCCGTATTCCGCCCAACGCGCGGCAGCAACCCTCCTTATCGCATTCTCATCGCGAAGGAACATGCTTCAGAACAAATTCGTACAACGTAAACATTAATTGCAATACGGTTTAAAAGCAGTAAACTCTCCTCGGTAAATTGATTTTACATTCATCTTTTTGCCTTCTTTTTTTTCTAAAAAATTGACAGTGCTCTTTCACGCAAAATCACTCTTTCCGATCTAGCTTTCTATGATTATTTAATCCTCTGAAAGTTACTCGAAAGTTATTGGATTTCAAAAAATTTATTACTTCAAACTGGATTCACAAATAAAGTCCCACAAAAATACGTGATGTCCAAATTAACGTAATCTAAAAAAAAAGATCTACTGAAAATACTTATCTGAAAATATTACTTTTTAAATTACCTACGAAAGAAAAAGAGATTACAGGAAATGTACTGTAAAAAAAAACCTCAGTTAAGACAGAAAGAAATCCAATCGATACCTTCAAAGAAAGTAGAAACGTAAAAATCTATACAGAAATCCCTATGTACAAATGAAGTATTTGATGCTTCATAAGTTTACAAATCATACTTCCTCTGTCTTATCCATCCACCCTATTCAACGACGTCTCACGTCATTAATGGAAGCGATCGCATGCAGACATTCCGAGGAAATTCGTGCCAATTTACTGACGAAACTTCCCACCACGAAATCGGTCCAAGAGTTTTGCATCGTGTGTAACCATCTGGGAACCATAGACGGCACCAAGGAGAACGTAATCGAACGGAGCAGAAGTAATCGAGGAGGCAAGCGTTACTCTACAGCTCCGTTAATCCTTTCATACTCAATTCCGTGTAACATCGATGCAAACAGGCGAACAGACAGAGACAGAGAGAAACAGAGGGGGAGGAGAGAACGACAGAGAAACAGAAAGGGAAACGGTCCGTGCTGAATAGCGGCATCAACATCCCTCGGCCGAGGGAATCGTATCGTCGAAGCGACGGGCGAGACGTCGGATTATTCTCTGTACGCGATGCGTGAAACCCTTGGGTCAGACGAATGCGAGTAATTCCGCGAGCCTCAGAGTATCAAAATGTCGAGGTTCGATCTATATCGCGTGTACACACCGTGCATGTACACGCGTGTGTCATCCGTGCAAGCTCTCTGTTGCGCCTCTCGGTTGTGATAACGCCGCTACGGATCGGTTTAAGCCTTCTTAATGAGACAGGCCGCAGCAGCAGCAATTTCCGGCTGGTAAAAATTGCGCGACACACCGCGCGCTGGTTTCGTTCTCGTCGCTCGGCAACTCCATCGTGGCGAAGACAGGAAATTCAACGACACGCTCGAAATGTCTGCAGGTATTTTCATTCGGGTTTTGCATTTTATCTATCCTCTCTATATTTCTTCTTTTTTTTCGTTCTCTTTCCGCTGCTTTCTCTCTCTCTGTCTTTTCTTTTTTCTTCTTTTTTTTTGTAATTTTACAGTCGGGTTATTTCAGGGATTTCAGCATTTGTCTCTCGGCTTGTTTTGCCGTAATTGTCGCTATACTTGCGTGCGTATTATTGTTTTTTCATTGTACTGCCTTTCTCTCTCTCTCTCTCTCTCGCGTCTCTTTCGCGTTGGCTGGAAATTAGCCGGATGGATTTGAAATTGAAGTTTTAATCGCGAGCGTTAAATCTGGATGAGCAAGTGAGATAGGTTATTTTTTTTTTTCATTTTCGTTCAAGCGTCATGATCGAGAAGAGGGTTATAATAAAATACTGCGTTTTACGAATGCACCGCGAATGTTACACGAAAGTATCTGGTTATTCGGATCGAAGCACGGAAAGGCTTTTATAATATCGCATACCGTTTACGCTCATGCGGAAATTTCCCCGCGAATTTATCTGCGTGCCGGCACAATACGCCCAGGAAATATAATTAATTCGTAATGCAAATACCTAAACACGGTTACTGTTCTATTTTACAATTGACGCGAGAGTCGTTAACGCTGAACGAGAACACACTCGGTCTCGTACGCGGCGTAATGCATAAGTCGTAATGGAACTAAAAATCCACTCTCGTTCTATTTCGAGGAATAAAGTATTCCGCGCGTGCATGTGTAAGAATCGTTCATTGGCACAATAACGAAAGATGAATATTTGATGCGGAGTAACGCGATGGATGGATCGTTCAATTCGCAAAGTGCATTTCCCGTGACGCACGAAACATTTCGATAACGATCGTTAATAACGTTGATCACTACCAATCTACGAAGATGTCTGGCAAGTTTGAGTTTGTTTCGTTTGAGACGCCAAAAATTATAGATTAACTGTCGTAATTCTTTTAACTCTTGGGAATATTAACACTTTACCGACCGATAGCAGTAAGTAATAGACGATTAATAGGTTAAGTGTTAAAATATATAAATATATTATTATACGATATCCACACTTTACCGACCGCTAGCGGTAAATAGTAGCGATTAATAGGCTACCGGTCGGTAAAGTGTTAATCTGAGAAGACACTTTTATATAAGCGATTTAGATACGAAGAGGGTTTGATTTAGTTTATTTTCTAACCTAGAATATACGAATGATATACCAATAAAAATATTATCGTCTAAAAATGACAAAAAGAAAGTAACAATATGTAATCAAAAGTTATATATTGAAAAACTGACAACGACAAAATAAAGACGAGAGAAATAGTTATTATCGTAATACTTGTCTATGAACGTTGAATTTCGAACAACTGTTTCGAGAGATATCATATTACTATTAATCATGTACAGATTAATTTTTTACTACATATAAAGTATTATTCACTACATTTAAAATGCTGATACATCGCTTTTTTTTAGTTTACATAACTTTAATTCGAGCTAAACAGTAACAAACAAAGAGAGGGAAAGTATAAGAATATCCCTAGAACGACAGAATCACGTTTGACAAGAGTGGCAAACAAATGTAAAATATCTGTCGGAACGAAAATAACTAATTGCCAATATATTTCATTCGAATATTATTATTATATAAATGGCACCTTTAGCATGTCAATCAAGTTCTATTTGTACGTAACGAAGTTAATTGCCATCTGTTCAAGTCGTTTGTCGCGGTTGCCGCGGAGAGTAGAACACAGATAGAACAGGGAGGAAAAGAGAGAAAAAGAGAGGAAATAAAAGAAAGAGAAAGGAAATAAAAACTGAACTAATCGCGAGGCTACGTGTCGAGAATAATGAAAAAGTCCGCCGACTTATTGCTTCGCGGCGGTTCTAATGAGCCAGGGAGCCGAACTAATCATCGTCGACCTCATTGATCAATGGTCCGTCGTTGAAACTGGCTGGGAAACAAATTTAGAACGACCCTGGTTAATTAACGGGAGTATTCGTAACCGTTGCTACAGCACTTTCCTTTCTTTTTTTACGTTTTCTCTTTTTTTTCTCTTTTCTTTTTTCTACCCCTCCCCTCCCCCCCCCCATCTAGGAAAGATACCATTCCCGTTCGCGGGAATAAAATTCGCAGGAGAAAGAAATTCTCGACGTTAAAAATCGTCGGAGGGAAACGTACCGGCGGCTCGACGATAACGAATGAGTAATACTAAGATAGTTTGTTCCATCGTGACGTTTATATTACCGATGATAAAAGCCGGAATGTGAAATACATTGTTCGAGCCCGGCCGGGTGGAAAGAGAGTCGCAGTGGTTAAGGTTCAGCCGTGATCAGACAAAGGAGAAATGTATATACTTTATAATACTTAAAGAGCATTACGGAACGGAGATTCCCGATGAAACGAGGCAAATTTCAAGGGGATACTTTTATCGTGTCCCTCTTCGTTTCATCATACCTCTATTGTTTATCAATGTGATCCACGTATGAATCAATCATTTCTCCCCGTGATCGTTACGTTTTCATCGAACACTTCAGACCGCGGATATATTTCGAGAGTAATAATACATTATTCCATGGAAATGAGTCTGCTTCATTATTCCGATTATCTGCGATTATATAGGATAATATACACGTTAATATTTTTAACGTTAAACAACAGCGGAACGAAATTCATCGCCAATCATCGAAATTATCCGCGCTCTCTCGCGCTATAAAAAAGTCCAATTAATAAACGGAATACGAAATTGAATCCGGCCCGGTCAAAGGAATGGCTCTTCAAACAAAAATCAAGCTCGAAGGTGCTTTTAACTCGATTCGAGCGAACGAACGAACGAACGAAGAGAGCGCGCGCCGGATGACTTCGTTCGTTCGAATGAAAAACAAACGATCGAGTCGCGATCGGTGACGTCAATTTGACGAATACCGCAAATTCGTCGGAACATCGTTTCGCCAGTGTATCGATCACAGTCGGAGCGCGGCGTCTCGAGCGTCTTGCCTTACACGCAATTTTATTTACGACCCGATAAATTCGCCGTCAATAATCGCCGGCCCATTGTAAATCATCGGGCGCAACAGATGGTGTTCCTTCATAGAAACTCCACTTTCTCCTCAATAAATGAACGTGTACAGTGCATCAATATATTGTTGAAAGCAAGTATAAATTCTTAATGGATAATAAATCGGTAATAATAGAATTGTTTTCGATGATGTACAATTAAGGTAACGAAATATGCCGAGTTCAAATCGAAATATATCGATTCATCGGTACGTGTAAATAAAATAAAGCTTCGATTACATATCCGATCATCCGATTACATAGACTTCATCCAGAAGATACGAAACTTGTAACCATTTCGATATCAATAAAGGGTTACACAAGTTTCATAAAATCAAGCTTTTCTGTACTTAATAAAGAGAAATGCAAATAGTATTACAAAATGCCGATGCTTTCGAACACTTTTACACGTGGTCATGCTACGCACGTATACGAGCACGCACGATCATATATCTGACTATAAACGAGGTGATCGAATAACGGTTCGACGATAAACTATCACCTCCGCTCGTAAACTCGTACGCCCGATCGACCCGAATTACTTAACGTTGCACCGTTTGCCACGAAGACGGCAAAAATATGACCTAATCTGGCGTCGTTCCTCTTCCGTGCATCCCTTTCGATCGATTCTCAGAGCAGTTAAATGAAAAACTCACGTTGTACCGCAACGATTCCTCAGCCTCGCTACAACACGCTTTAAAAGTCACGATGATACGCCGTGAGAGCCTGATCGTTTCGATTTTATTGCGCGTGTTCTTCTGAGTTCTTCTCCCCGCGTGTCATAAAATAGAGCAAGTTTAGAAGTCTTTGATAGGGAGTGGTTTAATCAGTTAAAAGGAAAGTAACGGCGAGAAAGCACAGGTTAGGAGTGAAAGTGACGCACAAGGGATGTCCTTCCTCTGTTTCCAACGCGAGGATATCGATATATCGATATCCAACGCAAATCTGCGACAAAATATTCCACGGAGAAATTCTTTTGACGAAAAGTCGAAATCATCTACCCCTTAATCTTTCGAGTTTTGTATCTATCTATAATTTTTGTAATTTTTTAAAAGTTTTGCACTTATACTCTATATCTATAAATAGTTTTTAGTATCATATTATTATTATTTGTTTGATTATTATCACTGACTATTTATGACAATTATTAGTCCTTAATTCCTCCGGAAGAATAAGAAATTATTATTTAAAATTTTCTCTTCGAGAGAGAGAGAGAGAGAGAGAGAGAGCTCCCTTCAAGAAGAAAAGTTCTGTTACGAACGGTAAAAATGAAACTTTTAAACTTTTTATACGTTAAGGGTTCTTGAATCACAAACGTGTATCGAATTTCAATTTCCATAGAATCACTCTTTATGAATTCGTGATTGATCACTACCGATCAAAAGTTTGGATGTATGTTCCGTATATGAAATGGTTCTTGCAACATCAGTAGGCACTTCTTGCAGTAATTTCCTTGCCTGGAGTATTTTGGTATAGAAAACGAACACGTGCGCGATGTAGAGAGAAAAAATATTCAGCAATTAATATATAATCGAAACACTAAATCAAATATGCAGTAAAATCTCGTATCCATGACGAGAAAGCCATTGAAATATAAAAAATGTTTTTTATAGTCTAGTAAACAACATTGTAACGTCAATAATACGAAATGTCATTTAACGCGCATTAAAACGAATTTCAATTAAATGGAATTGACGACATCGAAGAAAAGTTCGAGCCTTCGTTGTTGAACTTCTTTTCTTTTTTTAATAACTAATTACGTACGGGAGTTGTATTAATTATTAGCGATGCTCGACATTGTATCGCCGCAAATAACACGTGAAACGAAAATACAGTTCTGCGCGCGAACATCCTCGTCGGGCAACGTTGCGATAGAAAGTTCAACCCTTTCACGGTACATTGCGCGCGATGCACCCAAGTAAAAAACTATGATTAATCGTGTGCATTTACAGGCTGAAAAAACAAAAAAAAGAAAACAAAAAAAATAAACCGGCGAACGCAAACGAAATGTACCGAAGAACAGAAACAAACAGCGCAAAAGTGAACAAAAGGAGGAATAAAGCCAAACGAAACAAAGAAATATCACGTATCGTGGGGTTTTATTTTTTATCAGTTTTCCAACACCGACGTATCCCCCTATGAAATTGGCTGGAAAAACTTTTACGCGCCGGTCGCGTAATATTGACCTCGGTCTACTCGTACGTAAATAAATGCGATTAATTGTAACATCGTGCGAGACTTTTTCGTCGTTTTCGTTTCTCACGCGAAACATCGCGGGCTTTTATAAATCATCCAGCCAGCCCGGCCGGGGTTTGATCGCATGATTTATGGATCAATTGTTTCGCACTCTATTGAAACGCGGGTATCATTCGAGTGGCGACGACCTCGAGCGGAAGGAGAGCACGAAATTCGATGAATTTCATCGAGCTGCCTTTGCTGTGGCGTGTCGATAATTATCGATCGGTTCGTAAAAGATCCGAAGTCAAAGGGTCATTAAGCTTTGCACTGAAATATGAAACTGGCTCTCGACAAATGGTCAACGTTTGTCTAAAATTTGCTCGTTTCCAGCGCGTTTCCTCTTTTATCGGCTATTCTTTATATTCTTCGCTTTTTATGGCCTCGTCTTCTTTCTGCAGTGAAAGGCTCGAGGTAAGATATCGTTTTGACATTCAATTATACCTCTTTTTTTGGAAATTTTACTTTCACGTAGTGTACGTACATTCTACTAATAAGAAAATTTTCAAAACGTTAACGTATTCATTTCCATCGATTACATTTCTCGATTTGTACGATCTTATCTTTCTTTCTGCATTAAAAAAAAAACTCAACGTTCCGAAATTCAATTGGCAATTTTACTTTTACACTATGAAAATTCTACTGACAAGGGAAATTTTGGAGGTAGTGTTTCTCAAACTCTCCTGTTTCGTAATAAAATAATTTACACGAGGTCCTATAAATACCGCAAAATATAATTTCACGAGCAAACAATTTATTCGTTCATTTTTCTACAAATCCAAAATACTCGGCTTATTTTTTTCACATTTCATCCCTCAAGCATAATACTTGGTACTTTTAAATCACACATAAATTCTACCAAAATGTCAACAAGATCTCTCCACTCGGAACTCCTCTAAAAAGTTTAACTCAAAAGTTTTATTCGGCTGGAGAGCGTTGGGGACACGAGTGTCATTAGAAATTACAGTCAGTACTTTTATATTGTATATTGTAGAACCTGCTCCATGTTGTATCACCGGATCGAGAATTGTGAAAAGAAACATTATATTTATTAACAACGTTATATTTGTTACTACTTACATACGAAAGGTATTTATATATGTAAGAAAAGAAAAAAGAAATATCAAATTTTAGTATTTCTCAGAGAAAATTAACTTTTCATGTGTTGTGTATAATTATTAGAACTTCATATTTTCTCATATATCAGAATAAATATGAAACTCGAACAATTTCCATTCGTAATACGAAATGAACTCAAAGTTTGTTCCTTATTTCACGTACAAGCAATTCTTCGAGAAATAACTACGAAAAATTAAATCTCCCGTTTCGCTATCTCGCTAAATCGACAGATCTAACATCGTTAACATCGACACCTGTCGAAACTCGAGAGGCACATAATCCCGTAATATAAACATAAACATCGTGCGTTCCGTCGAACGATCACCGCCATAATTTACAACGATTTCGTGCATCGTTCGAACGTTCACACCGTTCACGCACTGCGAGTCACACGATATTTGCAAGCGCGCAAACTCTTGAACGAAAGGTTGCTTTAAACTCGCGCTCGCGAGCAGCCAAAGCAAATTTCGCGGCTTTGAAAAGCGGCGCCGATTCCGAGCGGATGTGCAGCAATGAGTAAGCGATGCGTGAACCCGAGTCGCGCAACCGTCGCGGCCGGAAACAGGCCCTATTTGTATTGCCGTACCGCAACGATAGTACATACCGCACGCTAATGTTAGGCGTACGCAGCGTTTCTGATTCGTGATTTTATCGCCGCGGTTTCGCGGGCTACGCGGTCACGATTTTTCCCTCCGCGTCCTCGACGTTCGACAGATTTCCAGCGTACGTTTCTCGCGCGTACGAGCGGATCTTCTGATTGCAAGCTGCAATTTTGCAAGTTGCAGATTTCTCTTCGAAGAGAAGAGCGGAATAACGTGGTGCCAAGCGCTGTTACAGAACATTCGTTGCTCGAACGAGTACGCATTTTGTGACAGTAGGTGGCAAAATTTATTTATATTATAGACGAAATTTATTAATTTAAATTAAACGTTACGTGACTTTGATCGTTCTGTCTCTTTCCTGCGATATAAAATATTTGACGATAAAAACGATGTGAAGCGATAGAAAGACGCCCAACGGGGAATTTAATTTTGATAACTTGCTCGATCATTTTACGATAAAAATTCTCTCACTGTGTTTTCATAGCTTCCATAGGTACATAGGTACAGTGGTCATAGAAAGTATTTACACTCTCTTCTTTTTTACAATGAAATTTTTAACGAAATTTAATGGTCCGGATTAATTCGATTAGTTCACAATGCGAATTATCCTTTTAGTTTTCCATTATTTACCAATTTATCTACAAATTCCGATGCTTTCGATTAATCTACTGTATTTGTAAATTCTGTTAATACTTTGCGCGCTTGCATTATTTTGCACAATGATATTAACATTGCGAATATCTCAATTATCGATCGTTAATGTTAATATTTGTTCTTGGAAACTAGAAGTAGAGCTCGTGATTTTTGAATTACAGCACGATAAATACCGCGGCGGTATTAAAATGTAGCGGCAACTTCGTTGCGCGTATCGATTCGCAAGTTCGTTTGAACAAGCTCGGGACTCAACGACGCGCACGGGAATTTCCGAAAGTTCCACGACGAAATATCTACAATAACTCGTCCAAGGTACTAAACCTCGGTGTTTCGAGCGGTGAAAAAAAATCGTGTTCTAGTTCTAATTGTTCATTGGCGTCAAAAAAAAAAAAAAAAAAAAAAGAAAAAAAAGAAAAGAAAAAAAGAAAGAGAAAGAGAAAGAGAAGCATCCTCGACGTCGACGTATTCGAAGTATCGACCGAAGCGTATGATCAATTGTTTACGCGTAACATCGAATAGTACGTAACCGTTCCGCAAGCGCACGTTAACGTGTTCTGCCTCGCGTTGCGTTATTGCTTCTGACGCGGTATAACCACGGAATTTATATGGAGCTTCCTATATGCAAATGGATAGCGCGGCCGATGCTTCGAGCTTTTAATCGTGAACCATCCAGGTTCAACCATCTAGTGAAATCGTTGGTGCACACGACATTGAAACTAGAATATTTTTCGTGTAATTCGCGAGAATTGTCGCCCTGCATTTTTCTGCTAATCCCTTTTGATCGTAGCGAAAACATTTTTTCTTTTTTTGTTTTCAAGGAAACAAAAGACACATTTGGCATTTATTATTTTTATATGATATTTATTATATTATGCATAACTAACGTGAATTTTTAATTTGTACGAGAGGATTTGTGAGTCCTTCTGAATGAATTCTGATCTTTATTAATAATTCTATTTTTAGAAACAAAGTATTTTCAAATTAAGTTAATATAATGAACACCGCATCTTTATTATCCTTTTTTCGTTGTTATTCCTGTAATGTTATACTTCTGACGAACGCGTGAAAGAATGTTGGTTTTGAAAAGAAACACTTGTAATATTAAAGTGCTATAAGAGTTTTTAGCTGTCGTTGAACTTTGGAAATACACATTATATAACACTTTCTCAAAATGATGACTTAAATTATTTTGACAAAATTTACACACTTTTGCTCGTTCATCAGAGACATGGAAATTACTCATGTTTTTACGTGTAAATCAGACAGAATAATTCTTTTTGTATAATTAATTAATTTCCATTCGATAATAACTCGGTAATAATGTATTTTTTATGAGATACTGCCCATTATATTCCAAGTCTGGTATTTATTAGAATACGTTATTACCTAAAATATCGAAAAATCCGTCGTCTTGCTGCGAGCTGCTAGTTTTTTTCTCTCTCCCTTTGTACCTTCTATTTTATTTGTTTTTCAATATTTTCCGCCCTTCTTGTTCGCTGAACATAGCCACGTCGAATTCAATGCTCGACGCTAATTACATGCGCGTTTTAATTCATCGATGGTATATACGAGATTGATTGTCGGGTTTAATTAAATTTTAATTTAATTAAATTTGTTATAATCGCTTATACTGCGAAGAGTCAGCGAGTTCCATGTTTTTCGTAACGGCGTCGTTCGTTTCGGAGGATTAAAAGAAGCGGAATATTTCGAACGAGCGACATGAATATTTCGTTGGTCTGTTCACGAGGAGGAAGATTCCAAAGTCGAGTTCGTTGATCGCGCTCGAGTATTATATGTATGAACCTGTTTCGATGTAACTGTTTATACTTAAAATCTAACGAAACGTAAGATTCTTAGAATGTCAGGGAAAGGAAGCATCAGCGGATTTTCTCGATGCCAGACCGTAAAACGTGTATCTGTTCGAACAGAATGAAAATCTTTATTGCTCCTTCGAATATATTCCTGTTTTGAAGAAGAATATTCCGACGAGTTCACCTATACTGAAATTCTTACTTTCATACATTTGAAATTCGAGAAACGTCTAGTGCGGGAAGAAGGGAATCATCTGAATATCAAGAACAGTGATATCAAGGATGAATCTGACTGTGAAATAAATAGTAGAATCGTTTGGAATACAAAAATATGTTCATTGAAAATGGTATTTGAACATTTAGAGGAATTCTTTTATACGAGTATGACAGAAATGACACAAATTGTCAGAATTTTAACACTGTAGCGAGAGCTGACTATCACGATTATATTTGTAAAATGTTTGATTATTCTGAAAATGTGCACAGAAGTGATAGTACACAAAATATTTAGTACAGGTGTACATTTGACGGAAATCATAAAAATATTTAAACAGCCAACTATCTATTATACGAATGAACTTTAATATTAATAATGGAACCTTCAAAATGATTGTTCAGGCGCACATCAATTTCTGACTAAGTATCTTGTAACTTCTATTTTCAGATTGGTTTCAAATTTTAATAATCACAGTGATCATTTTTATTGTGTAGAAATTCTTCTATAACAAATGCTTTTACATTCTTAACTCCAAAAATCCTAACCACGTGTTCCGAATATTTTAATCAACGTTCGGATACATTTTTAAGTCATATTCGAATAGTTTCACAGAAAATACTGCCCCTCTCTAATTCCAACTGCGCAAAAATATACTTTCGTCTGCCACTGTTCTTAAATTCCTATCATTTCGTTTCACCTCGATTCAAAGTATCGTCAGCGTAAATTATACACCGGCAGAATTTACGTGTTCGCCAATCGAAAACGGGGAACGAACGGGGAGCAACCCTTTAACGATCCTTTCGACCCTTTAGCGCCTATCTCTCGCCAGAACACTAGCATGTTAAAACGTTTGCCACGCAAAGTCTCGGTGGATCCCTAGATTCTTACGTGCAAAATCGTTGGTAGCGATCAATGGGTGGCACGCCGTCGAGGAGATTGGAGCTGATGGGCAGAATAGGCGGCGAAGCTTGGCCACGGCATTCAACGAGGCTAACTCTATCCCGGCAAATTACATTTCCATCCCCGTACGTGATAGCTGCAGCAAACATGCCTGTCAACGTCCGACCGAGTTTCTCCCTGATTAGTTACACTCGACGTTCGGATTATATTTCCAAAGGCAATTAATTAACCAACTTCCTAGGGGGTCGCGTATGATCGCGTCGCGCTACGTGTCACGATATATCGCAGCCAGGTGGATATTGAAGGACAGCGTCCGATAAAACGCGTTCGCCGCGAAAGATAGGAAAGAGGGAGAGAGAAAATGAAATTTCTTGCGAAATGAACATCGACTGAGACGTCCACGGGAGCTACCTTAATGGAAACTGTCGCCGAAAACGTCAGGATAAAGCCGTACTGGCTGATCAATCGTACGGTTGGTCTACTTTCGATGAGCTCGTATATCGTCCACCTGCATCTTTCTCATTCTGATCATTTCCACCTCACGCTTTTTATTTTCGTTTCCTTTTTATATGTCGCGTTTTCCCAAGTGTCGCCGAATGTCCGAAATTGTGGATTCCAGTAGAAACGTTTTCGGCTGGAATATTTCGAGAAGAGTGACAGGAGCGCGAAACAGTTTTCAGTTAGACGTTAATATAAAGCCACGGTTCTGAAGTGTATTTTGAAAGTGATTTTAAGGTATGGAATGGAATGCGAAATAATTAAAATTTCAATGATTTTATATCAATAAAGTTTAACCGATTATCTTGCCACTATCTATTAAATTATTCAGATTTCTCATCAAAACGAACCCGTAGAATAACCCGTTTCCATCAGAATAAGATTCTTTTTATTATTATATCAATTTTTTTTCGCGTACTTTAGAAAAGTATTTTGAATATAATCAATATTCATATATCTGTTCGAAACTTTTGATGATCATCTGTTCTTTTATTCCTAACCTAAAAATTCTTCGTTTTCTCGCTTATTCCCAAGCCCTAATCTGACTTTCTTTTAAATAAATTTTTAATAAAAAGCCTCCGACAAACAAGTATATCCCAAGTTAATAATGCACCGAAATTAATTTCACCGTGCCAAAAGAAACTTCACAGGAATTTCTGTTGCGAGGAGAAATTAAAATATGTGGTTAGATCGGAACACGAAATTCGCGGAGTTTTCCCGCGTTTCAAGGCTGTTAACGTTGTCAGGCTTCCTGCGGCGGAAATATTGAAGTTTCTAGTTCGGTGTCGCTCCGCGAAACGAACGGAAATACGCGTTGCAATGCAACGTCCGCGTAATTCTCGCTGATGAATTTGCTGGACAAATGGCCACGGTTGACATAATACGATGGGAGATTTATTTCCATCGAGACTTCGGATTTCAGAAACTTCAGTTATTCTGCGTGCGGCAAATTTACACCGTGAATTTCGAACGGAGAAAAGTGACCGTTCGAACGAGAGATTCGCGATATATTTCACGGTGTCGAGTGAATAATCGAAAAACGAATGTCGACCTGTGATAAACTTGGCCCGACTGACCAACGACTCTTCCACTAGTTGCCAGCGTATAAACGGGCTATCAGCTCACGTTACGTATATACATGGACGCGTTCATCCCGCTGGAAATATTTCACGATAACCTGGTGGATAGGGTTAAACGGGGTATCATTTAATTTCCCGTGAGCCGCGTGAACGTTTCGTTCAGTTTGCATCGCGTTCATTGCATGTTCAGAACTTGGTCCGATATTTACAATAGCTTCGTTACCGAATGTATACTACTCAAACGGAGTAAATATCGCCTCAGTTCCGCGAATTTCAAGACGACAATGTCAACAGAGATTAGTATTGACAAAATTAAACACACTCTCCTGTATTGTGAAAATTTCTCCTGAAAATGTGACACGCTACAGTATTCACTCACCCAATCGAGTGTCCTTCGCAGCCGTAGGAGCTGTTTGTTATCCTTCGATGGTAGCGCCTCGCACATCCGATCGCCTCAGGGTCGTTTACCGAGCTCGCGTTGAATCATCGCCGATTGATACATCTTCCCCTTTGTGTCACTGAGTCCATCCTCATTCCGTACCATTCGCGGAGAAACGAATCGCTCTTTCCTTTTTTTTTCTGATTTTCCTTCTCGTTTCTCGTTTGAGGTTATACACCGTTCGGCGCGACGTCACACGTGATCAACACCGATCGCGGACCACAACGAACAACGACACGCGATCTCGCGACAAAGACACGAACGTACACATTCGCGGTTTGGTCGGGGTGCATCGGATGTTTAATCTACGAACGAGTGAGGGATGGCTCGGGTCGAGTGCCTCCGAGGCGAAAATAAAAACAAAAGCGAAACAGAGGGAACGACGTTACACACGCGGTGGCCAGTCGCAGACTGAACTCGCGATCCGCGAGTAGCATCGATTTCGATGGAGGGGGAAAGGACTACGGGACGTGAGTGGAAGGGAGGGGTGGGGAGGGCTGCGAAGGCGCCGCGCACGGGGCGGAAGGGACGCGAGCGGACGAGACACAACGAGAGGAGCAGTCAACCTATACGCGTATCTAACAGCCGTGTTGGACGAGAGCTTATTTTGTTTGAAAGAGAGAGAGAGAGAGAGAGAGAGAGAGAGAGAGAGAGGGAGGGAGAGCTGCTCCAGAAACGTGAGTTTACCTTTTCCTATCATCAATTCTTATTATAAAGCATTAGAAGAATCTTTAACCCTCCAGCCGCGGGCAACGCTTACAGCGCGTCTCACTTAACCTATACAATTCCGCGGGGTACGCTGTTATCGCGTTGCTTATAACTTTCAGGATATTTAAGCATCGGCAGGCGCTATTTCTACGTTGAATCTATTTGATTTTATTTCGTAACATTGAAAATAAGTATAATATATAATTTCATTTATCACATCTATTTTATTTGATTTTGAAACATTGAAAGTATTTCATATATATATATTATTTTTTCCCCTTTAGAATCAAGAATATTATATTACATTATATTACTTTTATCTTTATAATATATTCAGTTGAATAACAGCAATTGACTCGCTTAGATTAACCTTAACCAGTGAATTGTTACCCTAAATTTGCGATATGTCGAAAAATATGTTTGTGCATGGAATCTTGCTTCAAGATATATCATACTAAAAAACATTACAATGCACGATAAGTTTTAATAAAATTTCATGTTTGCAGTTAAATTCTAAGTTTTCTTTTTACACACCATTAATAACGAATAAAAATAGCCCGCAATTTTATATAAAAAAAAAAAAATGAAAAGTCGCCCGCGGCTGATGGGTTAAAAGAAAGATAAAGTACGATATCTACAACTATTTTATGAGATTTGTAAATTGGCAAAGATTTATCAGATTTTATCATCTCGAGCAGCAGTTTTAAATAGCATTTTAAATGTTTAGACAACGTTATTACAAACCATTAAATGCTGTTTGAAGGAAATTAAAAGTCTATGGGTAGCAAGCGTATTACGAATAAGTTGGAGTTTTAGGTTAGGTTTCGGTTTTTGTAGACGTAGCAATAAAGTTGTATGAATTGTACGATAATGTACGCTGTTTTTATTCTTTTTAGAGGAGATTAATACGCCTCGAGCGTTTGAATCGCTTGAAAGATTCTTGTCTCCCTTTTGTCTTTTGTTCGGTCTTAATTCGATACCTCGAATTTGTTCTCCGATCCCCGCCAATATTGGCTCCCTCGGTGGCGATTGCATTATCCGCGCGGGGATTTCGTACGAATCTCGTTTGACGGAGGGTTGCGAATCGGGTAAACCATTGCATTGTTGTTCTCTCGTGATCGGCACAAGCTGGTTTTGCAGTTGATGGCGCGATTATTTTGTTTTACGCCTGGACGTTTTCGGGACGTTTGATTGGCATGCTGTATAGGTTTAATGGGAGCGGTTGAATTACGATGATGATTGTGAAATAAACGAGAGAAGGGAGTGGTTTTATTATTGATATGGTAAAAAATGGAACGGATACGCGAAATAGAAATAATAGGATACCAGATTCAACGGTCGTTGAACTCTGATGGGTTAAGAAAATATTTGAAGAAAAAATTGAATGGCAAATGAAAGAGCTAACGATAACGCTGTGGGACATTAAGGCCTTTACGAAAAGTAAGTGTTAGAATTTTTTTATTGGTAGAATTTTTATAATTAACCGTCGAATCATTTTTGATTTAATAAGTTCCTTTCTTTTTCTACGTACGTAGGAAGCAAATTTTTACATTAGATTTTTCCTTTTTTCCGAATATTTCAATTTCTCAAGTTATTCTAGTATACAATTTGCAAATTGAAGGATTAAGACTAAGCTATATTCTTTTCTATTTTATCACGTACTTGTAAATGAAGTTGAAAGATTCAATGTTTCAATATTTAGTAGTCTGAATCCCTCAATTATCACGGTTGTTTGAGTAATACGATGTTTTATGCGATATGTCTTCGAATATGAATTTATGTGTGTATTTCATGTACACTGGCAAATATAACCGTTATTCAATCATCTAAGTGCACCATCAAACACAAAGCAGTTGTTATTAGTCTAGGACAAATTGACGAATACCACGATGCATATATTTCATTGTTATCTGTTAATCGAGAAATTTTCGAATGACATTTTTGTGATGGATAGATGTTTATTTATTATCACGTAATATTTAAAAAATTATTAACTTGGACAGAATAGTTGAATAATCGAGTCGAATAGCTTAATATTTTCTACCTGGTTAATCATCAACTGTTTTCCGTTTCGTCGTTTTCACTTTTTTATCCCGCGTGTGGAAAGTATTGAAAACTGCTTTCTTTGTTGCGTGATTCATACGACGTGTTATTGACGATTTTCGAATTGCTGCCGAGAGAGGCTAAAATCCCAGGAGCCGTTGCCGTGCGTGCTAAACCGGAAACTGTAGACTATAGCGAACGTACGGATGATCTAGCGATTCTTTTTTCCAATCTTTTTCAGCACGTCGTCGGTTACGCTGCGTATTTAATTAAACAAGCACAGTTTTTCCAGGCAATCTTTTAATGCATCTCGTTGATTAAATATTTTTTAAACAAACAACACTTTCTCTGGTTCAGTAGTCTCTCGAATTCTCGAATTTTTACGTATCACTGCAAATTCACGCGTACATATACTATTGAAGTATTAATTCAAAAATACGCTCAGAGATTCTGTTAATTGGATTGCAAATTTTTATGCGATTGCAAGAGATTTTGTGGAAAGTGCAATATCGTACAGAATGCAGATGATATGAAAAAAAATATATATACATAGAAAATATCCAGAGTAAAATTCTTTTTTTGACATTTGTGTTTCGTAACGCGATATTTTACCGAGACTTTATTTGTTCAGTCATGTTCTCGAAAATTTGCATAAATATGTGCTAATAATGTCGCTCGAAGTACTCCATGATCTCTAGCATTGATAGAAAGCATTTAGTCTTTTTCTTCTGAATTTTCATTTAGTGCATAGCCTTCCGGAGTTTTTATTTAACAAGTTTGATGTAGAAATCGTTTGGCCGATCAAGACCTGGCGTTGAATGGCGTACTAATGCTAGGGTTATTCGTCGGTAGCGATTGTAGATCGACGCACGTCGCCGATGATAATCGTCGATCAACGATGGATTCAACGTCACGCGTGGTCGACAAAAGCAAACAGCGTGATTCGTCAGTCCGTTTGCTAACGTTATTACGCGATCAGTGAAATCACAACGATCGCCAAATGAATTTCCTTCCGTGAATTCACCACCCATCGAATTATCTTCTCCCACGCGTGGCTTCTTGCTCTATCCAAAAAGTTTGGTTTCCCTAAAATTTCATTCGTGCATCCTTTCGGGAGTCCGTTTGTACGAACTTGCGAGGAGACAACAGCAGGAACAGATAGTTTATATAATCGAAGTTCACACAATTGGAGTCCGCTGATTCCTTCCTTTGTTAGCAATTTCTCGTTTATAGGAGTTCAGGTTCAACCAGCAACAGTTCATTTAATCGGGTATTGACTACAATTTGGTTTAGACAAATGGGGCTCGTGTGAACGGAGTTGTATTATACATTGTAATCTATGCAATCTATTTTTGTGTCACTTCTCTGTAAAAGTCGTTGCATCGATCGTACTTTTCTTCTATCAGATAAATGAAAACGCAGATTGACAGATTGTTTGCAATACAATTTCGTTCAATTGTAACGCAGATATAATTTAGATACTGGATTGATGTAAAATATCAACAGGAAACGTCGGGGCGATTTTGTAAATTCCCGTCAAATGTCATTCGTTTGTTTAACGAGAAATGATTGTAATGGAAAACAGTGTATAAATAGGTGAAATGATATTTCACATATAGACTGTTGTAGCTTAGTTCTTTCAACCAAACTTTATTAATATGTTCTGTTGGCTTAAAAGCATAGACGTTGAAAAGTTATATTAACAATGCAAAATCTAAGGAAATGATAATTAACGCTGTTGTTCTCATTCCCTCATCACGTTGTGTTTCTTCAAGTATCTTTCTTTTTTTTTTATAATACTTTATTTAAGAGAAGAATAGAAAATCGAAAACAATATATTAATAATGATAAATAAATCAAAAACATATTTTAATAATATCGGTAAAATGATAATATGCGTTTCGTGTCATGTAGAAGAAAACAGCAATTCAATGTTCTATTTCTACGTTATAAGATATAAATGGAAAATTAAATTTATCGTAAAAATTAGAAGAAAAGTAGGTAAAAAAATTAAATTTATTAAATTTCGTTCTTAATGAATCAGTCATCCATTTTTCGGATGTTTAATTATTTATTACATATGTAGAACATACTCCACCAAAGCTAGAGAACGTCCTGTAATTGCAACGTTCACCAAAATCTCACTCCATCATTTTTGCCAGTATTTAGTAAAGCAACGAAGACCGGTCGATCTCGAGTTGAAATTCTTTTGCTCGACAAAAAGGTAAATCCACTCGAATCAAAGAAGAGTCAATACGGTTCACTTAAATTCCACTTAACGGAAGATACACTTAACTAACGATACCCGGGAGCGGGCTCTTATTCCCGAATATTAAGCTTCGGGGAACGGCGAATTCATCGACGAGCCGAATAGCCCAATTAGAGCGACCGTCCGGAAAACGAAGGATTCCCCGATTCGAAACTCGATCCTCAACGCGATCGACCGATTTTAACTTCTCTCGCGAACTTACCAACTGCCGTCAATAATTTTCCCGCCTCTCCCTGTCTCTCCCCACGCACGTTCACACGTACGTACGTTCCGTGTAATTTTCTGATAATATAGCGTCGCGAATAAATAGACAACACGGGCGGAGCAACGGAGGAAGTGTTTTCATTAAGTCGTTTAAACAACCGTAGATGATTTTACTGGTAGTTTTTGACTTTGCGTATACTATAATGCGGAGGCGGTGTGTGGTCCGGTCATGCGCGAGCCACCGTTATTACGAACGTGTACGTAAATTCGTTAAAAGGACCCATAGGAATATGATATCGCGGCGTACGGTTTGGGATTTTGATAGAAAAAGAAAAAAAAAAAACGTGGGCACACGGTTCCAATTAAGCTTACGGGCTTGTCCGCTTCTAGACAAATATTGGACGATGTCCGAGCGTTCCGACGCGCTTCCACCGTCGTTCCTGACATCACGTGCTATTAAATATTCGTTGTATAATATATAATCCGAGATGTCAGTGTCTCTGGTGGATGGCAAAGGAGTCGAAGTCAGTATATCGTTAATTTCGCAGTGAAGTGCTTGCAGTGTTTCGATTTAAAGTGCGGTGTAAGATCGAACGTTTGCTTTTTAAAATTCTTAGCAGATATCTCATTGTATTAAAAAAAAATGTTTATGATTTTGTAAAATTATATCATTTTGAGTAAAATTTGATTCTATTTTCTATTTACACGTGGAAAATGCGATGTATTAAATGGTATCGTTTACAGATAATTCGAATAGATAGAATAATCGACTGTATTTCAGCGATTAACGTAATTAAGTTGTTCCTGTAAAGTAATGTAAAGAATCTATCGTCTCGATCCAATATTTCATCGCTTAATCATTAATGAATTATTCCGATATTTCTCGGCAAACATCTCCTCGAAAGACTTCACACAACCGAAGAATTCGAGACAAAGATCTTACAAAGATCGCAAAGGTTCGAATTCGAAATTCTCAGATCAAAGAGTCGCTCGCAGCTAAATGAATTGACATTTAATAAAACATCTTAAGACAACCTGATCGATTAATAGACATCTTGCTCGATCGATCCGTACGAACAAAGGCAAAAGACTCGAGGATGCAAACGTCTTACGTTTCATCACGATATAATTAGCTAGTAGGAGGGAACAAAGGAATATCGCAAATGAGAAGCGCTTCGGGATTGATTATCATTTCAAGATCGTCGTCTCCCAAGGCACAAGCGTTCGTGGATTAAAAGCTAAACACCATCCATTATTTCAAGTGAGAGTTGTCCTCCCCCCAACCTTGTCGGCTTTATACTTCCGCGATGTTTCTTCGCGCTTTTGTCCGGAGCTCGCGTCGATGGCCCACGAACACAAAGAGACACTCCTTTGGAAAGTTCCTCCTAGCCGAACGCGACCGTCAACTTCATCGTCTCGGGATTATCGCGTCGACGATAGCCTCGTTATCCTTCGTCCCTTGGTCGACGATGCGAGGACACGGCCGCGCCTTAATTATTCCTCTTCGAAAGCGAATTAGAATGTCGACTACGTTTCCTTCCTTTCGCTCTCGAGAAGTCAGACACGAAGAATCGTTGATAAGCACGCGAAACTCGCCCGAACAACTTGATGCCTCTGAGTAATCTTGTTTTGAATGAGAAGCGCAGAAAAAAACCGTCGAACTTTATGTTAATTCTTGAAAGTCGGGATTCTTCGAACAGAAACGAATAAAAGCACGTCGAGTCGTAAACTGAAGGATAATAAATCGTAAAACTCGGCTTCATCACTGTAGCGACTGGCTATAACGTGTTAACGTTATCCATTTATTTTAAATTGAAAATTAATTTTTCGGCCTTTGAAAATTATATGACCCTATAATGGTGTTATCGTAATTATGTATGATATTCTATATACGTTAATAGAATTGTTTTCTAATTGGACATTTTTCTCGAAATGCAAAGTTTCAATTACCTTCTTGTATACTTGGAGCGAACTTTTTTGACGATTATTAATTGCTGAGAATCACACTACGTACAACATGTTACAGTTAATCGATCGTTGTAGTGTTAAAGAACCACCTTTATTGTATAAAATTAATAATATTTCGTATTTTGTCCTTAAAGCTGAATTTACCTCAATGCAAAACCATTTTGAATGACTCTCTTCGCGGTGATGTAAACTACGAACACATGGTTGGAGCCTAAGTATAGAACCACATTCGCTGGAGAAGTACGCGGGATTGTTTAAAAAATATTTATTTTCGTACGCTTTTTAGTAAGAAGTGTTATTTCTCCGTGAAAGAATTCTGTATAAAAATATATCCGTAGCAAAGGGCACAGTTTTTAAATAAAACTCTTCTTACTGAATCTTACTCAAGTGACTAAAAATTCTTCACCTTGGCTCGAAATGTAACGAGGATCGCTCGAATTGGCTCTGCCATTTTGTAAAAAAAGAGAAAGAAATATTTCTCAAGATTCATGTAACAAAGCTCTTTATTACAGTAATGTTTCTTTAATTTCGCGCTCGAGATGGCTTAATCCCAGAATTATTCCAAACACGCTCCTTCCTTCCTCTCTTATCAATTACCATCAAAGACCACAGACGAGGAGCAGAGAATAAAACGTGCTTTCGAAACCGAGCTCGCCGGCTCGGTACAACGATTCACTCGTGTGTTCGTTTCTACGTCGATCCGTACGAGCACGTGTATTCATAATAGGGAGAATGGAAAATCGTGTGCGGAAAGCGGGCAAATATCGCCGCAGTGACTTGCTTTTATATCGTTGCACAGGCATCATGAAGATTCATTACGCAGTTGACTACAATTGTGCTGGATTAAATGGCTTTTCGAATTGAAATTGCATCAAAGTTGATCGTTCGACGTTGCAATGGCTGCACGCAAACTCGATGGGTGCATTCGCACGGTGAATTTTTATTCTTCCTTTCCTTTTCTTTCTTTTTTTTCTTTTCTTTTTTTTCTTTTTCGAGTTAGAAGTTGATCGGAGTAGCTCGAACCATCGGCATTGGCGTTCACGGTGAAATTGAGCGACGCGAGTTCGATGTGACCGGAATGAAATGTTTTTCATTAAACCTGTAATTAGGATACCGCGTAAAGCGAAAGGGGGCACGAGGCGCACGAATAAATCATGCACAATATGGGCGAGCCGTGTAATCAGCGCATAATTCGAAGATTGATAGACGGCGGAAAGAGATGGGCCGGCGCTGGCATCAGACGGTCAATTAGATGTAATGCGAAGAAAATTGTATGTAATGTCAGTGGGTTGTTCGAAACACGAGGTAAATGCTTTACGACGCAATTGAGCTTTTGCTTTCGCGTCGCGATTTACCGGCGTTCTGGGCGCATTAAAACTTAGATGGCACTTTCGTGTTTGTCCATGTTCGAGCATTACAAAAAAAAAAAAAAAAGAGTCAGAACCGAACGTATTTATACACGTTGCATAGCGTTCGAAAATGTTGTAATTTTGACTATTCTTTGTATTAATTAAATTCTGTCTCTTGAAGGCATTAAGCATCAAAGATTCGAAATTAGAATCTTATTTACGCAATATTAATTAAATGAATATTCATTTTTATCTATTTTATATTGGGATTCTAAAAATTGTTCATTATTTGAATTTCATAAAGTGTCAAGAGTTCGTTATAGATAAATGAACTTGAATGCAGGTACATTTCTCGCTTTAGTTTCGATTTAATTTCATTTGTAATAATCTAGTTATTATAGAAATTAAAGATTAATAACTTAACAGAAGAATAATTATAATTATAATATCTAGCGAAAATGAATAAAAATTTAATCAAAACTGCATCAACTGTCCAGACACTTATGGTAGTGTATTTCAGATAAATTTATCACACGTACGAATAATGTGCGAAAAAATATAACACCGATTCTATATAGCCGTGCATATTTATTTCGTTTGGCCGGTTCGCTGCGGAAATAAACTATATGCTGACGAGCATCGCAATTTATGGAAATGCAATCGTAATTTTCAAAGTCTTGCCAACGACTTCCCATCGTTGGCATTAACAATTTTTCAACGTATGGATATCGATTGTGACGGGGAAATTCGCGATCGTTGCGATTCAATTTAACGTGTAATTCAATGTTGTATTGAGCGAACAAGAACGAGATCATTTTGTTTTTTTCTTCTCGTAAGAATTCCACAGCTCTTAAGATCTTCGAAATATTTATGGAACGCTTTCTTAATAGAGAATAACAATTTTTAATCTTCCCTCTGTTCGTAAGAAAGTTAAGATTCTTAGAGACAATTACTTGGAAATTGTGCCCTGTAAGAAATTACAGAAAAGAGTGTAGCGCCTTGCTCTGTCTGCTGTTCCACCATAAAAATTCGCGTGGCTGTGTAATATTTTAATTACTCTTCGCTATATCTCTCGTTTCTATTTCTTTCTTTTTCTTTTTTTTTTTTAATCGATGCTTACGTTGAAATATAATCACGCTGCAGCAATAATGCGGAGCATCATTAAATTTAATCAGCATGAAACCGTCTGGTTGCGCAATGATGATACTTGAAACTGGCGAATTAATGAACCTCGAAGTCTGAGCGTTTCAAGGGAAGGCAGAATCAATCCTCGCGGACTTGCAGATCCATAAATCTTGCTAACATGCGAGTCACTGTGGAAGTTAATTTCCTCGATTCGTTAATAATTTCAATCTCTTCCTCGAAAATACGTACGTTCAGCTCAGGAAATAGTTTCCCAATTTCTACATAAAAATATCGTAAATTCAGGAATTAATAGTAACGAAGTATTGTTAAAATTGTTTCTTTCGATCGATGAATCGAGTCTTCGTACGTTCGAACTCGAAATTTGTCTGTTGTTTTAACATCCTATTATTTCATATGTTAACTTTCTTACGAACAGAGGGAAGATTAAAAATTGTTATTCTCTATTGAGAAAGCGTTCCATCAACATTTCGACGATCTTGAGAGCTGTGGAAATCTTACGAGAAAAAAAAAAGATCTCGTTCTTGTTCGCTCAATACAACATTGAATCATATACGTTACACGTTATGACGTTGTACATGACGTGTAGATAAAAGCTCTTCTACGATAAGTATTCGAACACTTCCCCGGGTATCTGTTTCAATTTCTTAAAATTCTCCGAACAAATTCACCGATTCCGACCAAGTGACGTTCACTCCCATAACCGAGTTAATGTGCGAATTACAATTGGTATTGAAGTTCGAGGAACGATCTCGCGATTAACGCGGGCTGCGCGTACACAGATAGGTTCTCGGCTGATCGTGACAAAGATAGGAAGATGGGATAACCAAGGGAGAAGGAAGATCAACCGGCGGCTAAGGGCTGGTGCTTAAGTGTTGGTGCACGAACGATGGACCGCCGGCCGCACCATGTGCTAACTTAACTGAAGGGATTACGAGCTTAGTTAATGGATGCTCCTCGTACGATTCACGGGTAACCACTGTGTTACCCTCGTTCTGGAGCAACGACGCCCCTGAGCGCTCGATGGATTTCCAAAATCTTTCGTAATAAATGCCGGGTTATATGACCGAAGGGGTCACCAAGGTATTCCGTAGCTCTTAGACCATTTGCGGCCTTTGGGATTACGCCGCTTAGTTAACACCGGATCTCTATTAACTCTTAGGGTTAGCCTGACCCTCATCCTTCGCGTCGTCTTTTCTCGCGACCTGACGATCTGCCTCGCGACGATTGTAGCCTCGATGTGTGTGAAGATGCTTGCTCGATGGAGAGACGTCTTGTTATTCTAGGCACTACACATCTCACACACACACACACACACACACACACACACACACGGAGGCTTCTGATTCTGTTTGAAAGATTTTAACCAATTTTATTATACAAATGAGAATTCAGTGTTTTCGAACAGAAACGTGTCTGATCAAATCTCACGAATGAGAACCAATAGTAGTTTTCGATCTCAAGACCTTTTGCATTTGAAATGTCCTCATAAATGAGGACCAGGTGTTTTTTTCAATATTTTTCATTTGATATGTCCTATCACCTTACATACGTTATTTTGATTTCGCGTCAGAGATTTGAATACAGTAGAATTCCATTGATTTCTTGTTCATAAGTACATTCAATCGCTAAGAATTAATTTAATGGAATGCTGACGCATATTTGATTCAAGTATATAGAATATTATGTATACTATGTATGTAGAATTTTAGTGTAATTCTATTGTAATTCATTTCGTACAAGAACCAGTAATACTTTTGCGTTAATGATTTTCGTAACATGTTTTACGAAAATATTAAGATTTAATTAGTAACATTATCTTCAAGATTTAGTACAGATAGTACCTTCAAGCACAACTATTTCCAAATGTTCGAACTTCAAAAATGACCGAGTGTTCCAACAGCCATATAAAATGTAATAAAATTTTCTTCCAAGTATATCTGTCTTTTGTAACGCTGTTGTAACGAGGGTCAACTATCATGATTATATCGATCGTGATTTGAAAAAAAACGAATCTAAATTTCGAATCGAAATCGGGAATCAGACACGTTAGACTTTTTAATTAATTTTAGAAATGACTTTGTGTTCATGGCAACTAAAGTTAAGCAGTTGAAAGAAACTCGTAGTTAAACTCGAAGTGTTTCTGAGAGAGCGGCGGAGACCATGACCAATGACCGCGCTCAGCTTTGAATAATGAAGAGACGCTCGTCTACCTCCCTAGATCCCGTCTCCCGAGCGATGGCACGTTAGCTGCTTCACCTGGCTCCGTTCTACGGAAAGCGTTTGGAATCCGGAAATAAACGAGTATTTGTTTGGACTTTAGAATCTACTACCGTACCACACGACGCACGTAACAAATTTGGTTTGTTAAAGCGTAATATGTGGCGAGCTGGCAGCGTTAGGCAAAATGTCTGACAAAAAGGCTAAATTCATGGGAAGAAATTAATAGTTTAATCACGGTATGCCAGTATCTCGTTCTATTTCAACATACAGCAATGCGCAAACGCAAGATATAAATATTTCGAGTGATGCCCAATTTGAATAGTATTGTCTTTTAACTTGTTTAACTCCATTGGACCACCAGGAACTATTAGCAAAGTTAAATTAGATTTGGAATTTTCGATTTAGGTCTTTATCACATAGAATGTAAAATACAGAGTAAAATCAATTATTTAAGATTTTGGCAACGTTATATGAGAGTTAGATAAGTAATGTAGAAATAATAATAATAATAATAATAATCAAAGTTTGTTGCCCCTCGATTTTCATACAAATATTTTGATTAATTTACAAGATAGAATTTGGACAAAATCGTTGAAATACTGAAATAATTCTACGAAATATACGAGACGTAAATGACAAGAAACGATAATACAATAGAGATGGCACAGGAAAATCATGGATAAGAATAGAGTTAGACTGGAACAATTTAAAGTCCATTCCACACAAGTAGACATATGATACATAATGTAGACACATAAAATGGAGATATGATATGGGGTTGGTTAGCGTATCACGAATGCATACGAATGTAGTTATTAATAAATACGCCATTAACTTACAAGTTATCAGACATGGTGCAGATCGTTTAAAAGTTATGAAAATTTAATTTCCATCATTTCGTCTGCAGAACGCTTCATGCATTGGAGTGAAACTCAATTTAGAATCGACGTGACATTTAATGCACCCTACAAATAGATTGTGAATCCTCGATAATCATGATTATAAGATTGTACGATTCAATACGGTCAAGTCTGAAATTAAAATCCGTAACTAAAATAACATGTATAATCGAAACTGAACTACCCCTGAAGTCTCAACATCTGTGTATGACTAAATTATTCATTTCGGAAACGTCCAAATTCATAATATTGAGAACGTAAAATTTTATTTGAGTCATTCAGAAATGAAGAAAATAGTCAGTTCGTTAAATTGAAAGATAGAGAATGCCGCAAGTATTATTTTTTAATTTACTATCGTTATTTAATTCTTGCATAATGCAACGACTGTTATTGTCGCATTATTATTAATTATTGTTATATTATAGTATTAATTAATTCTTTCGCAATGTAGTTAAATGAAGAAATGGAATTTAGATTTGAAGCAACTGCTCGGATTCTTGACACTTCTGCAATTCTCTCCTGCAACTCTGAGGTCCAGTTCGTGTTTCGCAACCAAGTGAATCGTCTCGGGTCTCACAATCACATTGACATAAGAGTTAAGACCTCACAGTTTCAAATTGGAATTCGTAGTACTATGGACACAAACCTAATGTTATTGGAAGTGTTTCCTCAAGTGTTCTGAAATTTGGCGTGTAATTCTAGGGATTTTAGCGAAACTTTGGTCACTTCTGTGGAATTCAATATCGTTTGCAGTGGCTCATGAAAGTGTTCAAACATCTGTCATTGTGCCTGTTGTACGAAATATTTTGAAATTTCATTATCACCATAATAAACAACGATGTTTATGATTATCGGTGGTGAAACTTGAAACTAATCTGAAAATATACATAGATGTTATAAAATATGGGATTCAGCATTGATTATATATTTAAAATCATTATTCATTCATCCATTCGATGTTAAATTTTCACTCATAAGTACATACTTATTTACAGTTAGTAACATTTAATTCTCAATGCAATGCTGTTATACATAACGGTATAGTTACACCTAGTATAAAATTTTCCTAAGATTTCGTACAACAAATATTCATTTCAAATATTAATATATATAACGTCAGCTATTATGAATCCAAAGTTACATTTCATGAACCCAAAAATACATTTTCATTTCATGAAAAAAAAAAGTGGCCTGCAATCCCTTCGTCGATTGATCATTATACTCATCTCTTGCCAATCAAGTATTGTATTCATATTTTTATCTTTGTATCTTTCTTTATAAGAAATCTTTATCTTTATCTTGCGTTATACTTTATGTTATAGTTACGTTTGCATTATACTTATTAATGTTGTACCTTCTATATTAGGTCCATTGCCCCGGATTGTCTGTAAATCTGATTGCGCAATTGGATCATGTTGGATCATGTCCAACGTACCTGTGGTTTACCAATTTCGATTTCTGCCGGCTCGCAGTCTTTGATATCACGTTCTACGTTTCAAATCCAATTTTTCCCGTTTCCCCGTGACTTTGTGCTTTATTAGACCCCGGTTTATTGTACCACGTAGCCTTCTCCCCTTTATTTCCTTTCTTCCTTTCTTTCTTTCTTTCTTTCTTTCTTTCTTTCTCTCTTATCGAGTTGAGTCAATATTGCTCCCACGAGTAATTTTATGTTAAAGCGTCCTACGCTGTATTATTACTCCCTGTTGTCATCGTTGCGAAATTACGTCACAGTTATAAATATATATCGCCGGTGCACTTTATCCGATATACGCCGACTGATACGAGAGTATAACTTAATGACGCGTGGTCTCCTTAATGACACAGCGTTGTATTCTCTGCTAATGTTGCGAAGACGTTGAAGGCTACAGCCATTGTGCCACCGGAGTAATTGATCACAGAAGCATGCTTGTTATGAGACACGTACGATCGTATCGGCCTGATCGATACACCTACACGAACGCGTGGAAATTTGTTTCGTCGAAAATATATCCTTCGTTCCACTAATAACGCGATATTTTGCCGAAGATATTTCACAACGTATGAAATGACATTGTCGCTGGAACAATCTGGCGGCTGCGTAATAAATTTTTTTTGCACACCGGGATAGCGTTTTGTTATTCGTACAGATATTGTCACCGAAGGATTATTCGATCCTGCATCATTTTGATGAAAGGTTTCGTCAAACCTTTCGAATAATTCGTTGCCAGTTCGGTGGGATCAGTGTCTTCGTGTACACACGAACAGAATAACTTTCAATTCAGATCTCAGACGTGATTGATACAGATGGACGCAGTTGCACGATCTTCGTAACGTTATCGTAATCGAATTTTATTAGTTGAAAGAGCGAAAATACGGCAAAAATGTAGCTGCCGCGCGACAGTCTGTGGAAATCGTTGCGATAAGATCGCCGTTTCGTTGTGGAATAAATATTTTTGTCGTATATTTACAGACGAAGAATTACGATCCTGTCTGCGATTTTGCCTCGAATTTAATTACTTAAAGTTACTTGGTCGTAATTTGTATCGATAAACGCACGACACGTGTAACGAAAATACATGTAAAATTCACGTGACACAGTTCTCTGATGGCGAACGAATCATTTGATGGTTCAGACGTTGCTTTGATATTTGAATTATTATGTTTATTTCCTTTACACTCGATCACTTTTTTTGTGAGAAAAAAGTATAACGCCCTGTTTAATGGATAGCCATCCATAATTTCATTCTAGGAGTTCAGGTGTTCAACTTGTATATTAAATTATTTTCTAATATATTGCTTAACAATAAATAGATAAAAATTACCTTTTACAATTTTATCGGCACAATAACTTGATATAATAAAAAATAAGAGTAATTATATAATAACGATCGAAGTTACTTAGAAAGTTTTTTAAATCCGTGATCTTTTATTTTGCATCGTATTATGATTTTTATTGATTGATTTAGGATCACTGTGCGACACTACATAAAAAACGATGATCTCGTTTCTCTTCCTTTGATTAATCCTCGTTATTAATGTTCTTTCGATCATTTATGATCGAGTAATGTTTTCTTACGGATAAAAAGTAGTATCTGTTCTAAAAATCTGATTCATATGTCTGATTTAATATTTCCCATTTTAAACTTCAAATTTATTTATATTTTGTATTTAAAATTTTCCTTAAAACTTCTTTTCTTTTATTTGCTAAAATAGGAGAAAGATCGGAGTATGTACATACAACAGAAGGGTTAAATATCGCGATGTTTGGCTAATTCGACGCCATTTGACGAGCGTTCGAAGAATAATGGGAAGAATCACGTGCGCAGGTCTAATTGTTTCGAATGAAAGGAGAAACGAAGGGAACGGCAACATCTTAAATGGCAACAAAGATTTAAAAGACCATCGATCACGGTGGACGCGTCGAACGAAACTCGACAATTTGCACCGTTTCCCAAACAACGTACCCGCTCCTGTTTCAGAACCGCGCGCACGCAGAGAAACAATTTTCAGCCGAATTTGCCGCGTATTCGTCGTTACCGGTTCTGTTGTGTGTTACGATTTTTTTGTCTCTGCTCGTTTGGAATTTTGATAAATCCCGCGCTGCTTGGAAACCGCGTCGTGTATCCAACGAAAAACGGAAATAACGAATATAACTCATTGAGAAATGACCGAATGGATCATGGAAATACGAGACTAACAATAGTAATAAACTAATAATATCGTGATTTATGTTAATAATTTCAAACGACATGGAAACAATTTACCTTCGTTGTATCTTCGTTTGAATTGTTTTCTGACTGGGCTTTCGTCACGAGAAACCGAAAGACAGAACGATGAGAAATCGAGAGCAAGAATCGCGATCGATCATCTTAAAAATACCACGTTTCCACGGTCCCATCACGGTGAATCATTAATTCCAATTGGACGCGGCCCTTCCGGCACTTTCGCTGTCGCGTGAAACACGTTTTTCCCCGGATGCTCCGGACCTCGTCACGATTTTCATCCGTGGCCCCCGAGCAAATAACTCGACAGAAACTGACCGTGGCAGCGGTAGGTAGCGCGCCAATGAAATCCCGCGGGTTCAATTTTTTTCCACCCCCGTTACACCTCCCCCCCACCCCTCACTGCCGACCTCGTTTCTCCACGATCCACCTTTCCCAACGAGCGATTCTTCCGCATTTTACATCCTCTCCTCCTGGTTGCCCGTGACACAATACACACGCACGACCGACCACGAAATTGCACATAGCCGCGAGATTTTTCCCTCTTCTGCCGCTGTTTTATACTTCTTCCCCGCTCTCTCTTTGCTCTCTCTCTTCGTTTTCCGCGCGCGTCTCTTCCTCGTTTTTTCCACCATTCGAAACGCTCTCGGCCGCACCGTTTCGCTCGTCGCGTTTTCTCGTTTCACTTTTCCTCCTGCTCGCGAGAGAGCCCGAGCCTCTTTATACCGAGCGGAATCATAACTTTCCTAACGACGCGGCAAACGGCGTGTAACCGATCGCACTGACAGCCGAAAACCCGAGTCTTCTCGTGGATCGAGCGATTTTCCTTCGAGCAACGAAATCGAGCTCTTTCGGCCGATCGTTGATGGATGGATTTATTATGGGTGTTGGTGGAGTTGATGACAGGCCCTATGCTTGCTCCGAGTAGGATTTTAGATCAGTGCGGGAGAAGGTTTGATGTGGATGATGTTGATTTGCGGTTGAGTACGTTTATGGCTTTGACGGCGAGATTGCAGGATTTCGTTTGTGGCGTTGCAACAATAATTGTTACATCGCGGTACAGCGATTAGTTACATGTATCGTTTTCTGATTATTGGAGAGTTTGTCTGGGAGTTATTATTTAGACGTTGTTGTTTCTTCCTTCTGATCTTGACTTTCCATCCATTCGGAGAATTTGGACTCTTCGATCGTGAAAAAAACGCGACAACAAGCTTTCTCTCTGAAGTTTGAGGACACGTACCGTATCTCCTTCAGAATTGTATTAATCAGACAATACTTTGTGAAAATATTTGTTATCTGCAATACTTGCGTATATAAAAGTAAAAAATTGTCCTAAAATGTTTGAGTGTATTTACAAGTATATTATTGATCTATAGTAAGAAGACATTCAGTTATGAAAACTCATACATGCCGAATCATGCAGAATGGCGTTATTGTTTAGAAAATTTCTAGCAGAAATAACGAAGGATCCTCCTTAAAACAGAAGGATCATTTTGTCCGTTCGAGAAATCTGCCCTTTTCGACCATGCGAATTTAATATTAAATATATATTGAGGGTTCAAGAGCCAACCAGCGTAAGTCACGTTTCTTTAAAAACAACTTGCGCTACGCAAATACTCCTTCATCGTCAAAATCTTTAGTTGATAGAAAAGTTTAATCACTATAATACAATCGTCGCAATGTTATGATTAAATTGTCCCATTCACTGAAGCTTTTAACAATGAAAGTACGACACAAAGTCGTTTTTAATGGAAAAATGATTTACACTGAGCCCCGGCAGATACCGATAAAAATTTCATACTGATAAAAAATATTTTTCATGGACCCAGCAACTGGAAAATGAAAAATCAATCCTGCTTGTATTTTTCACGTCCACTCGCGATTTTCTCTCCGAGATGCGATTTTCAGGTTCATTGAACAATCTTTTAATTCCAACAGATACATAGTTGACGCACATTCCGGTGTACGCCATAAAAATATTTATTTTCTTTTCTTTTCTTTTAGGAGAATTAGGTATCATAGGTTCAAGTAATAGTTTCCACGTAACGAGCCGCTGGACGATCGTTATTAATAATGTAACAGACCGGTGTAATCGAAAGCCACGTAAATTAATTTAATTCCATCGATCGCTTATTAATTATAGACAATTACGATAACATTCATTTGCGGCGATAAACAGGTCGGCATTTTGCTGCGGCCGAGCGAGTATCAACGTGCAAACGTCGAAATCGGTAGAAAACGAAGACAAATCAATCGACGTAAGCTTGTGTGCTGATGATATTTTAATTGCCCCCACACGTCGGGAAATTAGTTAGCACTAATGCATCAAACCTTTCCTTCGTGGGAAGGAAACGAATGAACAAATTGTTCACCTTCTGTAGAAAATTTCACAGAAATTTTTTTATATTTCGAAAAATATTCTTTTATCGTTTAAACAAATTTCACTAATTGATTCAATGTCAATGTTCTCCATCATTCAGCATAATTGCGAGCCATCTAATAGCAAGTAATTCATACAATAGGAAATTTAGAAAAAAATGTTTGAGAAATGAAGTCCCTCCGTGCAAACATTTTTTTGATCTACTAAGCAAATTTTGTTGGATTGAATTGATCTAATTTTATAAATATTCTAGGTCACCAGGCTTATCTATAAACTAGACTAGTCACAATGATATTTATTCATTTGTAGCAAACATAAGATTTGTGTGATATAGAAATATTCAGAGCATGATACTCGTTGTATTTGATTACATGATGCAAAGAATTTTTGCCTTTCACTTTTATACTTCAATTTCTTCATTCGTAAAAATACGACTATTGTAGAAATAGCCATGATCAACTAATAACTCATTAGAAATCGTCGAGAATCAGCAGACTGTAAGTAACTAAGCATTCGTAATAAATTTTCTGCACGATATTTGCTTCTTCTTCTTATTTTTGATCCTCTCCAATGTTTCGTCTCTATCGTTTGCACCTGCACGAATAAGTTCATCGCTCTATAAATATAGGCGTCATCGCTGGAGAACGCTACGTCGTTTCACGAACACAGAGGGATTGAAAGTTTGTTCGCTTCTCGCCGTGACTGCGCGCCGTGCTCGTGCTAGTCGTCGCGTGAATTAACCATTTCGGCTGTGAATATGCTTCTTATATCCGGATTGAATTCGTCGCGGGGACTCAACGAATGAAATTACGCAAGTTTCTGGATGAAAACTTTTCCGTCTTTAGTGTTTGGCCGACTTCTCGAATGAAATTTATGGAAGAGAACGCCCAGTGACGAACAGTCAATTTTCCTGCTTTATTTCGCCGCGTAAACTGATCATGATGTTTAATAATATTCTACAGAGCGGCGACGAATAAACTTATAAATTCGATTGCATTTCGAGAAAAACACTCTCTTGATACTCCTTCGACAGATTTCAGTAGTACGAATCGATATTTTTCACAGTTGTCTTCTTTTTATAAAGTGAACGAGCTAACCGATTTGTTGTCTCGAAGAACCGACGAAATCTTTGAATGATAATGTCGCTAAAAGCCGATAAATTTAATTATATCCTTAAAGACTTACACTGTGAAATCTTGCAAAATGATGCTATTTAGTAAATTCTGAAGATGTTTCAGTAGTACGAGTATCTGATGATCAATTCATATTAACGAAGATACTGAAATATCTTCTAGTAAATTCTGAAGATGTTTCAGTATCTTTGTTAACATGAATTGATCATCAGACTGATATTAAATGAACTCGTATAAATCCAATGATGTTTCAAAAATCCTCGATTAGCATGCAAGATATTTGAATAAAATCGTTGAAGATACATATTCTTTACTAAATTTCAGTAGTACGAGTCAATATTTTCGTCTTCTTTACTTAAACTGATTATCATCACAAGTTATATAAATCTTCAAATCTTCCCACATACACGTTACAATGTAAAATTTTCGAGTGGTAATGTGGAAAATGCTCCTCGACAGATTTCAGTAGTATAAGTCAATATTTTTCGTCTCGCCTGTTTTATAAGGTGCAAATAAATGTACATTTTAAATTATACCGTAGCGACAATGAGTGATCTCGAGGATCGACGGTATAGAATGTTACTGCATGAATTATCGAATAGAACGTGTACGAATACGCAAAGGATACAATTAAGACAAGAAGCGAAGAAAATGAATTTTGTATCTTGTGGGTTCCCGAAGCATCGTAATCAGGCGGAAACGTAACCGGTAGACGAGGGTCGAGCGAAAAGCTGTCATGGGGGTAAAATGGACGATTGCATGTCTCGCGGTGGTTGCATGTGAAGAATTTGCGGCCATGCCAACCGTGCGCTGCATCGATGATGCGCTAGAAGTACGTTTGACACACGCTGTCGGCGACGGTTTATCGATCGAGTTATTACTTCGCCACATGTACGCCGTATGCCGAGAAAAATTCTACGTTTATGTTAATCACATACGCGTATAAACGTTACATTTAATCTACGCGTTTGATCTTGACGACGTACGTTACATGCGATAACCGTGCATAATGCAATATGTAATGCACGAACGTTGCGCAGAAGCATCGTTGTTCATCGACGAAAAAAAATATCTAAAAATTCTTTCCTCGAAAATTCAATATTCTTCCTGTAGCGTTCGGTATATAAAGTAATTTCTGTCGAATTTTTTTTTCTATTTATTTAATTCTGTTTCTTTTCTACTTATTTAATTACACTCTCGGAAATACGAATTTTTGCGTAAAAAAAAGTCCACATTTTAATCGTTACTTATTATTACTCGTATTACAAACATTACATTACCACTCATATCATAAATATTCACGACAAATAAATTCTTTTCAATGTGAGTCGTTCGTTCTCGAAAAATTTCGACACAGTAATACGGTACAGCAAAGACAGACAAAAATCACCATCGTCCGGCGAGTAAATTTACAGTTACACCATTTTGTTCTTCTCGCGCGTTACATCTCCGCCTTGCGAATACGCGCTACGTTCCTTGACAAGTTGCGCGTGTGCCTCTGATTTATATTTTAAATAAACAATCACAAGCGCGAGGAGAGCGGGATTTATTAGATGGCGTAGAGTTTCGCGTGAAACCCGTGCCGAGCGCTTTCCGAGTTCTACGAAGGAAATTAAACACAGCCAACGTGTTTTGCGTTTTGTGTTTCAGCGTTGTTTTCAAACAAATATGGTATGGAAGGTTTGCCGCATGCTCTTTGCCGCATGATCCGGCTGGAAACAACGGATATTGAATCATGATTTAGTCAATGTGAAAGCCGATCTCCGTATCGCTGGACGTAAATGGACAAGTGCAGTTCGGTAAATCTTCGAGCCAGAGAGAACGGAAAATTCGACCGGAGAAAATCGCCCGCTGGTCTATCGTGAATTCTCAAATATCTTCTCTAAGTTGTTATTAGACAGCGGATAAATTCAAATTCGTATCTTTCCGCGTATCTGAATTTCCATCTACATGTTATGGCCAGAACTATGCTTTCGAGTTCTTCACCTCAAAATTATACCTGTATTTTATATTTTTCCACTATGTGTGAGTCTGCACTTTTCAAATGTTCTGTGTGCTTTTCAATTCTCCTTGATTGTACAAAAGTTCAAGGTGTAATGTTACTATTCAGTTATTGAATTACGTTAAAACGATCATGGTGGTCGAGATAAACGACTTGTAATTGCTCGTAGAAACTGTAGAATATTAGATATTAATTAAATTCTTCTATTTAAAGATATTATTATAGGTGCAATACATTTTTTCATAGCATGTTTGTTGTTTCTTGTGTTGCGTCTAGATTTTGCATCTTTTATTTGAATTTATTTGATACAATTCAAATAGACTGTAGTATCCAGTTTTAAACTCTCGTACAAAATCCACTTTACCTTTTGCTTATCAAAATCATTATTTACATGTTTTTTTACCTTCTCTCTCCTTCTCTAAAAAAGAAAAACTCCAAAGTTCCAAAATCCGTAAGTACTGAAACTTGTAACAAGCAATTAAATTATCTACAAATTAAAGTCCACAAGCAGTTACATTAGAATTATCCACGAAACAATTTTTAAAGTGATCAGACATTTGGTGAGAACACTTCTTGGTGTCCGCGAAACTGACAACGAAAGAAAATACTCTAAATGGAAGAAAATACTCGGGGTCGCGAGGGTGAAAAAGGGGAAAAAGAAAGAGATATGTGGATCGATACGCAAATGAACCGACGCGTGCTCCATCGCGAGGAAAACTGGACGTGCCGCGTCGTTGAACTGGCGTCACGTTATTCGATGAACGCTAAACATCAAAGGAGGCTCCTTTAAATAAATAACAAACGCCGATGTTTGACGATATTAACACTTTCAATGTATGCTGCGGCGAGTTATTTGGATTTTCAACGCGTGGATCATTCCTTTATTCTGTTGACACAATCTCGAGATCGACTCTCGAGGCAATTGTTGCATCATTTAACATTGGAATTGCCGCGTTCATCAAAGACGTTAAAGCAAAAGAAGCAGAAAATTTTTATAATACAATGAGATACACAAGCTTTTATTTATATATATTTTACGAAGAATCAATCAAGTCTCCAAGAATACACTGTATGTATAAAATATCTAAGAAAAATATTCAAATGGTCATTTTGACTATTTTGGTAGTTCTAGTGTTAATGTCTCTTATTGTTAGTAGCTGAAGACGCAACGTCTGTGTCATTGACTGAGAGACCAACGTTGCTACTTAAATCTTGAATTATAATCGAAAGAATTATTCTCTTAGTCAAGTATAGAACAAGATTTTTAAAATACAATTGGTTTCATTATTGCACAGTAAATAAAATTTTAACGCGATGATAAAAAAATGATTTCATATAATCGCCGACTAATATGTGCATCACGACACAGTGTCTTTCTTTTTCTTAATGAAAATCGTGTTGATATATTTTTATCTTACTTTAACGCTAGTTTGATCGCCACCAGTTTTACTGCTCAAAGTGTAAAACTTTCGCCGACTGATGATTGGAGATGACAGTTCTTTTTGAAACTCGTCAATCCGGAACGCTGTTAACACGACGAGTCTTACTTCGTCGACCGTGTAAACGTAGTTTCTGCGCGAAATAAAATTTCGGCGGGGGGGAGGGCAGATCTTTGTAAAAAATAGGATGTGGTTGATAGCACGGGATCGCGGAATTTCGCTGAATAGCCAGCTACTGGATGAAAGCTCGCGTGCTTCGACGCGGCTGCAACCATACGAATGTGATGCTCCCTTTTTCTTTCTGCCGGCCTCGTTTGTGTCTCCATTTTTATTCGGAAATTGACCGGATACTCTACTTTGTGAGCTGCGCGAGCGTGATCGCGTTCTTTTAACAAGCTTTTAACATACGCTGTGTACTTACTGAAAGTTCGTCGCACCGTTCTTAATTAGAGGAGTACAAAATATACATGGCGTGCAACTGAAACTGGGCTGCACAGATCATAGGCGGAAGATAGGGATGAATTTCGCGAAATAAAAATTCGAAGATCTCGAGCGACTGATATTGATCTCAAGAATTACCGATATTTCGAATATCGAAAGTGAACGAGAAAGAAAACACCTTTCGTGTTGTTGTTCTCGTGTGTCGAGTTCTCGAGTTTTCAACGAATGACAATTCCACTCGCAGAGAGGATTAACATTAGGTATAGAGATTAATTCGATTATAAATGTTTGGATACTTTCGCGTGCGGTCGTACAGGCGATTTAATTGCCGATTCGGATTAGAACGGACGAATTAGCGTGTATGTAAATTACCGATAAATCTAGCTGTTTCTGGTCGAGCGGTACAAACGTTAAACAATAACCGATTTAGCCAAACGTTAATTTAATGTCGGCGCGATAGATTTTAAACGATTTCTGCGCCGGCTAATAATTCATTTCACCTCTATCAACGGTATGAATTATATTACGCGTTCCCGTTGGCGCACTCTTTTTTATCGTTCGATTTTCACTCGTTTTTCGTTCCACGTGTCGAAGTTCACCTTTGCACTAATTGCGATGCATTTGATTGACGGAAGAACAGCCAATTAAGGGTGCCCCTACAACTTGAAGAAGAACAGCCTCGTCCTCTGGTCCCGTGAACTGAGGGAGAACGAAGATCGTTCACGTAAGAATAACGTCACACATTTTCAAGAGTGGCGTTCGATGTTGCTCGAAGTGAAAGACAGAAAGAGAATGAGAGAAGGAAAAAATGAAAGGGTGCGAGGGAGAGAGGGAAAGTACGTGGAACATGGTGCATGGTCGGGTCTCTCCTTAAATCTTCATTTCTATAAATCCGTTTCCTCGTTCCGCGGCTCGAACACAATGGCCACGGCCGGTCGTCGTGGCAAGCCGGGATTCGTATTAATGATCCTTTCATTCTGAAACTGGTGCCGGGTTTCATCGAGCCGGGATCCGGGAAACGTACCGCCTGGGAAACGAGAGAATTAATATCGTGAAAAATTCGTCAGCGGTGGGCGGCACTATCGGCGAAACAGCTTCCCAAGTGGCCTCTGCTCGTGATTTTGTAATGGGCCAGCGCATTTTCCTCGCCGACAGATCGATTAATTTCAGCTTATCGCGCTCGCGTTTCTAATTGGGGGAATATCCGCGAGCAAAACGCGAAGTACACACACATACACACACACACACACACACACACTCTTTCTCTCTCTCTCTCTCTGGATTATTTTAATTGACGAGTTCGACGCTAAATGTTGAAAAATGAGACTTTCATCGAGCCTGGCGTCTCTTAATGTCTAGTTGTCTCTTGATTCATAAGTCCAGTGCAAGAAGCAGCTACCATAATAACAGTATTGTGAAATGTTAACACTAGAGTGACCAGAACTACTAGAATCCAGTTCCTAGTAATCTTCAATAGCACTTGTATTAACTTGTAATAGCAACGATATATTTTTAATAAAAATAGAATTTCTGAATTGGAACAGTTTAAAAAATTAAACTAGCAGAATGAAAGGAATCAAATAAAATAAAAGAAATCTAATGTAATAAAAGAAGGAACAAAGGGAAATCTTTTTCGATACTTAAAAACGAACGTTAATACTACTAGAATAAATTCGATTAGGATATCGACTATCCTTTAAAGTTAATTACAAATATTTTATTAAAATGCTGTTCTGAGAACAGTAGAACTAATCGACATTTAACCAGTGAAATTTATACTAGAGAAACGAAATTATAAAGAATAGAAGAAAGGTTTCAATGGTTAACACAAGTCTTTCCTTATTTCACGATATATTTTACTCATGTTGATATTTAAATGTTACTATTTTTTATAAATATTGTACTATTTAATATTACTGTATTATATATTATATTTATATACTTGTCATATATTTACATGTTACAAAAAGTTATTCAAAACTTTAAAGATATATCGTTGCTATTATAAATGCAAGAACCAGCTGTATCATAATAATAATGTTGTGAAATGCTATATAATGAACTATCAGAATGATCAAAATGAATGATCAGTTTATAATAATTTTTAACTAGTGCTAACACTTCGCAGCACTGTTATTGTGGTAGAACTGCTTCTTGCACTGTATATTCAAATATTAATTGATGTACAATAAAATAGGTGTATTATTAGATCGAAAGTGATGGACAGATAGATAAGTGGTACAGTTTCAATTTTAGGAAACTGCCAATGGGATTTCCAAAGGGACGAAGATTTAAATAAGAACGTCAAGAAATTTGATATATTAAACGTAACGAGGAGATCAATTTAAATGGTCAAGATGCATTCTTGGACATTGATAGGATATTTCGAAGATAGACATTCGTTATTGAACTTTTAGAGTTCCAAATTTAAAGTTCAAATTTAAACTAGTCGTTGGTTTGCTAGAAACTATAATTGGAGATTCGATTACTTGATTTTGGAATTTGGAATGAAATTGAATTGAATGAATTTCGTTGCCAGTCTCTTCCACGAAGAATAGAGAATAGAGTTAATTACTCGGAACTTTAGCTGTATAACTGAGGTTAAATTTAAATACTGTGATCGTCCGCGATCGTCTGAACTTTCAGCGAACGATTCAATTCGTTCATATTAAACGTCTCGAAAATTCATGGGCTAGCGTTTTTGAACTTGCAGAAATTTCAAAATTCAATTTCGTTATTGCAATCTAGATTTCCTATCGTGCAGTAATTAATGTATTTCGACGAGTTCAAAAAAAGGGAGAAAAAGGAAAAAAAGGAGCATCCTGTCAGTTAGACAATCAGAAATCTCCGTAGCAGTCGCTTTAGTTCGTGCAACTCGCGCTCGTCCATCAAACGTCCATAGCTCGCACGTCCTGTTTATTTCCCTCTTGCGAGTGGAATCTCAAAGATTCACGGTGGCAGGATCCGCTAGGTGAAACCGATAGGTGTAAACCCACAAGCGAGGCCGATCTTAGATTTCGCCGATCTTAAGATTTACGAGGCTTTCCATTCCGAATCACTCCGCGAGTTCTCCTTTTCAGTTGCCGCTCTTCTATTCGTTCGTCTGCTCAATCTTGCTCCTTCTCTCCTCTCTTTCTTTCTTCCTCACTCTCTTATCATCTGTCTGTACATCTGTTTGTGTGATTGCCTGTTTATCTTTTTTTCTTTCTCTCATTCTTTCTTACTCTCTCTTTTTCTCTCTGTCTTTCTTTTTTGCCTTCCTTTTTCTCTCTTTCTATACATCGCCGTGACGCAAATTTATATTGCAAAATAGCAATCCCTCGCCATCGTCCGGAATAAATCTATCCAGCCAGGATGACGTATTAAGGGCGTAAACCTTTTCTCAATTTTCCGTTCACGTGGACAGACTTGAAATATTGCGTCGCTAAGGAATCAGCACGCGTCATTTCTGTCTCGTTCTCGTTCTTGTTTTTCCTGTCTTCGATTTTCTCGTTATTCTTTTCTCTGTCCCTCGTGTTGCACGTTTCCTATCGTCTCTTTCTCTCTGTCTTCTTTTCGATCGTTTTTCTCGTCTGCTTGAAGTCTCGAGTCCATGATATCACCGATTGACATCGAGTCGATGGCCCGGTGTTTCAGAGTGATGGAAGTTCGAACTTCGCTCAAAGTTCGAAGCAACAAGATTATTTTCGTTGATTCGTGGTCCGAGTTGAATTTGTAGTCTTTGATTTTGTCATCCTTTTTCTGAAGGTGAAATAGGGGGGGGGGGAAATGTGATAAGCAGATAATTATGCAAAATGAGATTTTTACGAATGGAATTTGAGTAAAGATAAATATCACAGTAATTAATGTATTCTGAATATTCTCTATATTTTCTATTTCTGTGCAGTTCGGATTTTACATTCTTATCTTTTTTATTATTTTTTTTAATTATGTACATATTATTTAATTATTTTAATTATTTTATTATTTTTTATTATTTTATTTAATTCTTGTTTCTTGTCTTTTTAAACTGTATTCCTACATTATGTATTATGTATATTAATAATTATTCATCAGTGATGAATTCTCCCTTTTATTCTTGTAAAAATAGCGTTTTTTTTTATTTTTCTCTTCGCTATTAAATACTTCTTCCCCGGGTTTTACGAAATTTCTCATACACAATTTCCAATCATTTAAACAACTCAAAGTCTCAAAGAAATTGCATTATTTACGGGACGATCTGACAAAGTCTGAAAGATTCACGTTTCATCTTTCGGGAATACATTCTGAGGGTGTAAGTTGATTAGATTGCGGACGAGATTGTCAACGAGAGAAACAATCGACATTTCTGTTTTCACATTTGTCTTTTTACTTATTCGATATTTTGGCGGTGAATCGTGAATTTGGAAGACTGGTGGGTTTACCGAGCAATTAAATGCTTCTGTTTTCGATCTCTCCCTGGAAGCTGCAGCCTGGAAATTGTTTACCCAAAATCGCACCGCGATATGTTTTTTTATATATTTTTCTTCGTCCATTTATTTTTATTGTCTATTGAACGTTACAAATTCCGGTAAACTCTTTCACCAGGACAATCTCTACGGTGCGCAGCGAGTTATCCTATCCTATGACAAAACAGTCTTTCTCACTGAATCAAAAACACAGAGAGATACAGTCGGTCGTTGCACTCTCTCCTTTTTCTCTGTCTCTTTATAAATTTTCTTACAAATTTACACGGAATATATGTGTAATTTCAATACAGCAAGTTCATTTCTTAAGGTCCGTTTTCATAGTATTGTGTACGCACTATAATAATTTTATGTGCGCAGAAAAACAACGCTTTATACAATTTAGCAGACATTCATGGGATAATAAAATAAAGAAAGTTATAGCATAATAAGAAAGTAGGATAATGAAATAAAAAAGCCGAATTCTTTCTTTAGCCGAATTCAAACATTAAAGGGTATATTTGAATGTTTTTTTATTTTATACTATTATTGCAATATTTTATTTTATATCATGTATTTATATTAATATTATATTTTACACTGTTAATACATGTAGCATCATTAAATACGCAACGAAGTTGTGGAGCAAATTCATTGCAGAATATCTTTGTAGTAGTATTCTACACATAGTGTGCGTAAAAACCAAGGGAACTGGTTCTGCAAAAATGTTAATTACCGACTCTGTTATAAATCAACATTATTCTCTTGAAAATAGTCCTCCTGGGAAGTCGTATATATACTGCTCGAGATATTCATTTCAAACTATCGCTGAAAGTAGAGTCGACGTGTACAGTCTGACATTAGATTAATTACTCAAACAGAAATGTTTCGTTTCTCTGGAATAAATAGTAACGATGTTTTTTTTCGAGAAAATAGAATAACGTTAATTAAGAAGTGACTTAGCGATTTAGTAATGATACGTACGTTTGATAAACTTCCTCGGAAAGAATATTATTTCGTGAAAAAATATTATTGCACATTTTCGCAATTTCGACATTATTTTAGAATAATATAATCTCTTATTGATTATTCGCTAGTTACATTCGGATGTAATTGACAAATTCTATGAATTTTCTTTGCTTGCTCCAGAAAAACTTCCGGATAGCATTTATAGCTGTGTGTATTAAATCAACTAATGATCGAATTTTGTTTAGCTCCGTTACTCTAGTTTTAATTTCATAATTCAGATAATTTAATTTGATAATGGAATGGATACAATAAGATTAGCGCCCTGCTCTTCGGAAACCGATCAGCTTGGAAATGATTGATGTGACTTCAATATGATTTAACTCTCTCGAAAGTTTTCGTCTCATCGTTCCTTTCGTACAAATGTATCCTCTGACCTGGCTTCCGCTATAATAGTAGCGGAGTTTACACAAACTCCATTTATTAGAACTACATTTTAGTTGATGCTCTTGATTAAACGAACTCTCTCTCTCTCTCTCTAGGTTAATCTACTTAATTAATACAATTATATAAACTCCTACTACACGAACGTTATTTGTTCGTTAACGTTTGCTTTTCGCGATGCGGTATCGAAGTTTGGCATCGAAATATTTCTTTCAACTCTGTGACAAAGTCTTTTTGCACGGATACGTGAAACTTCGCAGGAAACTTGTAGATGGATAGGGCGAATTCTTAATTAATTAATTAATCTGTTTCAGATTTAAATTCTCTCTGTTAGTCTTGTGAGATTTCAAAGAGCATTTAAAGCCTAAAGTAAGGTTGTTAATTGGAGGGTTCAGTGTCTGTTTAATGTAGTCATTTTTCACTCAAAACGAGTACTTTGCGAAGTATTCTTTTTATTACCAGAAACTTTAGTCGACATAATAACTAAACTATTCTGTTCGCAAGTTTTGCCAGCAAAAAGATATTTGCATATCATCGGCCACTTTTAATGAGAAATGACTCACATTAATCGTTGATTTTTAAACTTTTTGGATTTTGAATTAACCATTGGATCTGTAATAATTTCCATTGTTTTATTACTCTGTTCGTCCTCGGGCTATTAAGTTGAGAAACGAAAGAAATTAATTTCAAATATTATAGAGCTGACGAAGCTAAATTTTGGAAAAAAAGATTTTTCATTTTCACGTCAAATGGAAGTGAAGTGAAATAGAAAACAATAAAGGATGGCGCATATCCAGCAAAACAAACACGCGAAGGAATTCACGGTTAATATAGAATATTGGATGTAGGAACGACTAAAACGATCTCCTTATAAAACGCACGTGCGTGTAAATATAATTTTATTTATCCTCGCAGCCATTCGCCTGCGGATTTCGGCGAACAGAAGAAACAGCTGCATTATATGGCGCTCACTCACTGTGCACGTGCTTTTTCACGCATACACACACACACACATACACACACGTATATATATGTATATGTGTATATATATATATATATATATGTATATTCGCCGGTTAAATGTCTACCGCGATAAATGCGAACAAATTTTCCGCCAGTTTCTGCGGAAATAATTAAATCCGATCGTTGAATAAATTTTCATTGTAATGCGCCGTCGCCACCGCTGCGGCAACGTATCGAATTGAAATCACTTTCGCCCGGCGTAAAATTCATACGCGATGATATACGTAAACTCGTTAAATGGCCATTCTCAAATCGAAGAAAAAGGGGAGGAAGAGAGGAGTCGCGCGACACGAGAGGAACGAAAGGAAAGGAAAGGAAATGAAGAGTGAATGCGAGAAAGGAGAGGAAGAACACTTTCTTTTAAACTATCCGGATCATTAATATAGTTGGATCAAAAATCATATTAGTGACCAGTGTGAAGTCGTTGAATTTTTATCGTACGTTGTTGAACTCCGTTATTTTATTAATTTTATAAAGCCAAATAATTCTGCTTGTCTGAGGTCGATTGTTCTCCATATTGTTCTGTGAGAGCTCTAATTTGTAGAAATCTATGTTAATTGTGAAATCAACTTATTGGCAATTAATTTTTGTGCTTCCACTTTGGGTATCTTTGTGTAGTGGAATAATATTTCATTATTTTATAAAAGTTTTATGAAGAATAAATTTTGCAGGAAGAATTTATGAATTACCTGCAGATGTATTTCAATATACATCTACGAAATGCTGTCGATGATCGTTAATTATTTTTTCTTATTTTTTTATATCACTGTATCGAATGATTCAGTTCTACATTATTCTATTTTAAATTAAACTATAAATCGTTCAAACGCTGTTTAATTAATGAACACACTAATTTAATGTAAAAAGAAAAAAAGAATACGATCACTTAGTCGCGTATTCATCAATGATGAATGCAATAATAAAATTGCTCGTTTTGAATTTCGTCCAGCTAGATCGATGACCCGTCGCACAGTTTAATCGAAACTTTCTTGTTCGTTAAAATGGCATTTTACTTTGGATCTCGATTAATTTTTCTTTTTTTTTTCCTTTGTTTTTTGTATCTCAAGAGGATTTCCAACCGTGAGCACGACGCCAACCGTATCTCGCGTGCAATCACCGTCGACGCTAATGGGGCAGTTTGTCGGCATCAATGACCCGTAATTATAATTAAACGTTAATCACGTAGAACCAGATTCCGCGTGCGCGTCAGGTTGCGTTTCCGATCGTTTCGTATTACGCTTGAAAATAAAATGGTAAAAAGATCGATAACTACTTGCGGAGGGTAGAAAAGAGAAAGAGAAACTGGCGGGAGAAAGGAGAGAGCGTGCTGGTTGTTGGAAGTACGGGAAACGTGTTGGTTCTGGTCAACATCCGCGTATTTTGCAATCGTTTCGCAATGGTCCTTGTCAAATCGCTTCTGCGACGGGAATCGAACGCGTTTGTGGGAATAATAACTCGATGTGTCCCGATGGGACAGTGTTTTTCCTGCGAAGGGAACGTGTGAAGAGAACTTGGCGAGAGAAGAGTCGACTTCTCGCGGTTGAGTGTATTTTACTGAGAGTAGTATAGTTAACACTGAAATGTGTCAGAATTGTCAAACTGGCTACTGTTAATTGCTAATCCTTTTGTACGAATTCTGCGTAAAATTCTGCTCGTTTTTCTTCCACAAAGTTCAGTATTTCAGTCTCTTTAATTTGTTTTATATACTTTCCTGGGTTTTAAAAGAGTTTTAATTCTAGCATTAATAAATGTTAATAATTAGTTATTGGTTATTATTGATTAGTTATTACTATGTTAATAAGTATTAGAAGTTAGTAGTTACAAGTTTTGTAGCAATCGTTGAGAGTTTCACTATCAGATGATTATTTCTGATTACAACGGAATTTCGTTTTAGTCTTTACTCTTGAATTTCTTGATCATCGCGAAACATTCAGCATTACCATCATTCATACAAAAGTAAAGCAAAAATATATAAAAGTATGTATTTAAAAAAAAAAAATATATATATATATACATATGATTGACAACAGAAAGAACTTATTATCGTGTTTACTTCGTTTTAGTAATTGGTACTGGAGGTCGAAATAGAAGTTGATTTACGAACGTTCTATTTTTGGCGTGAAGCCATCTGTAAGGAGAGTTTATTTTCTCATGTAGCTGTTTATCAAATACGGATATTTTCTCCGGCGCTCGTTAATATTTTACTCATTTACCGGCCAGATTTGTGAACAGTCGCTTTAAGGGGGCTCGTATTTAGTTGTTTGCAATTACACGGCTCTTTCCGGCAGGCCGATGTTTTTGAAAATACTGACCCAGAACTGACCGGGCACTCGGCATAAGCAGAAAAATTTATGGGTACAAACGAAATTTGCAACCAAAGCTTAATTTAACTCGTGCCAGCACAAATATTGCAGACGGCCATTTATAACACGCAACGAAATCACAATATGATTAAATGATGTAAATTAAATTTAAATAAATTAAATAAATGATATATATATATATATATGTGTGTGTATACATATATATATGTATATATGTGTGTATACATATATATATGTATATATGTATATATGTATATATATAATGTATAATATAAATTATAGATATTGCACGATATGAATTGAATATAAGCAAATTAAATGATAATAACATCTAATGTGTAAATGTACAAAATAATATTGTACGTGATAATTAAAATTTGTTTAATTTGAAGTTTAAAGAGACAAAAGCAGGACAATTTTAGAAATAAAATGAAATAAAATTCCACACGATACATGCTAATTTTATAGAAGGTAGAAACGTTTGACGATGGTTATAATACGAAGATCCTCCTCGAAGATTTCCTCAAAGTTGTTCAAAGTTGTTCTTTGAAAACGTGCGAAATATTCCTCCAAGATGCGCACGAAGAATTTCTCCGAGGAGGTTTTCGAAAGGTGCTCCAACTTCCCAGCCAGCCACGCTCTTATCTGCATTCGAAGGTTGCTCAAAATTTCGCCCGGGCAAAGAGGTAACTTTGCGTCATGTTTTCTCAAAACTTTTTGTTATTTCCAGTGACTCTGTTCTGCAAACAAATAACAGACTCCTGTCATTCGTTAAATAAAGCGGGAACGAAATTTTAATTGAAATCTTAATTAAATGTCAAACGTTTATTATCGCAGAAAAGACATTTGATATTTCAAATAATTGACATAAAAAATAATCTTCTCTTTTTTTTTGTAACAATATTACTTTCGATCGACTGTTTAAATATCCTTTGACTCTCATTTCTTCGACTTGATTTGTCTCTTGACGTACGGCTAAATTGGCTGGTAATTGTGAAAAAATGAATACACATGAGAAGATAAACAATTGAATGAAAATGACAGGCATAATTTTTATTTAATCTCGTGAAATATTCACATGAATTGTCAGATTCAGATATCTATAGGTGTTCAATTTCTTATCGCGATTTTATCTTGTCTAGTTCACTTGTTTTAGATTTTAAATGTTCCAATTACATTCAAGACTGTGAATGAAAATTGTAATACAATAATTAAAAGGCACTTGAGAACAGAATGTTATTTACAATTCTGATGATATATTTTGTTGTCAAAAACTGTCAAAAATATATAAATATATGTTAGAAAAATACACGTTACAGAGTCTTGTTTATATTATGCAAAATAATATAATATTTTAAAAGAAAAGTAAATCAAATTGATACAGAGAATAGATAAAGATTGCGGAAAAAGGTACTTATCGCAGAATTAATTCTCAGTTAAACATCAATGATACTGTTATTGAAAAGGCTGTACGCGTCATAATAATTAACGTCCTTTAAAAGTATTTTCTTCGTTCGTTCATTTAACAATTTTACTTTCACTCCGGATGTTATTTATACGTCCTTCCAAGAAGGCTATTTCCGTAGAGTACTCTGTAGCGCGACGTTACATAACGTTGGAAAATTTCATTTAAAATTAACCATCAAGGAAAAAAAAAAGAACCTTTCAGCATCGCTGTGTCTTTGATCGTCGAGCTCGAATTATAAATGAACTCTTTGAGAGTCAAAGAAAATAGAACATTGATTCTCTCCCCTCCCCCCCCTCGCCTGGCGTTTAAAATTTTAAAACAGTAGCAAACAGTAAATAACCCCTTTGAACTTGGCGCGAAAAAAGGAGGGGGAGGGGTCGCGAGCATAAATTCGAAAGTCCGCACGAGAACGGGCGGGGAAATTAAATATTACTTCGTATAAATAATCTTGTTTGGTTTTTGTCGCGACAGTGTTACATATTACCTTGGTGGCTTTTTGGACTAGCAGCCAAGCTCGCAGAGAGAGAGAGAGAGAGAGAGAGAGAGAGAGAGTGAGAGAGTTGTACATTCATATAAACCCTCCTCTACTCCGTTGAATTCTAGCAGAAACCTTTCGAAAACGCGGCGAGCTGCGCGACATTGGTTTTGTTTTTTGTTTTTTTTCGAAAATTGCCACCACGTGAACATTTCACGCAAACTGTCCCTGTCCGTACACTGGGTCAACGCCACTCGTTCCGGAATCACGAACAGCGCGCCGTAGTTTTCGTCGATGACAATTCGCGAATTTGATTCTTGCGAAAGTAAAATTTTTATGGTGACATCCGTGTGTCTTGTTTGTTTCATTGTGCGGCAGAATGTTTCTCGACGTTTTTGTCTTTTTCTTTTTTTTCCGGCAAAAGAAACGTCAGGCCGCGAGCGCATCGAGATTGCAGCCAATGAAATGCGCTCGAATGTAACTGGCAATCAGTTGTGAAATAACTGTACTTTTCTGTTTCGCGAAAACTTACCAATACGGCGCATTCATTAAAACTTTCATTTCATGCTCTTCTTCTTTCTTTTTTTTTCTTTCCTTTTTTTTTTTTTGCAAAAATTTATTTCCTCGGAAGTAGAGGAAGAATCCCGGTCGAACATTTATTCCGCTGTAGAAAAGTAAAAGTTGCGGCGAGCAGATTTTCTGCAAAAAATGTTCGGACGATTCGAAGCTAAAATATGAAACGTCTGTACGGAGAGGAAAGTTTGCAAAATAATACTCTTCTTAAAACTGATAAATTATTATTAAAATAAGTATACGAATAATATATCTGCCCTCCTTTCAATATTAATCAAAAAAATATTTCTATCTATTTTATTCTAAAATATTTCGTTCAAATATATACATAATCTTTCAAGATTATATTTAATTTTAATAATCGAACACAATATAACTGTTGGTATTGTATCGTCGCAACAAAGTTAAAAGTGTCAACGTACGAAGTTCACATGGAAACAGAGAATAAATGATCTAGTTAGAAGTTCAAAGTTCAATTTTATTTATAAAAGTTATCAGCTTCATTTGATCTCTGGATATACGTAATTCTACGTAATTCTGAAGATTTGTAGAATATATTTCTTTCTTCCAACACTGACATTTGTCAGTTTTATATTCGCTTAATTCAAGTTGTACAGAATTGTTATCGACGTTTTTATTAGACACGTGCTGCTATTCATCGTCGGACGATGTTAATAAATGTCAATAAAACGTTCACTTTTAACGCATTAACATCAAATTTCTCATGAAACTCTGGGAAAGTAGATCAGTGGTTATCGATATGACGAACGTGAGGTTACACTGTGGTTCGCAAATGACTAAAAACTCGGACGATGATGACAATTTACATCATATAATCTCGATGTAGATGAAAATCAAGCTTATTCTTCTATCCACAAATACAGTGGTACGAAAATTATCCTGCTGACTGAATTATGATTGACCGAAACTACTTGTCTACAGAACTACCATTAACGAAAAATGTGCGAATAAATTGGAGCAAGTGAATTTCTGTTTTATGAATTTGACTCGTCTGAACTTTATCCTATGACAAGTTTAGATAAATGAAATTTCATTGGAGATATAGTTGTTCTATACAGGAGCATTCAAAACTATTTGTCCCTTGATGATTTCAGATAAATGGAGTTGTTGCACGGGTAAATATTGTTTCGTATAGAAACATTCGATATTGTTCGTCCCTTGATAATTTCGCGTACATGGAATTCTACTACGAATAAATACGAATAAATCGTGGAACCTTCATGGAACCATTTACATATTAAATATTTTCTAGGAAACACTAAATTTCTTCATTTACGTTCAGACACGAAAATATAAAATTAAGTCTGATAAATGCAGTTTGTGGTGAATAAAGTTATAGTAACTGTACTGATCAATGTAATAAAAAATAATAAAAGTGTAATAAATATAATATAAGATATGTATGTAGGATGTTTTTGAAATCTAGTAGATGGAGGAGGGTTCTATATACAGAAATCTATTTAACATCTCATTTACATTCAAAGAAAAAAAAAAAAAGAAGAAAAGAAGAAGAAGAAGAAAAGCAGAATATCGAGGAAGGAAACTTCACTGTACACCTATTTCTTCGATATCTGTAGCGACGATTTAATTGCATCCCGTTGACCAGAACGACACACTCGTTACAGGAGTGGACTGTTCACGCGTTCACGCGTTCACGCAACATCCGTCGAGCGGATTCGCCTGACGCAATAATCCCGAGTGACGTACTTCCGTGGCGAGTACCTCCGAGTAAACCGATTACTAGTGGACTTGGCTGGAATGGGGTGACTGCGAACTCAAGTGGATACCTGGTGGTCGAATCGCGTGAGGTTGTTCACGCGAACGGCCGAGAATATTGGTCAAGGAACTGTCAGACACTGTTCGCTTTATTTTCAATGATTAAGATCGATAGATAGATAAGAGACGAACGAAACGATTATGAAACATCTACGTATCGTCGACGTGTTCGCGTAAATTTGCACGTTGAATTGCAACCAGTAAACTCACAGGATCTGTGTGTTATTCGGTAAACGAGGAATATGTAATTTGGTAGTGTGCGCGCGGATCGACGAACTTGCAATAAGGAACGCGAGGAAGTTTAATATTGGAATTATCGGCAATTAAAGCGTGAAACTTGTACCAAAGGAATGAAAGGAAGTTTATGGTACGATAAAGTGTACAAACTTTTACTTATATAGAATATTTCATTGGAAGTTATTTCGGATCTTCCGAAAATGTTCTTCAATCTTTGAGAAATTGTTAGTCGATTGTTTGGATTATTCCAGTGGTTCCAGTATCGAAAAGCAAATGAAATGCAATTGCAGATGAAAAAAACAAATAAAATAAAATTGAACATAGGAAATATGTAACAATATATAATATAATAGGTATAGTAATAAACATATCAATTATAATGTTCACATTCTCATGTTGGAGTTGAAGGCGTGGCGAGTCTCGTAGGAGAAAATTCAATACACGACACTTGATAAACCAGAGTGGTTATGTCTGTTTCTCTGTCACTCAGGGGAGAATGCTATCACGTAATAGTGTCATCTTTATCAATACAATTAGAGAAATAAAATTCACACGAAAAAATTTGTTTCGCGTATTGCAATAATATTAGACGCACCAAGTAATAATAATAACGATATCAAAAGTATGAATGATTACATTTGCAATTTTATAAATTATATTGCTTTGAATTACACATACGCATTATTTCTTCGCAAGTCCTGTATTTCAATCATCGGTAGTTCAAGCATTAAACATCGTAACTATACTTTACGTAACGTACTAAAATACATTCTACTTTCATTTCGTGGATCTCTGTATTTTTCAACTTCTCATAAACGTACTGAACATTCGCAGTTTAATAATAAAGCTCGCCACAGTGGTACGCATTTTGCGCATTTCTGCAACTTAAAACTTCTCATAAATACATAAGCACTCTGAATCTAATAATGAAGTTCTTTTCCTCACTACAATATGAATCTACGATATGAATTCCTGGCGTAAATGGAATTTTCGCAACAATGGAATTAAATATCAAGAACTGGTCGGAAATTTCGTCGACGTATATTGTTAAGATTTGTTGAAAGTATTCGTGCCAGTTTCACCGTGACGAATATCAGCGAATGTTAATTTGGGAAATAAATGAATGAAATTTTCACGAAACACCGCGAAACAAATTTTCGTTTGAGGTACATAGGTATGTATTAGAATAGTTGCGACGAGATGAATGCTTTCAGCAAAAAAAAAGAAAAAAAAAAGAACGTAGAGAGAATGAGTTTTTGTTATCTCATTAAATCTTTCCACTGTTGGAAATAATTTTAAAGTTCCTTGGCATTTTCAAGTTACCTCTCGCTTAAACTTTAAACTGTATATTTGGACCGCACGTTTCATTGATGCCATAAATGCGAGGGCATATATTTCGTAACAACTTTGAAAAACGCTGCCGAAACTTCATTTAAACGACACGTTTGTTTAATTTTTATTTTCCTTTATTTCTTCCTTTTGTTAACTCGCTCCTGATATGTTTATATATAGTTATTTTGTCAATATTAGTACCACTCGTATTACTTGAAGACTGTGACAGGTGTAATGGTACTTCATACCATCTAAATTTTGTTTCAATATTTTTAAAAATATATTACTGCAAACAGTAATTTTTCCACGTATAATCGAGTAGTACTGAAACATTTAATTTGTAATGTGTAAAAATATGAAAAATATTTAATATAGAGCATTTATTCTGATATATAAAACATTTATGTTCAAAGGAAAGGGTGCATTATGAATTGGGAAAAAAATTTTTACGAATTCTCTTTGTTTGATAAACACTGAGAGTGTGAGATTGAAGGACAAAAATTTGATAATCCTAGTTCTATAATTAAAATACACAGACAACTTGGGCATCCATCAAGCAATATATATATTATAAAAATGATGAATTGAATAATTATTTAGCTAGACATTATTTAAAATAGATACGAAATAAATATTTTAGTCGAACAGAGAATAACTTTTCTCTGCTTATTCCATTATTTAGAACGAAATACAATTTTTTTTAAAATGAATTTTTCCGAAAATATTCTTCAACGGGTAGTATCGTTATGCCGGATTAGTCGTTAGTTTATCTCAACAATCGAATCAAATAAAAGAATAATTCGTTCGATTCTTGCGCTAAAGGAGGTCACTTTTTCTACGTTATTTCTGAAATGACACAGATTGAAATTAATGAATAATGGAATTTATAATTTTTATTTGTATAATTGATAAAGAGGGCGAATTTAATAACACTGGAACTACCGACGACTGATGCACGAAACTTCCATCAGAGACATCAAAATAAAAGAAAATAGAAAATCTTTATAATACAATAGTGTACGATATCTAACAAACGATCATATAAAACATCTACTCAAATGGTCATTTTGACCATTTCGCTAGTTCTAGTTCTAGTGTTAATCGAAATCGCTCGTTCTTCCAAGTTGCGCGTTCCACGTGTCCCGATGACTAAAATATCCCCTTAGATTGTACAGTTGTATTCCCAACGTGTTCCCGATGGATCGCAGTAGGGGACATCGTCTCTCGGTTAGGCCACGCATGCAGACGATGTGCCGCGTCCCGAGTGCTCGCACGTCGCCCAATTCGGATTCCAAGGTAACAGCCCGAAACGAGCCCCGTTTCCTCGCGATACTCGTTTCCAGCTTCCAATAAAATGGAAATGTCTCGGCTGCTGACACGCTGCGCGCCGCGACGCGATTCGCCTCACGCCACCGTGATGCCGGATCCGGGATAGATATTCGGTTAGAAAGGGGGGCTCGAGACTACTTTATTGTCCCCCGGCGGTGGAGGTAAGCAGCGGCAGCATGCTGGCACGCGTTTACGTACGTGGATATGGATAAACCACGTATAAACGTGGAACGAGCACGTCCGCGATGTGGGACAGCCCTGTTTTCCTCGATGAAAACCACGCACATCGAGAGTGCTTTTCATGGGAGAGGCCGACGTACCCACTGGCCTGTCCGTTCTCTCCGTTGTCGTTGTTCTCTCTCTCTCTCTCTCCCTCTCCGTCGCTTCCGTATCCGCTGGACAACTGAACTAGGACGTCCGAGAGGAGGTGAAAAATCGGCTGTTACGGCTGACACGGTCTGGCTCTCTACGCTCGTGTCGTTATCGATATGCGCTTGGCTAATAAGAATTGTTTTGTTCGTTCTTTCTTTCTTCTTTTTCCGAGGAATTCGGACGAACGTTTACAAGATCGTTGCGCCAAGATCGTTACGAGGACGAAATTTATCGAATTGTTTGTTCTTCGTTCTGGCGATAGTCTCTTTTCGTAGAATTCGGGGTGAGATACGATGAAAGCTGATTAAATGCGCGACACGTGCCATGGAAAGCCGAGATATTAAAATGTGTCAACAAATTTGGCGACTTGGTAACTCTATATATGCATATTCTAACCTTGATATAACTTTCTTTCGAATTGTATAATTTAATATTAGTATAATATTAGTATTATATTAATTTAATATTAGTAATAAATACATTTAAACAATTAAACGTAACTTAAAGCGATACAGTTAAAATTAAACATTTTAGTATATCTAATATTATAATGTATTAAATATATCGAATATTCGTAAGATGTTAATATTTTATAAAATCTTGCTCGTCGCGATCATGAGATTGTTGTTCAATTAAAGGGAACGTGATTCGTAATGACTTAATAATTAACGATCCTAACAACGTGATGATATACGCTCGTAAGTTATTGCCGAGCTTCATACGCGAAAATTGAACGGTAATGAAAGAAAAAGAGATAATGAAAATTTTCATTATAAATATTACGAAGGAGTGGTGAGGGACGAGTGAGGAGGCAATGATTAAAACGTTTAATTATTTCGAATAGCAATTTTAAGTAACGAGGTATTCCGTTATTTAATATTAGAAACGTATAATTACGGCTTTTCGCGTATCGGTCGATGTGTGCATAAGAAATTACGAAATGTCGAAACGGAGTGGAAGATACGTCACGAATTCCGGAAATAATGTTGAATACGAAGTTGCACGAAATGTAATTACAACGTGAATACTTTGTTTCGATTCGTATTAAAATCACAATATCGGTAAATCTGACACAGGTAAATTGCTAAAGCAAATCTTATTAATCCTTATTTCATACAAAGCAAACGAGCGAAAATATATCGCGTGCACGATTATTTACTCAGTTCCCATAATATTTGCCAATAAAATTCAAGCATCGAAAGTTTTACGTTCCGCCTCTTCGGTATCTTATGCACACAGTTCCTTTAGAACTGAAGCGACAGCGAGTAAATATGAGTAGAATTCTCTACGATTAGATAGCGCGATTTTGTTTCTCGATTTGTCCGCGCTTTAAGACTTTCTACTTACGATTTAATTATGTTAGTCTCTGTTCATTATTCTCGATTTACGCTTGATACCTGAAAGCTAACGATTGACAATTGTTCTGACGACTTGATTCTCAATTTACTTCTAACAACGAATTCCTGACTATTCACGAGTAATCACAATGACGATTAACAATGATAATTACTAAAAATTGACGATTCACGACAGCTTCTTTGCAGCTTTTCCATTGCGCTTCCAGGTATCATATTTATCGAGTATACTCACGCACTGCTACGTATTTTTCTCAAATACCATGGTTTGTCGATATCGTGACATCGACCAAGGCACCGCACGTTAAAGTTTTTATCATACCATCTTTGTTACCACACTCTTGAAGAATGTTTGAAGTCGTAAGACTGACTGGGACACTGAAGGAGAGAGTCGTGAATATAAAAGGAACACTTTCTTGCTTTCTGCTTGTAGTGTTTAAAAAAGTATTCTCTTTTAGGTGAAACTCTACTGAAACTTCTACTGTTATTGAATAATAAATTTTCTTTGACAGCGAGAAGAAATTTTACGATTCTTTCAGAGAATTCATAAAAATGATTACGAAATACGAGAGCCGTACCATGCTGTTTGCATTTTATTCCATCTTTTTCGTTTATTTCTACAAATTCTCCGGCAGACGGTTATAGAACTCAGTTAATTAATAATTAAATTAATGGCTGGGCAAATATCAACGCAGTCAAACATCTTTGAGTTTTTCGCGGTGGAAATTTTACGAACCTATCTGTTAGAAACGCAGCCCTTAGTTCTGCGTTTTTTTAATGGTCGGCATTCTAATGTCCACGTTGACGCGTTGCTTCGACTTCGCGAACAGAAGCATCGAGTTATGAATAGCGTTTCGTCTCGCCTGTCCAATAAACGTATCAGTTTAAACTGCACGAACGTTTAGAGAGCGAGGAGAATGTTATCGAGCACATGTGTCTTCGCGAGAGATGTAACTCTCCATTTGTATTGGCCTGCGTTAATGCGTTTCCGATAGCGATCCGTTCCGTTCCCAGCGTGTTTATTTGAATAATTAGTCACGCTGATGGCCATTGAAAAAAAATTTTTTCCCCTCGCTGAGCTTCTTGTATCTTGCAAATCGGACGGATCGATTCGCTCAATGCAGACGGACTGAGCTTTTCTTTTTTCTTTTTTTTTTTTTAATTATTATCGCGATCAAAAAATGACCATTAAAGTAAATTTTACAGTCCGCTGCGACAACTTCCATAACAGAATACCCAGTATTATAAGTTACTTATTCGTGGAAAATGTGAAAATAATGTCACGTGGATGTAGACCTGTAAAAATTGCTTCATTGAAAAGTAAATTGATAAAATTTAATTGTAAAATTCAACGAAAGTAATTTCGTGAAGAAGATCAGAGTGAACGTCGCATAGGCTTCTAAATACTCGATTAAGAAGTGAATTATAAAATTAAATTAAATTGTAAAATTGCGAAATTAGTCGTACGAAGAAAGTTAGGGGAAATACACTTGATCGAACTATTGTTACGAAAATAACGAACTTGCTTTTTATTCGGCAAAACATGCAGAAACGTATCGCTCGTCTGAATAAAGATAAAATTAATATCGGTGAAAAAATTAAATTCGCTTCCGTATTGAATTTTTCTAACGATCGAAAACCAATTTCCTTCGACTCTGAAATTAAAATTGTTTCAGATTTTTGTTTTAATTTTTCAATCAAATTTTTGTTACAACTTTTTTTCATCAAACGCTTAAGTGTTTAGGGCGAGGGAGATTGAAGTTACATCCCTACGGAGGATATAAAATATTAATTTATTTTCTCTAGTAAATATGACAACCGCACATTTATGAAAAGTGTAGAAATGCAGGGATGCAAGTAAGATATATAAAATAGTCTAATTATAGTAAGTACCCCGCCTTGAATATTTTGTTACCACTTTTCTGTAGATTTATGGCTGTAAATTTCTTAAGTAGTCTACATTTACATTTACGTGATATTATCTGCATTTTCACTTATAGAAATCACTATTATTGTGGAAGAACAAAAAAATGTCTGCATAGAAAGCAATACACGTCGTATAGAAGTAAGCTATTCTGAATGGAAATGAAAGCAAGACGATCGTCTTGGATCGTCTAACAATTCTGAATCTTCTGCTCGGGCAATAATAACTGTTTAACCGAATTGCATCAGACGCGACGCGACGCCATGTCCGAAGGGACACGTGTCAAGTGCTTTTCACAAGACCAAGGCCACCGGTATCCAATCTACGATAATTATCGTCCTAAATTGTGGCACTCGCGGGCTTTCGCGCGACGTGACGCGCTCGGTTAATACGCGCACTTGCAATCGTAACGTTTTAATTAACGACGAAAGTTGGCAAAAAAAACTTTGTAAAAAAAACGCGGTACACGCGGCTTCTGGCCGTGTTTAACAAACGTCCCTGTGACACCGGTTGAAAGTACAGGTCGTTAAGGGGTGTCGGTAATGGTAGCGCGTTTCAGTGCCCAGTTTTGTTTTCAAGAACGTTTATACATCGTCCGCTGAAAGGAGAGAAAAGAGGGAGAACGGACGTTGTTAAAAGAGATTCAACGAAAGAGTACAACGAAATGGGGGTGGCTGGAGGGGGGAAGGGTGAGAGAAGGGTGGTCAAAGGAGAAGTTTATTAACAGAGTGATATAAACAAACATCAGCCCGGTAAAATCGATATCGGTGAAAAGCACAGGGTTGTCAACTAGAATAGTTTGCAACTGGGATTTTGTTTCCTTTGAGAAGACGGTGGTTTATTACTGAATTTCTGGCTGTTTGCTTCGATTTGAAATCCGAAGACTGAAAATTTTCAGAAATTAGACGTTCGGTGTTTTTGTAATGGCGCGTTGATGAAATACAATAGTGAGGCAATAAATGTACAGAATATACAAGTATACAAATTTTCAAATTAAACGCGATGTTTATTTTCCTGGGTTGTATAAATATATGTAGATTGAATATCAATGAAAGATTAAATTTGTTTTTATATTAAATTTCAGATATCTCATAAAATGTATAAGCGGGCAGTCATCGTTTGCTAAAAGAAAGAAAAACAAAAAAAAAAAAAGAAAAAAAAACGAAAACTTAAAATTTGACGGGCATTGTCAAAGAATATTCAACGAAACAGATTACTTAATTCCTCCGAGGTGGATCTTTTTCGATTAATTAAATATTCTTGAAAGTGAGATATACATATATGCTTACACGTGTAAGGGAAAAATTTACTCGCTACATGCTGGAAGCTTATATTTCAACAAACACACATGGAAAATTACACTGGGACGTATCATTTCGATAGTCTCGAGAGAAAAATTTACTAATGAAACTAAACTGAATATAAACGAACGCCAATCCGATGTCCGGAATCGAATCTGGGAAACAGTTCGAGGTTTTTCCAATGCGTAGTCGCGTCTGTCCTTCAAATTTACATTGTTGTAACGCGGCATTATATGATAATGAATGGCATTATTACGAGTGCGACAAATCATAATGGAATTACGTTCGATATTCGAGGCTGTATCAAGGGCTTTCCGCGAGGTAAAGCTGTCGGTGTCCACTAGTTTTGTCACGAACCCACCGGGGTTACCCAAGGGGGTTGCAAAAGGATTAAGGGGTGACGCGATGGACCACACATTCTGCACATGTGCGACGTATCCGATCCTTTCACGTCGCTGTCACTGCTTTGATAAATCGGAATTAAAACAGATCCCGTTACCGTGTCCGTGAGTGAGAGTGACCGGTTTCACACCGCACAATGCGTCCTGCGTGATGTAAAAGAGATGCTTCGTCTGGGACGTTGAAACTTCGATAAAACTGCACGCCGAAAATTGATTCACGTTCCAGTAATCTTAGCAACATCATAACAATGAATTATAAATAAATTATATCCTAATAATTCTAATCTGGAGATAGATCTAATCTTTTCATCGCATGCATTTTAACTTTCTTTATGAAGTGTGATAGTAGATTCTAGAGATTATTCCAAAACACTGGCGACGATTCGATTTCTTTTTCCCCCGGAAGATATATATTACAAATTCGATTTATCATCAACAGCAGCACTTCATCTACTCTACTCGTAATCTCCCCGTATATACTCGAATTCTATGCACAAAACCACGAACGTATCTCCTTAATCCGTTTGGTTAACCGAGTACGATCCTCTTCTACTTGTCTGACCACGCGCGCTGCTCTACTACTCACCTGGCCGCGTACCGATTTATACTACTTGCTTCTTCAGTCGGTCCTCTTTCTCCATATCTTTTTGTTCAAGTTGTGATTATATAGAATGATTTCTAACAAAGTGTTATTAAATAAAATGTCCAACTATGAATGATGTATGAATCATTATTATCTGCATTCGAACACTTGTAGATATATTTTATAAATAATAATGGACGTATGTGTATTCTGTAGAGGATCTTGAAATTTTTCTTAGCACTGTATTGTGAAACTCGACTATCGTGATAATATTAAAGTTCGAAACTGATCTGAAATGTACAAAATGTAGATATAAAAAGATGATTAAGATATTTGTTTATATAATATTTTCAGGCATGTATACACAAATGCGTGAAAATTTGTATCACATTTCTTTATCAATTATTTCATTGCTTCTTCTAGATAGAGTTTCGTTTCATAAAATTATAGATTATCTCAAGTTATTCGCCTTTTCTATTTTCTTCTATATGCGCCACTGTGTTTCATTTCGTTTCACAGAAACTATAAAAGTATCCAAGTACGGTCTATCATTCATTTTATTACTGAATAAACTTCAATATTCCTCAAAGCTATATTTAACAGTTATTACGTATTTAAAACGACTGTTCGTTGATCCAACTATAAATTTACACAGATATAATTTATTTATCTATTCAGATGAACGGGAAAAATTCTCTCCTTTTGCAATTAAAAAAAAAAAAAGAAGAAGAGAAAAAGTAACAGGAAAGAAATCATGAGAATCGCGTCTCATAATGTTATAGCGTTAACATTATTTGCGTAACTCACAATAAACTTCCGATCCAAATATTTCTACGATCCAGCATAAACGCGATGAGACAGTTGTACGGTTATTTCAATCAAATTAAGACGTTTTCAGCATACGTTTGCGGGAGGAAAGCGTCAGCATATCTGAAACAGCGATACGTTTCTATAAAGGTGGAAGAGGGGGGAGGGTTGAACACCCTATTATCGGTCGGAAAATAGGGCAAGATAGATTCGAGAAACTTAAAAGACGGCGCCTGGAGATACCTTATCGGGGAACGTGAGCCAGTAACGGCACAATATAATAGCGTATCTGGCACATACTCGGCCAAACAGTTCGGGCAGAGCCGAGTCGTCAGCGTCGCGAGTACATACACGCCCGTTTTCCAGCCGCCTAGTCGAGATATGTGTGTTCCCGCGCGTCGGTCTCTCTCGCGGCGAAACCGTGTACTCGCATACCAATGAGCGTTTGTGGATGGAACGAAAGCGTCATAGTTGTGACTCAGTTTGTGCTGCACAAGCGAGAAAAAGATTTTACCGGCGGAAAAAGGGTAAATCGAGTAGGCGTACATTTGGGGCTGTTCGCGATTTCGAAAGTGGAACGCACGCGCGAATGGCAATTTGAATAACGTATGTATTTCGCCGAACAGAGAGAGAGAGAGAGAGAGAGAGAGAGGAAAAAGGACTGTCCGTGAAAGACTGATATTCTCTTATCGGTAGCGAATAAACTTCCTGTCGGAGATATTTCCTCGAATCGTCTTTGAGTGCAGGAAATATCGGACAAACGCGCGAGTAGATAATTTCGGTTGCAGATTTAATTTTTCTTCTTTCTTCCTTTCTTTTTTTATACGAGATCCGATCTTTGACAAGTTCGACTGTGAACATGCACAGAGTACGTGTTAAATCAATTAAACTGTGAATTAATGAAGTTCTTCTTGAAAAAATTTTCACGACAGGAGTGCGGAACGTAGCAAGACCTTGTTTTCAAGAAAATAGACCCGGAGAATGGAACATGTTTGGTTAAGAACTGGCTCGATGCACACGTACTTAATAAATTTTCAAACTTAATAAATTTAATTTCCTCGAAGAAAGTATCTCAAAGAAGAAAAATAGATTCGCACAACCCTCTGTTCGGTTCTACCAAAAATTTCTACTAACTTTGCGTGAAATATCCAGACGAATTGTACGAATTATTAAGTCGAATAATACACGAAGGCGGGGTTTTTAACAATTACACTCTGTTGTACTAATTAAGCAGCTTTGCAATTATCTGCATACCCTGCTTTAAAGAAAACCTCTCTATACGTCGGGAAAACGAAAATAAAATTCCTCTCTTGAAAAATATTTCAACAATAATTTTATTCCAACGTATGAATGTTCTTCGAGAACAAAAGAAACAAAACAAAACGATTTATAGATATACGTTGTTGACCATTACGCGATATGCTTCTGCGTAATGTACCGAGAAGTTTCGCCAGGGCATTCCAACAACGATGATGCTTCGATTGAATATTCGAACGAACTACGCTGTACAGCAGAAAAAAAAAAGAAGTAGGTATAGATTACAGAGGAAACGTTTAGACGTTTCTGCGCTCTTGGCAACCGGCGCCGGTATGAATACCAGCCAGTTTCTGGCCAGCATCCAAGAAACATTATAATACATTCCGTGGTTACACCCTCGAAACACGTGTCACACATACCTCCGGCTCATTTATAAAACGTCTCGCATAATCGAGTATTGCGATTTCACTGTGCGCTGCATTCGCATTATCGTTCGAATAATCGATCGACTTATATTAGCCCCGTTTCAACCTGGATGCAGTTGCCAAATATCCCTACGATATTATTGTTCGTCTGTTGTCCCGTTCCACAGCCGTCATCGTCGTGAAAATGGTCCAACGCAGTCACAGAAGTCTACGTGCCTCTGTAGAATAATTTACTCGTATTTATTTATGGAAAAACAAAGATTTCTGTAATTCTTTTACTTGGTAGACGAAGCTGGTACGGATCTTGAAAAAAAAATGACGATGTTTCTCGTATTTGTTTGTTGGGAGACGTAAATAAATCACGAACTTTAGTATACGATTACCGAGGTGCAACAATTAAAATATGATCTTGTTATTATTATTAGGCTGCAGATTTTACATTTTTATGAACATAATTGAAGAAGTCTGCATATGTATTATGTATTTCGACATCTTCAAATTCTGCATAAATGTATAAAAATCCACAGTCTAATTATTGTTATTGTTATAGTTTAAATAATTTTTATTTCCTTTACTCTAGAACGCCATATACTTACTATACGTCCCATATTTTATACTTGTATTTTGAACGTTGTATATACATATTTTTGTCTTTATTTCTAAAACTTTATTTGCACGAAGAGAAAATATTGTTATTAATAATGCTGTTAAGTATATTTGTAATACGTACCATACGTATTCGAATGTTTTATTAATAATAATTTAGGATAATATTCCAAACAGTAACGAATTATAAATAATTCATTTAAATTTCTTGCTTTTTGATTTTCATTCTCTTCTTAATTTGCAAACGAATATTTACTCGAGAGAAAAGACAGACTGAAATTAACGAAAGAAACATTTCCTACAATAAAGGTACTGTAATAAAATCTTCAGGCCTCCGAATCGAAAGACGGACGGATTGCCCAACATTCCAAAGCTCATAAGCTTCAGACTTATCGTTAGGCAGTATGACTCCGTTTGTCCGTGACGTTTTAGTAAAAAAGTTTCGATGTTCAACGTCCACGTGCTTTGCAGGCCATTGTCGATCGAGAGACCGGAGTTATCACGGAGTCTTAGGTCGCCTTTATCTCCAAGAAAAATATTTCGTCCCTGTAGGAGATTTATTTCGGGTTGAGAGCACGCCGCTCGAGATGATCGATCGACATGGCGCAGGATCGGAAGAAAGCGTTCGTATAGCGGACGTGCTCCAACGAATCATCGAGCATGTCGAGGGGATATAATTTCTCGGCGAATACGCGGACACTAGATATCGATAATATCGATATTTCTTTCCACGGGATTTCGTCGAATTTAAAATGCGTTTGGCATCGATGCGCCTACTTACATAAGTACATATGTTTCTCGCTATGAATAGATGTAGATGTGACAGATTTGTCTGAAATTTCAAGTGTATTTTCGAGGAAGCTTCTTCTAACTAAAGTTTGACGATCAAATTAAATCAAGACTCACGTTTGATGATTCTGTTAATTTACAGTGAATAATGAAGTCACGTTTAGTTTTTCATTATTCATTATAATGAATGATTCAATTAAGACTCACATTTAATGATTAAATACAAATTAATATTGAGACTGATATTTAGCGGTTAAGTTCGACTCGGTATTAAAACAACAGGTCAATTAGGTTTATTGATAGGCACGAATTTTTGAATTTTTTGAAGAACGTCTACAACGACTCGTGAAAGTATTCGAACACTTTCTGTAAAAGAATCTTTATGTATATTGTGTAAGACGTTTCGAAATTTAATTAGAGAAACGACTACTATGATTACAATATTTGAGAACAATTTGAATATTCATTGCAAGTGTACAATTACTAAATTAACATAAAATATACAATGAGTAAATATGAAAGATGGTTGAAGTTTATGAGTGTTATTCTAATACTGTTGTGATCTCTACTAAATATATTTATTTCTATATATTTTTAGATTTGTTTTAAATTTAAATCAATATAATCGTGATACCTAAATTTACTACAACTTTGATAAAATTTTATATTGTTTTATACAATACATATAATATATTCATAAAAACTCTATAACTTTTTTTTTCTTCAATATTCATCTTGCCAGTAATCCAAATTTTTAATCAATTTTCAGCCAAACGAGGAGAGCTAGCTTGTAGTAGAACATACAGGTATATTCTATAATTCCTGTTTTCGTCCAAAAATCCATTCCACTAATAACGAAGATTCCACGCTAATTAACTAATCTCCAAAACACAGCAAATTATATCACTTGGTCTCTCCGAGGGCAACTAAATAGACTTTGTGTTTCTCTAATTCCAAACACATACATTCAACGAGGTTCCTAGCTAATCAATCAATCTTAAAAGTACAGTAAACTGATTAAATAGAATTTACGAAAATCCACTAACGCAAACTTCTAAAACTAATGAATAGAAGTAAAATTCGCAAATAAATAGAAACAAGAATTCTACAAATTTCTCTTATACAGAATTTTTACCAATACTAATTCCAAAGTAACCATCTCGCATTGAAAGAAAAGCTTAAACAAGAATCTATTCGAAAATCCTTATTTTCGATCGAATCGAGAGTTCCATTGAATCTATATTTAAAAAATTCACTAGTCATTATCTTCCCTCTTTATAGCACGGCTAATTACACGAAGCGACCTTTCTCGCGTGACAGATATCTGTATACAAAATGCAAACCGAAAATAACGCTTCGAGACGTTAATAAAAAAAAGAAAAAGAAAATTGTCTCTATATACTTTACATCTCATCTCACACTGAAACACTTTTCTGCCTCGTTTCAATTCTTCCCTTTTTTTTTCTTTTCTTCTTTTTTTCACCCCCCGACGGCCGTTTCAATCTTTCTCCCTTTCGGCCGGCCTCCATCAACCGGTATATCTTTTTAAACATTAAAATAGGTCACCGTGTGTACTCGCGCCGTAGCGACGCTACGTGCACCGGGAAGTCGAAAGCGTGGAGGAACGTGGCCGAATAGGAGCGCGCCATCGGGATGAGCATCGATTCCATCTATTCCAGGTAAATACAGAGTAGTTAAACAAGCGAACCGGGGATCTGGTTTGTAGCCGGTAATCGAGCAGCGCGGCGTTGCCTGCGTAAGTTCTCGTTACCGGACGTTGGAAACGACCGGGATTGCCGTCATCGAGGTGACAAGAAGAGTGAATTTCATTCTCTGAATTTCGTTTTTGCTTTCTTCGGCCTTCTGGACGAAGACTTGACGACCTATGAGCAAACATTCAACTTCGTCTGTGACGAGTGTGTTTTTCACTTCGCATCGTGTTCCCCTTTGCAAGCGATCGGTTCGTAGCTGGCTGTTTAGAATGGAGTTGAACGATATGAACGATTGGACGATTCGACGTATTTGGCGGTGTAATGGAACGCATCGGGAATTGTGTATGCGAAAGCGGATGACTGTGTACAGTAGGGGCTTGTACAACGCGGTGCACGTATAACACGATCAGAAAATTGTGCTGCTGTGACGTTATATATGACGTGATTAGAAAATTATAATAACACCGCGCACGTGTTCCGCGATAAATGTTAAAGGTGCGGAAGCAACATATCGCTGTTTTGATGTTGCGTACGATCTCGATGATGTAACGTTTGCGTAGTTTATCCCATTGGCCTACGATTTGATTTCAAAGTTTCGGATTGGAACACGCGCTGTTTGATTTCGTTTTATATTTTGCAGTACGAGACAAGGTGGGAAAGAAAATAATTTGTACTGTTTTAATATCAATTAAATTATTCATTATTCAATTAATTATTATTATTTAATTATTATTATTATCATCATTATTATTTACTATTATTGTTTATTTAATTATTTATTAATTTATGCGAAGAAGGAAGACTTCGTGTGACAGTTCTACTTCTATAGAGAATTAGTTGTGATACTTTAGAAAAAAAGTTTATAGTGTAGGTCTCGTGTAACACTGAATGTACGTATCTATCACTACAGGAGGTCCTATTTTTAAAAAAAATTATGTATTTAATTGTGTATAACTATATGGAATTATTGTATGTAATTATTTTACATTGTACCATATACAATCTAAATAAATGTAATAGAATCGCGTATAGTTTCATGAAAGCTCTAAATAAAAAAAAACACGAAATGGTCTTCATCTTTCGTTTCGAAAACAAAGTTATATATTAATTACCAATATAATATAACGCAATCTTATTTCTTATTTAGAGAATATATCTCTTTTTCATTTTTATTTCAAAATATGCATGTACACTTCGACAATTTGTATATACACAATTAATTTATTGAAATTTTATCTCCGAAGTTCCACCATGTTTTGTTTTGTTTATGGTAAAACTATTAAGTCAACATACGTACATATATTTAGTTTTCTCTGTTTGCACGATATAATAGAAAAAACAGAATATTTTCGAGTTTTCTCTCTTCGAACGATCACGCACGGCCAAATCAAACTACAATTCGTACGTTTAGAGTACGAGGGAAATTCGATTCACTGTACCCATAGCGAACCTCCGTTTATGCCTCGCATCAAACTTCCCACTGTCCAATGAATAATACTCATTCCTAAACTGTCTTGTTTATATTCTAGAACTCCCTTACGTATTTTTCATTGCGAATTACAAAATGAATGAGAGGAGCCAATCTTTTCCACTCAAGTCGATCGCCCCGATTCCGATTCCGACAACCTCGAACGAAACAAAGTAACGTAAGCAATCCCCAAAGAATGCCACCTCGTATAACGAGCTTTGAAACCGCTATGCGCTGTCGAAGGGGAAAAGCTCGCGATTCAACGACTCTCTCGACGTACATTTAACTCGCCAGCAGAAACTTCGAAAACCGAATACGAATTAGCGTGTCTACGATTCGACAAGAGATATCATTCGGCGAGCACGAGACGATCAACGAGGATTCCAGGAATAATTCTTCTGGGAATACGCGCGCCGTAGGCTGGTGTCGCGTATGCGATCGCGGATAGAATTCGTGTCTGTCCATGCGTGATGCGAAATTCTGATTGGGCCGGCATGTTCTCGTGCGTGTATCGAGATTCCGGTGTCGAGCCGGGTGAACACGCAACAACGCCGACGTTCGTTAACCGACCAACTGCTCGAGATAGTCGAGGAGCATTGGATATGTATGTAGATATTAGAATTTTCTTTTTGGGGTTGATAATAGAAGCCATTTTCGAAAGACACGTTGAGAGTGTTCCTTTCGATTTCCCATTTTGAAATCGACGTCAAACAATTGTCAATTGCAACGAAATCGTGCATTTTCTTTCTCTAACACAAGCTTGACCAGTTGAATACAATGAACTTGCGGTTTAAAGTGGAGTTAATTACACTTCGAGATATGTTCATCCATTTGAAAAAAGGACAATTTACTTTTAGATCCAATATATATGTTATATTTTTGCATAAATACATGTAATATAACTAATTACGATTACATACTGTGTAATCGATTATTATTATTATATTATCTCGCCGAGAAAAATTCATACGGAGGTATTTTTAATTTTGACCAGTTACCTCGGACAAACGCACCTGCACAATATCGTTGTTTCGAGTGAATGCGAAAACACGAAGCAAAGGAGGAGAGACCTTCATTCGCGAGCCAACGCACGCACGAAAGGAATTCACGTGAAAAGATAGTGAAAATTGAATTTAACATAGCGGGGTGAGGATCGCCGTTACGCGTAATGCTATTTCAACGGTGTCTGCATGCCGCTCGAGGGCCAGGCGTTTATGTAATGCCAGGCCTCTGGCTCGTAAGCTCGCTCGAACGCGCGCGAAATTTTCGTTGCGCTGGAAGATGACTTACTGAGCCAGACACCGGGATCTCTGGCTGACCTTCCGTGGTTGAATAATTGACTACCGCTCAAGCGCCACATCCTGCGGGGGATGTTTCTGTAATTCACGGGCTGGATAGTTTCTGTAATTCGTGGATTCGGTAAGGTGGTAACAACCGGGAGAAGCTATAGTTCTAAGGATACTTTGTCCGAAGCAGAAAATTAGTGATCATTACGTTAGTTAGCAATGTTCTTGACAGTCAAGCGGGAATTTTTAGTTTCCTTCGTCTGTCTCGAATAAAAGCGAAAGGAGTAATTTTTCTAATTCACTATAGATTCACTGTTGTTGATTTTATAGAGCGAGATAGAATAAGTTAATCTTAGTATATAGAATAAGTTTTAGTGAACTTAGTTTAAAGTAGAAAGTTGGTAATTACTAAGTTATTTAATAATGGAAAAATTTGTTGTTTTTTAATCATTTAGCTACAACATTCTTTATCATATCCTAAGTATTTTTGTCGATTTTTAATCAGAAAAGAGGCAGTATCGTTTGACGGAATTTTCAATGAATTTGCAGTCAATTAATAAATAACTATCAGCGGAAAAATTGTTCTACTTTTTTACACTTTAGTTAGCATTATTCATTCACTCTGTTTGTCTCTAATAAAAGAGAGGTGAATAATTGGTCGAATGATCGGTAAGATCGTTCATATCAAGGAATCGATTTGAAATGAAAGATTGTTAATATGAGATATTGTTCTCTCTTTGCAATGTTGTAACGTAATCAGATTGTTGTCACATATCTTCGCGTTGCTATCAGATATTTTCCCGAATATTTGACGAATCCAAACGCGTAGATATGTTTTCGAAATCCAACAGCCCTGAATGGCTGTACCATCGAAGAGCCACGTGCGTTGCTTCGTTACTCAAGTTCTTCCGAGTTTCCTGCCTCGACGTGTTTATTCAGCATACTTTCTCTCGTGAGAACAGTTTTGACAATGGAAGTAGATGTTCGCGACTCGAAAGCAAACCGGGAAAACGAAAGGCAAACGTACGCTCCTTGCGTTTTCAAATTTCTGAGAAACGGGCCAAATAATCTCTAAGAAAAGAAGAACTCTCATTGACGGTAAAGCCTGTTTCACACGTTCGATAATAAAATGCAGTCTCATTTATTCTTGTGTCGTCTCAAATACAAGAGCAAGTTGTTTTCTTTTTTTATATGAATTGAAGAATTGCTTAAAAAGAAGAAAAGCGAAACGAAAACGTTGAATTAATTTCATGAATAGTACAAGACAAAAACGTTATCGAATATACCGTCCACGATGAATTTTAATTCGAACTAAGCGATACTAATTTCACACGAAAAGAATCATCGATGTTGTTCTCAGAATTCTACAAAACCAGTACAGTGCTCTACACAATTGTTACAAAGTACTCTATCTCACGAGAATTGTCGTGTGAACGTGTCATTGGTGTACATGTACACTACATGTACTTGTGTCCGTAACACAAATGACTCCTTAATTTAATTTTAGCCTCTAATCTTATTTCTGACAATCACGCTACTTTAAGTGACTCCTTAATTTAATTTTAGCATCTAATCTTATTTCGGACAATCACGCTACTAACTACGTATATGTACATCTCAAACAGAGTAGAGATTAATTTAAATACCTCAGTCGTAAATCTTGAAAGAATATCTATTAAAATAATGTATGATATTGGTTGGTAAAGAAGAATAATTCGTGATGTAATGCGTGAAAATTTATCTCGCAAGACTATCTAAATGACTTTATTAAGATGGCGGTGTCGCAAATTATTGTGTATACTCGCAATAAAGATTTATCGTGCTGCGTACTGTAAAACTGGCTTAAGAGGAAAAGTCTTAACTGACAGGTTAGTACGATCACGCGTGACACGTGCCTTTGATTGTCACTCAGGTTCGACTTCACCTCCGACACCAAACCCGGGAATCTTCCTACGTTGACGATTTTCTTTGCCCGGTTCTTCGTCGGATCGACGACAAAGAACTATCCTGCGATTCACTGAGCATTAATCGAGCACGATCAGACGCTGGAACACGCTACACGTGTGGCGTGGAGGAGGTGCACGCGCCGTCTGGAAAGACTCCATGCGCTCCTCGTCGACTTCCTTTTTTGCGACGTTACGACGTCGATTTTTCCACCGTGAACCTTGAAACGCCGCGCCGCACCACGTTTAATCATTCACCGTCGACAGTCGGCTGCTCGGCGTTTCGAACGTTTCTTTGGTTGCCTGCCGTCTCAAAAGGACGCCGTTGCTGCAAAGGGGGACAAATAGAAGAAATTGGCGAGAAACAGAGTGACTTTGGAATGAAAATATTGAAGAGAGAGAGAGAAAAGATAGTTTAGTGGGAAAAATTGGAAATTAATATCGCGCGATAGTGTAATGATTAGATCGGATATCTGTACACAATTAAAAAGAAAATATAGAGAAAATCCTTGTTTTCTCAGCATTATAGCAAGTACTCTATTTTCGATAGCTTGTAAATTTTTGCGTATTGCGTGCACAATTATTTTCCTATAAATGCATAAAAAATTTGTATGAAAGTGATTAGTAGAAATTTGTATTTTTTCTTAGAAGTTGAAAGACATAACAATATGTTTACTTTCTACATGCTATAACTATGAATAGAATAGGGCGAATTAGATAATGCAGATGAAAGTTCTCAGTTTATTTATAATTGTGGAATTAGTTGTATTCTATACTCAAACGATTCTGTCATCGTCATCCATGGGTGATCTTCGTGAAATGTATAGGTTCCTGTCCTAAGTATGTTATAAAATTTACATATATTTTGCAGAATTATTTTATTGTACAGTAATTATAAGAGTTATATCGTAGTAATTACAAAATTCACAATGAAACTTCTAAAACGTGTCTCCGAGTGTTTGAATAAATTTCTGCGAGACTGTATAATGTTCAGTTATTTTCGAGTGAATCTGGATAATACAAATTAACATTAAATCAGATTTCAAACTTCACCAATGCAATTGGTGAAACTTCAGAACGTTTCGTATGAGTTTCATAAAAAGTATCTTCATGAACCAACGTATATATATTATATTTGTGAAGAATTTGAACTTGTCCTCAACAGGAGTGTAGAGCAGTTGTCCTAGTAGTATGTATTTTATATATATACATAGGGATATAGTAATTAAATTTTTATTCCATTCAAAGTACGTGCGAATAGAAATCTGAATCTAAAACGGCACACAATGAACGTTTAAATCAAACGTCCCGCGTTACTATGAACTAATTGCGCCACTGTGCATTCTTAACACTGTGCAGTCACTTCTCTCTCTCTCTCTCTCTCTCTCTCTCTGTATCTCTATCTGTCTCGACTCACAATAATACACCGCTAAGTGTGTACTTACGCGAGACTATTAAATTCCAGAGAGTACAACCGGTCACGATGCCTTAATTTTAAACTTGCCCTCGCTTTTGCCCGAGACTTTAAATTCTACGCGAATACACGACCGCATAAGGCAACGACCCGGCCGGGTGTATACGCATCGTTGATTCTTCATAAAAAATACGGAGGGGGAGAACCTTACGGCCATGGTACACAGGCTACTACATATTTCAGCTTTCAGCGCCGAGTTGATATCCGTTCGTGTAGTCGATAAAAATTACCGTCACGACGTGCGTCAAAATTTCTATTCCGAGTGGCGGTCCATGAGCGAGAGTCGCTTGAAAATCGAATGGTTCCATTTGGGAGCCGTTTTGTGGAACGTGGCGGTGTCTATCGGTCTTGAAAAGGGGGAGTGCGAAAGGGACAGAGATTGCGTGAAATTTCTGCGCAGGAGAAACGAAGATGAAGGAATAATGGAGCACGAGTATAGAGAGAAGTTTCTGAAACAATATAAAGTAATTTTAATACTTTGGAATAATATTATATTTATGAGAGTAATAATATATATATATATATATATATATATATATATAATCATAATGTAGAAATATTTGAAACGTACGAACTTTACGTTGGTAAACTTTACCGAAGTACGTAAATATATTTTTAAATTAATGTTTGAAGTATAAAAATATTATAATATTCAACAGTATGAGTTGCAAATAAACTGAGGATATATCTATGCAAATTTGTATTTTTATAAAGTCGTACGATCGAAGTTCGGCGTGATGCTAAATACTGTAATAGCTACTCTGTATATTTTGTACAGTATGTTATATATGTACTCCATACAGTCTCGTTTTTCTCAAATTTCCTATATAAATGCAGTCCAGTTATAAATTTGAATGACGTATGAAAATCGATTCAAGACGCTGAGACAGACAGCTGATTTCCTTGAGACCATAAATCACGCGGAATTTAAATTTCTAACAATGTCGAAAATTATTCACCGCGATAAATCAGTCAAATTTTGATTTATTTGCGTCCCCCATTCTTTCGTCCCCTACAGATCGTTTTTCTACAGATCGCTGATTTGTAGAAGCCCTAGACATCGAATTCTCCTGTTGAAAATTTCAATTACCATCCCAAACATCTGTTCTCAGTTTTGTTTAAATGCTTCTCTTTTGTATCGCAGCGCAAATATGAAGAATTTATGTCACATCTGAACATACACGTGACGTCATGTCCGTTGAAATTTAATAAATAATTGCTGTCACAGAATTTACGTGTATAGATATTTTATATAGTATCTCACCAATCAGGGAATATATGTAAGTTATATATAGACTATCGTAAGGAATAGAATATAGAAATTATATATGTAGTGTATAAACAGGATATATTTGATAAAAAATTAGTATACATCTGAAGTATATAGGAAATAAATATTAAAAATGGCCCCACTGAATGTTCAAGTACTTTTATGACACCTGCGAAATATTTTGTAATTTCTATGCTATATATTTTTACGTTTGTTTCGAACTCCATCAATGTAATCTTCATTACAATGTTTACGAAATTCCAAGATAGGTAACATATTCACAAAACGATCTTATAAATGTTCAACTTCGCAAGTAACTGTGCAATCTATTCATTCTTGTATCTTTAAATTTCATGTAAATGTATACAATAAAACTTCGTCCGTTTCTGATAAACTCAAAATGGCTTTTTTGTCACAGTCTTTGAATTTCGTGTGAAATGACAAAAGAGACTTCGTCTATTTTTGAAAGCTTAAAATGGCCCCTTTGTCACAGTGTTTAACGTTCGTGTAAATGTACACGACAAAAAACTTCTGTTGATGTCTGTTTTTGAGAAAGTCAGAATGGCCCCTTCGTCGCAGCCGTGCACGTCTTAATTCATCCAGACAACGTGGTATTAATTACAAGGGAACGTTTTACACTGTGGCCAATGATTTTCAAACGATCGGTCGAACGACTTCTACGCACGGCAGCGCGGCCGCAATTTATCTACGATGATAACGGCGTCCATTCAGCCTCGTGTCATTGCATGCCGCGTGGCCTCGCGTTGCGGTTGCTCTTGAATCGCGATATATCCCGCGGATTGGAAAAGCAGCGGCGCGTGTCGTGCGTGTCGAGCAATTTTCGAAATTAAGGCGGTGCCTCGTAAATTCACGCACCGGCGTGCGTCGCGTCTCGCGTCGGCTGCATTATCGTGGACGCGTCTCGGGTGTCGCTCGTTTCCCTCGTGAACCCGTGATTTAAGGTGCCTGTGCACGGACACGTGTCACGCGAGTGCGTGAAAACATCACGTGTATCGTTTACGAGAGTAAATGGCATTCGTTGTAGAGAGATGGAAATAGTAATTGATGACCAATGTAGACTGTACAAAGAGCTGAAATGATGATATACAGCGATTGAAACGTTTTGAAACATTTTGCGCATATGGTGGATATATGTAGAGTATTGTGATTATGAAATATATGAAATATAGTGGTATAGTAATATAGTGTGTAAGATTTTTAGTATATAGTATAATAATATATATTACAATATAATATAATTAATGCATTATAATATAAAGTTTTCCTCTGGGAAATATCTATATTATTATGACTATAAAGTTGTCCTTTGAAAGATAGTAGTATGAATATAGTTTAATATATAAAGTTTTTTTTTAGAAAAGAAAGTGTCTGTTGTCAGGCGTGTGTACATCATTTCAAATTGATCCATTGGAAGAATAATTGTAGGTTAGTCTGGACAATTAAAACGCGAAGTATGTGGATCAGAACGAGAGGATGTACGTGAAAGATATGTTTTAGAAGGGCAGTTTTGATGAACGAGTGTCTCACTGGTATGAAATTATAATAACAATAATCTGTTCAGCAAATTGTTGTGTCCGTGGCAATCCGTGGTTTTACTGAAAACAAAACAATAATTTAGTATTTGCTTTAATTGGAAATTTCAAATTTCATCAGTATCGTAACAAGACATAATTATCGCGATTATATTACTAATACTTGAAACAATTCATAATAAAATAGTGAGGGGCATATGGAATTCCATTTATACGAGCGAAATTTTGTATTAAACGAACTTTTGCTAATTGCATCTATAATCTATAATATTTGAACGTGAATTTCTCTCGAATCAAATGAACTTCGGTCACACGGAACACTTGCTCTGGTAGAAGTTTCACTGTGAGTACGTCTAATTTCAGTTTTGATGCTCAAGTTCTTACTGCTAAATTCTTGGCTAAATAATGTCGAGATGAAAACAGAATAGCTTACGTTACAATGACTTTATGTGTTACATATAAACATTTAAAAATTTTATTTTCTCACTTTTAGTCAGAAGAACCAGAAGAACAAGAATTGCAGACGTAAAAAGATCTTTCTTCATGGAATATACAGTAGTAAAGGAATGCAACAAGTCAGACTCACAAAACAGACTGAATTTCTCTTCAGTCTACATTCAGTAAAATTAATCCGTATGTAGTCAGACATAGTGCAGACTACGTAGAAACGTATAATAAAACGCATTATACGTATACCAAAATACAAGATGTTTCTTATGTAGACTGAAATCATTGTATTAAATGATCACTCGATAAAAGTAAATAATCAAATAAAATTATTTGCATATTTACAAATGTGTATGCACATTCAATAGTAAAATACATCGCTAATTGTAATTGTAAGTATACACCACTTGGCAGTTAGTAAAATACATAAACTTCCAGACGCACTGCAAAGATATGATATCTAAATAAAAATTGAACCTCGCGTACTTGAAATTTATATTTAAAAAAAAAAATAACTAATTTCCACGGTGAATGAAATTTATGCTTTGAAATGACGATCCAAGAAAACACGTAGTTTTCCATATTCGTTGGAATAAACGAAAGATGTAACGGTGGCACGAGATGTCGCGCGGAGAAAATGGCATTAGAATTCTGCGACTCGGCTCGTGGCAGCGTAACGTTGCACGAACGAAGCTCCTGTGTCCCTTTGAATTCGATCAAAACGGCGACGTTTTGTATCGATATCTTCGGGCGGCAAAATATCTCGCACGGCGAACGTTTGACACGCGTCAGGTAAATTCGTCATTGCTCTCAAGCACGTTGCTCGGCTAAGGTTTTCCGATCGCGTTCCGTCTACATCCCCGAGCACGCGACCAGGGACGGAGAGAGCGAGGCGAGAAGGCTTCGCAGGATGTTTTACACCCGGGATCTCCTTCGTCTCTCCTTCGTCTCTCCGTCCTTCTTTCGCTCGCCACCTCGTAGAACATTTAAAGGCAAGGCCCGTGCACGTACGCCGAAAACGAAAATTGTGGCCACACCTTGTGACAGGCGCTAGGAAATAGAATTTTCGCACCTGCAACCCATACCAGACGGGTGGAGAGGGGAGGCGAGTTGCGAGAGAGACGCTAATGCCACCGTCTCGTTTCTCACCCTCGAGGAAGAAAAAAAAAAGAAATAGAGAAAGAGAAGAAGGAAGGGAGAAGGTTTTAGTCACGTTCGCTTGAACATCGATCGGACTACGCGATATCGAATAAGCTATTTTTTGTATATAGGTGATGATTTATGAAACGATAACGAATCGTCGCAAGCTACCTTCTGCATATTTTTAACTGCATACATGTGTTGACATGTCACAATTGTATGTATCACTTGTATATAATGTATCATCCGTAACGAAAAATTGAAATGGAAACGTACGTTTACATGTAGAATGTAATGGGAAACAGTGAAATAAAAATAGGGATAGAGTTTTAGTCTAAACTAGAAAACAAAAAGTCATAGAGGGAAGAATTTTGCGAATTTGCGTTGAATTTGCCTAATGACCAAATTCCTTTTCGTAGGTGAAAATTATATTTCATTGAAATTGTTATTCGACAGGATGATGTCATTGAAGATAATGAAACCGTTGCTGTTACGTTGCTATTTATGATTTGTGTTTTGAACGCTTCGAACTTTTGAGGAACGGTGCACTTCCACGATGATTAACGAGACGATGAGAAAAATTTCAGCGAGAGAATTGAAATTGTAATACCCGATCGAACTGTAGTGAATATTTAAAGATTCAATTGCATGCTTCTAATCCTCGATGCAGGATGATCTTCAAAATCCATCGGCTTTACGACTTTATTGCCCGTGACATCCGCCAGTTCACTACTCCTCACTGTCAACCTTTATTTCAATTTCACTCACTCCACATTCGGTTCCCTCAGATATACAAATTCTGGTAACTCCATCAATCGTGGTGAAAAGGTCACAAGCACCCTTTCTAGCACGAACTAATACAAACAGCGTAACAGCGTCCGATTCAAATATGTAGATATTGTATTTCAGGAAATAAGTTACATTACACTTTTGTTATTTGTAATTCAAATGTTGCTACAGATATACAGTTATATTCACTTCACTTGGTTCGTTTTGCCTATCAGATAAGCGAAACTACTTGTCTCGTTGCAGTTGCGAATTAAAAAATGGTGTCGAGTGAAATTAATCTCACAATTATGAAGTGAAGTTATCGACAGAATCATTCTTGTTGATCCTTGATCAAAACATAGAGAAATCGTGTCTCCATTTGTGGCAATATTGTATATGACATCTCAACAATTATAGTTAGGAAAGATATAATTCTGCGGATTGTTTGTATCGTGATAAAAGGAAAAATTCTTTTGAAATAGTATATAATTTTGCTTTTTAACATTTAACATCACGATGAAACTACAATGAATATTCAGTATTTTTCATTCTATAATATAATTCAATTATTCGCATTACTTTAAATCTTTTGTCGACGATGTTCGTTTTATTTTTTATTATTCTAAAATATTTGTAGACATTTATCATTGTGGTAATCAATATATTAGTGTTTATTATGTACAATACAATATTTATTGCTAAATTGTATTAATAATAATAAGACCCTTCAATTTCCCCAAAAATCTCTAGAAAACTGTTCTGACTCCAGCGAGCCACAATATCCGAAACGTATCGTTTAACACGAGTCGTTTAATCGTTGCAAAGTCAGATTTTTTGCCCGAAAAAGAGATTCTCCTCGACGACAGTGTAACAGCTCGTAACCTTTTCGTTTGTCTTTCTCTCGTACACCTCGCTGTGTTCCACGATCGAGAGAGAAAGCAGCGAGAAGAAGTAGGAGCGTTCTGGCGAGAATTTCGTGTTTCCTTCCTCAGGCCGACACGTTTGTTTTCGCTCCTCTTGTTTCGGTGGGCGCCGCGACGGGCCACTTTTCCGATTAAACTTTAACTCGAGAGAACGAAAGACACAAAAAGAGAGAGAGAGAGAGTTGGTGGCCGCGCACGCCGCCACAACCTGACCGACAGCTTCTTAAGCAAGACCAAGGATAGACTACTTGAAATAATTTCCCCGGAGGTCCGCCATATATAAACGAATGCGGAGCGCCCTTATTGCGGCAAATACCCGCCCGGGCTCGCCTCCCGTTACAAATGCGCGGAATAAATTAAGCGATAAGGCCGGTCATTCGGCTGTACGATATTCATTAGCGAACGTTTATAACGTGTCTGATGAAAGTAGAAGGAACGTACCGCGCTGCTGCGAATGACGAAAAAGTCGAGAGGGTAAACGATGAAAAGAAAGGAAATGAAAGAAGAAATTCTTGAGCGATATAAATTCGAATGGATGTAAATTTTATGGGTGTAAAATATGAAGAGAAATGTTCGATTATACGTGTACCTACTGGGACTTTTTAATTTTACGTTCGCGAAGTTTGGAACGTTCAATGAAATACAAGGATCTTAAATATTTCGATTTGTTTGTTAGTTAAAGTTACAGGGATTCTGAAAAATTAACGACGTTTCGTTAATTTGTTTAGTGGAAAATAACATTAATGTATTACGAAATTTACCGTGCAATTGTCACAGGTGTATTTTTTAAAGTAAACGTAGTGTGTTGACATAGTTACAAATTTAGGTGTAAATTTTATTATACTGTACATATGGTAATTGCGTGCATAAATTTTCGTAAAACTGTGTTTTCAAATGCATGCAAGAAGCGTTGTCATTATTTTCGAATTAATGTAACTTTAACTAATAAATTCATTAAAAATATTCGACATCCGTGATTCAACGAAGTGAAGTTACAATTTTCACTAATTTGATGTACATTTTCGATCATTTAGTCTCTCTGTAATGGTAGCTAGAAATCAGTAACATCGTAAATAAATACCAAAAAACAATATAAGTACAAAAAAAAGGATATTTTATAGAAATAGTGTATTTTAATTCAAAATTCCATCCGAGTAATAAATAACTTTGCCTCTATTTTCCCTTCAGGCACACTCATATTGATCGTCGGATGAATTTGTTGATAAAGTTCCTCCGTATTATATCAATTATGTGGCTGAAAATAATTGCAGGATTATTTGCGCTCGTAAAATCGCTCGATCATTAACTGGATACTCAACATTGTAAAAGATATCGTTAAATGTGGCATTCATTGACCTCTATTAGGATAATTTCCTAATGAAGCATGGTTGGAAATGCGTGCAACGAGACGATCGAATTGTCACAGAGTGACAGGTAACAGCCAAAAGTAACCATTAGCTGGACGTCCTGTAAAGGCCTAGTTATACACGCGTCCACAGTTTACTCCCATTAAACATACAAACCAAGGTGATGCTTGATATTCCGTACTAGACGTGATATTTTTCTGATTTAATCCAATCATGGCTTTAAAACTAAACAATTATCCCTAAGTACCAAACTAATTTCATTCTTCAACGTTATTATTTCATTTTCTAAAGGCTTGCGTTTCTTCTTTTTTCTTTTTACTAAATATATACTTGCACGTACGGTTACTCAGGAAAGTATTCGAACTATTTGTTGGAACTTCTCATCCGTGTTACATGGAGCATTTTGAAATTTTATTAATTTTACTATGACAGACTCGGTCGATTACATTGATAAAGTTTGAAAGAAATGGAAATATGTAGAGGAATTACAAGATATTTAACGCAAATAAAAGTGAAAGTAAGTTAAATAAACGTTTAAATAGAACTATAATTAATAAGTATTAATATTCAATGGGATATATTTAATATTACCGTTCATGCTGTATGCTACTTTTTGTACTGTGTTCGCAATAAATATAAAACATTTTACGAATGTGGTCTCATCATTAATATTAATGAAATTTCAAAGTGATCGATATTAGTTTTATATGTAAATATAAGACACATAGTGTACCTACGTAAATGTTTGAATACTTCTGTGAGCCATTGTAAACCGTAAATTTTATCATCATTAATAATGATTTTACATGATACAAAAATATAATAATCACACAAATGTGTAATTAATAAATGTATATTTCAAAGTGTTTCCTAATATCATCTGTAGACTATAGATTTTTATACATTTGTGAAAAATTTAGGAATTATGAATTGTGCGTAATAACGCAGAAATATATAACCCATGGAAAATACTGAGTCAAAAGACAAATTTGATCATACTCGTAAAAGCATGGAATCGCGTGAGAATGCACAGTCTAATTAATCTACATTGCATACGCACGTATTTTTAGCAACTTTCTATACGACTAAAGAACAAAAAAAAAAAACGTGATCGCATTTTTCCAACTTCAATAAATGCGTTCCCGAGAGGAGGACGCGGCAGGGAGGGAAAAATTTCGAAATTGACGCGACAGCCGGTTTTCGATCGAAAACTCTCAAATTCCGTCGACGAGTATACGTTTGACGAGTTTCTTTTTTCGCCCCCCACCGGTCGTCGGTGCGGTTTGAATTTCATTTGGCCGACTAATGAAATTCCGCGAACGCCTTTTGCGTCCGACGACCGATCGCGCTGCATTTAACGCGGCCGTTGAAACGTACAAGGTTATTACACGTTATACGCATAAAGCGATCGAAGCGATCCTCCGTATTTTTAATTCGTGCCTCGCGATAATAAAAGGAAATTGAAACGGATTCCGGCGCGGCTCGTAAATGCTCCGCGGTATCGTAAATTCGATACGTATATACGAGCCCCTCCGCTCATCTCCGCCGGCTTTAAATTTACGATGACCCGCCGCCGGGATAAATTATCCATAAATATAGTGATAAAAACAGTCGCGACTGTCGCGAAGTCGAACGAGCTAAGTCGCGACGATAGAGTGCATCGCGAAACACATTCTCTCCCCCATCGTCGATCGTGCGTGCTCGACTTCCTTAACACGTTGACTGCCACGGTAATTTTCAGGATCCCGGTCTAAGAAGCCAATTTAATTTAATTATATTATATTATTAAAAACTCCTATTTTAGTACATAGTAATCATCAGAAAGTATATAGAATGTGTTTTTTTGAAAAAAAGATGTTGCGAATTATCTCGTAGTTGGCTTGTGTAAAGAAAGACTATTAAATGGCCCAAAAAGGTTGCATTACATATTATAGAGATATATATACACAATGCGCACAAACTTGTTCATAAAGCAACTTCTTCTAAAATAAAACTGATAAAGTTTAGAGAAGCATTCGTCGACGCGTTGACTGGAGAAGAGATTCAACCAGTTTCAAAAAAAATTAGATTGCGAATCTGTCAAGAGAAGCCAGCCGCTTTGCGTGGAAGATTGTTTGAAAAATTGTCACAAATATAAAATACTCTTTTGCTTGTTGATTTCGAATAAACTTTGTATTATTATATTTTCTGTTCGTTTATTAATAAATTTTCTGTCCACGTAAGCCAATAATGATTCTTTGTTCTCTTCCCTGAGGCTATCTATTCATTTTTACACTGACAGACTACGAATTTCATCGTGGCTGCGAAAATATGGCAAGTGAACAAACTACGAGATAACTCGTAGTTAGCAGTCAACGTGATAATGTGCCCACGTCGACGCACGTAAAATCGTGCCCTCTTCGTTCAGGCCTGTTGTACATACCAATTGGTCGCAAAACTGTAAATTTCTCGTAAAATTCTACAGCGTTTCGACATTTCAGTTGCTGACATATGAATTTGGAATAACAAGAGAATGTATTTAACGAAAGATAACATTCTGGGAGGGGGGTAATTAGAAAAAAGGAATCTAGATAGAGAAATATTTTCTTCTCGCATCTTTAACCATAATTGAAAGAAGAAAATTATTTTAGCTACTGGGTTTCGCAACGAGGACGAGAAATATTCCAATGACAAACATCTGAATTATTTTCGAGTAGAAGACATTTATAACTTCGTACTTTCAGTTGATAATCAATTTATACTTGCGTAAGAATAATGGAATCTACTAATAGGTTCCATTATTCCTGCGCACTAAAATGATTTTGCCTACTAAATAATTTACATCTTGAACATTTTATGCATATTGTTGCACATCTCGTATATTCCTTCAGACTGGCTATAAATGTACAATCGAATTTCTTACATTCATTTCTTTTATCGCGAGCTCGGCGAATTGGTACTTGCGCCTGTAAGGCGTCTCGGTCTGACGTCAACGTTTCACTTATTTATCTTTTGTTTCTTTTCTGCAACGCGTGCGGCCGCAATACACGAATGATCGTGAAACGGTTTACCCCACTTTGTTATTCCAGCACGCCTGTTTCGAATCGATGGCTGGTAGAAGAAGAAATTACCCGTGGCCGCGTAATATACCGAGAGGTTAAACGCAAAGCAGCACGCGGGACATTTCATTGAATATTTATACGGAATCTGCATAAAAATTTAGGACAGGCGAGCACCTACGTTCCTCGTTAAATTTTATTTACAGTCCCGGTGTATATCTGCTCCTAATAAATACCGCGTTAAAGGCGATATTACGCGTCGGCAACAAATATCAACGCGATCGAGACCTAATGACTATAGATAGCATGCAATTAGTTATATTTTAGTACGCTCGTATAAAAATCAAATTTTCTTTCTGTTCGATATTCAGCCTGTCTTTCGAAAATCTAACTATAGATAATTGCTATATCTATGCAAATATTTTCGTTTCGTAGCACAATTGAACTGTTATTGATAATGTTGTAACCTACAGATTATAAATTATCAGCGCTCTAAACTTTGTTTCAAATTGAACTTTTGTTAAAGAATTTACTAAATAAAATGAGCAAAGTATAGATTACAAACGTGAAACGTAGTGTGAAATAATGAAATTGAATTGTTCAATGGATATTTGTAGTTTGTCAGTGTATTGATATTATTAACTCCCTGAATTATGTTCAGGTATTCGAGAGAGTCTTCAAGAGGAAGGTAAAAAATTTACTTGTCACGAATTTATTCGTCTCATCGGGTTAGATTTTCAAAAATAACGTAAATTCTATCAATTGGAATCGATCAAAATCAATTAAGGTTGAAGAGATTCGAGATTTCCATTTTGGATTTATGTTATTATTATTCGTGGCTTCTGGATGTAGGCCGTGTCCAAGAGGAATTATAGTTCGACATTTTGCCAATATTGCAGTGAACTTCTTTGGAAGTTTGAGGACGCATTGAAACGTACCGAGCATTGAATTCCTTTTCGGAATGATTTACACCTCAAATGAATAATTAGCTGAAATACGATTGTTCTCGAATGAATAACTGATTTCGAACAAACGTTATTTTTATATTTTTATTTCGCCAATCTTGATTAATAATATTATTTCAATGTTTCAAACGTATTTTATATTAAAATCGGTTTCTTGATACTTCGCACTACAATGTACAATTACAATTACATTTTTCCTGGACACCAGGATTTACGCCAGGAAGCCTCATATAATAACAGCTTGAAGCTGGTTTCCTAAAAATTCGCCGCCATATTTTCCTCTATTATTTTTATCTGAAATCCAGCTGAACGTAAGCTCCTCCCCGTTTATTCTCCCGGTGCAATCTATTTTCAGTGCATCAGGTTTCATCAGGCTCAACAACAGGGGTTCCCCGCTTTCAATTATTCTCAACGTTACCGACAACGTAAAGAACGCCGCGTCCTTAGAACGTAATCTCCGACGCATCCATCATGCGAGCGGTAACCTCGCTGCGAGCTCACCACCACTGTCAAGCAAATATTGCGCACCGCGCGTCGAATAACTCCTCCGATTCGCCGGGTATACCGGGCGAGCCTTTCGTTTTCTTCTGTTAGTCGTCGAGTCGTGGTCCCGCGATCCCGACGACGCTCGATTTTCCTCGAAATTCACCCGAACGTTGTGTTTCTCTTCGATCGTTCAATCGTACGACGCTCCTCTCCCGGACGTGAGATGATTCGTTCGATACGATTCTGATTGATTCTGAACATTTTTCTTGATTTATTAGAGACCGAGGCTGGGAATTAAGTTTCGAAATTAAATTTTGTTCAAATATTGCGGTACAGTGTTTGAACCTCATTTAAATATTTTCAAGGTAAGTATTCCTCGATCCTCCCTTGTGTCAGTTTAACACATTTATTTTGCGAAATGTGCGCAATCACATTTGTATGAAATTGAACATCTATTAATTTAATGGAAATTTAATCTATTACTGTTGATGAAAGAATTTGCTTGTTTAACTGTCTATCTTCTCGCAAATATTGATTCTTTTACCGTAGCGTTAATCTGACAAATTCAATTGGAGAAATAAGGGACGGATGAGAATTAAAGGCAGGATTTTCTAAAATTAGTAGAAATAATTGTCAAAGGAGTCTCGAATTATTTCGGAATTATTATTCCGAATTTACAGCACACTGTAGTCACTTCATCCTTAATTTCAAATGTCGAGACCTCAACGAGAAAATTGAAACGATCAAATCGATTGATCTACACGATAATCCTTCGCACAATAGATAAACTGTCTACAACGATTTCTACAATTATTCATCACGTAGAATCAACGTGGATTTACCGCTTTTACCCGAAAAATCCAAAGCGATACAACAACGTCGATGGAACTTCCGCCAACAACGTCACCGTGTATCTTTGTCAAAGAGAATTCGAGAATACATCCTCGTCGAACATCCATTCAACCTCAGCCTAATGCATAACAACGAAGTTAATACGAAGGAACACTCGGTTTACTGCGATCGCACAGATGTTCGATACGAGCAGCCGGTGACTGGTTAAAGGCGGCCGCGTCTGACTAACGCGGCACGATTCTACTAGTTGCTCGAGCGAGTTGCCGGCGAAGTTGAACGGGGCCAGAGAGCGCAAAGACGAACGAACGAATACGTCGTCGCTGCGTCGCATTTGAAAAGGGTTCAGGTGCATGAATTTCTTGCCATCTGGCCCCGGCCAGACTTGTGGAATTTATGCCTGAATGCGATCAATAATGCGCGATACGGGCGGCCAGGGTGTCCAGACGATGCCACAACGGTGGCATCGCTCGAAATGAAAATGAAAAACTCAGTCTGCGGCTTTTTCGCTGTGACAAAAAAAAAAAAAGATAGGAAAAAAAAGCCAAACGGCGAACGCTGAATCGTCTGATCGATTAATTTAATTGAGTGCTTCGTGAATAATGGGCGGCAACGGTGAAAAATAACTCAGAAAGAACGTCTCGGAACAACCGATTTCTCTGTCTCTCTGTCTTTCTTTCCCTTTCTCTCCTCTCGATTTGCATTCACCGAGAGAATTGCGACACGGATCGTGTAATATTTATCCGTTGATTATGCTTTTAATTGCGATCGACGGAATCGAGGGCAATCGTCGCGTCCGACGAGACATTATGAATTTTTCGTCGTGCTCTCCCCGGTTTCTGCAATCCATTAGCGTAGCCGTAGGTTTCCTTGTTGCGGGCTATGGATTTTTAATTAACGAAACGAATTCGCGAATCGGTTTCGTTGTTTTTCGAACGGCCCGCAAGTAATTGGCCCTGGTCCTTACTTTATTTGCGATCCGTTATTTGACATCAATTTGGTGTTACGGGAAATCGATGTCCAATCGCTTATAATTAATTTCCAATTTCGCTCCGGCAATGCGAGTTGTTCTTTTATTGTTTCGTGGAACCGCCGTTTTCCCAAGGTTTCTTGCGAATACTTTAGAAAGGATATTAATACTGACTCCGTAGAACTAGAATTTCGTTTACCAGCAGGAGAGAAAAGTTACGAGTTGATATTAGCTATTACAATTAACTGCTAATACAATTTAAAATCTGCAAATTAATAGTAGACATGTGCGCACTTTTATATTTTTGGGAATATTGTTACTCTCACATTTGTGCGTATTACTCTCGTTTCAACGAACAAAAACATATTTAACTAACAATTATTTAACAAAATATTTTGGAAAAAATTCAAATGAAAAATTGTAATTATTATTGTACAAGTAACTGTAATTTTACCTTACAATTTGAGAATATCTTCGACGGAGAAAGGAATAACTTTCAATTAATAAATTAATTCAAAATGAAATGAAATAGAAAATTAATTAAAATTAACTTCAATGTTTCTTCTTCTTCTTCTTGTGTGCAATTTAAAATAAAAATACGCTCGTTGTAATTATAAATTGATATTTTTTGTAATGGTGTATCAACAAAATCCAATAACGGAGAAATGAATCTTTACATATATTTAGAAATAGAATTTCCAAACTATAGGTACACGTATACACTTTCAACGACCTTGTAAAGGATTAAGTAATGTGTGAAATTATTTTTAATATCTGAATTCTACTCGAATTACCACTAAAAGCAGACTTCAAACACATTGTTCTTATACCTTGCCAATTAAAGGACGAGGTTTGGTGAAAAACTAAAATTTAAAAACGCGGAAGGAATATCTTTCCATTCGAGCTGGTGATCATTTTAACAACAATTCAACGGTCCTTTAAATTGTAAGAAATATAGCCGGCCAGCAACATCCACTAGAACAAGAGAGAGAGAGAGAGAGAGAGAGCAGATCGCGTCTTTCGTTTATTTCCAACGAAGTCGAAAGTCCGCTCACGTCCACCGCCGTTAAGCTACTTCCTCGACGAGCAAACATCCAATAATTCTGTTCGTGCTTCTTTCCGTACGGAGAGGCGTTACGGTTAAGGCGGATTCGTAGGACTCAATTATACTCGACGACGCGGACTATGCCACCTTCTAACGGGAACGTTGAAGAACGTTTCCGCGATAAAGAAAAAAAAAAAAAAAAAAAAAGAAAGAAAGAAAGAAACGGTGTCTGGTTTCTTAATTCTTTATTTCCTCCTTGTTTCGACGGAAACAGCTAAACTGTATTGTTCCCGAGAATTCTTTTTATTTTTCGTTTTCGACGAAAAATCTAGATCTGGCTCTCCTCGTTCCTTTTTGACATTTTCTTAAGAGTTTCGATGACTCTGAATTTTTTAATTGAAATCAAGACAGTTACTCCAAGATAGCACTCAATCGGTGAATGAACATTTGAACCAACAAATGATTTAAAAGTTTGTTATTCACATAGTATTGAGGGATATTTAACTTTGTGATTGAAAACAAATTTATTCATAGGACTATTAAATGTATTAAATTGTTTCTAAAGTACAAATTGTGGATGTCAAGGAAGAGAAAATATTTTCAGTTTGTAAAAGGGGTCAGTAGTAAATGAGTAACTGTACGAGTTGTAGAAAAGAAGAACACCACTTTTATAATAAATCTGTGAACTTTCACTGGTGCTGCTATCTAAATTTCAACATGATAGATGTTAATTTTCCTATGTCCATTTGAAATTCAACGACGCCGAGATTTTTGATTATTTCCATTTTTTTCGTGAAACGTGAAAATGAAGCGAACTACAGCAAATTTCTGGCACTTCCCGTCCTTGGATCGGATTTGTTGAATATGATTTGTCAGTCTGATATTTTTAATAATTTCCATGCCCCTGATAATTCACGAAATGCAAAAGTGCATCGAACTGCGGTATTCTGCCACTTTTTCACCTCCTCTATACCTTCGCTAATTTATAAATTCACCTTTCTACGAAAAGTTTTTATTGAAATAGTTTTCAATTGCTCTCCTTCGATCTCTTCTTTTTAATTCTTCGCTTTTTTTAATATTTTTAACTGTCGCAACGATCAAAGTCGGCAGTTTTATATATCGATGAAAAGGAATACAAGTTTCCTATCGCGAAAATGGGGGGTTGCTTGCTTGCCACGATAAACTAATGACTGACATCCTTGTTCGCAAACTACTTTTATATTACAAGTTTCCAAATTGACTGAACTTCTCCAATATCTTCGTCGGTACTGCTCCCTGCTGGCTCCAAGACGTATTTTACTTTCGATGCTTCAGGAAGGGGTGAAAAAAACTTGGAAGACAAAAAGATTTGAAAGTCAAGATTTTAAGCTATGATTGTCGTTAGAATATTAGACTGTCTAACCAACTTTAGACCGATCTCTTCCCTTTTCCGATTTTATTCTTAATATCGTCTGTACAGTCCGAAACTTTGAGAGATTTGTCTGTAAATAGTAGAATAATTTCTTCAATTTCTAATATCAAGTTCAGTCGACTTTTCTATTTTCGACATTGTTTCTATATTATTTACGTATTTATTTTATAATATCAACTGGACACTTCAAGACTCTAAAGAATTTTCTCTATGGAGCACAGAGTATATTCAAACATGGAATATATACTATGTACTCGAATGCTAAATACTGTAAGTTTTTAATTTTGTTGTCTTTCCTCTTTGTTCGCTCTTGCTTCCAGAAGCAAATTTCATTGAATAGTTTACCATATTGAATATTCTACTCGAATATTTTTAATAACATTTATTTTATAATTAAATAAAATCGTCTGTCTTTCATACTAAAAATAGTACCGTCTTTCCCTATTTTTTTTTTTTTACACATTCGTATCCCTCTTCGGTGATTCCGAAGCATTGAAATAATTATTTCTATACGTAGGTGGACGATGGTGGAAAGTGTATTTCTTTGTATTTCATCGGCCGCTAAAAAAGTCTACGAAGATCATTTCCGCTGTCGCGTGTGTCCTTTTCAGTTCCGCCGATGCATTCATTTCCAAACGATGGCCGGAACGTGCGCGGAATCGTCTGGGATTAACGTGTTTCTCCATGCTGAAATTTCCGCTCCCTTTTTTTTTTGTTTTCGGCCTGCGAAAAACAATCGTTTAGATTTGTTTGAAATAAAAGTATCGCGCAGTCCCGCCGATCGGCCGTACCGTCCATTAACCTCCAACCCGTATAAACAATTTGCGTGCGCTACGGAAACGTAACAATACGCGCTGGTTAATCACGTGAGTGCCCAGGTCTATCCGTAAATTGACTATTGATTGATTAGTTTCTTCTGTTTGACGAACAACAGAAGAGCCATTACGGCCCGCGCTCTCGATTATTATTTAGACCGTGAGCGTTCATCAGTTCGATCGATAGGCAACTTTTTTCTCTCTCTCCCTCGCTCAGCCACCAATTCTTTTTTCCCCCCCTTTCTTTCTTTCCCTTATTATTATTATTATTATTATTATTATTATTATTATTATTATTTCTCCATCACGCAGAGCGAGTGAGTGAGTTTATTTTCATCTTCTTCTTTTTCTTTTTACTTCTCTCCGATATGTATCTGTTCCGTATCCGAGGAATGAATATCATTGCTTATTGTCATAATTTTTCAATAATCCGGCCGATATTATCCCGGAGACTATTTACAAAAAAAAGAAAAGGGAAAAAAGAAAAAAAAAGAAAGGAGAACAAAACGAAACGTAAGCCACCGAGCAATATATAATTTCTTCCCTTTGCTTTTGTTCGAGCCATCCTTCTTCGATGTTCCTGCTCCGAGGGAGAGGCTGGTATAAAGCACCAGGTGCGAGCAGCAGAACCGGGCGTTGTTACTTTCATATTAAAAGGATTAATGTAGTTAGGGATCTACCGGTTCCCGTCGATATATGCGTCGTATATATCCGGCGCGAAGACAAAATTACCACGACCGGGGGATACGCAAATTTACGTGGGGCCCCACGCCCCGCCGTTCGCGTAATTTATAAACGCTCGAATTCAGGGCTTGAAGGGAGGGACGGAGGGAGGAGTTCTGACTATTGGTAATACTTTAAACTACGCTATAACAAACGGTGAAATTAAACGAGAACGAAGCTATACGCTGTAGAAAGGATTTCGCGAGACTTGTGTTCTCATTGCAATGTGTCTGACGTTGTTGTAAATAATGTAACGACGTGCTGTGAAAAATTGCCGAAAGGAAACAATTTGCCACTGTTGGTAACTAATAAACGATTAAATTTGAAGATTCTAATCTGTAGCAGTGTGAGTGAACAGCATGGCAATGACAATAAAAAAATTGTCGATAATTTGCATTAATACAACTTCAGAGAAAGATCATACGACTTGGTCTTGTTTTAAAGCGTGAAGCCTCCATTTTGAGTCGCGAGTTCGTTCTTTTCGGAAGTAATTTTACAGTACGCAGCGGATGAGGAACTGAGGATACTTTTTCCTCGATATGATCTGAATGAATGCACGGTGAATGATGTAATAATTTATCGAAAGTAATTTGTGATCTTAATAGTGCATTAATTTCTTGAGATTTAGGTAGAAAATGAGCAATCCAGATGAGAGAAATAACAATATCAATATCTGATAGATTTCTAATTAAACATTTAGAAGAAGTGAAAAACGAGGTCTAATCACGAGGTTGAAAAGATTATTATGAATACTTCAGAGATGTTCATTCTTTTCAGGATATTTAAAATATATATTTATACAGTAATTGCAAGATTCACAGAGCTTATGCTATATTGTAAAAATTATATTATACTACATAATATTATACGTTTATATAAGAACATTATTGTGCATTATTTGTTTAGTTTAAAGAAAAACACGATAAATGAAAGTAAAAGTAAGAATTGAAAGAGAAATACTTTGAAAATTAGCATATCCAAGTATCCAACAAAAACTTCAAAATAATGTACAAAATGTGCATATTGTGGGTGAGAAGATTTAACTAGAAACTTCTCGCAGTTTAGTGTTGTAGAAGTCTTCTTAAAGTTGTTAAAGTTGTCTTAGTATTGCGAGAGTTGACTTAAAGACTTTATAGTCTTCTTAAATCTTGTTACAGTTGCCTGACAGTCATTGTGCTTGCGTTGCTTTGAATCATTGCGGTCACTCGCGTTTTATCCGAATAAAATTTGCTCTATATTTAGTACAAAATTACACGTAACATTAATAAATATTCTGCAGAAAATGGAGATCAATGGAGAAAAGAAAACAAAAGAAAAAAACTATTCGCAGTTTAAGTAATTGATTGCAGTCAAATCTGAACCAAAAAATTGTTTCACAAATTCCATGTTGTTATATCTATTTACGAAAATAGAGACAATGAGTCTTGAAAAATTAAAAAAAAAAAACATACTTCGGAATAGATCATCGTTAATATAGCAAAATATATAATATATAATATTCAATATATTGTTAACATTCAGTAGTAACATAGAAGATTATTACTCACGATGCTCCTATTGTTAATTTTCATTCATTCATTCACTTTACATTTCGTATTTCAAATTCGACGAATATCCGCGCCGAAGAAAAGTTCTACATATGGTTCTACAAATACCAGAACCAATGGAGCCGGACAAAATGGCACGACTGGAGGACGAATTCCGAGTAGAAGCTATGCAGACTACATCGTCGTACGTTTTTACGTGCCTGAGCTCGAGCGATGAGATTAGCCGAATTCGACGAACGTTTCGTGACTTGTACCCGATTTTACACTGTGGCCATATATTCGACCTCTTTCCATCCGCGGCTGGTGGAAAATTGAAATTTTTCTACGCAGTACAGAGTTTGGAGGGAACGCTGCCATAAACGATCGGTTTATATTTTGTTGGAACGTAAGTACAATAGGGTGACTTCATCCGAATGAAAGAACGTTGCTCGCTTTCAGACGAGAAAGTTACTCACGTTGAAATTGACATTTAGTGGAAATTTCCACAGATTTCTCACAAAAACGTTCTGTAATCTACGCTGTGGCGTACTGTAGTTTCTTTATTCAATTATTGTTTTCGCGATATTTCGCGGGTTCAAGCTAAATATGAAGTTTCGAGTTTAATGGCGTAAATTAATGCTGTCTAAAGTGAACGTTGAAACGATACAGAGGAGCGACAATAAAATAATCTCAGGAGCATTGAATAAAAATAGGGAGACGGTGAAAGAATGAAGAAAGAAATGAAAATAATAAAATTTTGAAAAATTGTTCGTAGGTGTTTTGTCTTCCAAATAAACACAAAATGCAAGTTATAATTGATCAGATAATTTTATAATTTTGAACTTCAACGTGTCTCATTTGCAACATCTTTTCTTACTAAATATAGTATTAGGAAGATGTAGGTAGAAATGTGGATACATGAAATAATGTAAATTTGTCACTGCATTTTTCTGCTTATTCACTTAAACAAGATAGATTTTCAGAGGGACGCCGAGTAAATTTCTATTTGAAAATAATTTAGGCGGGAGGCCAAGTAAGTTTAAAAACCTCTGGTATAGATGCAATAACAAATTTGATTTTTAATTATACATGAATAATGGATTTCTAAGAATTCATCGATTTTTAATACCTACTTTGGAAATCCTTACTCAAAAGTCATCTACTTTCTAACGATGCTATTGAAAATCCAGTCATGCCATTAAAGAATGCAAATGAAGAGTTGGTAAAAATTAAATAAGCCTAGATCCTTCAAAAGAGAGAACAGCCAAAGAGAAAATATGTCATATTTCCATTCTATCTTCAATTATCAATGAATGAACTAAATATAGAAATCAAAATCTACATTGACAGGGTTAACAGTTCGATAGTGCACAATAAATTCATATTATATTTATTTAGTAGATGAAATGAATCTGCTTAATTTCAATTCCTTTCATAATTATCCTTATCATAAATAATATTTTAAAAGCAAAAAATATTCGATCAAGGTGGAAGGGAATTTTTACGAGACTCGACACGATGAGAGGCTCGATCACTGTCACAAGAATGCGTTCTGGAGTTCGATGTCTCCGATGGTAAGCTAACAGGTACAATGGTTCGGGATTAATATCGATCATTTCGTGAAATATGGCCATATTTTATGTTCGTTTGTATTGAAATTAACTGAGCTTTTAAACCATACAATGGAATATAATGTATTTATTTCTAGAAGAGAGTGACGACTTTTTTTTAAGGTAAAGGCTGTTTTAAAGGATGATAGGATAGATTTCTTTGACAATATTCAAATGTTGTTTACATTTTCCATCCATCTTCGTCTTCACAAATATCATCCATTTTTATTACTGTGGGAACTCTGTCCAGCGGAAGATTTTCATACTCTTCTTCGCGAAATTACTGAAAATCCTAGAAATATTCAGTTTAAATTCAAGAAAAACAGTTGTTTGGTTGTTCAATCAAAAGATCATCGTTTTTGATTTTTAGAATTTCAACTTAGATTCTAAAAGTATTTTAAAGTTTTAACGAGGCAAGTACAGTTAAATTAGATTGTTCAATATCAAAAATAGGTGAATGTTTGATATATATGTACTTTTATGTTGATCATTTGTAGTTGTTCAATGTTCAATCTTAATTTATCAAGAAAAGAAGAGATTTAAAGTGAAATGTCGATCCAATATAACAAAGCTCACTCTGTAATCATTATTTTTATTTTACTGCTAAACATATAATTATTATCATGCAATGTAACATTTCAGAAAAAAATACACAAGTCGACACTGTATACCACTATTATGTTATTCAACATGTCGTGAATAAAAGCTGTCTGTATTCCAACATCGACAAACGTCTGACGTCCAACGTCCTGCAACACGGATCGACATAACTTATATCTTGATCTTGGGTAGACAGGTAAAATATTTTCCGCGTGTCGCGACATGAATTAACGCGATATTCCACGCAATGTTGGACGCTAACAAAAAAAAAAAAAAAAAAAAGAAAAGAAAAGCTAGATTCTAGTCGTATTTTAAAATTATCAAAGTGATTATAACGATCAGTTCGTAATTCTTTTCATAGAAATTTTCTAAACTTATAACAACGTATTTCTAGAGATTCGAATCATTTTTTCGTCAAAAATATTTAGATAAAAATCTTCCGTTCTTCTGTATTCAAACATTTTTTATACCATTTGCAAGTTAGTTTCTCTTTTAGATACAAGCTCTTCGATAGTTTTAGTGTTAATTCGCGCATTTGTTTCGAGAAGCTTCAATCCACAAACCGCAAATTCACGATGTTTTTGGTTTTCTATTACGGTTCATTTTAAAAAGTCGAGGGAATCGTAGATCGATCGTAGATTCAATAAAATTTCCGCATTTTCTCAGTACGGTACCGGTTATCATCGATTAAAATATTATATTATCGATTAAGAAAACAAAAAAACACACGTCGAAAACGCAACGTTTTTACACAAATTGGCAGCGCGTAGTTTGTTTTGTTTCTTTTGATATTTGTCTGCGCATGCGAGCACTGATGATTCGACAAACTCTACTTCTTCGGTCGTTGATAATGCGAAAGAGATTAAAATTTCGCAGAAATATAACGCGATTAAAATTTCATAGAAATGCATCAGCCACTCGATTGCTATAAATGATTAATTAAGAATTTTAAATAGTACTTGGAAATGTTATAGAAGAGAATTTATTGTTTACTTGTTACAAATGAATTATTATAAATATTAGATAATGTTTAAACAATTAGAATATTCAGAACGATTATTTAAAAGTTCAATTCTAAAATTTAGTTTGATGCGTACGCGACGGAAATTTAATTGACAATGAGCTCTCCGTACCGGTCAAGGTTAATCTGATGTTTCGGTCATCAATGATGCGGAACAATTGATAATTTTTGTTAATATTTCAAAAAACAATTTTCCTATTATACCAATAATTTAATAATTTTTGTTAATATTTCAATCTTTGTTAATATTTCAAAAAACAGTTTTCCTATTATATCAATAATTTAATAATTTTTACATTTCTGTCGCAAGTTGCAGTTACACCTCTACGAATTTATTACAATGTTAAATATAATAATTTATTAATTTTTTAATAAACTAAATTTACACTTTCATGATACTAATTTTTAAGTTACAACTGCATTGATATGTATTAAATAAAAATTTTTGTAGAGAAAATTTCTGTAATCAAAGATTAAGTTAGTGAATAATCAACGCTTTTGAATAATCGCTCAGCATATAAAAATTTTCGCTTGTTTATTATTTCAGAGAGCAAATATATGTATTATGTAACTATCTTTTCCATTATTCTAAATAAAGTAATTTAATTGTTATGTAATGAATTATTCAAATAAATTCTAATAAATGATACATGTAAGGAAATATAAGGGAATTCAATCACCGATTGAATTGTTTTAGAAGTTGAAATTGTTAAATAATGTACAAAAATATCACAGAAATGCATTATTTTATAGGTTGAATAATTCATTTAAAACAATTAAATTGTTTCATTTCTATGACATTTCTGAACATTATTTAATATTATTTTCTATTACGATTAAACAATTAAATTAATTAAATTGATTATTTCATTCATTAGTTCACGTCATTTGTCTTAAATACATTGCTCAAGTCTATTGTTATAAATTATTATTAAAAAAAATTAGTAACGCTGCAGTGCAGAACCTATCTAAATGGATATGATAGAATATAATACGAAAACGGTTCGGGGGTCAAATGATCCTTGAAACATGAGAAAGGAAGAAGGATTTAGATATTCAATGGGGACAGACATTCAATCTTGCCTATGATGTCTGATCTCCAATCAGTCGATGATCATTTTATTCAATAAAATAAACTTGTACCATTTTACTGTATTCGTATACTCAGCCTGCAATATAATTCATAATTGTTTAAGGTGATTTTTTTTTCCTGGTCAGTATTTCAGATCCTAAGACATGAAGTTTCTTTCAATGTCTAGTCTAACCTATTTTTAGTCAATGGTAGGAGCATATCCGCCGGAAATAGATCCTCCGACGGTAAAACGGGGAAACATTAGAACGGTATTCGGTACCAATTAATATTAATTAGGTTAATCATTTAAGCTGGAATGTAATTCGTAATTCTATTATATCAATTATATATTTCACATTCGGAAATTAATTACTGTATAGAATTTACCGATAATTATACAAATCATTATCGGCAGTGCCCGAGCCGGCGAACGCGTACTGAAATAGAAACACGTTAAATAAATTAAATCCTTTTTCCTGCAGCGCCAACGGTAACGTGAAAATTTATCCGTAATCCAATATCGTCATAATATCTACAGCTATCGAACTCCTGGAATACATGATTCGAAACATTCCAAATCGTATTAAAAACATATCCCCTCGTTACAATTACATTTTCTTTCCTCTATCATTTTTTTTTCTTTTTCACTTCGTCGGGGGATTTTTCAGATTTTCTACAAAATATGCGATACGTACGGTGAGCGTAGAAAATATTCATAGACTCGATGAAAAATTTGTCGACACTTTAAAGCGATTTTTATGCACTTTCAAATACTCGAAAATACAATTAAAGAAATGCAACTTAAGTAGAAATTTCTATTTAATATTTAATATTGACAAGTTAAATAAGTCTATTTAGTAAGTAAATATTACACTATGATAAATGCTCTAGATATTTTATGTATTTTTGCATATTGTATGTGTTGCATATTTTCGCGTTTTCAAATATTTCACGAAATGTATAAGAAAAATTCGCTATTTGCTCATAACTTCATGAAAAAAGAAGCAGCAGCAAATTTTAAGAAAGACAGACTTCGATCATGGTAGATTTAATTTAATGGAATCCTTTATTCGAATTTGCAAAATTCTCGAGAGAAGAAAATATCTTTACTTGCCCCATTTCCAAAATTATGTAGAAATATATTCCACTGCAACGAGGATGATTCAATACTTACCCATAATGATATTTTTTATTATATGTAATATTTTTCATCATAGTATTTTTGTTTATTATCATAGTAACAATGAGCGAACCATTTTATGTTTGAACCAAAAAAAGGATAACATGTTTTTACGGTCTGACGAAATTTGTAGAATATTTTCAGAACACTATGAAGACAGTGTTTTTCTTCAATCCAATATATAATGTATGAATGAATTGATAAGTTTAAAATTAATTGCGAAGAATTAAAGGGAAATGGTGCATGCATGGTTACCTTCTTAATAAAAATGTATTTCTCTGAAAGTGTGAAAAAATTGAAAGTATTAGGTGCATTGAAAACATTATATTAAGAAACAAGATTGGCGTAAGACTCGTACTGTTATTTTGTATAACATTATAATTACATTATAAATTATAATTACATTATAAATAGTTATTGAAACACCCTCTTGCTGCTAGACTGACAATGTTTATATTTATTCAAAAATAATGAAATCTAAGCAGAAATTTATTCATTCATTAAATGTTATGGCAAATATTACGTTTTGTATATTTTTGTACGTTCGTGAAATTTTACGTTCCCCAAAAATGCACAGACGTCACAAGGTTTGTGAAAAAACTAGACATCGTATTTCACCTCGGAAATACGAATACATATTCTGAGGATACTAATTCCTTTCGATAGAAGGATTAGGTAGGATATCGTGTAACGTGTCGTGGAGGATTAAAGTGTTATACCCGTATCCAACCCTCGTCACATTTAACCCTCTGACTTTCTTCGTAGCGGATTCGCAAACGCGTTGACACAGCGTTTAATAATAAAACGTGAAATTACCTGTTAAAAATATAAACGTTTTCAAAGCACCCTTGCGTTTCATTATTATATACATTACAATATAAAATCCTCTTCGAATGTATTTCGCAAATGTTGCATTTTTGTTGTAAAAACATTTCGTGCGCCGTACGCAAAGTAAATAAAATGCGAAATGAAACAAATTAAAACGTTGCAAATAATATTAATTCACTTCTACTGTGTTTTCTTTCTCTCTCTCTCTCTCTCTCTCTCAAATTATTTTATTTTACGTTTTATTTATTCTCTTCTCTCGGGCGAAAATCTCGAAACAGACGTGAGATGCAATGCAAAAACGAACTGTTGCAAACAAAAAGAAAGGAACTAGTTACTTCGGGATATTTCATATATTTATACTCGTTATAACGAATGCGTGAATTTTTGTCTCAAGTTACTTAATAATGCAGGGAAAAAGGCTTATGTAACATTTGCATAAGAAAATTCGGACGAAGGTATTATTATTTTCAATCAGTTGACAAAGTGACCGCGAGTTTTTGGATTATTAACTATTTCCATTTTGAGGAAAAACTGTTATAAAATGCAGCGTGTTCGTTGAAACTTTCTATATTCTAGATTTTCTTTTCTTTGCATAAATAAGGAACATTTACTTTCTCGAAAGTTAAATGGGAATATCTGTTGTGAAAAAGTTAAAGTTACATCGAACAGATTTTTGAAAATATAAGTAAATATTCGTGAAACTGAACTCTGAGTGTGCGTGTCGTTTTTACTTTTCTTTCACAAAACAAAGTAATTATATAAATTGTAATTTGCTTTCCCCTGTTAAGTTAATGCTGATTAAAAAGTTATTCCTAATTCCTGATTAAAAAGATATTCATATTTTGCCTTAAAATATGTTATTTTTCAGTTATGATAAATACATTGACTTTTATAAAGTAACTTAAAGTTAAAAATAAATTGAATTGGAACAAAGTCAAAGTGTTAACTGAAAAAAAGAAAATTAACGAAACTATAATTTGTCACAATGTTACAAACACTTCAGTTTCTTGAAATTTCACAAAATCATGAAACAATTTCATCCTCCTTTAAAATCTGTGTTTAACCCTTATCCGTCGCTCGTGCACGCCAATTTGACATATTTTTCTTACGACATGAAATCGAAAGTTTTACTTTTTCGAAGTAGGGAAATTGAATTGAAACTGTCAAGTAAAAGAATTAGCAACTTTGTCTCTTCATCGCAGGTGCGCTATTCTTTTACCGCTATTAATTTGACAGCAGTCAAATTAAGTTTGAAGAAACTGGAGTTAAGTAACAAAGTAATTGCAAAATTAACTACAGAATATTCTGAATAATCCCCGCGTTTTTCCTCTCGTGTTACGCGCAATTCTCGTACCTCCAAATCCCCGTAAATGCATAAAAATTCGCGGTCTAGTTACCTAGACTGAAAAAGGGAACGCGCAGTTCGTAGGCTGAAACGCCCATATTCGACGTAAAAAAAGAGAGAGAGAGAAAGAGAGAAAAAAATCTACCGTGTCCGATGCAGCTTGATCTACTTCGCGGAGATCGATTCGGTATAAATCATCGGTTTTTGTCGTGCTCGGCGCTGACAGCGGCAACGTTTTGCAAGGCGGTTAATGGAAATGAAATCGCCCGACGATTTCCATCGGCGACAAGCGTCGAGTCACGTTCCCCGAACCGTCGTGGCTTGTTTCACGATGCGTGTACAGCACGAACGCCGGCCGCGCACTCCTTCGTACGGTCGTTATCGACGCGCTATCACGATGGATTTGCACGATGTATTCGCCTATCAGATACAGTCACGGGAGACTCGTGAGTGAGAAAAAAGGACAGAGACAGAGAAAGAGAGAGAAAGAGAGAGAGAGAGAGGGAGCCTAAGTTCGAGTGGAAAGAAGACGAGGGGGAGTGAGTAATAGAAACGGAGAGACGGAAGAGAAGGGAGCTGTATCGCGTGTCCCTCGTGACCCTGCCGCAAGGGGAAGCCAAAGGGCGAGATGCGGAGGACGGTTAGGGTCACGAGCGCGACGTTAATCCGATGTGAAACACTCTCGTCTTTACTGGCTCTCGAATTTTCCACGGGATTACCCGTAACAGCCGGTCATCTTTACGTTGCCAGGATATCTCTCGTGTTTGAAGTGCGTGTTCGTTTGCGGGATGTCTCTTCGTTAACGTTTCCCGATGCCTTTTTTCTTTCCTCCCTATCGCGGATGAAATACAGCGATATTGCATCGCATGATACGTACCAGTGACTGGCAAAAGAAACGCATGAAACATCCAAAATGATCGAACTATGACAAATTAAATTTAAAATAAGAAAATTGTTAAACAATAAATATGTTAAACTGAATGAATTGAATTATCATTTGCTATGAAAGAAATTAAGAGAAATACTTCTTGTGTATTTAATTTCCAGTACTTTGTAAAATCTTCTGCTTCGCGTAGCTAATTCCTGAATTCTATTAGACACAGATAAATTTTAGGTAATATGAAATTCAAAGCAGTTGTTTCAAATAGTACTTTTAAATTTTCTTGATTATCGACAATAAGATTTGGCAACAACGAGTTTTATCATCTTCTAACCAATAGCTTTTAAAAGTCGAGCGAATACCGACATCCTGCGTTCCTCGTCTTTATATGTATTTCTTTATATCATCTTTATACTGAATTCTCTGGGACAGCAAATCGATATTACATCAGCGTATTTTCATTTTATTGTGATACGGAATTGTGCACTTCAGCGGAAGGATCGTCTCCCTTGGTTCTATCTTTTTAATTGTATTCCCAACGATATAAATTTGCATAAAAATCCGCAGTCTAATCACAGCGCGTACAGTAGCTCGCAAGAATATTCAAACATTCGTAGAGAATTAATTTTGTATTTCCAACGAGTAGACCGCGAATATTTATTCATATTTTCATGAATACAATTAAAGCCGTAGAATCCAGGCAGAGATTGGTTTCACCTGCTAAATATTATATCGTATTTTTTTTTTTTGATGTTTTATGTACTTTTGCATGTTACGTGCATTTCTGCATCTTTAAACAAATGCGTGTCACTCGCAATGTTTGCTACAGAGTTAAAAGAACAGAGTCTAGACAGAAATACGTTTTATCTAAATTAAATATTGTTACGCGCGTTCTATGTTCTTTTTTTTATATTTTTAAATTCCTCGTATATGCAGAAACATTCACAATCTACTGATAACACTTGACATAGACGAGCATCGCAGTGTCATGTCACACCGATGACATTACACTATTCAACAGTTTTTTATTTTTTTACAGACAAATAGCAAACGATAGTGCCTAACGAAATCGCAGCGTGTGCGTTATATGTATTTTACCATTAAAATATATATATATATATATATATATATGTATATATTTCACCGATATTATATTTCTCATCTGTGCTTAGCCTGCAGCATCGTTTCAATTCAACAGCAATAATACTATGAGATTTAAGATTATATTATTATATAAAGGTTATATTATTGTTAATGCGATGCATACGAATGTGAAATTCTGTCATTAAAAATATGAAGCTGTCTAAATGTCAGTTGTACAAAATTGCAACATTATTGAGCCAAACGTTTTCGTGTCAAATGTTTGACTGATTGATGTTGCGAATATCTTTGTACAATATGGTTCGAATTTTCACATCCATTTTCTTACAATTCGATAATTATGAGCACACCGAATTCAGATTTATTTGTTTATTATAAATTAGATTTCGTCGTTTTTGAATAAATTTAAATGTTTGGATCAAATGTTAATTATTTAATATTTGGATAAAGTGTAATTCCAAATATATAGAATAAAATATATAGAATATTTATCATTTCGACAGAGAAAAGAATCAATATAAGCACCCGAGGGTTATTTGTACAATGAACGAATAACAAATGAACAATAAATGGACAAAAGAAGAAGCAGCATCGATCGAACTTTCATATAATATTTATTATTACTTCTAACCCGATTTGCCATCGTTTTATGTAATAACAACACTTACGTCGATCACGCATTTCATATTTGATTCGAGTTGTAAGCGGATTTCGGATTACTTGATCTCTATTTGCACGAGCGCGTTTCCAATTAAATCAATCTTCCTCGATTCCAGCGGCGAATTTTGTTTCGCCTCGTTCGCATGAACCCGATATGCGATTGACAGTTGTCATCCACGTAGAAAGAAAGAAAGAAAAAAAAAGTTAAAAAATGTTGAAAATCGAAGTGAAAAATTACGCGAGCAAACTTGACAGAGCTCTCTAATTGATCGTTCCTCGCTCGGCGAGGAGAGATAAATTATTCGTGACGAAAAAGAACTCGAAAACGAACGCGAATCTTTCGCATGGAGGTGGTGTTATCGCGACGCGTCGGAAACGATCCAACGATTAACGATACACCTGAAACTGATCGTTGTACGAGTGCGCGGTTCGCGCGAAGAACGCGGTAGAAAAAAAAAGAAAAAAGAAGGAGCAGCGAAAGAATTTGCATCGAGGAAAGCAAAGAGAATTCAATAACAACTTACCTTCCTTTCGATTCTTCCGCGAAACTTTGGCGCTATGAACGAATTCCTGTTGAGTAATCTGACTTATTGTTGGGGAAGTTTCATTGTACTTACAAATAAGGGGGAAACGTGAACTGAAATTAATCTTGAGATTTTTTCTCGATGAAGAACAAGGGAAATTTTATTTAACCCTTTCGCATCCCTTGTGATTTTTCTTTCCTTTTTTTTAAATTGAATTTGTTTGTCATTAGGATAAGTTTGGGAAATATTGCGAACAATTAGTAGAAGGAAAATAAATTTTAAAGTAATTTAACGTAAGGTTATCGCAATTGCGATTGGAAAAATAAACGGTGCATATAAAATAAGAACGTATAAACATTTTTTTGGTATTTCCCAGTGATTCCAAATGTTCCAAAAATTATCAAACAGTTATACATTTAATATACATTTCGATATTATACGCTTTAATTTAGAACTAATTTTGATTGATCTGAAAGATCAAGTCACCATCAATTTGATTATAATGTGCAAACTAATAAACAATAATATAAATAAAAATAAAGTCTATTACTCCAGTTTATTATTTTATATTCTAAATTCAATAATTCACAAAATACCAGCATAGATCTCCCATTCACACATTTCAATAAAGCAAATGAAAATAAATTTTAATTTTCGAAATCGTGATTTTCACATCAGGCGGAGTAAACGTTAAATTTCAATTTACCTCGAAAATAAATTTTCCACTAATTTAATTATAAAGCACAACTAATAATCAATAATGCCAGTGAATAAATTCTTAATCAATATGAATTATTCTAGAATTTTGCGACACTAATTAAAAATTAATTTCAATTCCCGCCGCTTTATGTAAGTTTAATAATTCAAATATAACTTTTCGTTTATCGCGAGAAATTATTGTCACACTGAAACGATACAAAGCGGCACTTTCAAAGTATCATTGGAATGTACTGCCGCTCGAAAGTTCCAAAATTTTACGGTTTTCATATTTAATATTTAATATTGCATATGATATTCATATATAATATTAAATATTTCATATTTAATATTTTTTCATCAAATCGATTCATTTTATTTAAATAAAAAAAGTGAGGAAATTAATAATGTAATATGCTTTATAAAACTCCTGCTAAATTAATATATTTTTTTTACATTCTTTGTAAAATATTTAACTCAAAGGAATCTATGAAGTGTTAAAGTATACAGTGGACACAGAGAGTATTCGTACATTGTTTCGATTCACTTTTAAATGGTGAAATCTCTATTTTCACAATGCTGCGTTCTCTTTCTTCGAAGATGGTTTCACATCGTTCTAAAGGGAAGAAGTAAATTTTGCACATTGAAAAATTTTCCTCATAATTAAATCAACCATAGTCCCGAAGATTGAACGCTCTTCTTTACAATAATCCCTTAAACATTATTGTACGATTTCTTCTCGCAAAGTACCTTCTGCATCCACTTGGCAGATTCTCTGTTGCGCAGAGTGTCGTTCGATTTTTTCCACTTTTGCAAGCAAAAGCAGTCTTCAATTATTAACAAACTTAATTCTCTCTACGAGATCTATGAAAGAAAAAGAAAAATATTACGCTGTGTATTATCCCCAAGGTAATTTTTTCTTTCGATTTTAAATATTAAAGATCGAACAATTTCCCTCCGAAGTTCGTTGAAAATTGAAGCTGAATCCCGTGACTTTTGAGCGTGGGTGGACACGCGAAGGATTAAAAGCCGGTTCGGGTGGCAGGAAGTCGAGAGTGAACGACCAGAGGAAGGATAAAAGTCAAAGCGCTGAGTATTTATTGAAAACGAATCGCTATGTACAAACGTATTAAATACACGTGTGTGTGTGTGTGTGTGTGTGTGTGTGTGTGTGATATTTATACACAGGGAAAAGTGGAAGGTATTTCGAGTGTGTTGAACCACGCACAATAGACAATACGCCCGCTGATAAACAATAGATAACTGGCCCTACACCAAACGGCCGCGCGCAGCCGAACGCTTATTTGCAACGCATTCACCCGTTTATATTTGCACGCGGAGATTGGTAGACGCGCACGTGTGTTCCGCGGAATCCACGAATTTCGCAACGTTTATTTGTCTAAACGAGGAGCGCTGCCATTTCTCCGCCGTCGTCGCTGAATTTTCGTCCAATAGCGGGAGAGAAACCGGAGAGAAAATTTCACCGGTTTCGTTCGTTACGAAATTTTTTTATTCCGATTTCTCATCCCGGAAGTGGGAAAGTTCACGGTTCGCACGGTTTAGTGGTGCAGTTTTTTTTTTATTTCTTCTTTTTCTTTTCTTTTTTTTTTTTCGTCTAGTCGGTAGGTGACTATTCTGCGCGTTGCGTCGCAATGTTTTCAAATTACTTCTCAACTTGTGTTCCCCCATTTATCGGGGAATTGCAATTGCTCTTGATTTGTTGCGATATTTATTATATCGATATTTATTATACGAGTTGAGGTCTCGTTGTGTTTATTCTTCGATCGTTTCAAGTGAAACTTTTATTAATTAACGATTGATATTTATTAATTAACCGTTTGCTCCGTCACTTTTATTTTATTAAAATATTGCTTTAACGTCTCTGTGACTTCTCGACATTGAACGTTCTTACTATAACGAAGTTTTAGAAATTTTTCTATTTTGACACTGGCACAAAATGCAACTGACAATAAGTCTAAGATGCACTTTGTTTCAAAACAATTTGTGAATCAGATTTTCAGTAATAATTGATTTCTTCGGCAATATTACGTTGCTTCTTTTGCGATTCACACTCTGACGGATAAAATATACGTTTCGACTACTTGCAACTTGTAAAGAACTTCAAATGAAAATCAAGCAATAGAACTTTTCAGTCAATCGAACTCGTTTTACTCTTGCTTGAAGAACAAGTTCTGTGTTATACAAAATGAGTTATACCGTCACAAAAGTTTACATCTGTTGAAATCCAAATATTTGAAACGGAAGATGAAGAATTTCGGACATTTTATGGGTCTTAATTAATTAATTAGTTAAAATTAATATATTCTAAAATGTTGACAATACTTCTTACATTTGTTTAAGGAAAGATATAAGCGATCTTAAGAAAATTTATATATTGTACAATTACCATACATACAGTACATCGAGTGAAACTAATTGTAATTATAAATAATAACAGCAACACATTTTCGTACAGTTCAATGTACTCGCGATGATTCTTAATTTATTCATGCCGTAATGAATTTAATTCTTCAGAATCTGTTCAACTTTAATTAATAAATAAATTAATACCAAATCAATTAACAAATAAATTAAAGTCCTTGTATACTTTGAAATTCGTCAGACTTCCTGAATTCGTGATTGACTATACACACATATATCATCAACAATCTGTTCACCAATTTCACCAGATTTCGCCAAGCCGAGCAATTACAAATCAAATAAATTCTCCTCGTGTCTCGAGCGAGGAATAAAGAAAAAAAAAAAAGAAAAATACTGAGGAGACACACAAGATTTTTAGATTTCTCGCTATTTATCAAAATTCGTCAGGAGACACGTTGCACAGATATCGATTCGATGTTGCTCGACTGTATCACGCCTGGAAAAACGAAAGCTCGCGCGCGGCCGGCAGAAGGGTAGAAAAAGCGCGATCGTGTTCCATAACGAAGGCAGCGGATATTAAATTCCATCGGCAAACGTGGAATTCCCATGTACGCGGGACTTCCGTGTTCCGACTTTTGTTTGCGACCGGCGGGCCGAGCCGACGACGAAAACCGAGAGCGCTTCCATTGCGTAAATACGTGCGAAAAACAAAGCTTGTTTGCAAAGGAGTGACAGGGCCTGGTTTCGAGCGATCGGAAATAATCATCCGAACACGCGAAACGCGCGGATCTTCAACAAAAGGCGAGAGAGACTTCACGACTCGTGAGAATATCTCGCACTTATCTAATATATCAGAAAATTCGAATTTCTGAAGATCTCCAAATTAATTCAATGAAACGAACTCCCTCGTCGAGCGAGCTGTCATTATATTCGAATGAAGAATCATAGCGTGGAGAATGAATCAATTCCCGCGACGAGTAAATTAAATTTCGTCGCAATGCACGTAAAAATTACATTAGGTAAACGCTCTTAATTGAACTCGCGAGTGTACTAATGTCGATTATTCTGCTAATTTTACTGCTAATTTTACCCGAAAATACAGGCAAAGTAACAAGTCTCTTCATCCCTATGGATTTTTTACGAACAAAATTTTCTAAAACACTTCAACGACATGCAATTTTTAAAAAATCGAATTTCAATGATTTGTACGTACGATCCGAAAAAACGCTAGAAGATAATATCCAAACTTTTGGTCCACAGTACTCTCGTTTCGAAAATCCCGCGCGAACCCTGAACCTTCCACGATCCTTCGGCAGCGAGCGAGAAATGAACTTTGTAATGAAATAAAGTAACAGGTCACCGCAGATGTGGCTAATAATTTTTACCTCGCTCCGCCGCCTTATGCCCAGCGTTGAAATAAAAACGAGGCCGATAAACTGCATGCGGCGGAGGCTGGCACGCGAGTGCCAGCTCGAGCTCCACTTTTTACGTGCGGAGGAGTCCAACGTGGTGACGATGAAACGTTGAAACCGGTCTAAAACCACGGCCCCGTCGCCTTTTCGGTGAACAAAAACCGCACCACGAGAACAACGCAACGAATTTCCCTTCTTCCTTTCGTCTTCTCCTCTGTTCTCACCGGTTGCGTCACGTTTACGTATCCGAAGTTTTCTTTTTTTTTTGTTTTGTTATTACAAACTGTACAAAGTGTGTCTCCGCTTCGTGTGATCGTACGATATCGCTACAATGGAAACGATTAGTTCAATGAATTCTCTGCTCGTCGCTTCAACCATCAAAAATTTCTTCGATATAATGTTATATGTATATTTATATATATATATTTACGTTCATTTCTCTCTCTCTCTCTCTCTTTCTCTCTGTGTTACATATATGTCTCGATCATTCTCTCACGCTCTCGCTCGTTCATCCCCTCCCCTCTTTTTTTTTTCTCACGCGACGGGGAGAAAGTTGTTCTTCCTACAAACAACTAGACTGATAAATATCACGAAGTGATATGTACATTAGAAGAGACCAACGAAGTAACTTGAAATGTTAATATAACGCAACGAGAATTCCTCGACGAGTCGCGTTGCTTACGTATCGATTCAAATCGATTCGAAACGGCGTTTAAATTGATATGCATTTCTTCCCGCTGGCTCTCTGGATAGAACAAACGTTATCTCGTCGGGGCGGGAACGATATGTCAATGATACGTGATATCCAATCTTTAATTAATAATATTCGCTCTATCGGACAATCGATAATTTCAATTTCGATAATTAATCGCGTGAAAGGAGACCGGGTTTTCTCCCCTCTATTGATCGAACGTGAATCGAATAGGAAGCGTCGTAAATTCAAATAAATTCGTATAAACGATGAGGAATTAACGATGAAGAAAGATCCAATCGAAATGAAGGAGATAATGATCGCGCGTTGGAAACATACAAAAAAAAAAGAAAAAAAGGAAAAAAGAAGAGAAAAAATTTGTAAAGTTCGCTGGATTTTCAATGCTTCGTTTCTCCTCCTCTGATCCACATATTTTTCCCGGAACGTACGGCGCGACAGGTCGGAAAACCATTTGAATTTCCTCGTTCGATTTGTAGGAAGAACCCGCGCGCGTTCGATCGCACAAAAAGATGGTCCACGAAGCCGAGTTAAAATTCCCCACCGATAATAATTCGTTAATAATTCGTTAAGCTCATCAAAGTGGATATGTACATCGATTACTTCATTGTTGCGCGGCTCCTTCGTGTTTTGTACGATCGATCGTGATCTTCTCCCCTCATTTTCATCTTTCTGGTATTCTTCGCGTCTTGTTGTTATTCCCTTCGTTATTATTCCCGCCAGATTCTCGATTCACGCGCTTCAACCGAATTGAACGATCAGGAATTCGCGATGATTTCGTCGAAGGCGTCGTGTCGAAGGGTAAAGGATAAAGCGAGATTTTCGCGTACAGGTTCCCCTAATACAGTGGCAGTATTCACTTGTTAGTGTTGTCGACCTTAATTTAGATTACATTATTTAAATTACCAACGTCGTATCATAGACAATATCATAGACTTCTCATATATTCAAAAATGAAACGTCTCTCGCTTCAGTTTTTTTTTCAGGCAGCGACACTCGTGCAGCTCGTGTAGAAAGACCACTTGTCGATATTCGAACGAACATACGAAGGACCGACGTGACGTTGAAACGCATAATGACAATTATCGTTGTCATTCTTTCGTCGGGCAGACCACGTTCCTTTTTGCATATGAAAGGGTAACAAATAATCGCATCGGATCGATGGTCTCTTTACCGAACCACTTTCGGCCGCACGCACATTTATCACTCACATTTCCTACGGCGATTTATGTTTTACAGGCCACCAGAGTGACTGTGTTTTTGTTCTTCATTTTTGTTTTATATTTTTTTCTTTTTTTCTTTCTTTTCTTCTTTTTTTTTTTTTAGGCGAGTAACGTTATAAATTTTCAGAACAACGCGTCGATTTATCGTGCGATCTAGCGTCCCTCGTACGCCACCATTCACCAAACTTTCGTCCGCCGATTTCTTTATTAGTATCTATACGCTCTTTATTTACCGTCTGCTATTTGTTCTCCTCCGTGTACTCTCGTTTTTCTAACAATTATAAATTTCTCATTGTTCCACGTTCGACGCGGTTCATGCATCCGATAAACATTTGCCCGTTACGTAATAGGTAGATGTGTTCTTTTTTTCTTTTCCTAGACGAATTTCTGATGTCTAGAAAACCAAACGACGATAATTGTAGTGATAATTAATTTCTTATTTAGAGGTCTCGTTTATTTTTTCGCGTATCTTTTTCTTCCTATCTAAAATAGATTTGCAAGAAATAAAACTGATCTAATTGATCACAGTTGATTAGATAAATTTCTGATCGAAGATCGGCCAAGAAATAATTAAGTTAATCGACAACAATTAATTTTCAAATAGTATCGTTGAGAGTTATAAGATGAATATAGTAATTTATGTTAAATTACAGAAACCCAATTTTGTAATTTGCATTCTCTTGTGACTAAGGAATGAAATTAAAGAGAAAATTCCAAAAATTAAGTACCCAATCGAAAATTCTAAATCCTGCTTGGATTCTTGTCTGCAATCCTTAATGCGAAGTCACGGACAACTATGGGAATTAGCAATAACGTCAAATGAAAATTAATGATTCCATAATTAAGCTAAACGTTAACGCGATTCTTCTTGTGATAAATTCTTTCAAGTTTATAACATAATTTAATTTCAACAACTTCTGCGAATTGCTCTGTTCTTATCTCAAGAACAGAACAGAGTGCAGGATGAGAAAGAAAAAAAAAAAAAAAACGATGAACGACGAAATGCAAAATCGATGCATGATTATTCGCGCCAACTATTTTCGATCGTCGATCACCGGGCAAAAATTCGCTCGTAAAAGACGAGCGAAGGTATATCTACCGGGTAAATGGACCGTGTCTATTCCTTCCTATAAACGTAACTTCAGGTCACGCGAGCTTCTCTCTCTCTCTCTCTCTCTCTCTGTTACGCACATACATACACACACATACACGCGCGCATACACAAACACACATACAGAGTCTTATTCACCCCGTATACGTGGCTGCCTCACAGAGCGACGACACATTCGACTCGTGGTAACGCTAGTATCGGTCCTCGGGACATCGAGCAAACGTCGCGAATCGATAGGTCGAACGATGGCGAGAAACGACGTCGCGCCTCCACCGACGGGAATGCAAGCTGCTTGAAAACGACGCTGTCTAATAAATTTTTTACGCTATATAAAAGGTTACACCCTTTAACATCTCTTTACACGCTATATTCATTTATATTTTTATTTATAAATATATGTGTTTTGTGTGTATGTGTGTGTGTGTGTGTGTGTGTGAACTTTTTTTTTCTTGTTTCTTTATACTTGCAACCTCTAGTGGTATTGTCAAACATTTATGCACTTTGGCTAAGCGCATCTTAAGCTTATTAATAGTTTCAGGGAACTTAAACGTAAGCCAGCGGCTCAAGGAATTCCTTTCACACACCCCCCTCTTCCCCCCTCTATCTAACGTCATTCACCCTCTTTCTTTCTTCAGACGAGTCCAAACGGGGCACTATAGTACGTATATCTGCGTGTGTATTCGAACTCATCTCGATCGATGATTTCTACGCTGCCCAGGATCATCAAATCTCTTTGCTCAGATATTCTCTGGAAAAAATTTTCACGCGTATCTCCCGGCTTTCCGTTCCTCGCTGATGTTGAACTGAAGTCTCGCGAAAAATGAACCGCGCGTGCGTCCCGCGCCGTGTTTTATCTCCGAATCGTCGATTGGCTGCTACCGGATCTATTTGAATTCCGTCAACGAGCTAGGGAACGCTTTCCCAACGCGTCGTCCATTATCTCTCGGGATTCGTACGATTTCATTCGCGAAGCGATGAAACGTTGTTCGATCATCGTATCCTCTCGAACACCTCGATGGAACTCCGTATTTGCTGATTTATCAAACGTGACGTCTAGCTCTCGACTAGCTCCCGCTTCTGTTTCGTTCTTGCAATATCTAGACGCGTGATGGTTATAAAGGAGCGTTCGCGGTGGTGGAAATCGTGCCAGATGGAGACCACGGGCACGCGGAGGTGAGTTTTCCCGGAGATGAGTCGCCACGGTTTGTTGGCATCTGCCGCGATTTTCCAAAGTCCACGTGTATTCTGAACGTGACGCGAGTACCGTTGCGGCCTGTGTCACAAACTTGTTTGCTGACCGTATCAATTTCAGAACGGCGTGCGCGCGATTTATTGAACGTGCATTCAGCCCACCGGCCCGTGCTAGGAACGTTCTATTTCGTATCGGGCGTCGCGACGCGCCGCGGCTGGAGGCGTCGTCCTCCGGACGATCTCCCGCAGATATGTACTCGTTTATTGTGCTTTACGCGAATTGTACTTGCGCGAATTATAGTCCCTCACTCTGTTCGACAGAGAAAGGAGATGAAGCTAAAAAAGAAAAATGTTAAGAAGTCCGTTCTAACCTCGAGGTGATGATCAAATTTTTATGTATACTCTAAACCGAAGGAAATTTATCGTCTGGATGGAGGAAAGAGATTGAAATAAAAAAAAATGAAAATTGAAAAATTCTAACCTCGCGATGTATGCTCCAATCTGAAAATCATTATTGTCTATTATTCCTTAAAAGGAAATAATAACGATAATAAAATTAGGCTATTCCGTGAATATTAGTCAGGGCTAATTATAAAATCAATCACTTGTTCGAGAGATAGTTTCAAGTAGTACGAATCAAGCTTTCGCCATACAAGCGCAGTCTTTCAATCCACTTGATGATCGACAGAAGAACGAAGGATCATATTCACCACGAGTCGCATGATCACGGTATATCTGTTTACCTCTGTTTCTGACTCGACTCGTCATTTTGAAGTAGATGGTGTACTGTGACCTTGGTGTACTAACTTGGTCTGACTTGGTGTAGCTTGGTCGTCGAGGGGCTGTTCCACCAGTTCCCGTTCAGCTCGCCGATCATAGAAAGCCGGATAAGGTTCCAGCCTTCTAGTTCTCTGTATCAGGTGTCGTTCGTGTCGGCGTGCTTGTAGCTGAGATTTTTCCGCTGCAGGAACATGTGGATCTCGCGAAAACTCGGCCTGTCCACGTCGTTCCGGTGCCAGCACTCGCGCAACAACTCGTAGATGTCCTTCGGGCAGTTCTTTGGTAATGGAAGAATAATCTGCGAAACAAATATAATGGTCGTTCGATAGCTGTTATTGTCAAATATGGATTCAACATACTGGATAATTAGGCAATTAGAAATTAATAACCAAAAGTTAAATATCTGTCAATTTGAATTCTGACGTGGTATTGGTAAATTTGTTAAATCAGAGAAATCGAGGATATTTAATTTTATTTTGTATTTTACACTCTGGGCTACTCACAGCTGTAACAGTTTAAGATTACACTACTTGGTTTTAACACTTTTCACTGAATTGAATTCTATTGCTAATACCTGCGATAAAGGATTTATTCAAAGTAAAATAAAATATCCATAATTTTGATAACCTTATATAAATTATTATAATTATCCAGCGATACCATTCGTTGAGATTAATAATAAAATTAAATTAAATTAAAAATTTTGAAATTACCTAATTTAGAATCATAAATTATTACAATCTCTAGTACTCAGTGATTCTACCTCTAGTTCTGATCACGATTAAATTTAAATTTAATTTGTACAGATAATAAATAGAATATTGTTCGTGGATTTCAACTTTCTTTTAACAGGAAAATTGTTCAGTCGAGAAGAATTAATCGGGAGGTTGAAAACGAACAGCGCTATTCATTGCAATGAAAGGTTTAGAATGGATTAATAGCAGGCACTCGTTATATTCAACGATCCACGTACGCGAATACGACGAGAGAGAATAGCATGGGGTACTTACCCTTCTATCATCCTCTTGATAAAAATAAGTCGCGTTCTCGACGATGCGATGATCAGGCAGCTCTTCGAATGGTTGTTCTCTCGCGAACGTTAAGATCTCCCAGAGCGTCACTGCGAAAGACCATACGTCGCTTTTCGACGTGTGTCTTCCCTGAATTCATCCACACACAATTATTAGACCAAAGATTTATATCTATGCAAATTAAATTCGAGAATTTAATGAAAAATAGTTTAATAAAATATAAGCGATTAACGCGAGTAAAATATTAAATATTTATATAAGATATAATCGTTTTACGCAAATATTATAAGTATTACTACGCTCTCGGTACTTTTGCTTTTAAATATACTTTTCATATTTTTCACGTTACAAAAAAGAGTTGCACTTCGAATATTTTACATTTCTGTTTTTAAACATATTTTTCTATATTTCATCCTTTTGCACTTCAAATGTCTCCGGTAAACGCTTGTAAAATCTAGTAATCACGTGCTCACGGTTACATTGAAATAATCAAACAAAAGAATTAGTACGTCATTCGTACTTTACGCGAAAAATCAATAATTCGTGTAATCTGTCAATCATGTTTTTTACAACAATATCTCATACATCGAAATACATTTTATCCTATTATACACATGGAAAGCTTCGCTCAAAACAACGGTGTAACAACAATGACCGGAGAGCATAAATGAAATATCCGATTTTCGAAAAGCTAAATTGAACGGACGATTCATTTAATTTTTAATTGTCGTTATTCCGTCGGGGGGTGGGGGGGGGGCAGAATATAAAACGGGAAAAATATTTAAAAAAAAAAAAGCACATATTTCGCAGTTGTACGCGTCGGGGAGTTTTCTCGGTTTTGTTTCGTAAATATTCCCTGTTCAAAGTAGAAATCTAATTGCTAGACGGTGAGCACAGCCGGTGGTATCGTTGCTTGACGAGAAATTACTGGAACTTAAGTGCTTCGGTTACGTAATTTCATGGTACTATTCTATCTTCGCCGTAGTGCTTGTAGGACGCCACAAGTAAGTTTAGGAAACACGCATGCGGCAGAAACCGTCGCAACAATACGCGAACGTAAGCCGGCGTGTGTGCACGCCGCGATAAATTCAACGCGATCGTTAAAGTAATCGTCACGCTGATTAACTCGACGTCAGTGATTAGCCGCCGACGCGTAATTAGCCGTCGCGATTAAAAGTTTCAGCGATGAAAATCGAATTGTCGGACAACTCGATGTCCGAGTGCTTAATTTTTCATCGAGGCTTTCGTCGTTATTATCTCGACGGACTGCGTATATTAAAATTGTCGGCGGGAATTTTGTTCTCAATTATAATCCCCATATTTCACACTGGATCAACAATGTCGATTAACTCCACTATTTATAATATTGAAAAAGATTTTTTTTTGTCATTTTTATTAATCTCGTCAAGGTCTGTAATTGTCAAAAAATCCATAATCCAACCATGAATGAAAAAAAAAGAAAAACTCGTACAAAAAATATTTTCGTACAATCCAGAGGAATATTCTCTCTATCCTAAAAAAAATTAAGGGATCGTTTATTAACCGCGATAATCTTGGCTTTGCGAAGTATCTTCCTCGTGGGTCAACTTGTGCTTTTTATTCCAGGTGGAACGTTAAACTCTTAGCGCAAATGAAGGAACATTTTCCCCATACGGTTACGCATTAACTTTAATGTCCTCTCTCAGTACGAGAGAGAACCAAAGAGAAAGAGAGGGAGAGAGAGAGAGAATCGAGATTGAACGTCGTAAAGTTTATGGGAGCGAATCGCAGGACATTAGTTCACACCGGCGTTCAACTTAATAAAGTCAAACGTTAAATCATTAAATCGACGCTAATTCCGTATAATTCTTGGGGAGGCGTTCGGCACGCACGCATGCTCGCGCGCGCATGGTCACGGAACCGTGAGCTCGTTTCATTAACAACACGGGCACAATGGCATAGGACGGATAAACGATGGCAATAATGAAACATTAACGACGCAGTCAATTCGAAATGACTACGTGAACGACCGACAAAATACTATATCGCCCGCTCGTTTCCCATTTAGTCGAATTATCATTTAGCTATCAATTTGCCTCTGCACGGATTTCATTCATACACGATTTCCGATACTAATGGATTCGGCGTTGATGGGCGATCGATGTTTCGATCTCAGCCGCATCAACGCCGAATAAAATCCGCAAGTGTTCTTACCGTTGGAATTATTGGAATTTTCGAGTCCATATATATTGTATATTTTCGTTCGCGAATTCGTTACTTGATAATTAGATGAACGTTTATGCGACATTAATAATATTAACAATGCGCAGGGTGATAAAATTTGAAAATATCCAAGTATATTATTAGAATGCGTAAGTTCATGCAATTTTTGTATAAGCATAATTGAAGAAGTGGAATCTAAATCGAAATTTATTCGACTACCCCTGGGCGGGACGTTATCGATCAATACTTGAATGTACGATCAATACTTGAGAATCCAATTATAAAAGAATCCAACTGAAATATCTTATTTACAATTCTAATTTATTTCAAACGAATGAAACAATATTTTATATGCTTAAAAGTTTTCAATATTTTCAAATACTTTCGAAAACTTTTTGCCAGGGGTAACAAGCAAAATTATTGATTAACGCTTTCCTTCTTATGTTTATTTCAAATAAATTTCCTTAATAATCATAAACTTAACACTACTGGGCGACGGAAATTTTTTAGTTGTTGAATAATAATTTTCCAAAGATACGTAATTTTATATATTTTATATGCTGTTGCAATACATTGCATAATGTTCATTTGAACTCAAATTTGAAAAAACGTATATGTACGCTATTTTATAATTTCTCTAGCCTATTTTTATGTTTTGCGAAGTTAATCAACTTGGCAGATGAGCGGCTCAAAAGTAGTGAGAATTTTTTGATTGCTGGCAGTTTTGTTCTCGTGCTGGAACGACAAGTGAAACAAGTGAAACAAGCCTGTTCGTGATCAGACAAACGACGAGCCGCTCGCTCTCTGTCTTACGGTGGTAATTGGGATCGTGGCGAATATTTGGCGAGGCGCGAGTTTCGTGTTAATTGGATGCATTACAGCTGCAACTGTTAACGCTAGTTTCTCTTTAATGACAAGCCTCCGTGCTTTAATTAAATGATAGCGGGTAATGTTGAACTTAATGTCCCGTTTTACGTAATCTTTTCCTTGCCTTCCGTATTTCGTTATTTTCAGCATGATAATATCAATTTGAAGCATTGCAAGAAATATTAATATTATAATGTGTAACAATTATGTTATAAATATAACTTTTAGAAAGACAAGGTTTCGTCAATTTAATTGTAAGTTGAATAATCGTGTTTAAATATATGTTGTGTTCTTCTGATTTTAAACTCAAACGACATAAATGACATTCTATTATGTGTGCTAGCAAGGTGATTTATTCACTTTAATGAAAATTCACTTGAAAATTCGAAAACTAAAACATACATTATTAGACGGAAGGAAGTTTAAAATTCGTATTTCTATACTTCAATATCGGTGTATGTATATTTTTACATATGAGAATTGAACATTTTCTAAATAAATATTCTACATTACACTGTTGGTAAATATATTTTCTAAAAGCCATTACGTAAAAGCTGTTGTTGATTATAAATATACGATAAATTTAGTAAAAGAATTTCCTTCACCTATATTCGCATGTTCCCTTTGACGATTAAAATATACATTTCAACCTACAAACATCGATTTCTAGCGCACAGGTAATAAAAATAAATGATAAAATCTAACCTTGTAACAAGTCTACTATACAACGATACGTGATAAATTCACTGCGTGACAGCGTATCTTGAGCCGCAAGATTTCCATCATCAGAAATCCTCCGATCTATAAATATCGACATTTCTCGCTCTTTTGATCCTTCCACTGTCAATCCGGAAGCCGAACGTGAAATCGTTGGTGAAACGACCGAAGGCCGGGACAAAACGATCGCTCGGTTAAGCAGGAGATACATATTCGTCGGACATCGGAAACGAATTCGCGAATAGCGTTTTCTGTCCGGGACTTTTACGATGGTTTCGCGATGACACGAGGGCACGGGGGGGGGACAGCGAATAAGCCCGATTCGTTAATGCCACGCGACCGCAGACAGCTCTATCGGGCTGATGCTTCGCGGTTTCGCGGATCGACAGTTCGATATTGACGGCTACGGACGAGAAATTAAAAACAGGATACACGGGGAATAAAACACGTCGGGCCCTGAGAGCGAGAGCGCCACCGTTCGTTACAGTGATATATATATGTATATACCGGCATACCGTTCGCTGCCAATAAATTCACCGGTAACCGCGCCACGCTCTACGTGGAATAACGTGTTTTCGCGACTTCATTCCCGGCGTGGCCCCGGCCCGCCAATGCTAACCGCCTTATATTACTTTTTGAACAACGATAACGATCGCTACGCCCGGCTAATAGTACACGAATAAATTAACAAACGGGGAAAGAACAGAGAGCGCGAAGGTCTCGTTCGAATGGAATTATCGCGTCGTGTCGGTTTATGATCCGGTACTGGTTCACCTGACAACGAGGGTAATGGTTTCTCGAAATTAATCTCAATAACACGTTCGCGTAACATTTTTGTAAAGTGCATTCGTTTGTGAAACGTGTGTTTTGCTAGATGAAGATTTCCTCTTGGTTCTTTTGACGGCCATGTGCGTGTCATTGGATGTATCGTACACGATATGATATGTATGCCGTGACACGATGCATTTTTTGATTTTGCTGCATTTTTGATTGCACTCGTGCAATTTTTGATTTTATGCGTAAAAGTAAGCTCAGATTATATAAAATGTCTAAAGCATAAGTATATTTTAGAAAAAATGAAATAAATCTCATTCGTAATCTAATAAGAACTGTTCTCTCTTAAGGTTCTTTCTCTCTTAAGGTTATTTTAAGCATTTCTATTCTGCTACGGAGTTCTTTTCTATGCAATGGTGTTCTTCGTTTCTTTCAAACATTTTATCTTTCTCCAACGAATACATATACGTATCAAATATGTTTTTTTAGAAAATATATAAAGTTTTAAGGAAAAGAATACGAAGACTACGTAGCAAGGTTAAAATTACAATAAACACAAAATATTCAACAATTGTTTCCTTAATACTCGTCTGCCTACCCTTTCATTCAGAAGATTTTAGTTCATTACATTTTATACTTGTCAGGGATTGCAAGTCTGTTATATTCTCAAGTATATAAATAAATCTATATATAAATAAATCTACCTTGTTCGTCGTGAATATAAATTCTATCCTTTGATTCAAATTCTCCTTTTCAAAGGAGAAATTATTCTCATTGAAATCCCTCGTGCCTCGAGAACAACATTTATCGCGCAACGACCTAATAGTTGTTTATTTTCTGGTTAAAAACGGAGAAGGGGCAAAAAAGGAATATCGGTGTAGGGACTGGAAAAAAAAATTCGCAGACCGTTACGCTGCGGTCAGAAATTAAGTCAAAAAGCTTGTCTCGAGCACCGCAAACTAGACGTTGATGTTTATCCGGCTACTTTTATCGAGCGTGCTAACCGCAAACTGTACAACAGCGCCAGTTTAGGTACGCTTCAAAAATATCACGCATACTTTCAACGCCAGGGAAACTTTTTCCTTCGACGAAATATTTAAAACGCAATGTACAAATATTTGTTATTGCTGACAATAGAAAGCAAAAAAAGAAAACGGAAAGAAAACAGAAGGGGCGCCCGCAGAAAAATATAATGCAAACAACGTAAATGTAATAAAAATGCAGATGCAAAGAAATAAAACGTAAGACACCATTTTTTCTTCTTCGCGATTTATTGATAACTTTAGTTCTTCAAATTCTCGAAAATAAAAATATAATCAGAAACAGATAAATTAAGAGGCTAACGATTATACGATCTTCCGGTATTCTAATTCTTCAACTTTTTTTCAACATAAAAATGCAAGCTCACAGAAATATAATAAAAAACATTTTTTTTTCCTGTAATTAAGTCTTCAATATCTTAACTTTTCAATTGGAATAAAAGTTGAAACACAAATCGATTCTTTCGTACTTGGATTCTTCAGGGGTTTCAAAAATATTTCTTAGCACTGGTCACACGATAATTAATTAGATCCAGGTATATGTTCATATCATTTAATAGCTTCTGTCGTACGATTACAAATATTTGATACTAAATGTAGAATCTGTTCAGAAATTAAAACGATCCATTCTGAACTAATGCGCAAGTACTTGACGTAGCCACTGTATATTATTAAATAATAAAACAGTTGAAACGCGAGCATTATAAGTTATTGGCTCCGTAGTGTGACCTAATCTAGCAGCTCGGAAGCCTGCCTCGACTGCTCGGATCCACTTCAAGTTTCTCCGATCCGCGTGGATCAGGCCAGATAGGTTTCCGAACAAGAAGGAGAGCTAAAACAGATCCCGACGGATCGAGACGGACTCGAAGTCGAAATGGGTCGAAGCACGTACAGAAAGCCGTCCCATTAAACAGTAATCACTGTTGTTTCAACTCGTCGCAACACCGATTGCGCCGAATCTTCAAGGCAAATATTGACCGAACAAAATTAGAAAAAAGGGAAAAAAGAGAGAGGGAAAGAATGAAGAGAAACTGTAAAAGGGGAAGAGGGGAACAAAGAAAAAAATAGAAAAGAAAAAAAGAAAAAAAAATCTTCATCGATCGAAGCGTGAAACGCGGACGAGGCTTTGATTTCGATGCAGGAAAGAGGGTGAAAACACCGGGGCAGAGGGTTTATTCGCGAAAGCTAAACCGAGTTTCATCGCGCGGATGCGTAGCTATGGTACATTTAAATATCACTGACCGAAGCGGCGCGAAATAAAACCACTCTCGATCGCGTTCGCTTTATTTTTCCTCCCTCCGCTCCGGCGACAAAAATCGTTTACAATTTGTTCTGTGGCGTTTGTTGCGATCAAACATGATTCATTCGCCTGCCCTCTTGTAATCGTCAGCTATCGAAAGAACATTACAGAATCACACACGCAGAAAAGAATCTCCAGAAGACATGGGATTTATCACGATGAATATATTCGAAGAACAGGAAAGAGACTCGGTCAGAACGTATCGATATGTTGCAACAATTGATAGAATATATATATATATATATATATATATATATATATAGACAAATCTCGTACGTAGTACATCCAGATTGACTGACGCGATTATCCACGATTTATAAATAAAACACTGACTTTCAATACGAAACAGTGGAGAGGGAAAAAAGATCCGACCTGCCAATCCGATTGGCTAACAGGATCAAACTGATGGAACTAGCGAATCGCGGATGAATTTCTTCGCTATAAATCCGATATTCGGGCCAACTGCCTCGCCGCCATACAGATCAACTGCTCAGTTAACGACTTACCATCAGCATAGATTCCCAGGCCATCCATCGGATCGGTAGCGGTGGTCGGCCATCGACCCGGAAATAATCGGCTGCGTAGACGTTCCTTCCGGATCCCAAATCGGACACTTTCACCGTGTAACCACGGCTCACCAAACAGTTTCTGTAACAAATCCACGGAACAAGTCCATCGTATGTGTCACTCTTCTTTTTTTTCCCTCCCCCCTTTTTCCTTTTCTCTCTCGTTTTTTTTTTCTTTTTTTCTTTTTTCTCTTTGTCAGTTCACAGCTGGCACGCTATAGTGGCTCTACGGTCGCTGATGGTTTTCAGCTGACCCACATTAGCGTCGCTAACTTTTTCAATATTCAGGATCTGGAATACTGGACTGGGCGAAAAACCGTCCCGTTTTATTTCCCGGTTATTCGTTCTTTTGTTTTCCCGATCATCGTCCAGAGTAGAGCGTGGAGACTCGCGTCCGAGGCAACGGTACCTTTATCCGCGATAGAAACGGCCCGTTACGGGGGAATACGGTAGACTCTCAGAGAAATAATCCGTCTTGGAAGCCGAGTGGATTATTCCAGTCTCCCCTATCCCGATACTCGAACACGTAGACGAATGTATTGCTACGAATCGTCGCCCGGTGTTTTATTTACGGTCTCCGGGCTGGATCAACGATTCGAACGAAGGTTTTTGGGTAATCCACATGCATTTGACGAGTACTTTCATCGATCTCAAGTTTATTCTTCCTTTTTTTTTCGGGGAATCGTATTTACCTAACAATCGAGAAGCTTTTTTTGAATAGGTATCTACATGCGTGAATGTATATCGAAATTTTGTTGAGATAGTTTTGAAACATTTCGCATATTGTGAATAATAACGTAGTATATGATAATAATAATATAATGATACACTGCAATAATAATATCGTTCCAAAAGAAATTAATTACACACTTTGTTCCCTAAACAATTTTGTTTGCCAGTCAGATAGAAAAATATCGAATTATTAGAGAAGTTTTATTTATCTTATAAGGACAAAATATCGGAAATCTAGAACTGAAATTGCAATAATTTCATTAATTTAATTTTGCCAACGGAAGAATTCAATTCTCCGAAACGCTTCTCGATTGTATCAAACTTTATTCTTTCTCCATCGTACGCTGTGTGTCACTCTTTCGAACAAAGGTTGGTTCATCGAAGCGAAGTTATCACACGCGCAACACTTCGTGTTGGAAATACAAACCGTCGATGTAAATAAACGAAAAGCACACGTAGCTTCCGGCGACCATTAAAATTAACAAGAAACCGCTAATGAGAACGTCTTCCACCCCCGTGACATGCGCTGAATCGACGATGCGAAACGAACTTTCCACCGGGTTGTCATTATCCACTAATTACCAACCATAATTCATTGTTATACGCTAAACAATCCCTTCCAGTCCGACACCCCAGCGACAGTCGTTCGCCTATCTCTGCGTTTCTTCGTCGCTTCCTTTCCTTCGTCGCCGTGCTAATTAGCGTTTCCGGTGACAGAAAACCGGGGGAAAAAGGGAGATTAAAGCGGACGGAAAGCGGCTGAACGATAGCTCGAGGCTCGAGGCGCGTGAAACCATTTTCGCGGGAACGGAAAGCCAAGGCGGTCCTTCGACTGCCGGTCTGTCGCCGAAAACCTTCTAAAGCATCCGCGTCTGCGAGACGATGCGCTCTGGAGGACCGTTCTCGAGGAAAGGGGGACGGCTGCTTTTAAACGGCTCGCGTCCGCCGGAAACGTGACGAGAGCGACGATCGTTTCGAAGTTTCGCGCCGATTTCCACGCGAAGCCGACTCCGTTCATCGCCGACGAGTCCGACGGAGAACGGGGTTTAATAGCTGCTACCAGCGAGGCATTCATCTCGCTGGTAATGCGGAACAGCCGCGGTCCTCAAGCATTCCCCGAGCCGTATCTTTTCACATCGCGGTTTAAACACCGTAACGATCGTTTCAACAACCGCTTGGCCGCGGGCTCTCGCGATTTAACGAGTGATATTCTCCGTTTTCAATCGGGCCGCAAACGAAACGAGCGAATATAACTTGATAAATAGATGGTGGAACTTGTAGGAAATTTAAAACTGTACAGATCGCACGCGATACGCAGAAATATAGAAAATATTCATATTAGACCTAACTATGTCACGCTGTCTAATGGATAGAATAAATCAATTCTTTCGTCGCATTGTTAGAAATCTGAGAAACTGCACGAATTTTGGCAGTCGACTGATAAGCTTTCAACGTTCATAACGTCGTTGAAAATGATATTAACAAAGATATGATTCGCTAAGCTTGATATGTTTTGACTGTCTTAAGAAACGATTGAAAGGTTCTACTGAAAATAAAGCCGTTATCCGATTCTAATTTGATACAAAATCGCAAAGGATGGGATTTTAAACCTCTTCAAAACTGAAGCCATTTCACGTGCAATAATCTAATAGCAACGAGAAATAACGATTAGCAATGATTATGACGTCAATCAGAGACGAGTTTATCAGAAATAATTAATTTTAGAAAAATTAATTCAAATAACTTACACGATCGTTGACCATTAGAATCAATTCTCGAAAAGTTTTCATTTCACGCGAAGGGGGATATTTATTCACGGTGATTTCTTCTGTCGCGTATATCTTTTCGAATGATTATTTAATTTGGAATTAAAGAGAAATTAAATGTGCACGTGCGCGTGCGGAATTAAAAGAATATTTCAAACACACGCGTGACATTTATATTAAAGCAGATGCCGTCGCGTTCAGTGAACTGCGTTTCGTTATTCTGACTAAACAAAAAAAAAAAGAAAGAAAAACTGATAACGAGAAAAAGAATTGATATAGAAATAATTGATGAAATACAGGAAAAGTATACTTCTTCGTGTATGTATATATATATATATATATATATATATATATATATATCGTTTCATTTATTGGTTGGTCGCTTATCGAGCGTTTGGCTCTTGGTTGTTCAAAACTCGTTTCTATAAATCAACGGGCAATTAATTTCATCCGCCACAGGCCGCGCGCGCGTTTCGCGTTTATGCGACGCCCGCGCCTCCGGCCATTGTAATTAAAGTTTACGATTAGAGTTAATAATTTGAACACGTGACCTAGCTATCCTCCGGTCCACTTGTTCCTTTTTAACGGCTCTGCCACGCAAAACGTCCCGTAGATTATGCCGGTGGTGTTGGTAACCGCCATGATTTCCACGTCGACGAAGCTCAAGGACGTTGGTTAGGGATTGGCGAAGTCGTAACCGAGAAACTTTGTTCTCGAATATGTCGGCCGGAAGTGGCGACGTGACGCTGCGAACGATTTAAGCCTCGACAGCGTAAAAAAAGAGCCGAGCATGTTAATCAAAGAACGTGGTAATCGATTGATTCATCATTGTCTAGAAAGTACCAAATATAATCCTGCAGATTTTCATTCAACTCATATACATTTTTCTGTTCATTTTTTTTATATTTTATACTTTACCATCGTATATATTAATTTATGTGACATTTTCGTTCATAATTGAAAATTCTCGATATTTTCGAAAGGATTGGCATTTTTAACAATACTTTTTTTTTCAATGAAACGTACATCGAAACGAAAGATATTATTGAATAAAACGAACCAGTTACGGTCCCCCTCCCCCTCCACCGAGGGTTAATAGTTATACATTCGAGGTTCGATCGATCGTCACCATTTGCGAGACATGTGACAGAATTAAATCCACCACCAGTTTTGCTAGAAATACAAACGCGGTGAAGTTACAGTTTTCGAGCGCGAGTTTATGTTTCTGTTCCTCGTCCGACCGGACGCCGAAACAAAAGTATCGTTCCGCGACCGTCGATCGATCGTATACGAATGCGTTAACGGAGTGACTGCGCCGCGTTCGAACGGCAAAGTTCGACTTAAAATAATCTATGAGAAACTGTCTATTACCTTGTGGCGAGATCCCGGTGCACGAAGTCCATTTCCTCGAGGTGTTTCATACCCGATGCTATTTGCGTGGCCATGTAAACCAACGTGCCGAAACTGCAACACGAAGAACGAGGCGGTTCCGTTTCAGAAGTTTCGCGCGGTGAAACTCGCGTCTTTGTGTACGTGGCCGCATGGTACACGCTTGAATGTACGTAAGGCCCGTACACAAAGGCGAATCGTTCGTATCGGATGGCAATACCGCAAATGACGACGCTTTCGAAGCACAGACGAATGCGCCTCGACCATGTGCATTAAACGACAAAAGCTGGCCCCCATCCCCTTCTACTTGCAGTACTCTTTCCTCGCTCTGTCCATTTTCTAATACTATTTTCCATTCGAGGAGAGTGTGCGACGTTCTTAACGTTTGTTTCATTTTTTCCTCCCCTCCTTTAAAAGTACACGGTATATATATATATATATATATATATATATATATAAATAACGTGACCTCGTTAGTTAAGATATCTTATTTATCATTTCGAAATTGATAACAATTGAAGCTTCACCTTTTTTGATTATTTTGATTTTATTATCTCGACGTTATTATCGTGCCGTAATGTGATTTTCAGTAGTAAACTCTGAGTGTACAAAATGGTAATTGAAAGTCTTCGTATTAACCCCTTCCCGTGCCATTTTGCTCGACGAAACTCGGGCCCAAGCGGTAGGCGTCAAAGCGTGGTAAACTAACCACACTGCTTCTCGAGAACAGTCACAAGCCGAAATGTAAATACTTGTGATATAGAATCGCAATTATAAGAATCGCGACTAACTCTCGTGGCGTACTGATAGGAACTAACATTCAATTACGATCGTTATATTACGATATTTATGTTTGGCCCCCGACTTTCTGTTCGCGAGCCTAGCTCGTTATAACTTTGGGCCAAAATCTTCATCACGAGTCAGACTCGTTAAAGCACGGGAAGGGGTTAACCAAAGCTTCTGATTAAAAAAACTATTCTACTAATAGTTGACCTATGGCGTCATTGTAGCGCCGTGTGATTTTCAGTGGTTAGCGACCACGTCGAAAAATGTGTTATAATAAATCCAAATATGTGTCTTTTACTCATCTACATACAGAACTTCAAATATTTTGACATATCTTGAAAAATGTAAATGCACTATACCACAAATATTGTGAAAACTGGAATTTAGACGGATTATATAATGCTAGAAATAGTGATTGAAACAGTGATTGAAATAGTGATTAAAGGTATACAGAAAGAGTGGAAGATTTGTATCTGACTGAGTCGTGAAATATTATTGTCTCATCTGCCTTCTCTACATTATACTTTCTCGCTCTCTTTCTCGAGACTGTTTCATATCCCAAAAACTTCACTGTTTTGAAAAAAATAATCGGACATAAAATTTCCAAAAGTGTCGTTATTCTCAGTTATCGCGGCGACGAGTTTCTAACTAGGAATACAATTAACGACGAATTCTCTTTTTCAACCCCCTGCCCCCTCGCCCCGCCGGTTTTAAACGCGCGCGGATTACGCCGGTCGAAGCAGATTTACGTTTCCTTTTTCATCGTGCGCGCCACGTAAATGGAAGCTCGCCAACTCGACGTGGCATCACGTGCTTTTCATCCGTCCTTTGCCGATTTCCCAGGGACGGTTTATCCTGTTAGGAATCGCGTAATTCCCCTTCACCAGACGCGGCCAACGAGTTGTTACGTCCCATCGGCGGGGAAATATTTGTCAGCGAGTCGTTCGGTACGCAAATTACGCCAGCCAGGCCTTTGTAGATCGATACGGTTCGCTAGGTCGCACGAAGACAAAGAGCGAAACGGGTCTCTGCAGGTCGTTTTTGAAAACGAACGCACGGGAAAAACACGGTTCGCCGACAGCTGTCACCGGCACCGATGATCTCCTCTGTCGTTCGCCTCTCTCTCTCTCGTTTTCAGCCGATTTCTCGTATTTCGAGCGCGTTTCGTGGATACGCAGAACGTCATTCCAACTGATTTATACGCACGATGACGATAATATCGAAAGATTGCGCCATTGAACTTGGTCCGCGTTGTTCACGAGCAACGTGTCGATATTCTTTTTCTTTTCTTTTTTTTTTCCAGAATACACTCCAGTCCGAAAGCCACCGGACTAATTTGCTTGTTTTAACGAAAACGATTGTTGGTACAATTCTCCGGTTGCTTAATTTTATCACATTAGATAATTTTGACATTAATCGCAATTCGTGTCAATTGTTACGAAATATAATGGCCAAATATTTTGTATCGAATACAGAATGCAAATAGATAGAATCAATTTCTACGTGATAGATATGATATTTTAACTAAGCAGGTACAGTCTGTTCTACGCTATGTTATATTGGAAAATAATAAATTTGTATTGCAAAATTACGTGAATAAATAATTAATTCCTCGAGCAATTATATTGTATATACTTATGTACTCATGACTAGACTGCTTATTTTTGTTCCATTTAGATACTGGAAATTGAAAGATGCAACAATGCACACAGTGCGTGTAACAAGTGGAACAATAGACAACGTATTTTATATTTAGCTTTCATGGAAATACAAAAGTGCAAAAGAATTCGAAATCCAGTCAATTGACAGTGAAAATAACGAACATAATTGGAATAAACAAACACACAGGCAAAACATTCGTGAAATACGTTTTTTCAGTGACAGACTATAACGCCCGAGGAGTTAAATATAGAATGGCAAATCGAAAATAACAAAAAAAAAAAAAATAAAAAATAAAAAAAATCGTACGCAATAAAAGTGATTAAAATTCTATCAGACATTACGCTAGAGGCACGAGCGTGTTGAAAAAGTGCATTGAAATGTCCTTTCTTACTTTTGACTTTGTATTAAAGTCACTTGATTCGCGAATGTTCGTTAATTTTCTACACACTTGTAAACACAAATGGCAAAATGAAACGACGACGATGTAACGATAACATCAGCGTTAAAAATGAAACAAACGCTTGATAATCTCACGATATTATTCATCGTATTTCACAATCCCTTGATACGGCGATCGATGCGTTACCGGCATATAAGAGTGAAGAAACGATACTCGCGACGATTTATTCGCGACGATCACCGGCGGGTTCTATCCTTAATAAGTACCATTTCGCTGGCGGTACATGGTAATTAGCCGTACCTGAGTGTCTTGGCAGTGTGCACGGTGGACGTTTCAGCGATGTGGCTTTGCAGATATTGATTCAAATCGCCGTACTCGCCGTTTTCCAATACGATGCACATGGGGTCGTCTTCGAGGCTGGCGCCGAGTAGCCGCGCGACATTCCGATCGGCCAGCCGTGCCAGCCTTTTTGCCTCCTGTTGAAATTCTATCCTGGAAAATACACGGAACACTCGTAAGTAATATCTTTATAATCGGCTGCTCCACCAACCGGGCGGCTATCGAACACGGACGGATATAACGCGAGCACTCTGTCTTTGCGAGCTTTGCGTTGTTGTATCGGTCATACTCCTCTCTCTCTCTCTCTTATACTCGTATCTTTCAAGCAAAAGGGAAAATGGGGAAACAACGGCAAAGCGGAAGAGGAATTGCATTCGCTGAAGACACGTAACTCGGATCCAGGGATAATGACCACTGTCGAGATTATCGTTCCGAGAACGCTGGAACGAGTTCCATGTTTATCAGAGGTCGCCCGCTTGTGTTGTTCGGTTGTCTAATATTTCGGTAGCCGATATGGGCCGTGTTTCTGAACGTAACAACGAACGAACAACGCGGCGCGTGCAGATTGTTTTCACGGATTCGTATGCGAAGCTCGAACAATTGGAATAGTGAAGTTTCACCGTATTTCCTGGTAATTATGGGCGACTGTTAATCGGTTTCACCGGCCTTCAATTGATAAACCTATCTGTTTCGGCTAATTTCAAGCAACAAAGAAGCTAACATTATTGACTCGCAAATTTTCCTCAACCTCCAGCGAATCGAGCGAACTTTCTCGTCGACGCACGTGTTGAATCGTGATTCTTTTTTATCTTTTTTTTTCGCGAGAATTCCGCGCGCAACAGGATTCTTGATTAAAGCTCGAAACGGACGGGGAGAACTTCACGTCGACGGAAGATTTTCCGAATCGTTTCCGAAGAAGGAAACTTCACAGTTTCAATCAAACGGACGTTTCTTCGCGGTGAAGAATAAAATTGCCTGATCTTTTAAGGAGAGACAGGGCAAATCCAATAGAAGATACGAAGCGATGGGGAACGTCGCGGCGTTCTCTTTTTGTTGTCGCCTTTGTCGGCTGGATTCTTAGGCGTTTCTTGCGATATCGGGGAGCGGTGTATCACGCGAAAAAGGAATAAACGAGCACGATTGTACTTCCGGTATCCCGTTAAGAGGCCGCTCTCTCTCTCTCTCCCTCACTCGACGACAGTACACGTTCCGCGTACGTTTCGCCGAGCCCTGTAATCCCCGATCCTGTCGACCCGGATCATCCTTTCGCTGTGCCAGCGATAACGCAGCGCGTGTTCTTCGTCGGGACACGCTTTATCGTGTACTTCCGGTTCTGCTTCTTTGCCCCCTCCAATTTACAGATCGATCGATTGCTACCGATGCACAGCGTGTATGTGTGTGTGTGTGTGTGTGTGTGTGTGTGTGTAAAAAAACATTTTTGGTTTTAGGAGAACGTTTTTCTATTCTATGAGTTCAATTTCGGTTTACGTTTAAGCATGTTATAAATAGTATTTTAAATAAGTTTTTGGAACGTTTTATTAATTTCAAATACGTTTCAATTATTAAAAGCTATCGTGAAAAGAAATCATGTCGACGCTCTGTGCTTTATGCTGGAATTTTTAATTTCGAATCTCTGCCCAGAGGTAATGTAAAATTAAATTTCTTACATTTTTATAATGTAGTACAAATTCTTATAGTCATCTAAGTAACTCTGATGACGCCACTTAAGAATCGAAAATATTTATCTGATGATGTCAGGAGAATGATTGATTATTTCGTGATCGAAAGACTCTTCTCGAAAATCGGTCGCAAAAACAAGATATAAATAATTTTCATTCGAAATACATCCTTTATTGACTTTTTCTTGGAAATAAGGAATAATCAGCGCGAGAAGGCAAATCTGGCGAATGGTTAATTTATTTTTAACCTTATATTTTTTTTTCTTGTTCTATCTTTCGTACTTGACCTAAATAATTTCATATTGGAAAATAAGTGAGAAATAATTAAAATGTTCAATTAGCTTGATACACGTGTACTTAAACTTTCAAATTTAATATTAATTATAAAATTCCTATCCTGATAAGCACCTGTTAGATTTAATTTCTGTAAATATCCGAAAGTTCTGATTTATTCTGTAGATATCCCAAAAGCTGATATGAATCAATTGCTAGAATATAAAAAAAATTAATAAAAATTTGAACGCGTTAAGTCGTTACAATTAAACATTAGTACATACCTGGAAGACTATATATATATATATTATATAAGATTATATATATATATATATATATATATATAAAATTAAATGTGAATTATATAGATGCATAATTATATAGATGATATATAGGAAGACTATATATATAAAATTAAATGAAAATTATATATATATATATATATATATATATATATATGTTATCATGCACTATTGACACAAAATCGTACAAAAGCAGAACAACGTGCGGCCTATCTTCCCGCGAGACCTTATAGACTGCAGAATTGTTTGATAATTAACCTCACGATTTATCTCTGAGTCATTGGCTACTTTGTATGTATTAAAAACGTTCAAACTCGATTACTATATTAAAACGACGAGGGCAAGGACCGGGTTGGATTTAAACAATTTCCCCGTGGTTTTCGAGCGGCGTCGTCGGCGAGGTCCGGGTCAAAGGGAAACTTCTGCACGGTAAATTGCCAGGCTATTGTCAATCGCGAGCAACGAGCCGGACAGTTTTAGGAGTCGTGCCGAACCGTCGCGAAAAGTAGCAACGGCACGAATGGGCGAGTTATTCGATTATGCGCCAGTCACTGACCGTTTAAACACCTTCTCTGCATTATCGCGTCGCGGCAACTTAATACGCGGACCACGTCATTACGTACGAAATCACTTTGCGCCAGGTTTATCGAATTATCGCGTTAACTCGCCCCTCCCCTCCCCCTGAATAATAATCGATTGGGATAATTTTCTGTCGATGCCCTATTTTCCACTGCTACTCCTACAGTCGCCAGAACGAGCGAGAACACGCTCGGCATCGATAACAAACGAATCAGAATCAAAAGTTTACAATCGAGCGAGACAACTCTTTCTGTCGGTCGTGCATCCTATACTTTCCTTATTTTCGGCCGCGCGTGAAATATTGAACGCTTAATGGTCCTCGGTATTCAGCGATATGAAAGCAATGCTCTGTAATAACGCGTTGTCCGATTCATTCCGATCGGTAAATTTTAATTATGAACGTTGAGTTGCCTCCGCCTTTTTTTTTTTTTGTTTTGTCTGCGAGCGCAAAAATTATTCAAAGGAATTTCGCCAGATAAATCGTGACGAATGAAAAAAAAAAATTCGACGAATACTGGACTGAGAGATTCATTCATAGTCGAGACGCGAATTTGCCTTCGTACAAATAATAATCTCCTCGTGTCCTGCTTCCGTTTTCATTCATTCCTTCTCCTTTTTTTTATTTTTATTTTTCTATTTTTTTTTATTCTTTTTATTTTTTATTTTTTTATTTGAGAGGAAAGTAAACGCGCGCAGAGGATCGTTCGCTTGTTTGTCGATAACAGCCTCCAACACGCTGTTTTCATTCACGCGATGTAACAACCGTTCTACGCGCGCCACACGCGACAAACTATTACTCAATTATTACTCTGCTATTGACACGGCGGCAATTTATTGTGCTGCAGCTGGATGCATTTCGAAACCAGTGCCTCTGCGCCGGCTGTCATACCAAAATTCCCTGTCAATTTTCGCGCGTACACTCAATTTATACCGGAGAGCGCCTTCCCTCCCCCCGTGAAAAATAACTACAATTTCCACCGTTTATTTTGATAATCGTCCTCCTGAATACCTGAGTATTCAAGCGCTCGCCATGCCGCGAGTCGTGAAATGTCGAAATACCGGAAACGAATGGAATTTCTTTTCGAAAGCAATGGTCATCAATTTCATCTTCGGTGAAGAATATACGTGGAATATAAGCGTTGCTAATTATTTCGATAATATAACAAACAAAACATTTGTTTCGTCACATCGTGAAATTTCCCATGCGAATTCCCCTTGCGTCCGTCTCTGTAGAAGAAAATACTACTGAAACTTTCGAAACTGCCGCGTCAGAAATATTTCTTTCGTTGAAATGTTCAATTTTCAATGAAAATAGAAAAAAAATTAAGGTAACTCGTCAATGTAACGTTATTGGTCTCGCGTTTTTCATACAGAGAATTTCGACAAGTACTTATTCGATAATATCTCTTGCCATTGATGTTAATAATCACGTTTCACGTACTGTGGTACCCCATCTACCAAAGTAAATAATAAATGAACAATCATTGAGTGCCGAGGTGACGAAGCATTCTGGTATCTCTCAATCTTGATTTCAATATCAAGCCACGTAATTAGCGTTTCGTCCACAATATATCCATATATCGGATGTATATAAAATTTGGACACCATCGGGGAATTATTTCGAAATTGTTCGCTTAGTATCGTGAAATTTCCGGGTGACGGGCGGTTCGACGACGGCCGCTCGATAATACAAGACCCTTACCTAAGCGCATCCGAGGATCCAGGTCTCAGGGACTTAACGATCACCAGGTCGCTGCTGGTGTTCCGGAAAACTTCGTCGTATCCAGGAAACCTGTCGACCTCGCAAATGTGAACGTCGCCGAAGTATCCGCAGCCGAGGTTTTCAACGATGTTGAGCTTCTCCCGGGGGAAGTCTAAGATGCACTCGGGCACCTCGTCTTCCTCTTCCGTAAGCATATCCTCGGGACTGTAGCTTGTCATGCTGCTGGAGGCTTTCGCGCTCATTGGCGGCGGTGTGCTCGGTGTCGGCGACGGTGGCAACGGTGGCAGCGAATTCTGTAATAAAAACCAAGACACGGTAATACCACGGACAAAAGCATCGGGGGTTACTTTAGGACCAGGTATTTCTCAGGAGAAAATTCAACGTTTCGCTTGATATTAGCGGGATATATATATATATATATCGAGAATATATATATATATATATATTCTCGATCTTATCACGATTTTACACTATTGAATTTACTCTGTCTACAGTTCAATATTCCACCGTGTGTTGATTTAAATTAAATAAATTGGACACGACACCACATATTACAGTTATGTAATGTTATATGATTTACAGTTTTAGCTAGTACTGTTATCAAATTATTCTGTAAAATGGAAAATACGAAATCGATTCTATCGATCGGCATTTGCAGTTTTTCGTTCGATTAATTGTGCTAGTCCATCCTCGGGGGATTTTGTAAATCTGAAGAATATTATGAATACGATATAATATAATGAATTGGACTAACTCTTTCCGAACTGAACTGCGGACAAATTTAATCAGTTTTCATTTAAAAATAGATGAAATAGATGTTTCTACTTAAGTTATTTATAGTAGCCTTCAATTAAAAAATAGACGAACTGCAGTATTCTGAGATTGAAACAACGTGAAAAATGTGAAGTTCGAAAACAAGGATACACTGAAAGTACGAGGAAATTAAACTACGCGTGAATTAGAGTTAGCTGGTGTGATCAATGATCACCATACCCTATCGGCCGGTGATCAGTGTATGCTTTCGTAAGACGTTTCCTCGCCGAGGTCTCGCATTAGTCATGATTGATAGTCCTTTCTGGTTCCCTTGTTTTCCATCCATTAAGCTTCATTATTCTCCGCGCGGAGCGTTTTAACACGCGCCGTTGGACGTTGTACGGCGAACTTTAAACGCTCTAATTAAAAAAAAAAAAAAAAAAAAAGAAAGGAGAAGAAAAGAAAGAAGGAGAAGAAGAACGAGGAAAAAATGAACGCAATAATGGAATACAAGAAATGAATCATGACGCTAATTGCCTCGTCTACTATGAGAAAAAACGTAACACATAAACTGGCCACGTATATGTGTTAGGGAATGTCGCCGATATATTCATTTGAATAAGCGAATAAATATCAATTTTATTTTCTGTAACACATTTCGGAGCCATATTGTTTCCTGCATCGTTATTGTTTTAAATTTAATTCTTCGTTTCTAAATCATACAAATGATTTTGTTCTATTATGTATGTATGTTAGTTTTAGTTTGTTAAATATAATAAAAAGTCTCAGCCCTGTTTTTTAAGTGATGTAAATAAAAAGTTTGATCTGTTAGTTAGCATTGTACGATTAATACGTGAAACAATATAAAAATATTCATTTTTTTCTTTTTTTTTTTTCTTTTTTTTGAAATTATGACATTCATCAATTTTGGCTCAAGATATATACAAAAGAACTCAGACCGATCAATATTGCAAGACTTTCCCCTATGGCGGACGAACCGAGCCGCACTCATCGGCTAGAAATTATGGTTTCGAACTTCAAGAGAAAGCAAATTGCAAACTCGATGAAATTCCAATTCGAATATAGAAATTAATTTCTTTAAATTGGCCGCACACACTGACAAAATGAAAATGATATATCACTTCATTACTTTAAATATTCTCTCGATTAATGTTGCAATTTCAGTAAGTAATGCTTGGATCGTCAGAAATTAGAAAGAGAGTCGCGAGGCAAACGGTTAAGAGGATTATTCATTGGACGAGGCTCGTGAAAGGGAAACAATTCGAGTAGCTTGCCACGATGGCGACGTAAGATGCCGAAGTCACGAACCGGTGTTTGACACAGTTTCAAGCGCAAGTGACCCGCATTAACTACCCTACTCGCCCCTCGTCCAGCCAAACTGCCCCCTCGCGATTAGGACTAATCGTCACGGATCGCATGTCTGTCGTACATTTTTGATACTCACCTTGCAGATCTCCGTGCTGGCGTAATACTTTTCCGGTGGCGGCGGTATGGGTGGCGGATTAGATGGATATTCTTGAACCGGCGGAATTGGCCTGGCAAGATTGATCGCCGTGTTCAGCAACAGCGGAATAACCGGCTGCACCTCCGTGATCCCTGTCCGACGATACCACCGAGCGGAAAGGAAAAAAGAATTTTTTGACAAGGTTAGAGAGACACGATGGCCGCCGTGCACGAAAGAAATTACACCACGGGCGCGTTTCAACCTTCTTCCCCTCCGTGTTCCTCGAAACTTTCAAACGAGCACTTTCCTTTCGCTTTATATTTCTTCTCTCTCGTCCCTTTTTTTCTTTTCTTTTTTTTTCGAGAGAGAGTTTTCTCCCAGTTTCTTTTACCGTGCACTGTGTAGTCTTTTTACTGTAATATAGGAACGTTCTACCCTTTGTGCTTTTTTTTTCTTCTTTTTTTTTTAAATGATGGCTTCCGATGAGAGGAAGACAATTCTGTTAAATTCAACCCTCTCTGATCTTATGTAACTCAAAAGTTACGCATTTGATGTTTTATATTTCAATATTGTTATTATGAAAGTATTATGAAATCAGAGTAAATTAACAATTAACTAAAAAAATCATTTCTCAGTTTTTTTTCATTTGTCAACTATCTTTTTCAATTTGATTTCTTTAACTGATAATTATTTTCTCTTGTGGCTGAACAAAATGCTTCGTACAGAGGGTTAAATTGTCACAGAAACACATAAAACAACATCAATTTCAATCCTGCCAGTGAAAAATTGTTTGAATTATGTTTCACATCAAACTGACAATAAACGTATTGAAATATAAAAAAATTTGAGAATCGTGAGCAGAATTTACTTTAAATCTATCTCGCATACAGTCAGTCGTGCGGTTTGCGTGGTTAATCGATCGCGAACTATGTTTCCATTGCGCTGCCGGTCGCGCTTAATTGAACGAAATTTATTTTTAATCCCGCTGAATTTTATAGCGTTTCGAGGAACAGTTTCGTCGCCAGAATGGGAAGAAACGAAATAATTGATCAACTATTCGAACGATGCCGACGCTGTGAAAAGCATTCATTCGGTTGAATTCCTTTCTCTTAGCCTTGCGAAAACCTTGCACGAGTGTTAATCATCGCGGAAATTTCATTCGACCTCGCGTAAAAATTTTCAAGCGAGGAAGGAAAGAGTGTGCATGAAAATGGTGAAAGTTTTCACTACAGAAATGAAAACGAATTAAAGAGTTTCTCGCCAAATGGCAGGGCGCGTGTGTGATTTGCGCTCGTGCAAGTGCCTCGACTTTAAGTACCATATAATCCGTCGATCATTAAGCCGCAATTTAATTCGAACGCTGCATGCTCGCATATCACGGTAGGTGTTGCGTTTATCGTTGCGACCAATGGCCATAGTCGGCCGCCGATTTTATGTAATTTTAGTCAAACGCAAACTCGATAATGCACCGCAACGCGGAGCCACTCGTTTCAAGTTTTCCCGCTATTGAATTACACTGTGCACTAACAAATATCGAAGGGATGAAACGTTACCAAGACCACCGCGAAATTTCCATAAAATCGTCTACTTTCAGCGGACAAAGAGCTTTGAACTCGTTGCATTAAGTTCCGAGCAGATTTTTTTGCGTCCATTGATCATTGCCTAACGTACGTGGCACATTGCAGAAGTCAATACAAAACAAATTGAAATTAACAATAGGAGAATTTTAACCGTTTAATCACTGTATTTGCTCAAAAGGTCTATCATTTTCCAATGAATTTCACATAATAGATGTACTAAAAATAACAGGAAATAACTGAAATTGTCACAATAGTATTACTTTCAATGCACTAGAGATTACATTCAACAACAAAATACTTTAATTATTCGTTGAGAATTATTCATGTACTTGAAATTCATTAACCTATATTCGATAAACTGATACACGTGAAATATGGTACATACTATCGATACAGTGAATTAAAAAGATGCACTTTTTAAAAGATTACATCTACCACCAGACACTTTTCATTATACAATGAGAATATTCATCCATTGCAAATTCATTGATTCTACTCAACAAAATGAAACGACGAATTAATTTTTCAAAAGTACATTGAAGTAACATCTGTTACGAAATACGATTCATCCGAGTCGATACATTTCGCAACGAATTACTTTCCGAAGACATCAAAAATTCGTAAGCGAAGGTACACCGTTTAATAGTTGAACCGCAACACAGAACCTGACCACTCATCGTCAACGTTTCATATTAGTCTCGCACAGTGCGGTCCCACGATTGAATTAATTTCGATCCCATCTCGCGCACCTGTACGTCTGTCGGAACTCGTAGGGGGGGACAAAGGCATCGCCTCCCTCGCAAACATATTTCATCGACCCGATCAAGGGACTAATCTCGCTACTTCGCGCGGATATTACGAAATTTCGCTTAGGGGAGGGGGTTGCGCGCGGTCCTCCGCGTTAGCGGTTAACAATTCCGGGCAACGGGGCCCGTTGATAATCGTCAAACTGAAGTGGCCGGTTCTCTGTTCCGAATTAATTTAAATCGGCCTGGCCGAGCATGCACGCGCAGAATTCGAAAGGCTTAAGCGCCGCACTTAACGTCGCTACCAACCGCTGTAATCCGTGATAGTTTTGTGTAGTTGCGGTGTCGTCGTGGTGTAGGTGGCCGGGTGGTACTGCGCCGGAAGCGGAGGGCAAATTGGTCCCTTGTCCTCGCCCTCCTCCTGCACGGAGACCTGCGGCCGAATATTGAGCGTTCCCGTTAATGCACCTGACATTTATGCGCACACACCGCGCGCGTGTACACCGCGCGCGGTTAAAAGCGATACGCCACCGGAAACTTTCCGTCACTTGGCGCCGTCACCCCGGTCCCACCCCCTTCATCCTCCTTCTACCTTTCCCTCTCCCCTGCGCCAACATTCCGAATATTCATGGCCCATCGGGACGTGCTTTTTGTTTCGTGGACATGCGATAGGGGAAGAGATCGACTGATCGCTTATGTGCCCCGTGATAATTACGAGCGTTCTCCTGTTGTCGATTCTTATTTGTTAAGTAACATTCTTACTGTCGGTTTTGTTTGTTGGCAGTTGTTGGTTACTTGACACAGCGGCCCAAAATGACCGATTCGTCATTCGCGGGAATCTTATGAGTTAGTTCGACCGTGACGTTTTCAGAGATTTTGTTTTGTGATAAAATCCTTCAAAAGGATTGCAATATACTGACCAAAGTATGTCAAAAGATATATGTTTCGATTTATCACACGTTTCTCATTCAGTATTAAACTTTCAAATTTTTGATAATTTCAAGCATCCGAAGGGTTGACAAATATTAGATTATATTAAAAGACATGTTGTATTTAAAAAATATACAATTCAATGACTATACTTCACTTTTTGCATACATTTCTCCCACTGATCCTTGAGTTTCCTTCTTTACTTTCGTACACACACATCATCCATAGTTTCGGCATTTGTATATATAATAATAATAGTAATTGAAATTATACTAATTATAAATTACCTTTACGGTAATTTATATATAATTTAGAAGATAGAGGAAGTCTTATTTATATTTGCGACAACGTATCAGTGTCTAATTTACAATGCAGAGTTGTAAGTGATACGTACAAGTAGTACAAGTCAACGATTACCCGACCAATGTGATTCTTCATACATACATATGTTTATTTATGATTAAAGCATTAAAAGAATCGAAAGTTACTCGTAAAAGTGACATAAATCAACCAACGCGATTCCTCATACATACAGTACAATTTATGAATGAGAGTGAAGTAGTCGACGATTACACGTGCCAAAGTTATTCACAAGTGGTTGAACAAAATGAGATCATCGAAAACAAAGTCGTCCGAGGCACAAGCGAAATTTGCATGAATTTTTTTCACCACCATTTTTACATTCTCATTGCATATTTACACACCAAACTGATACTCTCGTGTCATAATATACTCGATGCATAATTCATTCGAAGCGGCAGTGTTCCTTTATTCGTTTTTTCTCACGCTTTTTATATTCTATAACCCACATTACCTTTTTAGCAACATCTGTCTGCCGTTTCAACGGATATTCGAATGCGGATTATACGATATTTTCAAGTCAAAATTGAAACGCGAATTTCAATACATCATTGCAAACAATATATGATATTTATTAGTTGGCAGACATCAAATAGTTGCAATCAAGTAGAGATCTCTTTTCCTCTTTCTTGCAAAAATAAACGAAATTCACACGAGAGTTACAGAGGATTACGAAAGATGGAAGATGGCTCCGCCTCTGTTAAAATTCAATTCCGAAATTTCGCTGCAAAGCGCGTGTGTCGGGTGCTGTCACGAGCGAAAGAACCACAAAACCCGCGGCGTATCGCGCCGTTGCTAATAATTTCATACGACGTAATTATCGACACAATGCATCGATACGTATTCATCGGGCCACGTAATTCTCCTGAATAAAATTTAACCGTATCATCGGGTAATTATCAGTCACGGTCCTCCCTGATGACCGAGGAAATTGGATCAGGGGGATCGCTCGGATCGTTTCATTCGTTCGCAATCAATCATTTCGTCCGAATCAATAATTTATTAAAACAACGAATTTCCAAAAACAAACAACGCGCGAAAGGTAAAGAGATTCGGTTTGAGTCCATCTTTTTTCTTCTTGACCACTGGTCCAGTTCGATTACTGCAACTTAATATCGGTATTTCGATTTTCCATTTCCTCTTGCACGACTTATCAGAGACGAACTGCTTTCCAAGTTTATTATTCTTAATGCTAAATCAACCGTCATGCTAATATCAATTTCAAACGAATCCGCGTGTCTCGTTGCCGGACAGAGAACTAAAATCGAAAAACTCCTGATTTCTAGACTCCTACTAAAACAAGTCTATCTTACAGTTGGCGCAAAGCTCGATGGGTCCATTACCTATCACGGGCGTTAAAGATAAAGAAAAATAAATCTAGAAGGTATTTCTCAACAAAATCTAATCCTAAAGTTCTCATTCCCAAAGTTGTTAAAGTTTACAGCTTTCTGTATTCAATTTCACTACTAACAAACCTCTTTGCGACAACGTGCTGTCGCTTCGCGAAAAAGCAAAGATCCTCTTGTCCTTGTCATCAGATTTTGTGGCAAGAAACTCGTCAACGCGTGGCTAGATCAACGGCGAGGCCAGGAAATTGACGCTCTCTATCGTATGACAAACAATCGTTGGCGCCGTGTAACTCGGCACGCTTCTTCTTCCCTTGGCGAGATAAGGAAGGGAGATCGTGTCGACCACTCGGTTCTCCAAAGAGTCGCGATATAATATCCATTGATTTTTGCTTCCCTTGCCCTTCGTCTGAACGTCACCGAGACGAGACGACTCGGCGAGAAAGGCACTGCGACCCTTCAGCGTCGCGGAGGGGGGGGGGAGGTGTTAATTTCCGTTTAGGAAGCGTTAGGGTGCCAGCGAGACTCGACGAGATGCTCCGCGCCACCGCCGTTAAGATAAGATAACCACTTAGCCATCGAGATTCTACTCGAATCTCTTTGCTCCGATTCTCTTCCACTTCTCTCGCTCTTTCTTCTCTCGTCCTTCGTCTTCCTCTCCTGTTTCCTCGTCGTTACTTTCACCCTCTCCGCCTCTGGTCGTGTCCCTCTTCTGGCACGTTGCTCGCCTCACTGTCATCTAGATCTTCTTAACGGCTCTCTTTGGCCCGCTAGAGCTATCCAAAGTCTTGTCGCCACTTCCTTTCGTCCTTATGGCCTGACATTCGAAAGGTATTGCAAGACATTCGAGGCGGTGTCGATTGGTAATCGTAATCAGCGATGAACTCGAACGAAGATTCACTTCTCCTTGCTTGCTCATCAAGTGGTATACATATTTCAGGAAAATAGCGCGAACGTACGCTAATTTTCGATCCAACGATCGAACGATTTAAGTTGTTCGATTTCAAGCGCTTTCGTGTCTTTGTGAAACGCAATCAATCCTTTCGGCCACTTTCTACTTACTTATGCATCTCCAAAGTTGAAAATTATGTTAAGTTCAAAAAACGACGAAAAGTTACACAAAGATATGAAAAAGTTCTCAATATCTGTCAATGATTGTTCGAAATGGACAATACATCTGTTGCCAACTATTTCGATTACAGTTGCTTAGTGTAAACGTACGTTACCGAACGAATCGTTGCGCAGGGGTTTCACAGAGGTTTCGCCGTTAATTTCGCGACAGTGGCAGCTTGTTTGCTCGACGATACTGGCATATTCATCGTTGAAAACGACCAAGGGCACACGCGGATAATTGGCAACGCGGGGATCTTTGGGGGTGTGTGAACGAGTCCCTCGATGATCGACGGTTGCCAATGATTTGATACAACGTCGGAAAAAATTAATTACGAACGAAGCAATCAGGCACGCGGCATTTTCGACTGATCTTCGTTTAAGCGAAAAATAATCAAACCCGGCCGTCGTGCGTTAATTGAAAATAGTAATTACACGATAAACACCGCCGCGCTGGCGAAAGGATCTCTCTTGGCCGGGGGAGTTCCACGCCTCTGATTCGATTCACGGACTCTACCGGTGACTTATTTAATATAAGAGCACTAAATCGTCAAAACGCGATACAAACGATACAAATTGGTTGTTTTTCTCGAATGCAAGAATTTCTTCTCCCTTCAATTTTGTTCCAAATAGAAACGTTTTCTTTTTTTTTTTTTAATTTTTTTGTTTGTAAAATATTTAATTCGTCAAGAGTTCGTGATTTCCTGTTACGGAAAGTAATCACGCGATCGTTCTGAGGATCACGAAAAACTGGATGGAATTATTGAAATGTGCGCATTCGGCCGATATGTTGAAATGGGAAAAGACTGGAAAAGAGAAGTGGTCTCGAAAAGTAAAACGGCGAGAGGAAACGAAACGATTTCAGCACGCGCAAACAACGCGCTGTAATGTAATTTCAAATATTTACGCGAAACGATTCAAATAACATTACTGAAAGCTTACTTTTCATCGTTTTAAATCCACTTACAACACTGAATGATGTAATCCTCCCCCCCCCCCCCCGGTGCACAATGCTGAAAATTAACAACACACGCACACAAAATTAAAAAAATTACAACAACAACACAAAAAATAGTATATCGTTATTCACGCGGAACGTTGTTACAAATGCGGATGTGTACTTCATTAACGAAAACGTACAGATTGATACGCGCGAAAAGCTAAAAAAACGCGAACGTGCCAGACGTCGGAACAAAATCGCATGCATTAAAAAGAAGGCGCCTTCTCGCGACAGCACCTACGTTTCGGCGTTAAACGATACATTTGCATTTTGCTTATATCAAGTATTATGCTTTTGAAATTTTTCAGTGATGTTTTTAATAACGAGCAAGGAGCTTAATGTTCAAATGAGTATCCCGATTTAAAATTGAAACGATTCAATTCTTCGTTTCTCGCGTTCGTTTTCTCTCTCTTTCGTAAGTAATTACCGAACGGTGGTTTTTCATGCGAAATTTGTATTTTGCATGGAATATAATTGAAAACATAGAAATATGCTGAAAAATTGATTTAAACACCGAACATTAGAAAAAGCAGAGAACTGTAAATATTTTATCATACTTTTCATATCGCGCGTAATTTCATGCAATTTCGTGCTTGAAAATTTCCTGTAAATACACGGGAAGACCCATAGTAATTGTTTATGATAATTTGTGATGGCCTTCACTGTAAAAATTTTTTCGAGTGGAAACTTTCGAACTGAAAATCATTTGATTGACACTAATGTACAATTAAATTATAATAACATTAAATTAATATAATTAATGTTATTAAATAATATAATATGTTATAATACATATTGTTGCTGTAATATTAGTTAAAAATCCGCTAATCAAAATTTGATGAGGAAAGCTCGATCGAATCGATAAATGACTGGAAGAAGGGTGGTAATGCCGATTAATCGAAATTAAGCAAGAAACCTGGACATTCATCAATATGTACGACCATCATCGTCATATTGCTTGTCTTCGAAAACGTCGACTACTTCCCTTAAATCAGGCTGTGCGTCGTATATAGAACGATAATACGCTCCCTTCCGGTCGGACAGTGTTTGCCGTGGTCGCGAGTATATCAATCGATCGTACAAAAGGACCCTTCCGATTGATACATCTCTGACCCTTTTCGTGCACGCGGATACGTCCGATTGACCCGAAGATGCTTTTATTGGAAAATATCGTGGTCGATACGACACTGAAACGCCTTCCGTTACGGATCCGACCTCAGCGTTTTGCGATATACCTTCACGAGATATAAACGACGCTCGTCGTATAATCAGCTTCTGGTTATAACCGTTCCAGCGAACTTATTATTCGTTCGTATACCGAGAGAACGAATTTCGAGCAAAATTAAACGAATTAAAATAAACGATTACAAGCAGACTTGAGACTGTTCTTAATAACTTACACAACACGGTGAATATTGAATTAACTTTAAATTTTTAAAAAAATGGACGCTTACAGGCGTTTTCAAAATATATTCGGCTTTTTTCGAAAATTTCCGCGACTTCGATTAAATAACATTCGGAGGTTCCAATTTCATTAGCGTTCGGTCGTGGCTAGAAATAGACGAGAGAACGTCCAATATATAATCCTTTGATGTAAAACTATGGAATATTTGCTCCTCTTTTTCTATCCGCTTTTTATCACCATCGGGAAGCAATATCGCGTCGTAAAATAATTACGCTGGATCAACAGCGATCTCGCGTTGGCAAACACGATAGATTCGACGCGGTATAATTAGCTTGGAATAAACATAAAAAGGACGAATCGAAATGCTGAGATACCACCGCGCTACTTGATGAAATCCGAATCGCGCGAAAGGGATTGGATTTCGCGAACAAAACGATCTTCCATTAATTAGCGACAGAATGCTTTTTGCCATTTTCATTACCGTGGGCTATACTTTCGCCCCTCGCCCCCCTACCCCTGCCCCTTCCTCCGGCGAAAGCTGTTCAACCTGTTGGATATCTGCGCATTTTCTGCCACCATTCAACATCCGCTTCCTGCGAAACTCTGTCGTTCATAATTTTATTTCCATTTCTTTTTCTAGAAATTCACCCAACAAAATTCAATTATAGCAATTGGACTGTCTTTTGGTTTCGACATTTACGAACTTTAATTGGACGAAATCATCGTAGAATCGAACGATCCAGTGAACGAAGATTTGTATAACAAGTTCCATTAATTCTAAGAGATTAATGAGATAAATTATTTCAATAATTTTCAAATAATCTGAACAAATATAAATTTAAATAGCTCTGCGAGTGTCTTTATTTTCTGACTCTTTTTACACACGTATACATTGTATCTATGTTTAATTTTTGAGAAGATTTCATTTGAGATCTATTGTATAGGGAACGTGATAAATTAAACATTTCCTATATTTCTCAGGAGATTTTAAGATTTCGAACAATGTGTATTAATTCTGTAATCTTGTCACTTGATTTTGGGGTCGAAATATTTTTGTCACACTTCTGATGCACGCATTTCACAAAATTTTGATCGTGAGAACATCAATGACGTAAGTGATGTACATTTGTAAAATTTAAAATTAACGAGTTCCATCTTCAAATAAACAATTCCCAAATTTTCTTCGGGGAAGCAGTTTTAAACTTTAATGCGCTGTCTGTTAATTCTGCTGATTTGGTTATTTAGTCCACTATTTCCCTTGCCGCGTGCATTTAAAAAATTTTGACTTTGACAAGATTGATCACGTCGTTGGTCTTGTACAAAATTTTAAAAGTATAAATAACAAATTATATGATAAATCGTGAAATGAAATTTAAAATTTGGTACAATTGCACGTGTCCAATTCCGAGCAAACTCTCTTCTTATTCAATTTCGGTATTAAATATTGTTGCCATTCTTCTGACATTTCAAAAATCTTGATCTCTCGTATCGTATGAATTTCTACGCTTTCTTTTAAATCTGACTGATTCTTTTCTCTTTTAGTGAAAATATTAAAACACTCTCTTCTATTTGTTCTTCAATTTATTATTCAGTATCGGAATAAGAAAATCAAAATACGAAAATGACTCGATTGATTTATCAACAGTCTGTTTTCATTTCAATTTCATGTTAAACGTCAGTGATTGGATTCATCGTTATTCGTAATCATGGAAACCACGAAAATTGTAAATTCGTACAATTCTGACTGTTATTGATGCTCGGCTTTCATGTGAAAAAAATTAGGAGAAAACAGATAGGCGAACGATTTATCTCGAAACGAATTTTTTTACACTTTTGCAAAATACGCCTCATATTTGCGTGTCTATGCTCCACTACAGATGCGAAATATCTAATTACGTGCACTGCAAAAAAGCAGCTCACGCGATTCGTCGTTGTAACTCAAACAAATTACCTGAACTTTAACGAAGATTGATGCACAAGCCTACGTGAACGCGACACTTCTTCCACATTTATGAATTCTTCGATCCATTCTTTCGGTCTACTGTACACGGTAAATCAGCGTGTTGAGAAAACTTCGAAAAATGGCACGATGAATCTTATTACTCGCTCTATTATTCGGCTCTTCGATTCGACAATCTTATTTACGAAAAGAAAAGACCAAAGTGCAAAAACGAAGGGGGAACGAAGACAACGGTCGCACCCTGGTGAGCGAGAGGAAATCTGTTTGATTTTCATCAAAGAAGACGGTCTAGCCGGCGCCGGTTGTCTCCTAATGCTTAATCCGGAAACTACCGGCCGCGACAATCGTGGTACACGCGTACGTCAAATTTGCGGCCTGGATTACAGTGTACGGGAATCAGGGGAGTTTGTTGCTTTAAATTAAAATAATCTGTTTTCACTCGGCTGCCCCTCGTATCGCGACCAACCCTCTCCCCACCCGCACGCCAAGCTAAAGTCGGTAATCGCATTACCTCACTTTTGAACGCCTCCAGCCCGACCCCAGCGACTCGCCCACCCTCTCTCGTTTCACGACCCCTGCGCCTGCTACCACCGCCGCTACCACGCCTCTGAAATACCCTACACACACCGAATCGGAATAAAAGCGCGTTCACGGGCCTGCGTCACGGATCGGGCGCACGTTCCACGATAATAAATTCCATGAAATTTAATGAAATCACGCGTGCCTTTCGCAGGTGGTTTTCCTACGGCCTCGCCCCCCCCCCTTCCACCGCCCTGAGATTCCACGACAACGAAAAAACGAAATTCGTTTTTGCGTTATTACACGTTGCCATCGGGGAGGGATTCGCTGTTACGTTGGTTCCTCGAAAGGGAATTAACTTAACTTTGAGGGGATGATTGATGGAGATGTCGTGCGACGTTGACGATAGCGGTGATTGGATTATTAAGTCGTTAAGTGCAATAATTTATCACAAGTATTGTGAATACTTCGATTCCTTGGAATTTCATAAAATCGTAGAATCTTGGTGGATGACGCGATGAGCGGGGGAATATTAAGCGAAATTCTTCAGCGGAATTTCTCTTCACGGTTCCAATATTGACCCTGTACGTTTTTGAGCGAATTTTTTTTTCTCTCTCTTTTTTTTTTTAATAAGTATCATCTGTTTGCATAAAATACACACATCTGTTGTCGGTATGAATTTTACGTTGAAATTATGTTTGACAAAAAGTACAAGTTGCATTAAAGTTGAACCTTGACGAGTTAATTCATATAAATTTACGTTTTTATAAATACAAATTAAAGTATCCAAACGCTTGCCACAGAAAAATTTTCATGCAACCTAAAATTTTTACGAACACTATTAAAAAGATGTAGTCCAAACAGAAATTAGATAGATGTTCTCACTTTCGATATTTCATATTTTATGCAAAGTGAATGCATTCTCCGTGCATTTTTGCATTTTTATATGTCCTAGAAATTCAATCTTCTCTTATTATTATGAATCGCGAGTCATGATGAATTTGTTATTATTCGGAGAATTCCCTGAATATTCTATCGGCCTTTGCGCTCCGTAAATTTTTACACGTATAAATTTTTCATAAATTGCAATAAATATTCCTCCAGCGATGGCACAAAATATGATGCATATGAAATAAATTTAATTTTGGCCCATATCGTGTATGAACGAACGTGTGTGTATGTTTCAACGCAAGTGTTTCAGTTTAAGTTCAGAACACGAAAGGAACGTTTCTAGCCAAGTGTTTAGGTAGTTGTCCTCGAGTCCTTTCTTAAAGTGTCTGCGAAATTACCTCAATTAATAGAGAGAAAATGTACAAAAGCAAGAATAAATGTCACGGCAGACATTTGTAAGAGCTAGACTTTAATAACTTTTGTGAGACTTCAGAGAGTGGAAGAACGAATTGTAACAACTTGTTACACTGTTGTACATATTTACGAGATATCTTTACACTCATTTATGTTTCTCCTTTTCGTTATCGTATTTCCCAATATTTAATTCCAAAATCATCTTTAGGAGATCGTTGAGAACTCTTCGTTTCGCAGGACAGAGAGAATTTCGTGAAAAGATCGCAGTATCAGGAATTCTGCTAATACCATTGTCTGGCAATAGGACAGAGAACTAACTCTTGTTAAGCATCGTTGTCCATTTGCGACACACGCATATTTTTCACGATACGTTAAAATGTAACGAACTGTGAAACAGCGGCGCGAGCCGAACATTGTGTTACAGAGCACGTTAATACGGCTGCAAACATGCGAAAAATTCAAACAAGTCGGTATTATTGCGACCAGTTACACGAAAGCTTCAAGCTTCAAGCTTATGCTGCGTTAGGAGTCAAGATAGGTAAATTTGCTTCGAAGAAACAAACAAAAAACAACAAAATTCTCTCAAAAATTGAAATATTTTTGAAACTGATATTGGTCGAAGATCAACCAATGAATCATAAGCCTGAAAATTTGCCTCCTGTCGGTAGTTTCAGTGAATGGAATGAATTCGATACATATCACATCGATCATATCTCTGAAGGAACGATAGGGATTTGTTTAAAATATTCGTTGCTGTTTTCATTCGTGACTCACTGAAATAGAAATTTATTAACTTGCATATAGGTATTTCAAAACCAAGCATGAATGAATCAACTCACTAAGGACCAAGCAATGGTTTGTAACATTATACGTGCTTCTGTTTCTTTAAATTTTACTAGTTTCAAAAATTTCTTAAGATCCGGACAGAAGAAAAATAACGATGAAAAAATATATTAAGCAAATTCTTGACATTTTTCATAGCCACAATGTTGAAAAACAGAATATCGGTTGCATAACAGATATTAACGCAACGTTGGTTCTTAACGATTCGTTCATAATGAAATAACGATACACGTTCCGTCAATAATCTTCTCTGGAAGCACGAATGGCGGAAATTCGTACGGAAGAAACACGGAAATTTTAAATCGTTGCACGTATTCGTCGTATTTTTCATTCGCGGGTGGTAGGTAAAAATTTAATAATATTGCATGTAGGTGTATTGAAGCAAATCTACTGTGACCTACGCGCAAGATATAAAGAATATCTACGTATATCTACATATACGTATATCTGTCTATCGGATCTCATTCTAACAACATGTGCGCGTATATCATCGCGTTGGTGTTCCACTCATTATTTTAAAACTGATATCCATCATGACGGCCATCATAACGAGACATATAAATATTTCATCGTTCTTCCATCAAGTAAATTCCACGAGTATAGGTACGAAATACCGCTCGCTAATTTTTCATGGATTAACAGCAACAAGAGAAAAAAATCAGATGTATTTACTGGAACAATGAAGCCGTAATGTTTCATCGACGAAAATGCCAGGTTATTAAACATGTTTCTACAGGTGTTTTGGTACGAGGAAAATACCATGCTTGTACCATCATTATCCGAACCCGATTTTATTTTTCGAAGAGAATATTTATTAGTAACAGAATTCTTTTTGTTATATCAAACTATATTTCGCGTATATTTCGTGTATATTTCTTTTTTAATTTTTGAAATTACGATATAATTTATAATTTCAAAAAGATCTTGGACCTCGTTAAAATATAAGATACAAGATTTCATTAAACAAACAATATGGAATATATAAGAGATTACGTATATTATGTTGAATTTCACAACGGAGATGCAGTGGACACAATTTTCCACAAACTGAAATAACAAATAAAAATGGCGAGGACATGTTTTCTTACGCTGATATATTCGAGGCATTCAGACGAAAATGCAAAACGAATGTTGATATGACCTGAGATTCTATTGTACCCTTTCTCATCGCTCATTATTAAAGTTTTATTGCAATGATTCTGGTTGAAATTTTGACAATTAAATTACTAAATTTAAACGAATTGCAATTGTGAGAAATAAATATCAGTTCAAAGGTTCGTTAAAATTCCACCCAGTAATTACTCCAATTTAAATTTCAGTCTCAGAAAATAAATTCTAGGAATTGTAATTATGATAATAAGCAAAATTCGCAAATTAAAGGATCTATCAATGTTTCATTGCGAATGCCGTCAGCTAAAATTTTTTGCTTGAAAATTTGCTATTGTAGAAAATTAATAATATTAATCATAAAGAATAATTCAAAGTTTTATTAAAATCTCCATATACTAACTTTTATTAAAATTCTGGTTCTACAAAATTAATTTTAGAGAACTACAGTTGTGAAAATGAGCAAACTTCGCAACACAAAGCTCTGTTATTATACAACGATTTTAGACAAAATTTCGCATCAAAAGGCAAAATTTTGAAACGTTTGCAAATATTCCATTACATTATACATCGAAATTTCAGATTTAAAAACTTGTTTTTTGGAAAATTGCAGTTAGAAAAAACTATACAGCCAATTCAAAATCCTATCAGTGCTTGCTTCGTTGCAATGGTTTTCAGTAAAAATTCTGTAGTTAGAAACGAAATTCCTGAGACAGAAAAACTATTTCCAACTCGGGATTTCAAAACCCAACAATTGTACAAATGTTGCCAACGAAAAATTGAAGAAAAAACAAAAGCAATTAATATTAATTTAAACATTAGAAATTCGCCTCAATTATTCTCATATTGGTATTAATCATTAATCAGTTCAATTATTGCTTTATTATTACAACAATATTCTGCATTTAGGAACTACAATGAATCATGGAAATATTCTATGAATACTTTTGGATGATTGACACTGTCCTGTAATATAAATTTTGAAATTTTGTATTCTGAAGTTATAAATACAATTATAAATTATTGTGTAAACTTCGTTACTTGAAATACGATTAATTAACGAACTGCCTCGTTGATAAGAATTTTGAACTTGTACTGCAAAATGGCACGAATCGTTCAACATTGTGAAATTTTTCGAGATTCAAAATGAAAGAAAAAACAAAAAAAAAGAAAAATCCATTTCCAATTCACGGACGTTTCCATCGAACCGGGAAAGAAATTTACACGGTAACTGAAAAAAAGAGAGAGAGAAAGAAAAAGAAAGAAACGAAAGCGGCTGATTAATCTTGACGCCGCGAGTTCGCTGGTCGCTTCTTCAAAGCAATCCAAGTCCGTAGCAAACAAACCTAACCAAACCGAACCGAATGTCTCCGCTTCCTCTCGAGACGCGCGTTCTTTCGCAAGCGAAAAAGCTCGTAGTCTGCCGGATGCGCAACGGGGTCGGTCCAGCGTAGAAAAGGAAAGAAAAAAACACACAGAGAGAGAGAGAGAGAGGGGGGGGATAGATAGATAGAAGAGAAAAAAAAAGGAAATCGCGAAACCGGAGTGCTTCGTAACGTCGAGGCGAGACAAGTAGCAGGTGGCTAATGTCGGGAGTGGCATCGTGGAACGAGGCGAAAGACCAGGAACGTGTGTACACAGGCTTGCTTACGGACGCGCGAGAACGAGCTAGATAACGCACGTCCCTCGCCCCGACAATACGCTCATACGACTAGCTCTTTTAATTAAGTGGAGTCAGCTCGGCCGGCTGCCACCGCCGGTTTTATATCCGTGGACGGTGGGGGAGGAGGAGGGAGGGAGAAAAGAATTTATTCAGCGAGAATTATATTGGTTCGTCGTGCTCGAACGACGCGAGGAGAAGACAAGAGGATGCCTAGGCTCTTGGCAGAGGAACCTCTTTCAACGGGAGTGCCTCTTCTCAATAAGTGCGAAGCAACCCCACCGGAAGCGCTTTTGTGTCTTTCCGTAATGATCCGATGAGAAGATTAGCCGGGTCCCCGTGGACCGCGCTATTCTGGTTTCGCGTGTACAGCCGCATTTCAGCATGACACGGAAATCTGCTCGAAGACCGTCTCTGGGTGTCGTTACTTACGTGAGACAGCCGTTTTTCACAATTGTACAAAATTATCTAGGATTTGGTGAGTGTTCAACGACGTTTATTAGTCGTTGACTTAATTCTTGCGTTAGAATTAATTACGCGAGGAACTTTGCAACCTGTTCTGTCTCGCGATATAGTCAAAAATGTATCAAATCTAGTGGATTATAATTTGATTAATAAATATTATTTTCCAACGGAGGTATAAATTGAAAATTTTACCAAGAAAACTGACAATTTCATCCACAATCGATGTAATACTTCGTCGTAACGGGGACAGAATTGTAAAATAGGTGAAAAATAGAACATCGACTTCCAATTTCGCAAAATTCGAAGTTTTTAGAGAATAAACGCTGATGCTTCACGCATTTAAAAACAGAAAATTTGACCCCAGATTTTCATTTGACTGTCCTCTTTCTCTTTTTTTTCAGTGCTACATTTCACCACAGCACGACGAAGAGTAAATTTGAATTTTTGACGTTCAACGTTCCGCGAAGTTGAAAAAATTTGAAACAACAATGTTCTTTTTTTCTTTTTTTTAAATAGAATTTTCGTACAGCTGCATTGTACACCGGGCTGTATTTATCAAAAACATATTGTGCAGCTCCTTTGTCTAACGTCTATTGTGTTCAGCTGAAGCGCACAATAGCGAGAAACGATAACTCGAGCTTCCTGAAACAATAAATCGCGCATTCGACACGTCTAACGCGAAACGCGGAGATTTAATTAATGTTTATTACCGGTTTTAATATAATCCTGACGTCGCGTCTCGAATTGTAAATGTCAGAGCATTGTATCTCCGTCTGCGCTGAGAACAGAAGAGAAATTCGCTACTGGGGAACAGATTCGATGAGCGTCAAGGGAGAATCGAGCGCCACCGTCTGGCTCCTATTATTTCTCATCGTTCAGCAATCTGTTAATTACTGTCTTCTGTACACTTCGGAGAAAGGGTCCAAGAGAAGGGTCGTGGCTGCCCGTTCACGCGGACCGAACTTAGCTTGTTATTAATCCTGCGATGTTCACCACGGGTCACTAAATACTTCCTCGTCCTTCATCATCGAGAGCTAGGAATACGGACGATTATTAATTTAGCAATTTCTCCACGTGTACGCGTTGGGAATCATTTTTAACGTCCGAAACGACCGATTAATAATTGTAAAATATATCGTGAATTAATCTTAAACACTGGCGGAATGTATAAGGTGACCAACGAACAACAACAGAATGATTAAAACGACCAATCAATTCGTGGAAATTTTATAGATTTACGACGGCGCATTTTTAAAAGCCTGATTTTTCGTGAAATCGAGTAAGCATGGATAAAAGCGTGTGTTCTTTATTTGTATCGCAAACTTTTCCTTGTCTCTTTGATATGAACACTAGAACTATCAGAATGAATAAATATTAATTGTTCGAAATTGATTGACTAATAAAGGATTCTTACGGTTTCTAAGGTTATAATGTAAAATCGGGTTTTTTTCTTCGAAAATTGCGAGCAACATTCTCACCTTAATCTAATCACCAAAGGAATACCTTCATTTCCAGCAATTCGTTCAATTTTTCATTATTCTCGTTGCTGGCACGAAATAAAAAGAATTTTTTTTCACAAATTGGATTTCTTAGCCGCCACCGAGACAGATTTATTCTTCGGAGGAGCGCGGGTCTGTGCCGGTAATACGTGTATTATGTTGAAGCTGGTGTCAGCTAGTGATTCTGTACTTTAGTAAATAGAGACAGAGAGTGAAGGGGACTGTTTAAGCTCTGCAGCTTAACTTGGACAGCACCGATGTAGGTCATCGGCTTGAGAGAGGTCACGAGTGATCCTTCTCTTATAATCCTGCTACGTGCTCCAAGTACTTTGAAATATTTCTAAGAACATCTCTCTCTCTCTCTCTCTCTCTATATATATATATATATATATATATATCCAATGATATCCAATGAGAATAATTAATTGTTCCATGATCAAAAAATTATTCCCAACGAGAATTAAAAATATATCATTCTATATTTTTGTTATCAGTCTTTTTCTCTCTTTCCTTTCCTTTTTATATTTGCCTCCCCTTGCTTTTTACTCCTTTTCTGTCCTACTCTCAAATAGTCCCGATCATACTGTCCAAATATTCTTCTTTCATATCTTTAAACACTCTGGATTAAAAGTAAGTACCTTTTATTTACATACCACTCTATTTCAAACACTTTTCACTCGTTCGTTTAAAGATTGAATCGTTTTCCACGATATATAGAATAGTGGCCACGTTTTTTAGTGTATTTATATTTTGCTGTATGTTCATTACTGCACTTTTTTTTTTTTTGCCATTTGACAATTGCAATAACAGACACACGTTCATTTTCTTTACACTACGTGTAATACTAAAATACTTTCTAGCAAGAAAATCACTATTGACATTAGAAGTATATACTAGAATGAAATGAACATTTGTTTTATCAAGTTTTCTTTTTTTATACATTTCAAAATATCTAAAGCTTGTCCATTTTATGTTATATAATTCTTAAATAAGAAACTTGCTAAATTAAGTATCTGCCACTGCCGATGTTTATTACACATAAATAAAACAATGGTAAAACAATGTATCTAAATAGTGATTTATTTCTTTAATTATTTCTTTAATTTAATTTATTTCTTTAATTTATTTCTTTAATTAATTCTAACATTCAAGTATATAAGCATTTCCTTTTCTTATTTTCTTGACAACAATAAATTAGTGTACCAATGTGTCCATTTTATTCTAACACTACGTTATATATATATATATATATATATATATATATATATATATATATATATATATATGTATACTTCACGCACAAAACATGTACTGGAATTTTTGACTTATAACATGAACCCGAAACAAAGATAATGAAATTTTGAAAAATTTCTTAAATATTTACATCAACCTCGTATACTAGCATCAATAAACGTAACCAACAACCGCCATGCAATTAAAACAGTCGGCTGTAAAAAATATCAGGGTTCGTTACATGCTGCAGGCTATTTATCGAAGGAACCCCGCTTTGATCCTTCGTTTCGACCATCGATGCGCAATCCCACTTGCTCTTTCGCCTGCTTCAAGGAAAATATTTGACCAGACCAAGCCCATCCTTCGTTCTCCTTCTCTCCTTTTCACTCGTACGCCTCGCATCTGGCTTCAAACGGCTTCAACGCGTCCGACACGACGAAGACGTTTTTCCATGATTGCTCAAAAGCCTTTTCGTCGAACGCACCGTGAAAACGGAGAGCAAATAACCGCGCTGCCACGTCGCCACCGTTCACTTATTAAGCCTGATTCACACTAGCCGTGAGAAACACAGTCCGATTGTGCTTCAATCAGAATCTGAAGATTTTACACTCAACTATGATTTTTATTAGAAATCAGCTTCCCAAATGATAATACTATCGAAAGAAGAATAATCGCGTTATTGAAGAATGCGAAGAATGAAGAGTCTGTAAAAAAATTAAACAAAATTGCGAAATTCACAGGACAACGTTACAGTTCAAGCGTTCGTTCATTTAACAAATCGTTCCATTATGATTCGTGAAATTGTGGATTGAAATATCCTCGCGATATCCTATAGCATTCAACGTATTCAAAACTCATTCAAAATTAACACGAAAGTTTCCCCCGGAGAACGATATTGTTACTTTCTCGAACGGGCAGAAATTGAAAGAGATCGCTACGTGAATTGAACGCGAATGCCTGTGAAAGTTCTGTGTGCATCGTGATCTGATCGTACCTTTGACTACCAGCGTAAATCAGGTTTTACAGCCAGGGAACAGATCCGCGATCAGCGGATCGGGTCGCGGAGGAAAATCACGATAACGCAGAAACGGTGAAACAAGATCGGCCACGGTCGTTTGGCAAATTGCTGACTTGGAATTAAAGCATTAGTTAGTTGATCGTTAACGAGGTTGCGTTCGAACGCTTCATTTCCTTCGCCGCGCGCCGGTCTCGCGTTTCTAACGATCTCGCTTTTGTCCGCCGCGATGGATCGAGGCAAAGGGGATGGCGGAAACGGTAAAAGGCAAAATAAATGGCGGCCGGTCCGGGGGCAGGATTTTAAATGAGACTCGGTCAATGTAAACTTCGGAACGATGGTAATTCGAAAGTTTTAAACGATGGATTCGCAAGCCTGATTGAATTCGCCCGGAACATTCTGCGATCCTATTGTTTGCTCGGGCCCGCTCTCTCCGCTATTTTGCTTCCTATGTTTGTATTGCAATCCCGCTCGGACGGAGCGAAACACTCGTGATTTACGGTGAAAATTAGAATCGAAACGCCTACGTGGTAATAACTAATTTTCCATAGTGCTTTGTTACCTGCGATCTGCTTGTAACCGGACACGCGACGAATATTTCGCCGATTCGTACCACTCGTCGTTCAAATTTGACGGTGCACCCCTGTCATATTTACATTAAAAGAATAAAACAAATTACGTTCTTTACCTTCAAGTCGCCGTGTTGATCGTAGAACGTCGAAGGTGCGAGGGCAGCTTTCAGCCTTCGGTTTCTATAAAAGATGAACATGATGGCCGCCAGAAGCATCACAATCACTGTGGTCAATATGCCGATAACCAGACCGACGAACTGCTTTGATTCTGGCTCCTTGCTTTTGTCTGGAACTAATAATATGTAGATTAATAAATACATTAATACATTACATTAATTAAATATAACAATTACACTTAATTACATACATTAATAATAAATTTACTTGTGATTTAATACATCCATCTTATATATGCATTGTATATACACAGAGATTAAGATATATCACTGAAAACAGGATACCAAAGTATCCCTTTTATTATTAATGCTATGAAAAATGCTTCGAATTGTTTCAAAAGTATTGTGCATAGAACATTTCATTTTTATAATTATGGAGGTTCGTCTTACACTTTTCTATACATTTCGTTTGCATGTATTTAGTGTTGAGAGTGACTAAAAAGCGAGGCTAAGGAGATAACAGGACAGAAGAATTGTAAATGCACGCCGATTGAGAAAACCCAACACGTAGTCAGGTCTAGCGACACGCTTACGGACGCGACGGAGAAAAAGGGGATGCATTTGGTCATGGGGATGAATACTAAGAGTGTTTGGAGTGGTAAATCACGCGAATAGAAAAGAGGGTGTTTTGCGAGGGATGAGAGAGTTATTGAAGCGAGGCGTGCATTTATGAATGAATTGTGCTGCATGTCGTTAGATGCAATGTAAACTTACTCTCGTCGTCCGTGATAATTTCATCTTCGTATATTTAATTATTTTCTGTACGATATTTATCATTAACGTGTGATTTACATAATTCTATTATATTACATATGTTTGTATTGTACAGAAAATTATATTATACATGTTTATATAATATAATTAAATTAGAATTATATACGTGATTCACTGGTGTGCGAAAGATGCGCAACTTTTGAATATGGTGAAACAAGGAAACTAGAAAAACTATCAAACAAATGTAACGAATGTTAAGAGACAACTACCCCTCGAGATAATCAAATTCTTACTACACTGCATACGTAGCTTTGCTATCTTTATGATTACTCCATTAAAGTGTGAAATACTCGCGCCAAGACAGTAACTTTTTACTTTCAAATTGGCCAACACTTTTCGCGGCTTTCCAGCCAGCGTGATACTATCGCGAACGAAATGATCATCTAACCGTTTGCAGCATTGGATTCGCCATTATCTTCCCTGTTTCCCCGCCACGCAGATAAGATCTGATTCTCCAGTAACTGGCTGGCAATCGAGCAATCGATGCAAACTAACAAAGAGCAAAACGTCGTTTGCGTGCGTTCGATTTTGACGCGTTTGCCGAGCCATGGTTGCTCTCTCTCTCTCTCTCTCTCTCTCTCTCTTTCCCTCTGTCCGCGTTATAGGCTGGCCACCTAATATGCCAAAGTACACGACCTATCACGCTGGATATTATCGTGAAGGCAACCTCGCATAATGCACGATGGCTCGATAATGATGATTGCGTTCATCATGCTCGTCGTAATTGGATCACGATCGATCAGCGCTGTATCGATCCATTGCTTTTATTGCCGGATTGAATGTCCATCGTCTGTCATTTTACTGTCATTTAACGCGCCTCGACGCCGATGGTGAAACCGAAACGAAACGAAAAACAGAGGAAAACCAGCGAGAAAAAGGCGTGTGATACGAGCGATTGTGAAACATTATCCGTTCTCTCGTACGTTGATTCCCCCCTCTCCCCTACTCGCGCGAGCGTTTCCCAAGGAATTCAATATATTTTATATTGTACATATAAAATTTTTCCATTGCATCAAATTTTACATTTACGCAATGGCGTAAATACGGCTATGATAAGTGAGAAATATCCTTTCGAATGGCACTGATGGCCCGATCACGGTGAAATTTAGCGGCACGAACGAAGATGATAAATTCTTCAAATTCGAAGTTCAGCTGCGACAATTCTGAAAAAGAAAATGATTATAACGATTCGACGAGAAGTGGCGGTTACGAAGTTTGCAAAAGAAAAGAAAAATTTATCCCAACTACACTAGCACGAATTTTAATTCTTTCAAACTGACTTTTAGCCCGTTGATTTTATCTGTAATTTGCGTTTTTCAAAAGAAAAGAAAAAAAGTTTTGCAAACGCGAGCAATTTTAATCAAACGGGAATTGCCTTCTCATTGTCAATTGCTTTTTTCTTCAACTGGGGAACGTTCGAAAGAACGTTGTTTCATTATTCCTAGTTGTTCCCTGATATTCGAAAGAAATTTTCAAACAGCTTCGTGCTTCATTTGAGAACGCTACGAAACGCTCGCCTTGTTTCTTCTTTTTTTTTTTTTTCTGTTTCTCGTACGTTGCCTCGTGCGAATGCACGAAGAGAAAAGCGAACGTTACGCTTCGTAACGCTTCCTATCCGCTTCTTCCACTACCCTTTGCAAGATGAGAATCGTTACGCAAGAAACAGAATATTGGTTTCATCGCTTGAAAAGCTGAATGCACGGGGGCGCAGTTCTTGCATGCTTATCGATTGAATGCAAAGGCTTTTAATTTTCTTTCAGTAACGGGGCAAAGAGGTTCCGCGAGCTTGTAATTACTACGGGAATTGTAATTATTAATTACAGAGGGAATCGACTCTTCTTTGGTCAATAGTGTTAAGACTAATAGCGAAATAATATAAGTATATATTTCTATACTTTTGTATTGTCATAGAGTAACTATCTGTATTAGCAATGATCGTACAAATTTATACAAATAAAATAATTGAAACTTAAAAAATAAATAAATTCTTTTTATTTTTCATAATTTTATGCTTGTATAATTTAGTTTAACGTTGGAGATGTGTTGAAATAAATTAGACAAGAGAACCTGTGAAAATAGAGAAAAAATTCTGCAAGTTCGTATAATTTATTTTAATATTAATGCACGTGCATGAAAACTAATACGAAGAATTAGCCTATTTCTCTACGTTCTTATATTTTTACATTTCTATGTTTATATATATATATATATATATATATCTGTATTGCTCTCATTTCAAAATATTTTACACTTTATCCCATTTAATATATACCGATATTTTTGCCTATTTGAAATAAGTGACACAGAAAATTCTTCCGTGGCAAATGTTCGAACATCTTCGGCAGTGCATGTATTTACAAGAAGTAATCCAGGGAGGATTCGATATTCGTTGCGTAGGTCTTCTAGAAGCAAGTCAACTTGGCCGATTGATCAAATCTTAAACACGCGAAAAGTCCAATATAATTCGATTGGTTCCCTTTATGGGAAGTCGATCGAACTGGAGGGACTATAACGATCAATTAAACTTAATGCGCTGGGCATGGATCAGAAAGAAGGCGAAAGGAGGGAGGGGACAAAAAAGAAGAAGAAGAAGAAGAAGAAACTCCAAGACAACCGGACGATTTACCGAACGAAACGAGCGGTAGAAAAATGGCGGTCGGTACTTCGGAGTTACTTCTTTTAACACTTCAATTCAAAGCGAAGTGCTCCCACGACGAGCGAGCCGGTAAATAGGAGTAAAAAGAAATTAATTAGATTTTGCTTTCTACCCGAGGGGGAGGGGGGATAGTAAAACAAAAGGCATGGATACATTATCGATTTACGGAGGCCGCCGGTGAGTATCGCCGAGTCTTTTCCGCTTCGTTTCTTTGATCGCCGACCGAGAATTTTTGAGAACACCTGGGAGACGTTACGGTGCATTAAAAAGGAAGGAGAAGAAAGGAGCCCGAGAGTCGTGCAAACCTGCGTGTAAACACTTTATCCGGCTTTTATCGCATTGCGCGCAATTTACGCTGCTTTCTCGTACTTACGCGATCGTGCAGTTTGCACGGAAACGCGTCCAGCAAATAACAATATCGTCAATATCGCTGGCAACAACGATCATTTCGCCGCACGCATCGTGTGTATTATGATCCGTGATTCTTGTCCGATTAATCGATTTTGTTTTCTTATGAATCCATTTATGTATTTTAAAAACATTAAAAGAAAATGTGATACGACGAATTGTATTTTCAATTCTATAAGTACTAAAAGATGTTCAGAAATCTACGGGCAATGATTAGATGAAAATTAGGTGAAAGAAGAAGGTTCAGAACTTTGGAATCAAATACCTACAAAATAGATGAAGAAAGTTCTAATACACACCAGCAGAGACATTAATTAAAATCGAGACTGAAAAGAATTTCTCGTTTCGATTAAAGCAAGTGACTTATTGTCTTGGAGAGTTACTGATACCATAGTGACTTATATGTTTCAACGTTTATCAAAATATACAAGTGTGTTTGCCGAATATTAAATAGAATATTTATCTTTGTTCATTTGTGTGGAACTGTTGAACAATGTAACAATAAATTCCAGACTATTCACTTTTCAGGCCATGTAAGTTTTTCTCGAATAAAATTTTAATTCAAAATTCTCGAAAATTAAAAGTGACAAGTAAGTCTCGTATCTCGATCTTAACACACATGCAGCACGATTAACACAGGGATGAAAATTCTCGACATTTCGCAAGTTCCAACCAACTCTGTTTCGTGTATTTCCGTTCATCAACATTTCGACGCGACGCAACACACGCCATTACTGGACAACTTTCCAACCAAAAATTACCCGCGACGAAAGCGAAAATCAAATCGTTCTTTCATCGCGGCGACAATTCGTACGGAGCGAAAGGTCTGAACGCAAGCGGACTAAAGAGGAAGGTGGAGGAAAAATAGGAAGAAAATCGAACAACGGAAAAGAGAGGAACGGCCGCGTTCGTGATCGGCATTCGGCTCGAAGGGCGAAAAGGCGAGCAACCTTGGAGAGGAGAAGGGAAAAAAAACGGAGCGGGCGAGAAGAGAGGAGGGGGAATGGGGAGGCGGGAATAAAGAAGGGTGGAAATCGTGCGGAAAATTACGAAGGGTACCGGCCCGATGCAACAATAGCAGAAACCGACGGGCGGACTTACGGGCATTATCGTTGTTTTCCTCCTTATTAAAAGTGGCCTTCACTTCGTCTCTCTGCAGTGGACCCTCGTTATTCTGATAGGGGCTGCCGGTTGCCAGTACAATGGCACTCTTGTTCCTCGGCTCTTCGTCGTCGGTGTTGTTCCATTCGGAGATCACTGCGCATCAGGGATGAAGGCTAATGAAATTTGCGGCCATCAAAGGAATTGAATGTTAAACGAAAGGGAGGGAGGGGCTGGGGGGCTGGTCGCTTTCGAGGTCGCACCCCGTAAGAGATTAACTGCAACTTGACGTCAATGCTATTATCTCCGTAGTTTTAGAAGGGCAGGGGAGATCTTTTAGATACTTGAGAGAGTGACTGAGATTGTTCGTTTTAATGGCACCACTTTGGACACTCCTGCGCGCTGTTTTAAAATGATAAAACTCGTTCCTTGTTCTTATACCATATTTTGGATAATATTTTGAAGAAATTGGAGAATTTCTGTGACAATGAACTGTGTTTACTGGAAAAGAGAGATCAACGTTTCGTGTCCAAAGGTGCCAGAACTTGTGAGATGATCATGAGTTTATAGTACGTTCGATAAAGTAGAATCATAATTATATATATAATACATTATTATATTATCATATTTATTACTATTATAGTATATATTTAATGTATATTTATGTACAAACTAAGTTTAACATAACAACCAAAAGTTTGGGTACACATAAAAATAATAAGTGTAACAAGCATGAAATACAAGTATAAATGAGTGTATCCAAGCTTTCAACTAATAATATATATCTCTTATAATCATATACGTGTACATTCCCGACAAATGTATTAAAAAAAAAAAATGTAAATGTACAATTACTGAAAATCACTTTCGAACTTTCATTTAAAACTTCGATGAAATCGATCGAGTCGAAATTACGACGAAGAGTTCGAAGACCACCGAGGGCGAAAAATGAAATAGGACGATTCGCGCCACGTTCGCGTAGAAGAGACGGAAACGAGTCGCGCGGGACAGGAGGATGCGGAGGAATTCCAACCGCTTTGAGGATAAGCAATCAAAGTTATCTTTCGCGGAAACGGGGAACAGAACGCCAAGAGAATGATTAACGACGGTTTCGCTGTTCGCCACGGAAACGAAAGTTCTCGAAGGTGTGCGCGCTTCGCTCCGCAACTATCCAAGTTTTCGCCCTCCGTTTCGCGGCCACGTGCTCTGATTCGCGCAACGTGCCGCTGATGCTTCCGAGACGACTGAACAACATCACCGGAATAACCGTAGTAGACCGCTTTTGAATGTTTTATAAGCGGCGGCAATATTTCCGAATTAACGTGCGCTTATTCTCTATTTCTCTCTTTCTCTCTTCTCGCTCGTAATCCCGAATATTTAGAGTGGAGCCGTGTCGTTGAGGATGAATCCGGGCTCGCCTCTGATATAAATTCGAGATGTTCATCATCTAGTTTTCGTTGTTTAATGCGTTCACCGCTTGTATGTTATACTAACCGAAGTACGTTGAAAGCTACTCTCTCGTCCATGAATAAATATTATATTGTGAAATAAAATTGTAGGTAATTATACTGATTCGATGACTTTCGAATGTATTGTAAAAATTAATATTTTCCCATAATATTTCCCTGTATCTGTAACCTCTACTCGGCTTTCTCGAAAACTAAAATCAAGTAGGCGTTGCATATATAGGAGAAAGTTGTTTAAGATAATGGTTTCGACAATATGCTCAAAAATCATCGAAATCAGCGAGATGGGTCCTTATAATATATTTTGTAAAAAAATCTTACAATATTTTTTTTTATCAGTACATTCGTCGCGTGCTGACAGCTTGACCTTTTAAACTTTTGAATAATTTCTGCAGCTTTTCGAACCGTTATTCTGAGCAAATATAAAGTTCTGTCCCATTTCACTAAATCGCAAGGTAATATAAAATAAGTTATGTAACTGGCACAATCGGACATTAATTTTTCAATTGGTTTTCTCTGCACGAGTCGAACTTCATTCCATGACATTTATTGATATTATTAATTTCATATTAAGACAGTTAGATAAAATAAAGAAATAGGCGAGAAAATTGTATCAAGTTTGTTTGAAATGAGCAAATTCCCGATGGTTCATGCATATAAAAATTCGTTTGTCTTTCGAAACATTCTGTTGGAACACGTAATTGCGTGAGCAAAGTAGAATCGATGAAACGTATAAGTACGAAGCGGGGACTGTGTTTAAATTTTAATAAGCAGATTCGTGTCACTTGGCATAAACTACGAAACGTAGCATTCTATACATACGTATCCGGTTGAAATTTATTTTTGGAGTCGATTCAATTTGGAACTTCGAATTTAATCCTTTGCGGTTGGCGTATTTCTCCGGCGAGACTACAGCATAATAATTTATAATTCTCTTTGATCGCGATACTCGGCTATTGCAAATATCGCCACCGTGAGAAGCTAAATGTGGAACACACTTGATATTTGTGAATTTTCGTCATTTTGAATCTTCAATTTCGCATCGACGTAGATACATCGGTATATAATATGCAAAAATACATAAAATATTAATACTGTACGAATTTCCATCTAAGTTCTGCGTCTCTTTGATTTCAAGATATAAAAATTCAAGTTACAAAGATTGAATACAAGATATAAAAATAAGTGAACGTCCGAAAATAAACCGGAATATAAATCATACAATCCGCGAAACTGGATGCCTATGCAGAGACACTCCACTGATAACGAACACGAATAAGAATTCCATCGGCGACTCGTCCTCTGTCAGCCGCGTTCACGAATTCATCGTTCCATCAAGGACGAACGTCCTGACGTATCGTCGTTTGCGCCCAGCTGCCTGATTATCCCTCATCTTTTTCAACGATTCCATCGTCACGGCGCGCGAACGTGTCATCTAAGATTGGAAATCGAATCGACCGAGCTGGTGTCGCACTGCGAGCGAGCGAGAGACAGAGAGAGAGAGAGAGAGAGAGAGAGGGACTTCCGAACTCATCCGCTTTCTTGATCCAAAGTTCGCGAACGACGGCCCGGAAACGTGCACCGGATGCGGTTTCCACTCGCGCAGAAGTTTTCCCTGGCAGCCTTGAAATTCGTGTGAAGTTATTTCGTTCCCGATATCTTGGTAGCCCTTTTTCTCTCTCGCCTTATCTTCCTAGAGACGTCGACGTCTCTCTGTATTTTTTCCTCCCACACCCTTCGTCTTCGTTTCCCTCCAGCGCCAAAGTACACACACACACACACACACACACATACGCGCGCGCGCGAACTTGCGAATCGAAGGGACGAAAGAGTAGGATGAAAAATAGATTTTTCGAGTGATCCGTTGTGTTTCTCTTACCTGATTCGAAGATTACCTCGCTGAGCATGATCCAACGCGCCGCGAAATAAAGCTGAAGCTTGAGGAAACGGCCGGCGCGCGAGTGAAGCTTTATGGTAACGTCACGTGCCTGCTCCAACACCAGGTCCGGTATGTACGAGAAATGGACAGGCTCGCCGTTGAATTGGTTTCCACCGGCGCCAAGATAAACTTTCGCGTAGGAAAAGACCTGCGAAGAAATCGTGTGTGCGTATTTGTGTGCGTAGAGATAACACGGTCGTCTCCGCGGTCGAAGATGAAGCGATCAGTGGACGAATAAACAGGAAGGGAAATTGTCGAACGTGATCGAAATGCACCTTTTCTTTCTGTTTCTCTCTTTTTTTAATATTACACTTTATTACACTTTTGTAATAAAAATAAAGCACTTGCGCGCGTACAAATCTACGTACTTTCCAATAAAATTAATAATACGTTTGCACGATCTCTGTGCTATACCATTCACGCTATTATTGTTTAACATGTATTGAAATGGATGATTTCTTTTTTTGTTTTCGTTAGAGTTACATATGAGCACAATTTAAATTAAAAGGGACAAAAGGAATAGGTAGAAAAAGTTTCAGATACTCTTGAAATTATTGTGTTAGTCTAACAATTGTACCGTAGTAGGATGCTGCTCACATAAATGCGATTTATTGCACGAAATACGATTGTATAACCCTTTCTCTAAACAATGCGAACTTCTGTTACCCTCTTTCTATGGCGGAAGGAGGGATCGTTTAACATAATGGAAATACTTTTTTCTCTTTTCTTTTTTCTTTTCATTCTTCCATCGTCTTCTCCTTTCCTTTCTTCATCTTTCACTTTCGCCAGCATTCGCTACGCGTGAGTACACGAAACGAAATAATAAACTGTTGTCATCTGAACTAATATCGTTGCCTCAAAAACGTACAAAAAAAGAAAAAAAGAACCTCGACCTCGTTCTCGGTAATCGGCCCGATCGGAAACGAGAAATTTCATTCGCTGTCGGTCGAATCGCGGAGAAGCCGCGCGACTTGTCTCTCGCGGTAAATAAAGTGCCATTTTCACAGACCGGTGAATTTATCGTAGAAATGCGACGAAGCGTTTCTACCGCGTAGATTTCGAGAGAACGAATAATCGGGATGGGACTCTCGCGAGTTTAACAACGAGCGACGTCGCTCGAAGTTCGCGTTTTAAGAGAACGTTCGGGAAAATTCTTCGACGAAGCTCGCCGCGGTTCGTTAAGACGAACGCGCGCTCGTTCGGAAGAGAAACATTCTGAAAGCGATTTCCACGTCTTTCTCGCTCATTAACCAGTCATCCGCGAATCATAACGAATTCATGGATTCTCGGTTGCGAGCTTGTACGGATTGAGCGAATGTCGATCTCAGCGCGGAAGGGAATATTAATATTGGAATATTAATCGGAATAATCTGAGAAAGCGCGATTGAATATCGCTTGGCTCACTCGCGCGTGAGATCCCGCGCAGTGAATTCCCAGGTATATAACGCGCGGAAGAAAATACGTACATGTAGATATCTGCCCGAGAAAACATTTCCCCGTATGTATGTATGTATGTTGCAGATATGTTCGAAATGGAGTTAGAAATGTTCAACGTACCTGCACATCTTTGGTGAAGTAATTGTTCATGTGCAAGTGTATGGCAGTGAAATTCCTCGAATAGTCGAATTCGAAGGTTATTTCAACGGGACGGCCGAGCATGCTTGGCGTGTCGTTTCTCCAGCCCACCCATTCGTATCCTTGAACAAAAAGTCAAAGAACAATTCGTTACTGCGAAAATGCCGTTAATGCTATATTTGCGCATTCTACACTAAACGACGAAAGAAGTACAGTAAAATCGTGTTTGTACGAACCAATTCATGTTGAATATTATTATCTCTTGTTTCTTTCTCCGACGTGTTCGGACACACGACGTCCTAACGCAGTCACGAATAAAACTAATATGATTCGATACGAAGTGGTACACAGTAGTGCCCACTTTCCCCCATACAAGCTATCTCTACCAATTGGAATTGGGATTATTTCGCTCTTACCGTGCGTGAAATATAATAAAAAAAAACGAGTGATACCGGATAATTTACAAAAATGTACTTGTCACAAACATTTCGCAGAATGTACTTCTCCACTTAATCGCTTTCCCGCTTCAGCGGGGACTACTGTAATTACGATGTAAATTCAAAAGACAAATAAATAATAATTTGATAATGTGCCGCAACCAACAAACGAAGACATCGTCATTTTCACTTCGTCGTTTTCGTCGTTCGGCGCCAAAACAGTTGAAACATTCGAATACAGAGGATGATAAAAAAAAAAGGAAGAAAGGAAGAACGTGAACATTGGTCTGTCACGTTTTAATCCAGCCTCGTTACACTTCCGCCGTTACAACGTATCGTAACAAACAAACGTTACACGAAATGTCTTTTCATCGATCCTTCAACAATCACAGCGAATCAGCGCATCAAGAAGCGCGCATCGTTCGACAACCGAGGACAGCAGCGTCCGATAAAAATCGAATCCGGCCGACTAATTCGAATTTAACAACGTCCGCGATCGGCTGCAGCACAATCGAACGGTCGACGGTTTTTTCAGTCCTGTTCGTCCATACAAATGTATCGATTTTCTCTCTCTCTCTCTCTCTCTCTCTCTGTTATTTTTTCCCCCTCTCTCTCTCTCTCTTTTATATTTTTTAACAATATGAGCGCGAGTACGATGAGAATATTTCCACCGGCGAGTCCGAAAAATGACACGTTACGTCGTTGGGATCCGATTACTCCATCGACACCGCGTACCGATAAACGAGACAATAAAATCTGTAACATAAATAATCCGCGAGTCGCGCGTGACGCGAAATTTGTCGGCCCCCTCCGCGCGCCCGGTATCAAACGAACAAATTGTTTCAACGTGAACGCATTTGTTGCAAATCGCACGATGTCCTCCTCCCCCCCTCCCCCCAACCCCAGCTGAAAACCTATTTTCAACCGAACAACAGCTGGTCTTTGAATGTTGCCTTAATTAATCGCCAGCTGAATGTGAAACAGTAGGCGTTTCGTGCAACCTGCGACTGCATTAAATCTCGCGGTCTTCGCCGTTTTAACGCGAAACGTCGCGACTGCCACTCGTAAGAATTTGTTGCTTTGCTTGACTATCTTTTTCCTTCTTCTCTCTTTCTTCTCTTTCTTCTTCTTGTTGGAAATTTTCATTCGGAATAATTATCCAGCACTGGCTACCCAGAATGATCAAACCGAACAACTCGTAGTATTTTACTAGAAATTTTTACATCATCGGTGTATCATTCGAAATCTAGTTGATTCCTCCTAAAGTTTAATGCTCTTTGTTGCATTATAAAATTCATTGCGCGCGTATTCGTACGATGGAAAATGCATTTCTAGAAATTCAATGTGATCTGATCCTAAAAATACGTGAACAAAATTTCGTGCTCTTTATCGCGTTGTAAACTTTTCTCGTTCGTTGCATTTTCATTGACAGCGAAGTAAACGCGAGACGCTTCGACGCAATAAAACGCGTTCGGCGTTTAAATCGTCGTAAATATTATCTGGTGACGAGAGTAAACGAGAAAATGGAGGCAAATAAAATTTGATCTTTTTCCGATAGCCGAGCGAACAAAGGATCAGATTATTCGAAGGGTACGGTGCTGGATTCGTGATTCAAAATGTAAATTCAAAAAAACCTCTTTTTTTTAGATTGGCAGCAGGGTGTTCGTCGACAGAGCAGATAGCACAATTGCAAGTGCAATCGGTCTGCAAATGAAAAATCTCGATTCGAATCCTCGGTCCGGCAATCCGATCAACCCATTCTTCCCCGTCCCTATATGTTACTGACAAGTCCATTAACGGATTCAGGACGAAACGAACTCCACCCTCCTGTTTCATCCTTTCTCGACCGCTTCTAATTGCTAAACATCGTTCCGTGTTTCACTCTGTCTAAGAAGAACATTTTACTGCATATATCAATTTCATTGATATAGGGGAATCTACTACATTTGGCAGATAAGGCAAATTTCGTATTCCATCGTATTTAGAGGAACATGCTTTAGAACATTAATTATGTACATTGCTGTGGTCGTACAAATTTACACAAACAAATTTTCCATCGCTTATAACCAAGGTACTGAATAAAATATTTAAAAACACTGTGGTTAAACTGTGGATTTTTATACATTTATTGTCCTGTACATGCATATGCATATTACAATTAGACTGCCGATTCTTTTTAATGTAAATTTAAATGTTTTTGAGAATGTAATTCAAAGAATAGAAACTTGATAGAAAATTGTATTACGTACCAAACATTGTCGAAAGCATTGTATTTTATATATGTTTGCACATTTCATGTATTATATAAATATATTCTTCTCCTTCCATTTTCCCACAAGTGCATAAAAATCTACGATCAAATAATTGTATCTACGTGATTCTGGGAACAACTCAATCAAAGTTTTCACGAAGAAAGCATGTTTCGTATCTTATACGAAAGTATGTTCCGTATCTTGCACGAACGAGATATATTTCTAAATCTACACGCGCGCTCGATAAAAAGGAGAAACTAGAAAGATCTATAAACCACCGTCGTCCCTAAAGTAAAGTTCGTTTAAGCCTTACTAACGAGTCCACTAGAACGCCTCGCACGAAAGTCTCGTTCTTGTCTTCATCGCTTTTCCAACTTTTCTCCTCTCTTTCGCCCGACCCGGTTACCTCGGCCAGCTTCTGGCCACCGATTAACAATCAACCTTTGTGACTCGTCGAAAGACCGACTCGCCGGTTCTCGAGTTTCCGAAACAGGCAACGTAACTGGCCAACAATCCCCCTAATTCATATTCACCTCCTGGTTCACCATTGCTGCTAATTTTCAGGAATTATCATTGTTGGTTGAACCAATATCGATCCCCGCGCTGAAAGCGCCGACGAAATATTATCTCAAATACCCTCATCATCCTTCTAAAAGGATTACAGTGTAATTACGATGTAAATCTATTATATCATCTTTGCATTAGTATTTACGCCGATGTTACCTGAAATAGAACGTGGAGATAATGATACTGTTTCGCGAGAATTTTTAAACTTTTATTTCGCATTGAACATTCTTTAACTTTTCAATTCTACCGTGGCGGAAATCTATAAAATCTCAAAATGACTCAAGAATTATATCAAATACAGGTCCTATGATTTTGCAAAATCTTATTAACTCGTATTGGAACAACTTTTACATTGTATTAGTTAAAACTACTACGACATTGCTCCATTCTAGATTTATTTACTCTATCTATACTACTTACTTTACTATCTGTACTACTTATTATTAAATAAGTCATTCAATTGAATAAATATATTCAATAGAAATAAAGTTTCTTTTCTTTTCTTAAATTAGAGTCTTCAAACCAAATTTACTTAACCCTTTGGCTTAAAATCGCTCAAAATCTAGAAATTTAATACCAAATGACAAATTGCGAATGCATTCATCTTTTAATATATTTATTCAATATAATACATCATTTTCTTCAGACCGCTACTGAATAAACCAACTATTTTATTACTGGTTATAAAATCATTTGTACAATACTCAGCCTGCGGGCTGAACACAAATTCAGATTATTGAGGGTTGACAACCGTCAGCAAATCTTGACCTACATAAGTATGAATGTAAACGCACGAGGAGAGTTCAGATTTATCGCGACAAATCGATTTCTCGATGGTTTGGAAGAACATTATTGAGAGAAAAAAAAATTGGAAAGAAAGCACTGACGAGATATTATCTCGAACATTTATACAAAAAGAACAACTCGCATAGTTATTGAAACCTAGAGAGATTATCTGACGCTAGTTTCGAAAACACTAGTTAAAAAGATTGAAGCATGTTCTCATGTTTTAATTACGATTCGAGTGGACTTTCGGTGTCCTGGTTTTCCCAGTTTGAGAAGAACGTATTTTTCAGACATTTATACGTCCGGCGCTTTTATTTTAAAAATGTGTGTCGGTGGATACACGCGCCGCAAGTGTATCCACCGACGAAACACAGTTTTCGGGGAAATGGAAGAGTTTCGCGGCGCGGAGCCGCAGCGGCAGTTATTGCACGGATTCTCGACGCCCAGACACTACGATTTTCGAGTATTCGTATTCGGTAGGGAGGCGCGCGCAGATTGAAAATGGACTGCAATAACCCTAAAGCCAGCCGCGACCGCGAGTTACGCGTTTTTCCCCGAACCCGGTTTCTCTCTTACTTTTCGCGGTTCGTTTCGAATTTCCGGCCTTTAACCGGACGCTGGCTGCGGTTTCATCGCCGAACTTTCGTCAGCGCGCGATTTTACGAATTCTATGCGAATTTGCCGGAATGAACTGCTCCAGAAGTTTATTACGAACGACGGAGGAAAAAGAGGCAAGTTTTCTGTAAATCACGTGGTAATTAGAAGCACCATGGATCTTGATATAATCCTCGTTCTATTTCAACTGTATGAATGGACTCAATATGATGTGACGATTCAAGAATTTACAACACAAATGCTAACGAAGCTTATCGTTTATGTTTCAGATACTATCAGTAGCGACAATTTATAAATTTGTCGTAAAATACAATTTTAATAGATCTTTAATAGATCTTACCAACATGGTGTATACGATTTTTACATACCCTTACATCTTATCACGTTAAGTAATCTATTTTACAAAATTCAACTCAAAAGTGGTCCTGAATCACTGCCCCGCGTAACAGTAACAGAACCCATAACCTCGTGAAATTAAAAATTACCAAGATTCTCTCCCATAATTGTTCCTCGTATTTGCTTGTTTCAATTTTTCTCTGATGAAATTAAAAATTCCCAATTACAGTACACGAAACGCGACACTACATTAGCAGATATATCGTTACACACTTAATGCAATGAGGTATCAAGATTCTCTCCGTAATTGTTTCCCTTATTTACGTTTCAATTTTTCCTTTGTGAAATTAAAAATTCCCAGTTGTAGCGTACGAAACACTATATTAACAAATATGGTGAGACGCCAGGATTCCTTTCGTAATACGTTTTTTACTTGCGAAATTAAAATTTATCAATCCCAACGTAGGAAACACTGTAACACATTAATAATGTTAATATTAAAAGAGTTCTCGAAACTTGCAGTACGATTTGGTTTCTCGTTATTTTATTGACCTTCGAGCATTAGAATTTCTTGAATTTCTGCCATTCAACTCTGACGTTCGAGGTTCAATAAAATAGTGAAAGAAAATCGTGCTGCAAGTTTCAAAGAGTCATTGTAAATGGGAGATTTCGATCTTCAAAATCGTGGTAGATTTAGTCATGAACAAATTTTTCAGTGATTTTCGAGGCATTTAAATTTCAACAGTTCCCGAAAATACCCTCTGCTTCATGATGTAGAAACATCTTCGGAAAAAAAGAACTGACGATTGGTATAGCAGAGGTTTCGTGGTTGAAAACTAGATTGTTGTATGATTTTGTATCACAAAATTTGAACAGTCGTTAATTTTTTGTCGAATGTACGAATACTCTTGCACGTTACTCTTCTCTCGTTTTCTATGTGAATGCATCACACCATGATGCTCTGAAACAACCGAGAGTTTGGCATCGTAAACCTTATGCTCTTTTATCTCCTGTTCTTTACGAGGATAACAATGACGAAAAGAAACATAACATCACGAGCGTGATCCAGAAGAAACAACTCCATTTCGAGCTCGAACAGTCGATCGAGTCCATCACACCCTACTTCGACTCGTCGAAGCTTATTAAAAGTTAAAAAATTTCGTTCGTACCGTATCGATTCGAGTCGTATAAATCGAACATTCTAGGCATTCGAATTTTCTTCGAATTTGCTATCTGCTTTTCCCGTCTGGTTTTCCTCTCGATCGACACTGTTCAGCGCCGCTGTTATATCGCTATGATCTATCCACCGTCGTATAAACCCCAACCCTTAATATCGTCCCTCGGGTAAATAGTTTCCAGTTTCCTGTCGTCATTTTCGACCGCTATCTACCATCAATTCTGAACATTCAGAAGGGTCGTAAGATAACCACCGGGCCCACGAATGCACACCAACTCTGCTCAGCTTGATGATTTTCTCGCTTAAACCCACTGCGAAATTGTGCACGACTGTGTAAAATTCGCGTGTCATCGATTTCCATCAAAGAGAATGTAAATAAGATAAACGAGTAACAGCCGAAGGTTGCCGCGACGTAGAATCTTTTCCATGCGGGCTTATGAATGGTGACCAGAGGGGAAAAAACGCGATAAGTCGTGCCTCACTTTCAATACGTACTGTTGATCGACTTTCTGTTACTGAAAAATTTTCTTATTTGGCTTTCGGGTCAAATTCTTGAGTCAATTTAAAAAATATCGATTCTCGCGAAATAGTAGACAATTGGATAATGTAATTTCGTAGATTGAAATTTTCATTAACTGTGTCCATTTTGAGTATTACTTTTCCAAGTATCCACAGTACCAAGTACTGTTTCTACAGTACCAAGTTTCCAAGTATCCAAGTATCCAAGTTTCTGCTCGTAAATGCGTGAATTTTAATTTTAACCCTTCGGTTGCAACGACTATTTTACAGAAAAATATTTTTTAATTCCGACAGTTTTTCGAAGAAATTTACGAACAGAGGAATCAGAATAGATGCGTGTGAGATTCCACGATTTTTTTTTTTTTTAATTCTAAAATTGACGATTCGTACAAGGAACATCGAGATGAAACAATCGTTGGAAAGCAGTTGGACGAAGACTGTGATATCTTGAAGAAACACGCGATTCAAATTTCACTGTACGAAACGACGTGACGTTTCGATGTGCACGAATCTAATATTTACCACGGCACGGAGTAACAAGTCGCCGTTCAACAATACAGTTCGCGGAGGGAATAATTTACGAAGGAAATTTATTAACAAGGCAGCGCGACCCAAGTGACGCCGAAGCAAAGGAGGAAACTTGGCGAAACACCACCAGACTCCGATCCCGGCGATATTGGAATCGGCAATGGTGCCTGTCCTCGCCTTGGCGTTCGCTAAACTGCAATCTGAAAGTTATTACCTAATGACCTAATTACTCACTCCAGCGGCGACGAGACGTTTCCCGCTGACATTCTGATCGCGTCGTGCCCTCATCTGCTCCCCCTCCCTCCCTGCCCCTTCGCTCGTCGGTTATTCGCTATTCTTGCGCGCGAACCAAGGAAACTTATTAACGAGAACGAGAATGCGAGAGTAAGTTTCACGGGACAACGAGGCGGCTCCTTTAGTCAGATACGAGTAATCGACGACCGGATTAGAACAGAGGCGAACGGACCGAAGAAATATTTCCACGGGATGTTCTTCTTCTTTTTTTTTCTTTTTTTTTCTTTCTTTTCGGAAAATAGAATCCGTAGGATGCAGCTGTGCAGCTGCCGTAGGATGAAACGAGCCAGAAGGTTCTTCCTCTCGATCCGAGAGACTCCGAGTGCGACGAAGGTTCCAAACGAAGAGAAGAGAAGGGAGAAGCTGCGCCACGCAGTCTCGACGGGTTTAAAAGTTTAAGAAGCTGAAAGTACGTGGCCACGGCCCGTTCCGGCCGCGTAAATGGAAAGACACAAATGTATCGTGGGAGCCGGTAAACAGCCGTGTGGCTCGCAGTCTAGCCCGCGGTTCAATATAAATGTAAATTGGAACAGATTCGAGTACGGCGTGGAACATCGGTCCTGGCCTCTCGCAGCCGTGGCCTTCTTCAAACTCTCTTATCGCTGTCTGGACCGGTCCAAATCGGCGCGGGGGAAAGTTCGTTCACATCGAGGACCATGCGTTCACCTGGCTACATTAAACTGTGCGAATTATAGTGGTATAGTTGGACGTTAGAAAAGATAATGTCCAACGTGTGATATGCAGTTTCTCAGCGAAATTATGCAAACGTTTATGGGAAGTTTTTATGGATGCATTAGCTGCGTTGTGTGAAATACTTTTTGGAACTTAACATTGTATCGAAACTTATCGCGAAAGTTATCACGATTGTACTAGTCCGAGAATATCTAAAAATGTATTGGATAATGTATAATGTATAATTGCGTATTTTGTATTTTTCTAATAGACGGACGTGTAACTAACTAGATGAGACGTTCTTCGATGCGTTTTTATAGCAACAAGAAAAGCAACTCGCTTCTCTACGCAGTTTCTTTATCATCGATGCGTTTCACCGGAGTTGAAGAAACAAACATCCCGCTGTTGTAATATGTATGCAGTTCGATAACACCCGGGCAAATTTAATTCCGCCGTCTGAGACGAAACAGCGAATTTACAATTGAGATTTAATAAACACGAGGAAACAGCCCGGAGTGGAATTGTTAATACCCGGTGAAAAAGCGAAATAACACCAACCGAAGCTTGTTAACTTAAACGATCCTGTTTTCTTTCCACCGCGCGCGCGCGCGCCATCCCTCCACTTTCTTCGCCCCCTTATTAGCTCCTTTAACCCCGAATTCAAACTGTATCTCAACAACGATCCTTTCGCGCACGAACGTGCCGAAGAAACGAGGAGGGGGGAAGAAAAAACAAGAAAAGAGAAAGCGAGGATGAAAGAGTTGCGAATGATAAAAAAAGAAGAAACGATGTAATAAACGAGGCGGCAGCTCGCGAGCACGAAACGCGGCAAGACGGTTCTATCACGCTAATCTAGACACGATCAAACTCCTGGCGTTAATCTCGTTGCGGCACGAGGCAGCTCACCTTTCCCGTTACCACTGACGTCCAATCTGAAGTTGTCAGGACCCTTTTGCCCGTCGACAAGTTGACCGAGTCCCCCGGAGAGGTAACCTGCTTCTTCCCGGCCGTCGTACGTCCTGTCGGAGAGGTCAACCTCCGAGCCCCTCTTGATTCCTTGGGGCATGGAATACGACACCAGGCCCTCTGCAACCAAACGGAAGAAAAAGGATAGCAACAGTAGCATACACTGGTGAACTATGCATCATCGCGGCGATGAGACAGACATTTTATTCCGGCATGATACGTGATAAGATTGCGTGCAGTTGTTGGATAAAGGGCACGGACCGCCACCGCGAAAAGTTCTCAAATCGTTATGCAAGCGCGTTGTGCTTGCTCACATTTCGACGTGATTCTCTCGTGAATAATTGAAGGACGAAGAGTACGTAGATTTTGTCTTATTGGATGTTTCAGAAATAGAGGGCGAACTTTCCGAGGTTTACTCTCTTTCTCTCTCTTTTTCGTTGGATGCTAGATTCTCGGACGCTTGATTCAAGTTTTTCAATGCAGAATTTGAGTTTCTTTTTAAGAATATAGAATAGTTCTTAGAGTTCCCGACAGTTTTTTTTGACAGTAATTTCTACAGACATATTATAATAAATTATGTGATTTGGTTGTATAAAATCACGTTTCAAAATATATGGTATCGCGTTATCTTGGTTGATAATCACTTTAAATATTTTATTTTTACAATTGCCAGATCCTTGGTAGAATTAACGTTTACATTTGACCGAAATAGAATTAAAATTATATACTTTAGAATTCAAGTGTTTCCCACATCAGACGACAATTAGAAATTGAATCTCGCAAATGACGAAGTAAACTCGATCAATCGCAGCTAAACATCATCAATTTGCCTCGTAACGTGTCAATTTTGGTCCGATAAATCGCAAGCTGAAATCGCGGCGGGAAATGAAGATCGATGTATTTTGTATCGGTCGAAGACAGTCTTAAATGCACGTCTAATTAGAAAGAAATAGACGTCAAGATAAATTTAAAAGTTTCCACTTGACTCTGGGCTAAAGTTTCAAAATGTCTCAATGCTTAAACACCTGGATTTAATTTAAAGCCGTTTCGCTGAGCCGTCGTTCAGTTAAAAAGGCTTTTATTTAGGAGTTTACGGAGCAGTCGCGTAATTTAATCCGCGCACGTCCTTATCAACGCGTTCGGGATTGACGTTTAGAGAAACGGATGGCGTTCGACCGCGACGGGGACGTATACAGAGAAATGATTTTTATTTGCGAGCTTTCACCTTCGACGCGACGGAAACTGACAGACGCCAGCGAGGGAAGAAGGCGGTACAAGATTCCACTCTTTCGCCTGTGAAATAACCGAATGCAATTTTAATGGCACAACGTCGTGCCATAACGACGAATACCGAATTTATTCCTTCAAAGAAGAGATAAGATAAAAAGCTTGACGGTATTAACCTCTTGGTATTTTCCTGTTGAATCTTTGGAACATCGTAGACGCATAATCTATCAAATTTTCTTTATTTTATTTTATAAGAGTTATCGGTGGAAAATTTCATAGCTTAAATTCAATAAATTTAATTAAATGGTATGTTCTTCTCTCAAACTCCATATGATCCGATTAATATAGTAATTAAATATTAATTCTTTAAGGTTTTTTTCTGGTTCCATCGTTACTAACTGATCAATTTAACTTTATTTTATATATGTATTGCACAATATAATTGTATTATTTTATTTACGAAACTTTGCTAAATTTGTTAACTTTTGTTAAATACAGTATTGGTAATATGTGTAATATTATACTATACTATATTCTATATGATACAGTAATACGAACTTAAAATCTTTAGTGCAAATTTGTATGAATTTATATCTAATTTTTATCTGGGCCGAATATACCACAATACGGATGATAGAACACTTTCCGCACATTAATGAAGAAAAATATTTAAAAAGTAATTATTTCTTTTGAAATCCTAACATGCTCCAAAATTTTTAGAATAAGAGTGTACATACATATGCACACGCGGAGAATGATATCGAGGCTCGTACGCGTCGCGATTGCAGTAATTACGACTACAATCGCCGTCCGGCATATGGAGAAATATTTTCGTTCTTACTATACAATAATTGCACAACCACCAACCAGAACCAGCGACCGAAATTCAGTGCACGCAAGTAGTCGTTCATCGCCAGGCTGTTTTTCACCGGTAACGATGCCCCAATGAAAATATCGTTCGCTTGATAATTCGCGCAACATTTTTTTAAGCGGACGCTATCCCATAGTTCAACCGCGCGAATGCACTTCGCTCTCCGATACGAGCGTAGCTTGGCAGAACAAACAATTCGATAATGGGGAATAAAACCGTCACCGATGTAAATATTTCTTACAATGTCAGGCAATTGCAAGCAATATCGATACGGCGATAACGATACGTAGAATGGCCATAGTGATTAGAATTGAAAGTGTCCCTTTTAGTGAACGAGACCTTTGTGAATCGTTTCGAAGTCTGATGAAAACGTGTTTAACCTGTTCATAGATCGAGATCGTACGTAGAAATTTATGTTTTTCCTTTAATATTACATAATGTGAATATTATGTCTTTTCTTTATAAATATTAGAGTAATTCTTTAATATCACTTTTAATTATCACTTTTACTTTTTCCTTATACTTCATTCTTTGACTTTTGCAAAAGAGTTAGGTTAAATCTCTTCAACCAAGATCGTAAATTTTAATACAGTCTTCTGAATTTGAAATGAAACTCGAGATTTCGTGGAAATTTATGTTCTTTCCGTGAACACCGCTGAAGAAATGGAATCTGGAGGGAAATTCAATTATCCTTCTATTAAATTCTATAGAGAGTTTTGGATCACATCTCGCTGTTCGAGATGGTAGATTTTAGTTAATATAATCTATAACTTGGAACGAGACTCGAAAGATTTGTAGATAAAAAATGGAATCTGGAGGGAAAATTTGATTCACCTGTTCAATTTTAAAAACTGTACTGTACTATATATATTCTGGAATTATTGGAGCAATGATACGAATAGACATTTTCCCTTTTCCTATCCAAATTTCTATCTGTTTGCATACGATTCCAATATTTTAACATTTCACGTTGACACAAACACTTGTTTCAAAATTCGTTTTTAAACGAATTCTTATTACGATTTATAACACGTTTTTAAACATAACGCGTGTCTCTTTATTTTTACGTAAACATCCACAAAATCGACTTACAGGAAATCGGCTTCACGGCTAATCCAACTGAACACGAGAGGAAGTGTATTTCATTTCTATCGCGATCGTTGAAAGTAGTTTTATAGGTAAAAATCGGGTAACCTACTTCTCCATTCAAAGCGAGTTTTTCATGCGACTATTTATTGCGTTTCACCACAATGGGAAAGGGAACCGGAATTATGGTAAGCCGGAAACGACGGCCAGAGAATAGTATTAGATTTTTGAGGCATGAAAATCGACGGCAGCAGGACGCAGGAAATACGGTCGTGCGACCGCGTCTCCTCTCCAACCACTAAGAAGTTCCCTTCGTCGAACACCGATAAAATGGAAAGCCTGATAAAAATGCTCGGCGTCGAACGAACCCTACGTTGCGTCGTTCTTTTCAATATTTGGCCGTGCATGCGTCGTCGTCGTCGTGAAGTAAGCAGCCACAGGCTGCAACAAGCGAAAGTAATTGTGATAAATTTATTATAAATAAGACTCACCGGTCCACGGACAACCATAGAGCTCTACTCGTATGCACACCATCCTCATATGCGAGGTGTAAGGGATGAAACGGACTTTCGTGGCAACGATCGCTGGGTCGAAGACCTGCTCCTTCTCGGAGTACGGATTATTGTTGCCGGCTAGAAGCTGAAAAATAAAATAAAACAAGTCAGTTCATCGCCTTTCATCGTTAAGTGCTTTCCCCTACGTCGTTTATTACTATACTTCGGTGATTTTTCATTGAAGTTATCGTTGGATTCTTTGAAACAGAATTTAAAGTATTAAGAATTTAAAGTCACCATCTCTGATATTATTTTATTAACACGTGTGTGTAACTTTTTTACATGTACAATGTGAGTTTATGAATGTTTACATAGAATAGTAAAATAGAAATCTATTCGCGAGTTCTTAAAATTCAACGAGTCCTTTATGCTCGATTGAAAAGAAATCGACCAAAGTAACTATTCAAACAGTATGAACAGTATGAATATTCTTAATTTATATTCTTATTTATGGATTTTTTTAAAATAAGAAATTAGAATTCCATATGCCTTGGATATTTAATACGTTTTAAAAATTAAAGTAACTGAACGTGCGTTATCGTCATGATGAATTTGATAGATTTATACACTTTCTAGCCAATGTATGCGCATACTAATTTGATAAGTAAATTTATTCACAAGCAATGAAATTTAAAGTCATGCCAGTGGAAGTTTGGTTATAACAAACGTACACACTATTAAATGGATGAATACATTTACAAGAATGGCAAATAGTAAATAATATTAGATAATTTTTACCCAGTAAAGAGTTCATCCCTTATTTTTTGAAAGAACTAAGAATACTTTCTAGATTTTTTTTTCTTTCTTTGAAAAACAGGAACGTTATTATTATAACTTTGATTTATAAATATGTAATTAATAACTGTGTGTATATGTAATTCTCTAATTACACGTAATCAATATAATCAACTTTGATATTTAAGAATTACTCTGATTTTAATTAGTACCATGAAAAATAATTTCATGAATAAAATATTTAGTTTCCAGATGAAGTCGTCACTTGACGTGCACCAAATTTTTGACTGATCGAGCAAATTTCACTGCAACACCAATAATTATTTATTCAATCGCATGGCATTCATGGTGAATGTTCGAGCGTTTCAAAACAGAAAGTTTCCCAGAATGTTAACACAATAACGGTTAAAATTGACAATAAAGGTACGACAGAGGGATTCGAATCACTGTTCTTTTCAAAGACACTCGCCGCAGCTACACTCGTACCTCAGACCACCGAACAGTCCGTCGAACACCGTGGCAAACAAATCGCGCGGAAAGGAAAGAAAAAATTCCGTTCCTCTATCGACCGTTTCTTCCGACAGCTTCTGTCCCTTTATCGCGATCGCTTTGAGCCAACCAGGCCGAGGAGTCTCGCGACTCCGATCCCCATTCCGTGAATATCGAACGAAAAAAGAAAAGAAGGGAAATCAGGGGGACTTTTAACGAACCCTGCGAGGGAACGAGGACATGGCCAATCTCTCAAATGTTTCTCTATTATTCGAACGAAAAAGAACGAACAACGGAGCTGTTCGAAGCGAGAAACCAGGAGATGGTCTAGCCGGGTGGCAGACGGTGGTTTCGTTAAGCTTGGAAGCATCGAGCTGCCGCTCGAATGTGTTCGCATAATGTCAATTTACGAATCTCAAGAACGTTCCCCGGATTGGATTATATTGGATTAGTAAACGTCACCGCGTTGGATATTTCTAATTTCAGAAACGTTACATCGTAAAATTTATTCCTCGCCTTTTAATTCGGAAAAAATTGTATGTAGTAATTTTCAACAAGTAAATATAATTCTTTCGCTACGCGTGCATTAAAAGACTAATGGTACTAACCAACACTGCGTTAAACTGCTTCTTCGGTAATTTTCTAAAAAATAAGATTCTTTATATTTTGTATTTTCAAATTTTCCCTCGCTTTTCCAACGAAAATGGAGACATCAACTGATCTCGTGTACACAACTGTTTAAAAATATCTCCGAGTATTTTTTATAGCCATCGTATAATATAAATTTTGTTCGTTGCTCGCATTCTTTAATTCTATTTTCTTCAATTTTTTTCCCTGATCTTGCACTCGTAGTGTAACAAATCGTCATTGAACAAGACGGTTCGATCGAAGGGAATTTATTAACAAGACAGGGACCTCGAAGTGATCTCGAAGCGGATGAAACTTGGGAAAGATAAGTCTAGTCGGGTGGCAGACGGTGGTTTTGTGTAAGCTCGACGATGGACGGAGCATCAAGTTGCCGATCGGACGTATTTACAACGTTCAGAACGAATCTTACGGCTAGCGGGCACCATTTTCCGGATTCGATTAGCAAACAACACCTCGACAAGCTCTTCTAAATGTAAATGCCGGCGTTAAATCTCGATGAAGGCGGTGGACGTTGCTGCTTCGTTTTCTCTCGCTCTCCCTGATTCTGTCTGAGCCCTCTTCTCTTTGCTCCCTATCAACGCTCCCTTTTTCGATCGATTTCCCGGGGGAACAAGCTGCCACAACGTTGCTCCTCGAAAGGATAACCGCGACCACGAGCCGAGGAATATGAACTCGTTCAGTTCGGGAATCAAAACGCCAATCGGACCGATACGATTGGTTAAACGTACTCATTGCTCAAAAAGTATGCAAACATGCTTCCTCCTGATGTGAAAGTATGAGGACACTTGCTTTAATCTTGACGAGACATAATTTATCAGAACGTTCGTAGTTTTCTTTTTTTTTCTTTTTAACTAAAAGTAACGAAATTTGTTGTCACGGCAGTTCTATGAAATTGCAACAGAAAATTTATTAGAAATAAGTGGAAAGTCTCTCGGTTTAATAATTAATAAGAGAGATTTTAGATGATGCTGTTGTTTTCATACGTCGGAAGGAATTGCGTTGTTTAACCTAACACTTCACAATACCAGAAATGTGAAACGCCCAAGACAACATTACTCTTTCTTTGTTAAATCTGCTAACGTGTACATTAATTTCGTGCTGTAAAACGTAATCCAGATAAATGAAATTAAACAAGATCAAGCGATCTTTACCCAGGCGACTATTACGTCGCAATAATCATTTCATTAAAAAGTGACGTATGGATGATAATGGTGTACGTGTGTGTTACACGCGACTCGGCGGATCGCGTGCAAAGAGCAAACGTGCACCCTGGTTTCGTTTGCCTTTCTGTTCGGATTAGAATTTCCAACCGGGAGCCGATCTGTTATTCGATCCGAAAAATATGAACGGCTGCAATCTGATCCGTCTGATGTTCCCTGTTTGCGAAAACCAAGACTAGATTTGGATGATTCTATGTTATTTTTGGAGAGAAACGTAACGAGATATATGTTCGTGTATATATATATATATATATATATATATATATATATAAATATTTCCTAATCTTATTCTGCTACCGTGTTCACCACAGTGTTGATTTAGCAAGAACTGGTAGTGTTTCGTGTTGTTTTAAGAAGCTGAAATCGGATATTTCGGAGAGGTTCATTGAAGGTTTCGTTTGGATATCAACGAATCGAGTGCGGTTGTGATATTCAGTGTAGCTGGAAGAACGGTTGATGGTGTTTTGTCGTTATTATATGTACGTAAGAAGTGAGCAGAATAACAAAAGAACGAAAGTTTCAATGGAGAGTAAAAAAAGCGAGAGTGGGTTTAGTGAATGATAGTTAGTAAAGGAAAGTTTCATCTTTATGAAAGTAATTATACAATTGATCACGGCTGCACATAGTTTAAGGTGACGAATTGTCTGAATAAATACATTTGCACGAAATATTTCTTCGATAATTTCGATGGTTCTTCGAAATAAGAAACTGATCGAAAAATATTGTGACTGTTAAAGAAATCGAATAAATAGAATTGGTCTTGATGTATGTTGTCGAGATCAACGTTTAAGAATGACTTTTCTTATGCATTTATAAGAATATTAGCGATTTTAATTCACGACCATGAATCCATTATATCTCGAAAACAACTGTACATAAATGAAGTTGTAACATATTTGTATAAATCCTATGTCATTTTAATCATGTAATTTATAAATAACTTGTAATTTATAAATAACAGCTTATGATCAATCATATCGTTTTATACATCATCATCTATTCAATCTCATTTACCATGATATACATATAAAAGATGATTTTATCCAAAATTGACAGAGTATCCTAAAGTTTTGTCAATAGTTATCTTATTGGAAGATAAAATGAAATGAAACAAGAAAGAACATGAATTTTATGCACTGCACAGACATCTGTTTTATAAATCCTAATACCCAAGTTGGAATACGAACATCGATAACAGTTTTGTTTCTCGTTAAACGTGAAAACGCAGCCGCGCGGTATTAAAAGCATGTTTTTAAACCGCTGTCGAAAAATCATGCAGTCGGGACTTCGCAAACCGTGAAAACGCACGGACTAGATTTCACTTCGTTCCACTTGTTTCACCGGTCTCTGCACACACTCGCGCGATGAATATTTCAGATGACGCTGCTTTCGAAAAAAAAAATTCGCCACCGCTGGAAAACTTCCTCGCCGCGTATATCAATAACTCGCGCCGGTATCGTGAAAAGTCGCACGCGAGTTACACCGGATGATACGATGTCTGTCGAGAGCCGATTTTCACCAAGATTTCTCACCGCGGATCGAACGATTCCCGAGCGACGTGTGGTGCCGGCGTCTTGGCTGATATATTAAATGGATTCGCGCCGTTTCCATGAAATGCGACGTACCCGATTTCTCCAGTCGTCGGCGAGCGACGGACCGAAAAATAGGCGACACACTTTCGCGTCCTTTTCGTCCGTGTTACGTTGCGCATCGCGTCTGACCATAGCATGACAAAACTACTGGCGAAATGTAGCGCTGGAGAAAAGTTGCAGAAGGTGGAATAAATCAGTTCTCGAATTGCTGAGGCGAGGTTGCTGCTGTCCTTGACAGTACACGTGAATCAAAATTTGAAAGATAATTCTGGGAAGTGACAATTACATTGAGCTTTTCCAATCGCACGTGTCGATTGGAATGGCCGTGTGTATTGTATTAAGGCAGCTGCTCGTGGCAAAATTTCATTTTTATTTAACTGTTTACTTTTAATATTTATTGTATTATCACGCTATTGTTTATTGTAGATTAATATTGTGTTGCACAATAAGTATAAGAAGATAATATTAAAGGTCATTTGAAATAATAGATTTATAGTAAAATAATTAGAACATGTACTGTTATTATATCATATTAGCAGATAAATCCTATTGCTAATTCTTATAGTGAAAGAATTGTGTTGAATTTCCAGAATTAAATAGTTCTTTCAATTAGAAATTTGTTAACGTTTTAAGAATGATAATCAATATGAATTCCTCCCGCTGCTACGAAACACAACGAATGAATATTTAAGATTCAATGTCGATAACTGCAGGTTCATCGGACACGAAGTCTACGACACGAGGTCACGGGATCCAATATCGAGCCACTTCGGGTCGTGGAAGCCGATACCGGCGAACCCAGGGTCATGGGGGATCTAATAACGACAATTCCCGTTTGAAAATAGATTCTAACGATTCCAAGATCGGTGACACACGATTCTCATAAAAAGTTCTCACGTACAGAAAGAAAATAGAATTTTACAATATCTAACCTTCGTTTCTAACCTCTTATTAATAAAACTGAATATTTAAATCTTCACGATCTCACTTCATTCCAAGAAGGAAACGAATTTCGATCGAAGTAAATTGTTGTATTCTGTCGTTTCGAAAATCTTCACAAAGACATGACCAATTATTATTTCTTGCATCTTGAAGTAAGAATTACATTTAAGAAACACATACTTCTCGAGATAAGAGAGTTGAATGTTTGTCAATTTTCAGCAGTTTACAGTCTCATTCTACTTTAACAATAAGAAAAGAATAAAGATACAATTGGAACAAGTTGTTTCCCAAAAGGCACAGCAACATTTAATCCTTCATTTACATATATTTTATCATTCTCGGAACAAAAGGATCGGGTATTCTACCATGTAGCAAGATTAGCCAATATAATTCTGACTATTTAATTCACGATCCTTTTCTAAGAACGAGAAACGAACAATTGAAATAAATTCTCTAACCTTTGAGAAATGCAGGGCAACTTTCAATCGTTGATCGACATACATTTTTGAAAGTAAGAGGGCAGAGTGCATTTCTACCAACCAAAGCAATTACAAACGCCTGAACAGTATCACCCATTCTCGCCAAAAAAGCAATCGCGATTAAAACGTGTTTTTAATTTCGTACCACTTCAAAGATGGCCCATTTTAATCTTCCGTTGCTAGTTAGTGTGCATCTTGGCTGCGTAAAGATCAGAGGATCGGTGTACCAGCTCTTGTGAGCCAATCGGCCATTGAATTGGCAGCGTACGTAGCAACGTAGCCGGCTCTGACGCGGACTTAATACAGTGGTATAGAGAGTAGGCAGCTGTAAGCGGGCTAGCGAGTTGTAAACGGCACGCAAATGGAACGCGCCCCCTTAAATCGTTGAGCGTAGACAGAAAGAAAGAGATAGAGAGAGAGAGAGAGAGAAAGAGAGAGAGAGAGAGAGAGAGTGGTTATATCGGCCAGCTCGGAACGACCGCGAATGCATTACAACTGCAACTGCAGCAGCGTGCGGGAATAGAAGCGAGCGTAGCACGGCGTATACGCGATAGGAATAATTAATACAGCCATAAACAAGCGGGCAGGATGGGGTGGAAGCGAGCGAGGCCGATATCGTCCTACCGACACATAAAATTGATATCCGTGCTCGAAGGAGGGAGGATCATTCTGAAGGCAACCCATATATCCGGCGACTCAGATGGATCGCTCGCCTCTCTCTCTCTCTCTCTCTCTCGCGTTATTCGAATAGGGTGGCAATTGTACCAGAGATCTCTGTATATTATACCGGTTATTTATGTGTTCGTACGCTGCGATTATGTGCGTCGCGTAGTCGCGATTCAAGGCGTCGCATTCCTGGTATGGATTAGACAGCGTGAGCTTCAGAGAGAGACTATACTCGATGGATTTGTGTATATCTATGGTAGAAGGAATCGTAGTGAAAACACGTACATGGCTGCCGACATTATTTATATTTTCTTCCTTTTTCTTTTTTATCACCTGATGTTGAAGTGAAATTTCATTTTTTTTTAAATTTCTTTCAATGAATTTCACATTGTCAAACGCTGCTTTTTAATGGCGGAACATTGGATGATAAATTTAAACTCGTGACATTCGAACGTATTGTAGACCTTCCGATCGGAGCAGGTTAACGACTTTCCTCCTTTTGTCTCTAATAAAATGTTTCCTTCTTATTCTCGGATCGCATTTCTTCGTTACCGTGAAGAAATATCTCCTTTGGGGAGCCCCACGGCGAACCTGACCCGATCGGTGGAACACACGCGTTTTCTATCAGCTCGTAACATAAGGAAACCAGGATCAGAAAAGTTTCGGCGATACGTTTACAATTTTATTAGCTACGTGCTCCTACGTAAGACACAGCACGCGGCCAACCTGGTATTTCCTTATTTACAGTAACTCAACCTATATACCCTCTCTCTTCGGTAAGAAAATCTTCTTTACCTAATAAAATGCCTGCGTCTACGAAACAGCTGCTACTCGGTAACACTTTTATCCAGAATCGCTCGAAACTGAATGAGATTCCTAACGGAGATTCTGTCGCGAAGTACATTCTTGTGTGTTCCAAACCAAATATTCCAGAAACTCGAGGTGTCAAGTGTTTAACACTATTCCTATCGACACTTCAAATGACCGGTCTTTACAATTTATATTTTTTAATATAGAATGAAGATAAAAAAGCCAATTTGACAGTATAAAAATATAGTTTCCTTTATTCAGAAGTATATAATGTACATTTTATTCGTTTTCGCCGGATTTTTTATTTATTTTACAGTCATAATAGATAAGACGGTGTAAGAAAATCCGAGGTTCTGGACCGCTTCGGATACCAATCAGGCAAATAAGCACCGTGAGGACGATAGGCGAGCGAGTTAAACACTTGTAAAGTGCGTAATCAGTAAATCAGTCTGATTTATCTGATTAATCAGTCAGCCTGCAAGGCACTTTTTCGGCTAAAATCATGCCACAACTGCATTGCCTTTCGTTTGTAACGACTTTATAGTTTTGGAATTGAGTCCTTGAGAGAATACTATTGCAAAAAGATATAAATCGTTTTACTGGTCAAATGACCGGTCGTGGTAGGTAAGACAGACTACAAATTTTTCTCAACAAATAAACAATAAAAAAAAAAGTGAATATTGAAAAATGTATTATACGTATATTTGAGGAAAAGTCGTGAAGTTTAAAGTCGATTTAATTACGTTGTATATAGGAAATTCTAATCGAAATTTTAAAAACGGTCATTTGACCGGTCGTGGTTAGGAATAGTGTTAAATACTTTTTGTGATATCTGTGAAACATACATACTCGGATTAAGTATCATATGTAATTTGTGTAATATATTTTTAGATTTATTGGTTAATCCAATTTGTTTAATTCTGAGCTTTATCGTATTGTTAATGAAATTCTAAAATGTAGTCAATATATTCACGAATATAGTTTCTACGCCGTATTTTCAAAGTTAATTTAGAAGGACGTTTCTCTGCTGTTAATTTTTTAATGGTTTACTATAACTGCTGTAAGCTCTGATCAATTGAAACTGAAACGAGAAACATATAACGCTCTGCATCGTGCGAGCTCTGCGTTTATTTCCAATAATAAAACCTACATAAACTTTCAGAATATAGCTAGGGACAACTATTTCAATCGCTCTAAGAATCCAATGTTAGTCAGACACGCTTAAAAACTAACTTTTTACAATTTCGACCATTACACAATTTAGTTTTCATTTGAAATAATATCTTGTATACAATTTTTATTTTTAACTATATACATGCTGTTGTCTTAAATAGTATCAGAGAACAGTGCTAAATCGAACGTTTGAAGTAGGTGTACCTTATATATTTACAATAATACCTCTTTATTCTTTCAATTCTTAATTCCTTCTATTTTTTTTCTTTCACTTCATAGTAGTTAACTTCAAAAATTTAATAGTTTAAAGACCAACTACCATTTGCATATGATCATCTTAGATAATATCAAAGACCTATGCTAGATCAAACAGTCTCGCTTAAAACACATACATTAGTAGTAATTTAAAAGTGTCCAAATAATGAAGAAAGGTAATGTGCGATTCTTATTTCCTTGTATGTCTCCTGTTTCACTTCGTACGGAACATGAAGCACGAAGAACTTAAACATCATATGGCACAGCTCGAGTGCAAACGCCGGATTCGCCATCGGAAAAACCGACAGCCATTTCACCGAAACAAAGGACACCGTGAGTCCTCGTATTTTTCGGATTTCCTCGTCTCGTTTGTCGCCGAGGCACACACACACACACACACACAACTCTGCGAATTTCACAAATGTCCTTTATGAAGCGACGTCGAAAAACTCTCCCTCCCATAATTCAAACTCCGCGGCGCTATTAATTTCGCGAAGCGGAGAAAATGGTCCGCGTTATTGCGTTTCCGGGGTGGTCGCGCTTGCTTAAAACAGTCAAAAGGTCCTTTCGCCGAAGTGGCTCGAACACCGGTTCCCCGATATTAACACTTTACCGACTGGTAGTATATTAATCGGCTACTATTTATCGGTCGGTAAAGTATTAACCTCTTGATCGCCGCATTTTTTTAAGGACCGCGCATCAGATCGCCGCATATTTTAAAGACCGCGCATCAGTTTGCCGCGTATTTTCAATTTCAAGGAAAATGTACTTTTAATAATAAATAAATAATTTAAATATTTTTTACTTACATAATTGGTGAGGATATCACAATCAATTAGGATATAATTTGCACAAAAAAAAAAACACTTGATTTTCACTAAGGTTGCCACACAATAGATCAAATACTAAATATTAAAAAAGTTATATGCATGTTTGTTAAATTTGAAATGTTATAAATTTATAGTCTAAAAAATACACATATATATTATACACAATGAAACTAATATTTATTCATGGTGTGGTATGCTTTGAAATAAATAGTCGGGCAGAGTGGAATTTTACAGTTTTCGCACGCGAATTTTGTTTCTTGCCTTTTTTTCGAATAAATCCAAAATCAAGGAAGAATATATATATTTTTCGATTTTTTTAGTGATAGAAAATGATTCTATACGTCACTGTTAAGAAATCGAAATTAATTTCGCTTTTATTTAAGGTACAGGGATTGGCGCGCACCGGTGCACGCACGGCGATCAAGAGGTTAAGGGAACATATCGCCGGTGATATATCGATTCACATTGGATCGAGCACGTTCGAAATTAAACGATTGTTCGTTAGTAGGCGGGATAACCACGGCAAACAGATTAGAAGCGTGCTCCTTTCAGCCGCGTTCCCTTCGAGAAAGTAATTGCCTACACGACGACGTCCCGGAAACGGGACGCGCCGCGTAAGCTCGTTCCGGTTTTTCAGCTGTGTGAGAGGTGCCGGCTATCACCTGCTCGGGTTACCTGGCTTCGACCTGCTAACCTCGTCGAGATAATGAAACCCTGCGGAAGACGTTGCGCCCGATGACTTTAATTCCATCAGTACACCGCCTTCCCGGCGCAATTCCAATTTGTTCCCCTCCTTGAAGGCTTAAACATCCCTCCTGCGCGATAGAAAGTTTCGAGCTGCTGAAGAGAGAGAGAGAGAGAGAGAGAGAGAGAGAGAAGTAAGAAAAAGAGATAAATGGAAAAAAGAGAAAACGTTCACAGGCTGCGAGGATATAGATTTATGGAGCTACGATGGATAATAAATTGGGTTGTACTGTTGGATAGAAAGAGCGATACTTCCTAGGAAAGTAAACTTCTCGGCGATATCGGCCGTGAGAAAAAGAGAAAGTTTAAAGAGGAATGCTATTAATTATCTAGTTCCTTGCTCATTTAGAATTAATATGTAAATTGTGTATTCGTCGGTCTTATATATTAGTATGAGAAAATTATTATTACAAGTATTATTTGATTATAAATTTATAAATTACGGTTTCGATACACGAGTATTATAGCCTGCGTGAATGGCTTTTAGCAGTTTTCAGTAAAATATTATATCAATTATTATCCTCAATAACATATATATACCTATAGAAACTTTCTCTTTCTTCCATGATAAATGTTTGAATACAGTCGCCCGAGAGGGATTACGAATCGGAAGTGGAAATAACAGAGGGAAATTGGAATTTTATAGTATTGCCCATAAGTATTTCGACGCTTTCAAGTTACTGCAAACGATTAATAAATAGCTTGAAATGAAAATGTTTGGTATAACGTTGATCTCTGATAATTCCAGCTCCAAGATAATTATATATGGTTACCTTTATTGAACAAACACTCACGTACGTTAATACACATTTTTATATTCAAACGCAGAGAAACTAGTTAATTTGACAATTTCCATTTCGTCTTTAAACGGATAATTAAATAACTGATGTATAAAACCAGGTGCGATGTTTAACTAGCAAAATAGCATTTCTCGGCACCTACGAAAAAAGGAACGAAGCCAGTCCGGTCCGTTTCTTTAATTTCACTCGTTCTGAAGGAAGCGTTCTGCTCTTCCTCCCCTTGGTTAATATTCATTAACGAGCACGGTCGTTAGACTGTTGCTCAATGTAAGAGGAAAATATTCCGGAAACGGCGCATTATCGTTAGCGAGATCTCGATCCCGAGGTTACCGGTGAGAAGCTTGCCTCTAATCCGCTTGCGGCTGAAATCTTTCCCCTGTTAAAGTAACGAAGAACCCGTATAATTCGAATTTGTCTTCTCTCAACGAACTCGAACCCCTCTTTCTTAATAAACATTTCTCTGCGTCTTTCCTCGACCAACAGGTATTCACGAACAAGCAAAAAAAAAAAAGTAGAGAAAAAGGCAATGAAAGGAAGAGAAAAGAAGTCAACTTCTTTGCAAATTGTCCCAAATAGAGATTCTTTGTTGCATTTGGATCTTGATTCTTTATCGCAACACTCGTTCAACGTTGTCAAACATATTTTACCCATTAATGAAAATTCTGACTGGTATTCTGCTTTGGAAATTTGATAACTTTTTAATATATATATCTTTTTAATATATATTGTATTTCCACTTTTATAAATTTCGCACGAGTGAGTAAAAATCCGCAACCCGATAATAATCGAACGAAATAAAATTTAACAATACCGCAGTCAAATGTTCTATTTTTTTCTTATCTTTTTTCGAATACAGTAGTGTAACCACAATATATATCCGATTCGGAAAACTATTACTCTCCACGCGACTGACACACGCTTTTGCTACTGCCGGTGTTCAATGCTAACGTACTAACAATCAATTCCCAGCCCGGGAAAGGGAAGTTAGAAAGCAAAGAGAAATTCTTTTGAGTCGCGCGGACAAAGCAGCGCCGATTTCGGGAACCCGGCAAGCCGATCGTTGCACGAGCACTCAGGATCGCCAGTAACCAGTTGTAACTATTCGTTTACGGTGAAACGAATTTGGCGATATTCCGAAAGTCGTGCGAAACGAACCGACCCACGGGAGAACGGCCCGAGCAAAAAGAAACAAAATCCGGCCCTATCTCTTTCCGCGCCTCGGGGTGAGAGCTCTCGTCTGGATGGAAGTACTCACCGATCGGGCCTGCGCTCTGATGGCGAGCAGAGCCGACAGAGAGACAGAAGAGAGGGGACGGAGGACCAAAAAAAGAAAAAAAAGATAAAAAGAAAAAAGAGAAAAAAATGAAATGCAGGCAGACCTGGTCGTCGGGAAAAAGCTGGTGGACAGAAGGGAAAGGGAGAGAAAGGAAGAGAGAGAGAGAGAGAGGAAGTGCGGCCGTAGAAAATTGTTTCCAGGCCACGCGGTAATCTGCTAATAGGGTGTCCACGTTCGGGCCGGTAATCCGTAATCCATCGATACTCGACTCGATGCTCGATAGATGCACGTACACTCTCCACTGGCTCTCACCACGCGCGCGATAAATTATACACGCGACGTCGCGTGTTTTACCAAATAATACGTTCGGCCCGCTGAACGTCCCCTTGGAACGTTTCCTTGCGTTCGCGATACGAATTATTCGATTCTGGAACCTGTTAACGAAGAGGAAGAAGAAACGTAATAACAGCGATGTAAATTTTTGGCACGGAAAAACGGAGAGAGAAATATTTAAACGAATTCCATTTTCTACGAATCAATCCGATGTATTCGCGATTCGAGGAGGAGAGTGTCTGCGAATAGAGTCTTTGAAATTTTAACGGAGAGCCGTGTCAATTGAGTTCTTCTTACGCTACAAGCGTGTAAACAAGTACGTAGTTTGACTGATATGCAATTTGAATAACAAAAATAATAATTGAAGTCTCCGTGGAAGATGCATTTGGAAATTTTCATTATTTTATAATACGAACAGAGATTATTGGCACTCATCCGTCACAAGTAGTTATTTCCAATGATCTCAATGAACGATCGATTCGATATATTCGCAATTCGACAAAGTATCAAGAGACTCGTGATCTTTTGAGTTTTTATTATACACAAAATACGAGGATTGTCATGATTACGTTCGTGGAATCTGAAACCAAGTTAAATTGTAACAACGAGCCATGTCAATTGATGTTTTACAGGATATAATTACAGTGTAATCAATCTCACTTTCTCGCTTCAATGAAGATTAACGTTTCATTTGAAAATAGTTAAAAAGAGTTAGTCGTTTTTCAGTTGTACCTCAACGACGAGACTAACGCGGTCATTTTCGCGTCAGAAAAATTACACTGCAAAGAAAAGTGTACATAATACGATAAAGAACACAAGCTTTTATTTGTTACATCCACCAATGTCCCAAAAAGCATCTAAATCTCAAACATTACAAATTGGTCACTTTTACCACTCTGATAATTTTAATCCTTCAGCGTCACGAAAGAATAGATTTTTTTTTTCAGTTAAGAACCTCCGTCTCGAAAATAGGTAGGAATTTTCACGGAACACTCGGCGCATTTGCATGTTCGAGCAGCCAGAGAGAAATTTTCTAGTTTCCCCTTGTCGCGCATTGAATTTCCTGGGCAGAGGGAGGGCGGAACGGAGCCGGAAAGGACAGGAGAAATATCTGTCGACTCAGTCGCCTGTAACTTTATTTTTCTCCTTAATTCCTGCGTGAAATGAAACACACACATGGAAGCCTGTAACAGGATTTCCCTCCATCCATCGTTTTTGTGAACGCTCGGTTGATTTTTCAAAATTACCGCAAAATTCTATCGATGAGCACGAGTGTCGAATGTATCGAACCAGCTGATTGCGAGTTAACTAGTGTCTGACCACGCACGGACCTTAACTACTGGCCAAAGTAAAGTAGCTGCTCTGTTGTTCGAAACCATTGAATTTTCACACGCTGCGATACATCAAAGGGCTTGATTAGGTAATCCCATAGCATTGCGGTCATTTTTACATATTATATTTTATGTAATATTATTATATCATTCCGTACACTATATTGATGAATACAAGAAATTATTCGTTGGAAACTAGTGTCGAATTCCCCTTATATATTTCGTATAACATATTTTATATTTTATTGTTTTACTTAATTTTATTTAATTCCATGAAAATCTGATAGTTTCGATTATTTTAAAGATAAAAACGTTCAGGAAAATTTATCAGGACAACCGAAATAATTCATGAATTCACGAATCACACTGGAAGAATCACAGGAAATTACTATCGGATATTGACTGATGTCTTTTGTGATCTTTTACATTTTATCAAAATATAGTAACAATCTTTATTTCAAACATAACTCTCAGAAAAACCACACTGTTCATAGAAGAACCTAATATCACGTAACCAAGATATAATGATTCTATCCGACGAACCGAGATTAATTTAAAATTAGAAAAGGCGCATAATCGCGACTAGCAAAGCGCCATATAGATCGAGAGGGAACTCGACAATTTGTTCTAGAAAAATTCATACCGTCAAGAGCAAGCGTAATGAATCGACTCGATAACAGAGAGTGCGTTTCTTTGATTTCATCTCACTCCTTCGTCCACCTTTTATTTTATATGCTGTCGCACTCGCGGCAATATTATCGCAAACGAACGCGCTCGGTAATGACTGCCGCGTGTCGTAATGACTGGCGCTCGGCCCGACGCCAGTAATGGCGCTCGCCCTATTGCAATTTGAATTTCGCTGAAATCAGTAGAAAAAGCAGACACGCGGAATGAATATGTTAATTGGCTTTGGGATTGGCTGTCCCTATCGGTGATTGATTAAAATTCGATACGTGCTGCCAATCCCTCGCGACGATCGCCCGAGGGATGAAACAGCGCGGCAAGGGGAAGGGTGAGGAACCGACTGCGAGGGACCGTGCTTCCGTCGGAAGTTACTTTGCGGATATAAACGAGATTGAAATTTCGATGGAAATTACCGCCCGGTATCTTGTGGACTTAAGCGGCGCGCGGTCGCCAAGTCAAACAGAAGTCGGGGACTCGTCATCTCCCACACGCCGGACGCGTGTTTTGCCGTCGCTCTGCCGCTTTAATAAATTCTTAAAGGTATTTCCGGTTCGTGTAACTCCTCCCCCATCCCCCCTTCCCGTTATTTGTTCCCGCTTTCTGTCGCTCGACTCTACGGAACATTGTTTTTTTCTTCCTCTCTAGAAAGTTTTAACGCTCGAGAAACGCTGGTAGAGAATACTCGTGACTGGTTTCAAAAATGTGGTAGAATTTACTAACTATCGAGGACTGTCGGCAAGGTCGAATGGAGAATATAAAAATTGAAGCTCGCGGGTCTCGTTCGGCAGATTCAAATCTCGGAAAAAATTGAAATTTAAACGCGAAGGCGAGACGATTTGAAAAATTGAAACTCCGAATTCAGAAGTTTGAACACCAGCTGGAATTAAAAAGTTCTTAACGTCGTGATGTAAGATACAGACTAACAATTAAAAGAGAGAGAGAGAGAATAAGAAATAGTTGACTATGAGATGAAAACAAAAATCGTAAGGTGTTGTTAAATATCTGACTGACACATTTAAATTGAAAATCTGAAAAGACAATTAGTCAAAGACGCGAGAAACTATAAAGATGACTCTGCCGCGAGTTCCGTGCGAAACGTGAATGTATGTCGCTGAGAATAGTGGTACATGTTGACTTTCACCTGCTGGATTTATCGCGACACACCTCGGGGAATGTTATCATTGGGGAGCAACCGTGTCTTGTTTCACGCGCGTGGTGTCCTGCTTTTCTTCTGGAATCTCGGCTGCACACGCGATAAATTCCGCGTACGAAACCTATTACGCTGTGAGCATGTTTATTCGACAGCTCTGTGTATTCAAAATTTAAATTTCGAAATAACAATTAATCTTTCCGCGCCCGATTAACTTTCACTCTGCCGTCTTAAAATTCGCTGGATATTTTAACTTTTGGGAAATAAATTCAGATACACGTAGGTATATGAAAAGAGACTTTAAATAATTTGTTCTTCGCGTGCGTTTAATTTATTTCTAGCAGACTTAGTTTATTCTAATTTCTTAGTCTACTTTGATTAATTAATTTATATTTCTAACGAATTTTTACTTTTGAGAATTTAGTTAAGGAAATGTAACGTAAACAAAAAGATCGCATCACTCAAGGAAATTTATAGCAGATACTATACTTTGAATGTTTCAAAAGCAATTTTTGCATTATAAGCATAAAAGCATAAAATTCCGCAATTTATTAACAACACTCGGAGGAAATATATCGACATCTTTTCTTAGAATATTATTTCAGCATAATCGCGTTGCCGTAGTTGAAAAATTTTCATAATGCCAAGAGGAAACAAATGTTTCTCTATAATTTATCATACTGTGATATTCATAAGTAGATTTTCGTGCATTAACAGAAAATTTCGGAAAAATATCCTATTAAATGTAAATGCACACAAAGACACTGTACGTCGTAAAAAGGAAAAAAGAAAAAACGTTGCAGTCTACTGATAAAAATTTACATCGAGTGTGTGAAAAATATTTGGAACAAATGAAAATAAAAAAACAGTGATGCGAATGACGAATATTTGATCTAGAGTATCGAATATACATATGGAAGACGACGTTATTATTGAATGAGTGGAAGGTGCATGACCAACTAAGATTTGAGGTGGACGTGCTCGAGTGTCTTTCAAGAACGGCTGCTTCCTCGAATAAAAAAAAAAAAAAAAGAAAAAAGAAGTAAAGAGGCAGAAGGAAAGAAAGTAATCGAGAACAAACTCAAACGGTTCTTGAAAACGGTTCGGCCAATGAAGAGTCAATGAAAATTAGATTGAAAGTAAGAAGGGGAAGTCGAGAACTGATGTTCAAGAGCTTTAAGTTCCTGCATAATCGTAATTGCAATTTTATTATTAAACCTAGTTTCCGTCGTTTTACTTAACTATCTACTCTCTAGCCGGAGACTCGGAGACTTCGCTGATCCCCTACATATTCCCTTTAACGATAAGTTAACTGCAAGTTTCGTTGATGCAAATTTAAATGAAATTAACGTAACGGATCAATCCATTCTGTTACGTTTAATAGGAAAACGTACGTTGGATGCATTGCAATTGCTCGCAAACTTTTTACGAATATATCGTGCGTGTATTATTTTAATAATATTTTAAAATTTTTACTAAACATGTATAACATATTTGTAATAACTACATATAATATATAAACAACTTACATATACATTTTCAAATTACATTTCATAAACTTTAATTTACATTTTCAAATTAATTTTTATAAACTTTAATTTAACTTTTGATCTTTAATTTGAAATTAGTAGAATAAATTACCTTAGGGATAACAGCGTTATATTTTTTTATAGAAAAATCATATAGAAAAAATGATTGCGACCTCGATGTTGAATTAAGATAAATTTTAAATGCAAAAGTTTAATAATTAAGTCTGATTCGACTTCTGAAATCTTACATAATTTGAGTTCAAATCGACGTAAGTCAGATTGGTTTCTATCTATATAAATAAATTTAAATTATTTGTACGAAAGGATATAATTTATAAATTATTTATTAAAATATTAATAAACCGGCTGTTACAATGTTAATAATATTCCAATATATCTCAAAAAAAAATTATTCCACTAAATGAACGCTTTCGTCAAAGCCACTACAAATCAACAAAAAAGAAAAAAAACTGCCACGTTTTTATAGTTACACTCAAATTAACGAAAGCGATATATACAGAATACGTAAAAGTTCTTCCACCAAGACGGACACTTTCGCGAACCATCGTGGATCAATGAGAAGGATTCTCGGAGAATGTCCTACATTTACGTATATAAATTAACAAGAGCCTGGCAGACTCCACTTCAGGTTTCACGATCCAAGTACGCTGCCCAGGTTCAAGCTCGCACATATTAAAATCTTATTCGCAACTCTCAACGTTCCCACAATATTTTCCAGCCGAGTTATTTAATTTTGCCGATGCTTGCCACATAATGAATGTAAGTAGAAGAACGTCGCAAATGAGGCTGGTTCGAGGTAGTTCCTGTTGGCGCCGGTACGCCGACGTTAATGAAACACGTCCACAGTTGGCAATTGTCCCGCCGCAGCCGTGACGAACCCGCAACGTGAAAGAAAGAGACGCGCCATCGAGTCTGCACGTCGCCGTCGCGTCTCTACGTTTCGTTTCGTTTCGTTTCGTTTCCATCAGGATGCGTCTATACACCGTCTGCTCTTTCATCGACCCAGCCGTGAATTCAAATGAGAGAGCCTCCTCCTTTTGGCTTAATTCCCCAACGCAGAGGCCGCAGGTGTTCTCTCGTGTTTATGGTGCATGCGCACGAAAGGAAAAATTTCTTCAGGTACCTTTAAAACGCGAGGAATCTCGGTCAAGACACGGGTTAGACGCGAACAATCGTTTGCTTTCTTAACAAACCAGGCACGCAACGCCTGTTGCGATGCACGCGTGCCATTACACGCTAATAGCCTATGCTGCGTTACATTTACATTTTCAATCTCTATCCCTGGATGAATTATTTATAACGAAATTCCTATTAATTTGATATTATTAGGAATGTTAATTTTATATTTCTGTATTGTAGTTAACTAGAACGACCAAAGTGGTCGAGATATTTTATGGGCGTAAAGCAGCGTATTTTTAAAGATTTAAGTGATTCTTTTTTGTGCTTCGATGTCTCTGATGGAAATTTTATGCTTTAATCGGTACTGAATGTTGAGAACAGTTTAGAGTTTCAAGTTGCTCGACTCGATACGTCGAGAATGTCGAATTCACAAAAATCAAATACCCAAAGTTTTAGTTTACCAACACATAAATTACAATAGTCCTGTTGAAACCCAACGGTACTATTGAGGATTATTTCGCTCGTTACAAGTAATTCTATTACCAATTTATCCTACGATGCGTACTCGCCCCCGCGATAGTTTGCCCGATGACAAGCAATTTCGCATTCACGCGCATTCATCGCGAGACTTGTTTCAGAAACAATCTCCCGACTAGCGTCCCAAACTAGCTCGCAGCTTTGTGTTCTCTTTGATCTTTCCCTTCACGTCGCTTAATACACTCCGCGAAGACCAAGGAAATTGCGTTCGCGGTAAGGTGATACACCCTGTATCTTTTTTTTCCTCTGTTTCTGGGGAAAATAACAGTCGTTCGTTCAGCAGGGGTAGAAGGAAATTCGCCTCTGGCTTCCAGTACCGGTTTCTCCGAACCTCCCCCGATACCAGTTACGACCCCGACCGGTTGCACGCTCGCGCGTGCAGGAACGCCCGCTCTCGTAAACCATTTCGAAAGGAACCACTTCGAGATATTCTCTTGCCTCCTTCCCCACGTCTCTCTCCCATTTAATGCACATATTTCACTCAGCCGAGGTAAAAGGAAATCACACGACGCGCGGATTTTCACGACGGTCGATCGAGACCCCGAAGCGGAAAGCCGGTTTTTTTCGCTCGTGTCCGCTTCCTCCTCTCTCCTTGCTTCTCGCGAGAGAGAGAGAGAGAGAGAGAGAGAGAGAGAAAGTGGCCGTAAGAAAAATGCCTGCCAAGGGCACGGGTCACGTACAACCGGGCGATAACACTCGTCGTTTTGCTTTCTCCTCCCTGTTACGCTCTCTGTTTCGTCTCTTTCCTTCCAACCGGTCCCGACCCTTTCCCACCGGCAAACCAGGGGAACGCTCTTTCGTTCTTCCTGCTCGTATTCAAAGTACAAGGGGCAACAAGAGGCGAAGAGGGGGGGAGGGGAGGGGGCGCGTGCACAAAGATCACATGCCGGCCAGATTGAAGCTGCAGGGTAAACGTTCGTGTTCTCGCTTATCCTCCTCTGACTTCCGTTCCCTCTTAAACTACCCTGCAACCTATTTCTGTCTTTGTCCGCCTCACGGTCCTCCGTGCAGCGCCATGGTCCTCTTCTTCGTCCGCTCCTTCGAGTGCACACGCTCCTTTTCCAGAGTCTATCGTCGTCTGCGCTCCCTCCTCGTGCTTTGAGCGAATCTGCGTGAAAATAGGGAAGAAGCCCGGATGAGGGACACACGACGCGGTGTGTGTTATGTGTACTCAAACGGGCGTACGTGTTGTGTGCGACGTACGTGCGCGTTCGAAGGAGACGACAAAGAGGAGGAAGAAGAAGAGGAGGAGGAGGAGGAGGGAATCAACCGAGCCACGAGGAGAGAATATCAGGCAGCTTTCAGACGACACAGAGAGACCCGTCGAATAACGAGACACACACGCCCGTGACGGTGCTCAAGGCCCGGAGTTTCGCAAGTATTTTCGCAACGCGGTGTGCCGCTTTCCCTCTGCGCCAGAGGGTATCGAAATATCAGGCTAAATTATGGTAGTCAGCCAGGAAGGCGTGCGACTCTCTTTGTCGAGCACAAATAGTCTCGCTTTGCCGCGGTTGCTATCTTTTGCAGCGGAGAAATTGAAGATCTGCTTATCGCGATTTCACTCGGTCTATTAAAACCCGGGGATTTAAGATTGCTTGTTGACGATCTGTTTGCTTCCTCTCGCCCTCCGCTCCCGGGCATAACGCAGTTGTTTATCGCGATTTTCTTGATCCGTTGAGAGAGAGAGAGAGAGAGGCGAATTTAAAATCGGCCTGGGCTTCTTGAAATAGAGGAACTGAAGATTTTTCTCGACGTGCTAAAATACACGGAACGTTGAAATATTTCGCGATTTCTTGTTTATTCTCTTGAAACAGACGAGCTGGAGATCTGTTTATTCGCGATTTGCTCGGTATATTAAAATACGGAAGTTTACGGAAACTTATAATAATACGTTTCTTTTTCGCAAAATGGAGGAGTCCATCCGTTCATCGCGATATGCTCGGAGAATTTCGAAATTGCTTATAATCGTCTGCTTGTTTTCTTCTCAGAAATAGAAACGTTGAGGATCTGTTTGTTGAACGATTTAATCGATGCATTAACCAAATCGTACACTGCAAAGCGATTCGTTTCATCGCAAAAGAACTCCATTTATCGTTTTAATTAATTCACGATCGAGCGAACTCTTGAATCCACTTATTTAATCGCCAAGCTTTTATTTTCTGAATGAAAAAATAGCAGAAAGTGGAGAGAATTGACGAACCCCTTATTACGTGAACTTCAATTATACAAATTGTCCGACAAGCTCGGTTGAATGAAGCCGTGTTGGAAATGAAAAATGAATAAAGAACAAATTACTTCGAGCCAAGGATAGCTTCACTCTCGATTCAACTTTTAGCTTTAGCTTTACACATGGAAAATTTCCAGCCGCGCCAATTTTATCAAGTACCATAGTTATCAAAATTTGGTATTAAAATTTCGATGAAACGAGTTTCGGGCAAACTGAAAGAGGAAACGGATACATCGGAATGAGAGGTTCGACGCGTATGAAATGCAATTTTTTCCCGATATTTCAGGGCGAAGTTTAACACGTCAAACGCTGGACAGCGTGGCGAGCGCGTTCATTTGTCGATCGGAAGGGAAACGAAACTATCGAGAAACATGGAACGTTCCGTTCACTTATGATCGGCAATTCGTACTCGAGCCAACGATGATTTAATCGACACGTCCACGCGATAAAGAAAAGCACGAGACAAATCGAAAAAAAAAAATGAACGCTGGCTCGTTACGATTGATTATGAGCTGGCCGTTCAACGAACGGGATAAATGTGCTCGATTCATCGCCGTATCCATTAAAACTCCATTTGCCGGCATACTGGTTCGCGAACAAAAGCAATTCTTGCTCTCAGCGGTGGATATCTTCCATCATATTGTTCCAAAGATTTTTGCGTTGTATCTTTTAGTTAGCTGAAATGTCGCCGATTTTTGTTATTATTTGACTCTAGGATAGGAAACAATTTTCAATTTGCACTTATTGATGAATTTTCGCGTTAGGTTTTTTTTTCTTTTATTAAATAATTTAGTGTTATTTTTTTTAAGTATTCTAGTGTATAGCAATTGAAGAGTTAAATAGTAAAAAGAAATTTAGTAAAAAGAATTTTATTTTATTTTCGCTGGCAATGACGCAACTCGCTGCATCTTTGAATGAAATTTTACTCGCAGCTACCGAGCGATCGCAGGGAGTATATAACGTAAGATTTTCTTTTATTAGGCAAACCAGAGTAGCGTTGAATTCTGAAGCGTTGTTTTGTAAGAACAAGCTCATTTCGCAGTATTTTTCAGTCTGAAGCGCTCGCAGCTTTAGTTAGTTTCCGGCGAATTCGTTTAGTCTTAAGGGAGCGTGTGTGTTCTTGTGTAACGCGAGCAGGGCCGAGTATTTCAGTGAAAATCTAGAGAGAACGTTGAGGGAATTAACCCACGAGGTGTGGTCGTGGGACTAACGAGAGAACTTGAATAATATTCTCTATAAGAAATCTCTCTCCCCGCGCGAGGAAAGCGCCGACGGTGTGATGTCGAGATGGAAATCTCGCGTGAATGTTTATTGCGAGTGACAGAGTTCTGAACGTTGGGAACGTGAACGAAGAATATTTGTAGAAAGCAGTCGGAATTAGGGTGCAGAGGAGGAGCTAGTGTCCAAGGTTTCGGTTCAATAACTTATAGACTGTCTGAGTTCAGCAAGATAAAAGATGCTGAAATATGCAGACGTGACTTATTGTGTTTTTACACACAAAAATATAGGATATATGAAATATACAAAATATCCAAGTATTTAGAACGATGTTTGGAAGGTGAAACTATTTTCTACGTACGGATTTTGTTTTAATCGTGATTACAAAAATATGGTGTTGCATTTAACATTGTCAAAAATATTACAGGTGCATGTGTGTTATTGTATGCATTATGCGTATTACATTGCATTATTATCATTATATGTATTATGTAATATTATCAATATTATCTAGAAAAATAGCCACGTAAAATGAAAAAACGATATTTCGAGTGATTATTATAAATACTTGACGAGTTGCTCTGTATCATATGCGAATGATGACATATTATTTTGATCAAAATTCCACTTATACTCTTTTATACGTATACATATATATACAGCCACCAGAGATATACGTAATCCACGGATTCAAAGAACCTTACACCTTCATCCCACCAGAAGATCGCCTGCAGATAAACCCCACGACAAATCAAACACGTAGGTACAAGCGTCCATTCCAAAATTTCGTCACGAATTCACCGTTCGCTAATCCCTAAGACATACAATTCCGAACACGTTGCGTAGCGGAAGCGCCTCGTCGTAATCGCGACTGACCACCCCGACGTACGAGGTGCTAGCCAGCCGTCTCATCCATACACATACCGTCGTTATTGGCGCGTGCACACGCGCGTAATAGTAATTTAAGGCGACTGGCACGAGAAGGCCTGTTCCTCGTAATTTCATCGACGCCGGTAAATCGCTTTACCCGGCATGATGTATTTTGACGAGCTAATGGATATCACGCGCAGATTATCATGCTAAAGAGACGTTAATTAACACGTCGCCCCGTTGTAACGGCCGCTTACACTGGCCTGGGTGCTGGCTGGATCTGCAGATACACGTTCATGACAACGACGGCGACGACAAGGAAACGAGCACAGAGGGGAATCAGAGGCGATCGTTCGGCCGTTTGGCAATCCAAATGGTGGACGGCCTCGGGGCCTATCGAGGGGGAGGGGAAGCGGGACGAGGTTTCCGCATGATACGCGCAGATTTTTCCCCCGTTCAAAAGAATGGAATTACGCGATGGTGGTGCCAACCCTTTTGTTCCCAACCACTTCTCTATCCTTTCTACAGTCGGCCCTTTCCCTCCTTCCTTCCATTTTTTTCTCCTTTTATCTCGTTTTTCGTTTTTTCTTTCTTTCTTCTTTTTTTTTCTTTTTTCCGAGCCAGGCTAAAACTGTAATCCGATTTTCTTGACGAGAGCAATTATAAAGAGTGGCACTGCATTAATTCTGTCGGTACGGCTGCCTCTCGCCGCAAAATTGCTTTATAATTGGTCGTTCGTATAAAAATCTGTCGGGCACGATCCTCGTCTGCGGTGAATGAGAAAAGAGATCGAGCTTGATAGTCACGAGCTGTTCGCGATAGTGTGTGATTACTTCACTGACAATGGCTGACAGATACGTATACAGAGAAGCGGTTATTGTTTCGAAAGTTCAACAGCATTTGTTAATAGAATTGAAATTGAAAATACAACTGCAAACTGAGATTTCAATGCCGAAGATTTTACTAGAGACGTTAGTCCTCAATATCGATTCTTGAAAAAGTTACGAAAGCGAAGATAATGTTGTATTATAGATCATCACGTTATCTCTAACCTATATCGGTTTCGCATTCGATTCTTTGAAACTGCATCGGTTCTACAAGTATTGTTATTATTCTACAAGTTATTTGTCAATTTTGTAAAATATATATTGCAAGAATGTTGATATGTGATTAAACATTTCAAACGAGATATTCCATATTTTAAAATTCACTTCCATGAACTGCCACCGATTGGATTTCGGACGGAGAAATTATGCTTGGAAATATAAGCTGTCTGCTTGGCTGCGTTATAAATTCTTGACACACTTACGATTAACGTGATTTCTTAAAGTAAAGATTGTGAGAAACAGCGCTCGCTCCGTAATATCTTTAATCACCCCTAAAAGAGTTAGTCAAGGGGCATTAAACAAATTTTAAGTAATAGTGCTTATAAAGTTTCAGCGTAGTTTCAAAGTTGACCTGAATAATTTTTTTCGCAAAATAGCTTCCAGATGATGCACGTATTAAAAGTTGCTGGAAGATATAGCGTCTGCGCGAGCGGCCGAGAAGCGTCTGACTATAGGCGATTCATTACTACTTGCGCGCCTTTTATTTTTCTGTTCAATGCAAACGCGCACTTGCTTCTTTATATTAGAAAAATTGTTTGTTATATTAGAAATATATTGTTTCCACGAATTTGAAATCTGACAAATTGTCAATTACATCAAAAAGGAAAAGGAATTTCGTACGATGATATTTACAAGAGAAATCAAATCGGTGTTAATTAAAAATCAATTCTAGTCATGGTATTTGATCAGCTATTCGAAAATCGTTTAAAACCTTTTCCAATACAATCTCCTTTCTACAAACAAACTTTTACGTTCAAAATCAACATACCAGCAAGATTGCATGACGAGACATCGTTGCGAGCGCAACCGAACGCGTAATCGACTCGATAAATTTCAAATGGATTCCGCGCGTTTCCTAGAACGTCGTGTTCTTTAACGACGATAAAAGAGACAGTCGAGTTCGAGGCAGGAAGAAAAGAGGCACGTAGAAAAAGAGAAAGAGGGAGAGAGAGAGAGAGAAAGAGAGAGAAGGAAACGTAAAAAAGAGAGTACGAACGCTTTCGAATCGATCGGCAGGCGAGCAGCCAGAAGGTAGTGTGTACGTACCTCCATGCCACGTCGATTTCTCCATCGCACCCACTTGTTGAACCCCGGTCGCCAATATTCGACGAAGTACTCTTCGGTGTACTCGACCCCGTGGCCGTTCCCGAACCTGCCCTGGGTTCTGGTCGACGTTAGTATACGCGGACTATGCAGATTCACCTCGAGGTACTCCTTGCCTTCCTTCGTGACCATATTTTTCGGGCACCAGGCGCCGCCGCCCTTGTCTTGTCTCAACCTGGAAAAACCACGAGAATTATTACAACGTCTCTGCCACGGGGATATTCCTCGTGCAAAACGACAAGTATTTCGGGCTGAAATCACGCGAGACGAATGCTTGCCAGTAAGCACGAAAATTGGTAAAAAATATTTCTGAGTGTCGTTCACTCGTGATTCTAAAAGCTATGTTTTTCACGATGGACTACTTTTGAATAGAATTGGAGGTTATTCTGTTAGTTTCGAGAAAATCACGTAATTTCTTCCCTTTGTTCGAACTTTCTATTCTATTTTTGAATATTTTTTTAACGCATTGATCTAATATGTTTATATTTCAAAAAAATAAATTCGGAAAAGAATTACTTCTTGACAGCGATATAGGTCTCATAAGTATTGTATTCTTCCTTGGTTTTTCCGATTTATCCCTTCTTTGGATTTTCGAACGAACGAACAGCGGTGTTCGCTGACAATCTTAAAAATGCTGAATTTTTTTCACGAATCCTTCCGAACAGAGATAGTTCCTTCGTTTCGTATGAATAAGCAATGAATGCTGTATTTAACGCGCGGGAGTGTACAGCAAATTTTCCTTCCCAAGAGAGGGGAAACATGTTTTTGCAACGGCGTTTCGATGGAAGAATAATTAATGGATGCTCCTGCCTCCCTCTGTTTTTCTCTCTCTATATATATATATTTTTTTTTTTTGGCGAACTTGATTCCCCACAGCGATCGACCGGTGTACCCGTATAAATTAATGACTCGCGGATTGATTTACGAGCGACCGTTTAACCGGAGATCTCTTTCTTCACTATCGGTTTTAAGTTATTTATAATCATTTGTGCGTGCTGATCCGCATTTCGAGATGATGGTTTTCAGCGATGCGGCGGCGTCAGCAAGGAGAAAAAACAGTAAAAAAATGAGAAAATAGTATAATATATTGTATGGTATAATACAATTACAGATGATGAGAAAAAAAATTATTTATAGACGGTACTAATGTTTAGACAGTGATATAGATATTTATAATTATTTATGTGTGTCGGTGCGCATTTCGAGATAATGGCTTTCAATGCAGCGGTGTCAAGGGAGGCGAAGGATAACAGCGAGAGGGTGAGAAGCTAGACAGTGGTACAAGGTGGGAAAGCAATCGCCGTTTAATCATCGCGTACCGTTCTGACCCATTTATGTACAACGTCGACGCGGAGAACAACGACAAAGCAGCTTCGATTCCAGGCCACTTCATCGACGATGGAACGCCGTTATTATCGACGCTCAACCTTTACAGCTGCGCAGCTCCAACGGAATTAACATGCTCGAGTCTTTCTCAAAAATACCCCAAGGAACGCACGATTTGAACAAGTTGCGATTTCGCATTGAAACATCGGGGTATTACGTATAGCTTCTTCAAAGGTCGTGTGCCGATTTTGTGTGAAAAGCGATAGGATTTTATAAAGATAGGCAGGTGTGAATGATGAATACTTGACCTGGAAAGTTGAAGCTGTATTGAGGAGAGTGTTTGGATTGTACAAAGTCATCGCGCGAACAAATTCTGAAACTTCTACGCGAATTATGAAAGATTGAATTTCTCGTTTCAGGAATGATAACATTGAATACAATTAGACGCGTAAAATTATCGCGAGGACGAAATCGTCAGTGAATTTTGAACGATTACACTGAACGAAAGGTTGTTTGAATCAATTCAGATTTCAGTTAGTTTATCTTGGTCTGGCTTACATGTGTATTTCGCAAAATACAGAATAAAAAATAAACTTTAGCTCAAGTATACATAAAGTATCAGAACCTAGTATTCAAGTCAGCATAATTATATTACATAATATCGTTGTGTTTCACTTGTCATTTTAGTGAAAAACTTATCTGTAACCCGATACCCCGGCAAAGTCTCATACATCATATCCAACGTCCGAAGAAACAAGCTGGCAAAACATCGGGAATATAATTCCCGATTGAACGCGACTGCTGTCGGATTCCTCGTACCGTAACGACGCAACGCGAAAGCCTGTCTTCACACTCGAGGCAGCGATTCGCGAACCGAAACAATTTATCTCGTCGACGTCCGAACCCGAGCCCGCTCGTAATTTCAACGATCTGCGAGGAAGAGCATCTCTCCCTGTCCAACAAACAAACCCCTTGCACGGTAAACTTCCGCCGCAGAGATACCTCCTAATGTATTCCTCTTGAGAACCGTACGGAACGTTTCCCATAGACCACACAGAAATCATGGACATTCCGTGTGAACGAGGCCCATAATTTCCAGCACGGAACGAGTTTTTAATTCAGCAAAGACCCTGGAAGAACGTGGCCCCGATCCATACCGGGATACGAGGGCTGCGTTCGATCCACCTGCTGAGCAGACAGCACGCGGCCGACTTTCCGCGCGTGCCCCCTCCCCCACCCTCCCCCCCGGCTAAAAATACTGCCACGGCCGATAACAAGATCGCATTATATACGGGCCGGAGATTCTTCGCGCGATAAGAAAGTTAGCCGGCGGAGTTTAATTTTAAGCTCTATTTACCCCGCGCAATGAGCTTTCGGAATTAAGGATATTGGACTAGCGAACCACCGCATAAGCCGAGTGGCTTATTATCGCTCGCGAGGAGGCGGCGGCGGAGGCGGTTCGCTGTTAAACAGCCAGACCGTTGCACTTCACCGACCGGACTTCCCGGGCCACGATACAATTTCCTTGATTTTCAAAGCTCGTTAGCCCGGTAATCGTCTCGAAATGAAACTCTACCTTTCTCGCCAAGGGAGGGGTTGGCCACAGCCGCCAACTTCTTTTTTTTTTCTTCGCTTCTTTTTTTTTCTTTTGCCTCTCCTCCTCCCGATATTGCGCAGATTCCCTTCGTCAATTAAAATTAATGAAAGCTGACCCACCGGCTCGCCGCGGGCAGACTCTGCCTCTGACAGGCCGCGATACTTTGTTCCGATCCCGAGGCTCGACCCCGCGCTGGTAATTAATCTATTATTTCGTTGCGATCCACTGTTCTGACGAGTGGATAGTTTGGCAGTCGCGCGTTCAACCAGCGCGTTGGATATTTCGGATTAGGTAATTCGCGTTAATTATCGGATGATCCGAGTGTTTAGAATTTTCGACGACGGCGCGGCTTTGTCAGCAAATATTGACTTCACTTTCCATTTCTTTCTCTACAACATAGAAAATTTCGTTAAAGTCTGCTGCGCGAATGGCAAGTAGTACGTAACAATTCGAATCAGAAAATTCTAATTATCTCAATTATTTGATTGTTTAATTATTTCAACGATGATTTGTAATTATTGGATGACTGAAATTTATAATATGTCTCATTTAACTCTGTGTCATTAACGTTGAAGATTTCGTTCAAATATGTTTCAAGAACGGGACACACTTTGTCCAAGTAGCACACGTCAGTTTAAATCAGACAATTCGAATTACTTCGATAATGAGCCAATTTGTGAATGATGGATATTACTCTTTGTTTCACTCTCTATCACGTCGAGGATTTTATTAAAATCTGTTGCACGAGCGGGATGTACTCTGGGTAAGTATCAAAACAAGTCAAGCAATGTGACAATATATAATATACATTAAATATCATTTTAGAAATCCTAAAGAAGTTGTACTTCTTTATATGCCAATAAGTAAAGTGCAATTTAACAACCTTAAATTATTCAACGCACACGCTCAAACGGTTACGATCGATTGCTTCTTCATTTCATCGACAACAAGTATCAAACTTCCATTAAACGCTGGCGCAATTCCACGTCTCATTTCGAAAGAAGATCATCGACCCCCTCCATCCGATAGCCATTAACAAACTCCGCAACATCCGATACATTTACTCATTCCTCGATTCACTATCGTCTCCTCGCACACTCTCCTCGAACAACGAAACCTTTCGGCTCATTCGCCGAAAGCGGATGGAAACTTCAAAGCAAAGAAGACCTCCATCGACGAAAGATAACGCCGTGGGGTGAACCGAGCGGCACGACGGCCTCTATCGTGAGATCCGGGGCTCGATTCCACGGCAGAAGCGCGGAATTCCCCACGAGTGGACGTTACACTTCCGGTGTATCCTATACGATCCACGTTCCGATCCAGATAGATGCTCGTGTGTATGTGCCCCGCACAAAGCGGCACGAGAGAGAATCTCTCTCCATGGAAATATTTCAGCTGGTTCGGTCGTCGAGCACTATCATACAGGCGGCATGCCCGCATGTAAACAATAGACCGGGCGAAACCCACTGAAAGCGTTTGCGGTTAATTAGGCAGCAATGCTGTTAACAATGTCCTGGCTTCGTCCCTCTCTTCCACCCCCAGCTCCCCTTCCCCTCTCCACGCCACCCTCTGTCTCTCATCTCTTCCCAGCCCGTTTTCGTCTATCCTGTCTCACAGATCTTCAGCCAGTGAAATTCCTCGCAACGCAAACCACCCCAGGATTCGTCCGAATAAAGTTATCCCACACTCTCTTTCTCTCTCTCTCTCTCTCTCTTACACACACATACACGACTTCTACTTCAAACCGACCGATTCCACGATCGCCTCGAGGTCGCTAATTATCCGTCGTTGCTGCGGGCTAATTACGTCAGCAAGGAAATTAACCGTCACGACGCGACGCGCGCAAATCGTTGCAAAATTTCGACGAGGACAGCTTCGTCTGGCCGCCGTATTTCTATTATTTCGCCGTCTCTTGACGATTGCTTGCTTCGGTGAATTCCGTCGTTTCTTTCATCTTGAATCTTTTCAGACGTTGGTGTTGAGGTGAAACACGGTAAGGCAGTACGATGTCGCGTGTAAACGTCGAATATGTAAAGGTGCTTTAGAACTAGGTTGCACGACATTTTGTCGAAGTTTCGAAAAAAAAAAAAACGAGTGTCTCGAGATGGTTCCGCAAAATCGTAGCTTGATTTGTTACGTCTTGTTGAAGTTGAACTTGAACACTGTCGAGTGATATTGTAATAATTAAATTAAGTTTTTGCAAGTCGCGACAAAATGATTTGTGACATTCCGCAGTTTCCGGTTGTAATGCGACCAGACGCATTACAAACCACCAAATGTCCATTACAAAACGAGAACGAACAATACTCGAGGAATCGGGAGAAATTTGATCTTGGTGAAATTTTCTTTTCACCAAGAAAATGCTGACACTCGTCTCATTTCATGAACGTGAAACATGTGAAAGAAGTTCGAAACGTACCGGTTAAAGATAAAGGTAAGGGAATTGCCGCCTTTAATCATAAACTTTTACAGGATATCATCAGCAGCGCTCGCAAGAGTTTCATCAGACTCGAAACCTTCTCTTTGACGTTCCAAAGGCGAATGAAATTCTTCTGAGCGAAATGCTGAAGCTCCGTATGTAAAAAAGAATATGGGCCAAATTGTTCACCACGGTATGATAGATGTATCTTCTTTGAAAAAGTTGTAAAGATAGTGCACGCAATTTTTAACAATTTCTCCTTTTTTTTTAATAAGTTTTACGTTGCATCCACTATCAGGGAAAGTATTTGCATATAAGTTAATATTAAATTTCCTATCATTTAATGTTAATTTCGTATGACTAGAACAATTTGATAGCGAAAAATGTGAAAGTTGATACGAAAACTATTTAGGAGGCTACGTTTACATGGTAATATATGTAATTATTAACGACGATAGTAATTTGATGTAATATTTGATTATTTAAATCGTAATTTAAATTAATGTAAATGAATTATTCGGAGGAAAATGAAGATGAAACTGCGAGTAAAATTATATTGTAACGTATTCAATCTACCTCAAGTAGTCAATTTCCTCCATACTTTTATGTCCCGACATAAAAGTGAGTTAATATTTCTTCGACTGACATTTCGTAGAAACTGTTCGTTAAAAGAAATTTCATTATGAATTTTTAATGTGTCGTATATATTCGGACAAAAATTTATTAATATCACGATTTAACCGAAGTTCTCATGTAATACCGAATAACGAGAGATATTCAAAGTGTCAACCACCAATGTAAGATATAATTCAGCTACAACATAATATATGAGTATTACTAATATAATATAATATAAAACAATTTCGACATCTCTCCTGCAATTACGTTATTAAAGAGTTAACGAATGTAAAAGATAAACAAAGAATCAACTATTTTCCTATAAATATAATATATCGTATAATAAATATATCTAAATCAATAAAAATTTCTCTCTCTCTCTCTCTCTCTCTCTGTCATGATCAAATTTCACGGGGTCGAAACGAGACAATTCAGCCCCGCAATAGCAATTCTAACTCGCTACTGTCTCGCGCGATGATGTTCCTTATCGAGCTATCCTAATTTCTTGGAAAATAGTTATGGAGTTCGATCGTAATAGGAAGCCAATAGTCTCGAGGAAATTTACGGATAGGAGCCCGGGCAGCCAACCGGCCACACCAAAGTGGCTTGGTTGAGAAATGCGTCCAAGTGGAAGCCCAGCAGACCAGAGAAGCATTACGCTGCCTCATCAGTCGAAAGGTGCATTAGCATTGCTAATGACCTGCGATCGTTACCGTCGCCGTCACACGCCACACCAAATACCATCATCGTCTTGCCCACCTCGAGCCACCGTCGGCAGCGTTTGTTATTCGAGAATGAGCCATCGCGATCGTGTCCGTTGAACTGACACCTCCGACAGTCCTTTCTTTTCTCTTCCTGCTCTCTTTTTCTTTCTCGTCTTTTCCCCCTTTTTACTTACTAGCGAGGCGAACGTTGGCACGTTGACGGGCAAGGAAGATGTCCAATTTATCTTCCTAAGTCTCAGACTTCACGCTAATTTCTACGAAACAGAGAGAGAGAGAGAGAGAGAGAGAGAGAGAGAGAGAAAGAGAGAGAGAGAAGGGAAGTAATATTTGATCAAGTTAATCGTGCGAATTGCGGAAAGACGGGGTTCCATTCTCACGCGAGACACACGTGAACGTGCCGTGAAAAATTAGCTTCTATTATTCAGTGTATTCCCGACTCGAGCCACGTCCCCGATGAATTTCTCCCCGTCCGGATAAAAGAATTAAACCCTTCGCTCTGTCAATTCGAAGACGATATATACCGAATAACGAACGAGAATAGCGAATGTGTGCGCGAATACATACGCTAATCGAGTTATAAAGTTGCCCCCATCGAAAACCGGTATCGTCTCCATAAATCAATACGATCCGGCCGGCGTGTAAGTGAAAAGAATTTACGACGCGGTCACTTTCGACGACTTAGTCCCCCCCTACCCACCCCCTGAACACTGGGGATATTCGAGCCACGTTCCCCGAACCTTTCGATTCCTTTTATTATCTGCTCGCGTACGTGCGCTCCCATTGTTCGTCATCGACGACGACCAGCTCTCGTTTCCGCGATTCCGCCCCGGAACGTTCGACCCACGTCGGAGCTAATTAAATTTTCCCGATAATACGGCAATCTCGATGACGGCAGTCAATGCGCCCCCCGGTCCACGAGCGAACTCGTGGAACTCGTGTATGCGAGCGAAACCGGAAACGTTGCGCGTGGTACGCGCCGGTGCCAGACGAGAACTAACAGTCTTGCTAATTAGACGCGAAACGAGCGACTATTACATCGCGCCGTGCGCTCCAGAAGACTAACAGCCAACCGTGTAACGCTGCGAAATATGCGTTTTCGGCTAACAAGCTTGAAAATATTCGGAATATACGCGCGAGATTATACGGTAGTTAGTCGTGAAAGTATTTTTTTTAAGCACTTGTAAAAATCTTTTGTTTCATAGTGCGTTTGTTCTGCGATTGAAGAACCCTATGTTAATGTATTGTGTGTGTTTTACGATTCTAAGAATCTTTTGTTAATACACCGGCAGGAGGAATTGAAATCATTGTGCACGTAATTGAGGGAATTTTTTTTCTCTCTCCCTTTTTTGATGAAAAACCTTTTCCATCGAGCCTCATTTACAAAATATGAAATTCGCATTTTTCATCTTTACGATTGAAAAATGTTTCGCGATTCATAAAAGAACGGTTCATTTTAACTGAAATCCTTTTTCCGCTCACATTATATCATTATATGTGTTATTGTTCAGATACAATGTTGAAAAAATTATGTACCATACATATATAACTGACTATGATACAATCTATATAATATTACAAGTGTAACATTATGGAAAATCGGGCAAACTTCATGCACGATGTGTTCCTGGTTACATTAATATTTGTTCATTTCTACGTAGAAAAAAAAGAAAAATGAAGAATGATAGAATGAAAAGTCGTGATATTGATGATTAATAAACCTCAATGCTATCAATAACTGTTATTGCTGTAAATTAATTTTTGTATCAAACGAATGTCTCACAACTTCTTATGTACAATTTCAGATTTGTTTTGAAATTTTACCAATATGCATCATTGTTGCAGCATTAATAAAATTTAAAGAATGTTTCACACACGCACAATATATATTTAAGAATGAAATATTTTTATATTAAACGTACGAATACTTTCGTGAGCCATTGTGCGTGTTTAAAAAGCCGACGAAACCATTTCGAAAAATAAATGACCGCTGGTAGAAAAGGAGAAAGAATAAGGGACAAAACAGATTGGAGATGAAGAAGATTGGGAACGAGTGATTCGATATTGTAGAAATTTTCGAGGCAGAGAGAGGTAATTTAATCCTTTAATGGCCGTTTCCTCGATGGAAATTGTAAATATCGCTTCTCTGGTAGCTCGGATTTTCAGCTTAACATTCGGTGAATGCTAATTCGCTCTTTGTACTCCGTTGTTCGAGCAAACGTGAGGGTTACCTCCTTGCGATTTTTATCGAACGTTCAAACACCCGGATATTAAATTTCCGTAATTAATTGCGATCGCGTCGGTAGGAATTTTAACAGGTATTACAACAGATTAAGAATTTCATGTGGTTAACGCTTTCGAATGTCATTACGTGATGTAATCCTGTAATTCTCATTCTGGTAATTCCTTTAGGCAATATAAACAAGAATATATTGATATAAATCTGCGGATAAAGTTCCGTGCATACATTACAAATAAATGTTATTTACGATCGTCGTAGTACTCTTTTATTAACCGACTCGCTAAAATTTCTGCTAATTCGTTTTGTCAGATATACAGCCTCGTTTGTAAGCATTAAGCCGTTTGCGGAAAAACAAGATGATTCTGAATAATGATTGCAACGTCTTCAACAAGTATTATCTCGAATATTAAATTAGAAAAAAGAAACTACATATTTTATACGATACATATTTTATACGATATAATTATATGAAATACATTAAACCGAATAATTCTCTGAGAGAATTAATTTTTCTTATTTGCGTTCGTTATTCTTCTATCAAAACTTCTTTAACAATTTTTGGCATTCATATTGTGAAATTTTACATTATCTGGAGTTAATCCGGAATTCTATGAGCCCTTCAGAAGTCACATTGATTAATTTCATAAATCAGAAAAAAAATTATTTTTTAAATTTACATTAAAATTTGTTATCTGTCATATAATCGTTTTACAATAAGCAAACTTATGACAGCAAGTCATTTGTTTGTTTGTTTTTTTATTGTAATCGTATATTAATCATATATTCATACAATGAATTTCAGAACTCAATAAAAAAATAGACTCGACTCTTGTGGGACTTATTACAAGAACACGACTGCTAATACTGTTTAAAAAAATTATTTAACATAGAAGTTAATATCATAACTAATTAATATCATATAGTAGACAAGTTTAAACTTTCACCAGCCGTCGTACCACGTTTCTACCAATTCCCTTCAAATCCCTCAGACTACCCTTGACTAAACATCCAGTCTAACTAGTCGAACATCTGAACAAATCAGAAATACCCAGAACACTCACGATCTATTTTCTACCTACAATACCGCAATACCAAGCAAGTAGTGTGTTCAATCCGGCAGCTAATTTATCGCTGATTTAACGCAACGCGACACACGACCGCGAGTGAACAGAGCCGAAGAAGCACGTTACCACGTGTTGCTTCCTTTCGTCTTCGCCGAGTGGACAAATAATTCGTTCCGACCTAGCACGGTGTCGAGTCCCTCTCGATTCGAAGCTCGCCAACATCGATCCTTTCGCGCTGAACGTTCGCTAAAAGTTCCCCTTCCATGAGCAATCCCTATTATCAAGACCCAAGACGCACCCCCTCCCCCTAACTTCACCGATCTCAACCGCGCGCACTTGTTTCGCAGGTCAACGAGTCTTCGCAGTTTGTTCGCTCGATCGAATATTTTCGACGGACTATCGCGAAAACAGGGACCGTTGGTAAGGGGTTGGGAACACGGATTTATAGGGGGAGCAGAGGTGGCCAGGGTTATGGCGTGCCAATGCGAAGCGAGGGAACAGAAGCGGGGGGGAGGCTGCGCGTTCTTTCACGCTCGCTCGCACACCTGTCCCTCGTTGGTTGCCGGCTGCTGCTGGGCTTGCGAGGCTTGCGGGAACGGTTATCGAATATGCTGGGAATGCCACCGCCGAATATGCCATCAGCCAAATGATCCGTGAAAATTCCGGTTGCCACGGCGCGATTCTACGCGAGCTCGATCGAGCTTCTCTCTTTCTTTTTTTTTTTCATTTTTCATTTTTCATTTTTCATTTTTCTTTCATCCGCACACATGGTCACGCGCGCGCGCGTGCATCCACGCGGACGAGGTATAGTGTACAGATAATCGCAGAGAGACGTACGCGCGGCGAGATGGAGATGGAAAAGCAGCGGCTGCTGTCTGAGCTGGAAGAACTGGGGGAGGAAAAAGCTGCAGCTATACCAGAACCGTCGATATTAAAGCTTATAGTGAATGACAGTGATGCTCGATGGAACGGCACGGATTGATTCTGCCTCCATTTCGAAGCGATCCGTGGATCTCGATACGGAGCATTTGTCAATAAATAGAACCGTTTCTTCTCATACCCCTGCTCTTCCTGCTCTTCTTCACAGCGCTCTTTCTCTCTCTCTCTCTCTCTCTCTCTCTCTATACCTAGTTTCTGCCTTTTTCGCTCCGTGCTCTTTTAGTAAATTGTCTTAAAAATTCGCTAGGCATCAATCACCGGGGATAAAAAACATCCGGCCAGACTTAAAGCTATCGAGGAAATGAGACTCGTGGTACAATGTCGTTATTTCTACCGAAAAGATTTTTGAATTTTACACTACTTGTTAGTTTAATTTATTTACCAACTTCCAATCAAGATCCCGGACACGAACAAATGCCTGAATTTCAATTTAGTTCAGAAATTTAATTCAACCCGTGTGAAACTCAATTTTTTTATGCAAGTCACTTTATCAGCATTGCTCAGAAATTCATGCATTTGGATATCTCTAAATACAACTGTCTCTGAATACAACTAAACGACTAATGAAAACCAATGGGAGAACTTTTATCTACTAAATATCGGATATTTCGTATAATTTCTACGTCTATGGAATCTACACGCACGCACTTTGTACCTTGAAATTCCGCCACGAAACTCTTCGCAGCGGTCGTTCCGATTTATGCCGGACTTATCTTACACAAGGGCTCGTTTCGGAATTAGACCTCGCTCCCGAATCTATTAGGAGGAAATGGCGCGATTTTTCTGCCAGTCACGACTCCCCTGGTCCTTTTAAGCTTCCAGGCGACGAGGTAGAGCACCAGCCACCAACCAAACGGTGGTCGGATTCGTTCGAGTCGGTGCTTTTTCAAAGTCAGCGGTTAAACACGATAAACCGGATGAAAAAGCGACGACTTATACATTTAAAATGCCGTATCGACTTATCGCGCGCATACTTGGCGCCGGTTACTGATGGGCAGGGGAGGAGGGGGAGGGGAGGCACATCCGGCTCGATCCTCCTCCGAGACAACCTCCACAAGTCAAACTCAATCTGCAAATGGGACGATCCGATTTTCGTCGCCTCGACGCCACGAGTTCGACCCGGCGACCCCACCGCAGTCCTCGATGCGGGCCACGTACACGAACTTTCGTACATGGATGGACGCGTCGTCTCGCGTATTTCGAGATGGACTGGCCACCACCGTGTCGTGGACATTGCGTTCGTTTGACGAGGAAATTTGCCGGACGCTCGGATGGAACCGGAACGTGCAAGGTACATAGCGGCAAATTGAACGTAATCAGGAAGTAGGCTGCAGCAGGGCTCTTGAATTTAATTTTCAAGTTACTCGGCGCGTTATACTTCGGCACGTAGACAGCGAACGTCTGGGAAATCGACGTTGGTTTGATTTACAAACCAATTGATAATTTTATTGGACGAGTTACGAAGATACGATTGTTTCCTCTGATTGTTTCGTCAAAAGGAACGAAAGGACGAGCGAAAATAATATTGTTGTACTTTGTGACATTTCAAGTCCTCTGCTGTTATTAATAATACGATATTAATGATATTTTAATTGTACGAATAATTTCGTAATAGTTGAATTTCTCATCTTAGAGAAGCGCAAAGCAATAAGTGAAAATATCGTTGTACTTTGTGAAATTCTTCCGCTGTTGTTAATAATATTTTAATTATATGATAAGTTCTCATCTGTAATATTAACAAAGGTATAATACTTTGTCGAAGCTTCTGAAGATTTGAAATTGAAAATGATGATCAAACAAACATTTAGAGATGAGACACAGAGCAATTGTCACGAAGTATGCAGAATACACGTATTACACGTTGAATTTAATTTCAATATGTACAATCTGGTTCAGTCATTTGCACAAACGCTAAATGCGGTCAAGTTTCATCGCGGTAGTGACAAGCTTGAATGTTGCACTGCAAACAATCGTTAGCATAAGATCAACTAATCTTCCGTGGAAGAGGAAACAGCACGCAGCGCTGAGCAAACAACGTCAAGAAACAAAATCACGTCCGGAGCAACAATTTCTCTGCGTCTGTTATATCGTGTTTAACCCATTCCACGAAACATTCAATCTCTGCTCCATGTAATGTTATTTTATGTAGCTTATCAACGCCGATTTCTATTCAAATAGCAGCAGATTTATTCATCGTTAAGTTATTTTTTAGTAGTTATATTTTAGTTACGCAGGTTGTGATGAAAAAATTCCGGGAATATTGAATAATTGAAACTGTGTTCATGTTGAATCTCTCATGGAATAAATGGATTTTTACATAAAAGGATTTTTTGTTCAAATAACTAGATTCAGTTAGTAAGGGATTTAATTCGTTCCAATAAATTGAATTTGTACAAAATCACGGAAGAATTGAAAATTCTGATATGTAAAGTGGGTAGATTATTCGGAGCCCTGAGCGATTTAAAAATTAATTAACCTACTCATCTATAAATCTAAATAATTCGTGTTTCACGATTAGATGCAGAATATTTTATTATATCAAAACTCTACTCAGGAAACAATGAATTTTAACAATAATTTGGAAATACCTAAACCTCCGTAAGTTTTTCGACAAGTCAAACTATTTCGATTTTGTAATAAATTTTTCCTACCGCGTCAACGCGATTGAAAAATAAAATAAAATCGATAAAACAAAAAAAAAATCTTACGATAATATTGTAGCTTCGAAACGTTAAGGTTTTACCATTTTAACAAACGAGGTTTTACAATATCCTACCATCCGAAGAGCTATATTTCACAACTGCGTGAATCTTTACCGGGATCTAACCCAAATCCGTTACAACGGGCATCGTTCCACGGCAACTTGATATTTCAAATCCTCGAATCTACGACCAGCAATTACGAGAATAAAGCGTACACGCGACGACAATCCAGCGCGATAATGAAAACGTCCATACGAATAGGAACAATGAGGGACGAGACGGTTGACCGCGACTCGGGCGCTGGTAATTTATCGCCGACCGATTTAAATAAATTTTAAGGGAACTTTTCACACCTGCTACGCCGTTGAATAATCGCAGTTTAATCGATGCTTCGAGTGCTCCAGTTTTCGAATGGTGATATATAGGAGATGGGATGGGGGAAGGGGGGGAGTTGCAAAACAAAGGGGACGTATCCGCGGAAATGCGAAAACTTTTCGGCAAAAGCTCGGCGCGAAATCGCCACGGAACGATGAAAACTGCGTGGCCGAGCATGTTTCAACGTCGGACAGTCGGCGAAATATGCCGTCGAGGATACCGTCGACGGCATATTTCGCCGACTGTCCGACGGGTATCCTCCGCGAAATATATCTCTCGTTGGCCTCGTTAAACGCGTTCTCTTCCTCTTCTTCCATTTCTTTCTCCTTTTTTACTTTCTGCTTTTTTTCTGCTTTTTTTCGTATTCCTTTTCGACTCGAAATACACTGCAATTCGTTGTTAGAGACTTATACTTCTGAATCGGACGCGATTCGACCGATATCGATTATGAAACGTCCAGCTGGCGTTCGTTGTCAAGGATTTAGTTTTTCCCAGGATTTCTTTTTTTTTTTTTGCGAATAAAGGTGAAGGGCGCGTGAAACATCGATACGTTAAAAAAAGAGAGACAGGGAAAAAACAGAGACAAAGGAATTAAAAAAAAAAAAGAAAAAACGGAAAGAAAATCGCAACGTTGACAATGAGCAGATATTTTACGCAGAGAATAAAAAACAAATTGTGTTTTTCGGCTGGCGGAATTCGTCGAAATGAAACATTCTGCGTTCATAAAACACCGTTATGTATTTTAAATTTGTTTAGACGAAAATCGCGACGGCTTTTGAGCTATTTACACGGATCTCGTGTGAAATACACATATGTATATACACGTGTGTGCCTGTTCGATGAAACGTAACGTGGGGACGGAAAGAAAAATCCGGTGGACATTTTAATGGGCTTAATATAGTGACTAGATGTTCGCATTATACAACACGTTTAGAAGCATCCGGGAAACGATGAAAGTTACGAGGTCATCCTTCGAGCATCAAGCTCAAAGTTTTCGGGAACTTTGATGCCTAGTCTAGACACGATCGATATTTCGATAACTCCAAGTCGACATTTTCGTGAACAAAGGCGGATAAAATTAACGAAGAATACTGTTCATAAATATCCGGATACTTTTGTTAATTATGATATAGCAAGTAACAGCAATAGTAAATTATTTCAAAATGTACAAGTTAATAACTAGAACCACTTGTAAACTATTTTTATAGACAATAATATATTCATTTAATAAATATGTAATAATTATTATTATTATATAACTATACATAATTATTCAATAATGACATATTTTAGTTTGCTTGTTACATAGATATAATAGTAATTCATTAATATTAAATTAATGCCTGCATTAATGTTAAAAATATTCCCATCAATTTAGAAGAATCTTAATTCACTAAGAATTAGAATAAAGCAATAATTTATCATAACATAATGAATAGCCAAATTTTTTGAAATTTCATGAAATTACAGTATTTCATGAACAGTGTTAAGTGAATCCTTGGAATTTTCTTTTGCAGCTCCAACATTAAAAAAGTAGAATTTTATAATACGAAAGAATTACAAGCGAAATTTTTACATTGCAGTAACAGAAGAGAAGTTAAACTCTATCATTGCCACATTTTTTCGAATTACCTCGTAATGCACTCCACAACAATATTACGAAGAATAAAATTATCGCAGTTCAATTTATTCACGATTTTTTAATGAAAATACACCCGGTCCGGCGATAACTGCTCCTCTTAAATCGCAGAGTATATTCCTCGATGATAATAAATTTTCGGAAGACAATCGAGAATTTCTGACAACAAACCCTTATCGATATCGCCTTTAAGCATGCAAATACCGGCGGTACAGTGACAGCGTGCGGTACGGTATAGCGAACTCCATTAAGGAAAAATGAAATTCAGCCGTCTAGGGCGCATCGAATATTCCATTCGAGATTTACCAGTGTTTGCCAAGTGAAATTGCCGCGGCACAGAGCCCTCTCTCCGCCGGCGCACATGCATAATGAAAGCTTTCGTAAATCAAAGCGTGGCGGAGGAGGGGGGAGGGGGTGAGAGAGGGCAAAGTTTCGGGCTCGTCATATATCAGAAACGACAATCCGCAAAAGTCATCCCTCCCCTGCAACTCGGCCGGAAACTCTTTCGTCGTACGACGTTCATACGTCGTCGTCATCGTCGTAATACCGTGATTCACTTTTCATGAGGCGACAACTTGCTGCAACCACTTCAGGCTCGTTGTACCGATTTGAACTTCCTGCTATCGTGCAGAGCCTAGACTCAATCCCGATGGGCAAAGTTTTCCACGAATGGAAAGAAGTAAGACGGAGAGAAATGGCCAGGTCGATCGACAACGACATCATACGAGGGATTCTTCGCTCTGGCGATGTCACGCCATCACCGTTTGGGAAGATGGCAATGATATCGCGGTTTTATTCGTGTGAGAAACGTCTATATCGGAGGATATAGGAGAGAAAAAAAGAAAATTTCACCAAGTATTGCGGAAAAGGTTTGCATGGCTTTACTGTTAATGACTGACCTCAGTTGTTAAATCGGTAATTTGTAAGTTTGTTCGGCGAGAAGTTTCATCCATCTAGTTGATCGTTTCGATACTTCGTTACGTGCTGTTGCTTGCGAAAATATCCGAATACTCGAAGGAATTATTTATGCACGTGTCGCATGAAACATTTTGACATTTTGCTGACATCATATTGAGATTCGACTATTGCGTTTAAAATAACTGAAACACATTAACAGTCAGTATCCATTATGTTGGTAAGTCTCAATATTCAGTAGAACAGTAGTTACATGTTCAAGATGTAACTAATACACTACCCATTTGTTTATTAATTTTTTATTTAATATATTTAACGTTTCTAGTAAATATCTTGTAACGTGTACATTTTCAACTTAGTTTCAGATTTGATCAATGTAATCATAGTTGTCGTCTGTTATGACAGTGTTAATGAAATACTAATATGTTTTATATAAAACACGTCTACATATGTTCGATTACTATATTATAGTTCGAGATTAAAAGCATATAGAAACTTGCTACATATAGAAATTTGCTTCATCTATTAAAAACAACAAAGAATGCTCCTTAAATATTTCATGTATTCCTGTGTATTATATATTATACATTTTGCATTTTTCAATTTCTCACAAATATCCTCAGTCTACTAATGAATAAATAAAGAGAAATCATCTCATTTCTACGTTTGATGGAAGAGAGAATCGTGTCTACCACTTTGTCTCCGAAACTTCGTGAATCTAATCGGAACTTAATCGTCGTAGAGGGGCGTAACGACAATGCTTTTACCAGCTTACGTTCGCCGCCCGTGAACGTTGACTTCGATCCAACGTTCAACAGACGAACTTCTGGAACGGGGCGAGACGAAAATCCCGATAGAAATCCGGTTCGCTTTAAATCCGATTTCACGCGTGCACGCGAATCTACGATCGACGAAATCTACGATCCCCTGGCTGCCGTGCGAACGCATCTCCTCGCGGCGAGAACACGCACGAAACACGAACGAAAGACAGACGCGTTGGAGTTGAAGAACTCGCGAAAGGCAGACGCGTCGATCGTGATTGCAAATAGAATTTCGCGTTATCGTTAACGAGAATTTCGTCTCACGGTATTCTCGCTTCAGAAGCGGAATAAAGAGACGAGAGGAATGCTCGATATGCGTCTTCGATACTCGCTTCGGTCCCAGTGAATCGACGCCGAAGATCGAATCGGCACGTGTACACACGCGAGATACGCGCGAACACAGTTCAAACGAGGACGAGGGGCCACATAGTCGAGGCGATGTTCACACGCTGTTCAGACGCGGAACAGGAAGAAGCGACCAAATAGATTTTCGTTATCGGCGTCTTCGTCCGCGTCTTTCTACGCTTCGCGGCACCGCGGAATAATGCCGAGGCAGGCTCGCAGGTAGGCGAAGCTTCTTCATGGAAATTCGATACTTTGATATGGTTTTCTGCTCGTTACTTTAAATCAGAAAATATCACCGGCTCGCACAAAGCGACTGCGTCATTTTTCCCTCTTCCATTTCCGCGCGCGCTAGTCGTCGCCGAGACTGCTGCCGCGAATCATGTTTCACGTTTGACGCGCACGATCCTTCTGTTTCGTCTCGTTTTTCCCTGTGAAAAATAAATTCACCCCCTTTCACCCTTTCTGGAGTCCTGGAGAGAGAGAGAGAGAGAGAGAGAGAGAGAGAGAGTTTACTCACGCACACGTGCGATGAAACGATACGGAATTTTTTTTTTTAATTAACTCCGTAGATTTTTTCTAACAGCGATGTGGCGCTGATGCGTGAAACAGATGATTTATGGTTTGACTATGGTATTGGATCGTCATTACATGTTTTGTCATTACAGTTTGTACATGATTGTTGTATGTATAATGCGAGACGTGAAATTACTAATTGAAAAAATTGAAATGACTAATTGAATGCAAATTGAGAAGAAAGAGCTTCGAGAAAAAGGAAGTAATAGATATATGCGAAATTGAAGAGAAAAAAAATAATCCGATCCTTGTAAATAATTATTCTACGACTAAACCATCATTCGAGAAAAATAACTATTACATTTATTAATGTAATAGTATTAAAATATGTAGAATCCTTCTCCTTCAAGTATAAAATGAAATAGAATGATAATGTGAATATAAAAAAAGAATATAAAAAGTAAATAAAATAAAAAATAAAATAGAATTATGGTGTGAATGAATACTAAATTCGCTCATACTTATGACAACTCTTTAACTGAAGATGACGAATTAACTCGTCACTGGAAAACCTTCAAACCCTACAGTCCGTATACTAGAGTATACAGAGCCTCTCATAATCAACGATAAAATAATTAGTACACTTATCACATCGAAAGATATGCGTTTAAAGATGAATGCATTTTTTATTTACTATATGCTTCTTGTTCGGTATTAAATCTTTAGAGTAATTTTGGTAATTTCAAACATCCAACAGAGGGTTAAAGTTCTACAACGAGACAACTAATTTTATATATTGGATAAATATTTTTCCAATTTAACGAAGGTTAATAGTCTCCTTTATTAAAGATTAATTTATTACGATAAATAATTTCGAGCTTCTACTACGAAATGTCCAATTTTAACCATTTTACAAAATCGTAATGTTTTACTCTACTATTCGGTTCCTGCATATAACACAGTTCCAAACTACGGCTTGATGTACAGAAATGATTTTCTCATCGAACGCGCGCCGAACCGAAAGTGCACAAGTTCGAGACATGAAATTAAAACATACGTAATCGAACGTCAAACAGCAGCGCACACCCGTTAACGAGAAAGTAATCTCAATATCCACGCCGCATTCAATTTCATGACACACGAAATTGTTATGGCTGCAGAACGAATGAACCGCGATTTAAAATCGCGGGGAAAACAGCGTGATCTCGGGTGCGTGTGCGAAACGATCGGGATGCGAAACACGTAACAATGCGGGAAGCAATTTCTCGATTGCATTTAGCGGATACTACGTACGTTTGTAATCTTGTAACGTTCGGATATCGTTGCCCATCGTTTATATACGTAAAACGGAAACCATTCATCTCATTACGATCGCTACCTTCATACGCTGATTTATATTCCGCGATATTTTATCTTATTATATACAATATGATTTGTTCGATGCCGGCGTGTCGCGACATAATCTTTTGTCAACGGAGCCACGCAACTGATCGCATTTAATCGTTTGACTATTTTACAATTGGTCGGGGAAATGAATGGGCTCGCGATACTTTCCATGTCGTGTAATGATCAAAGCGAAGAATATAAATTTTCATCGGAAAGTTCATAATCCAAATAGGCACTTTTTAAGATTGTTTTGAAATAAGTGTCAACATTTTACTCATCTCTTTCATATTTCTCGAAGTATTCAATCTGTATTATTATTAACTAACTGGAACTATCGAAATAATCTAAATGACCAATTTATAATTTTTGTTAGAAATTTTACGGACACGAGATAATGTGTTTTTAAAAATTTTAATGATTTCTCGGAAAATAAAAGCTGGTGTAATTTATTGTATCATAAAGCTTTTCCATTTCCAATGTTTCTGATTGAAATTTTATATTTTAGTCGTCCAGCGTTAATATTCCAGTGATAAGGATCTGATTTTTCAACCAACGACGTGCCCGTGCTATCGTGTGATTTTCAGTGGCGGTAAATAAAAAAATTACTCCCGGTAGACAGTTATCAATCAATAGTTATAGCATTAAGACAAGCAGTAAGATAACTAAAACATCTCAAATTTGAAATATTTCTTCGTATAATCATGCTGTATAACCGAACAAATTTTAGACAACATTGAACTCCGTTGTACGAGACTTGTGATCCATCGTCGTTACTAAAAATTTCATTTCGCGGAGTTCGAACGATTTTTAAAGGCGATCCGCGCATTGACGTCGTTCGACAATGCATTATACTTGCAAAAGTGTCCCGTGAAAGTTGAATGGCCGACTTTCGTCTTTCAATCGCGCGGCGGAATTTCGGGGGGAGAGAGGGGAAAGAAAAGAACGTTGGCCGCGTGCGATTTACGATAAGTACCGATATTCAATAACCTAGCCAGTCGTCGTCTGCTACGTATGACAATGACCTTAAATAAAACTGAAAGCATGGGGGCGTGTTAACGCGGTCTTTGTACGAAGTTTATGCACGGTCTGATCATAAAGTTGGTAAACCTAGGGCGGTACGTGATCGCATTTCTTCCGGCACAAACGTGAAACCCCCTCCTTCTTCTTTAGCGGGCTGATTTTCAATTCTAATCCACCGGTGAACGAACGAACGGACGAACGAACGTTCGCGCGCCAACGATAAACTTCGCCTCCTCCGCAATACGAGTCCGGATTCGAAATCGTTAAAAATATGTAACGAAATCCAATCGTTTTTCGTTTCGTACGATAGCGGATTTTCGTCAAAGTGACCCAGTTTTATATATATATATATATATATATATTGATCGGTAGAATTTTCTATAAAGTTTCGCGCTGCGAAATCGAACTTCGTTCCGATGGTACAGCCTGTTGTCTAGCTGTACGTCAATATTTGAGGCCCGTGAAACTGGATAGGAATGTGGGCAAAGATTGTCGCATGAATATGGATCGCGTGTAGTGTCGTTCGTCTGCCTTCACGAATTCGAGTATTCCGGACAATTTTCTATCGTACAGCGACGGTGTGAAATTCACCGAAAAATATATTTTTTTAGAAATCTCGTGTAAATGTTATTTTTCTTCTAATAGGGAATTTTGATGGATACAGTTGTAACTGATTTTAAATATAATAAATATAAATGGACACGTATTAGATAAGACATTGAATATAAATATAATCAATAAATACATTTGAAATGTATTCAATATATTTTACAATAAAGTTGTGGTTGCAGAGGGTGAGTATTCTAATGATAATCATATTCATAAGAATATTCACGAAAGTATTTGAATGTAAGAACTTTTATGTATATATTATGGGTGTTACGTAAAACATTTCTTAATTTCGTTTCGTTAATTCTGTAACACAGGAGACAAGTAAAAATTCGAAACTAATCTAAAAATGTACATATACGTTACATATATTTAATGAAGAGTTATCTTTAGCAAACAATAAGTAATTAGAAATGGTCTTATTATATGTTGAGGCTCACTGATACAATTGACAATGACTGATTAAATATCAATATTAAATATTATTAAAAGATATTCAATAAATATTTTTCAATTTTCTAAAATGTTTTATATATCACACATGATATATTCATAAAAACATTTCGTAAGTTTGAATACTTCTGTCGACAACTTGAGTAGGTAGTTTAACCTAATTGCCAGACCATAGAAGCAACCATAGAAATAAGAAATATCTGTAGAATACGTAGCTTAAATACAACTTTTCCGAAACACATAAGGAATTCCAAACCATGCTTTCAATTCACGCTCTTCTTTTTCACCTCTCTAGATAGACAAATAAGAAAAGAAAATTCCCCGGGAACGTTCCGCTATCGTACGTCACGGTTAAACGGGAACACGTGGAAAATCACAAGGCGTTCCACGCGAGCCGCGGAAAAAGCGCAAACCGACTTATCGCGACCTCGCGACGTGACCCAGTTACATCTTAACGACTGGTACGTTAATTCAACGAACGCCGGAATGTCGCTGTTAAAAAACGAGGCTGAATGTTATCTAGACGGTGGCTCTTTACCGCCACTTCGGAACGAATCATTCCGAATGTCGAGTGGTTTTGTACGACTTAAAAGAAAAAGAAAAAGAACGGAGAAGTGGGTCGATCAGTCAGATCGCGAGTAGAGAGAAACAGAAGCAAAACTCGAGAACCAGCGGGTCGAGAGTCAAGTGGATAAAGGATTCCCTTTCCCTGGACGTATCCTCGACAGATTTAACCGATCGAGGATTGATCCCAGAACGATCGAGTCAAGTGCAATTATCCTCAAACGAGAAGGAATATAATTCGCAATTATTAGCAAACAATTCTGCTTGTTTTACAAACGTTACGAGCGTCGTCGAAAGTATAGCCCCGACTCCACCGATCGAGGATCGCGCAATTACGATAAGAATTTCACCGAGTTTTCGGAGCGAATCAGGGATATCTGCGGATAAAGGGAAGCTGACTCTTGTTGCGATGAAACCGATCGGCTTGGATGCAGAGAGCTAGGAAACAAAGAGATTTCGCCGGGATAAACGGGCTACGATGGCGGCTGGCTTCCGTAGATAAAGCACTTTTAAAGATCGCCTGGTTTAATGATAACCGATTGATATCGGCCAGGTACAAAGCTTGCAACGGAATATTAAGAAGGGTGACTTCGATCGTACGGATTCTGTTACCTATAACTTAGTGAGTCGTTCAATATCGCGAGCTGAACTACTAAACAAACGTGGGAGAGCTTTTATTCTTTGCCTGACTCTGGATTTTAGTAGTAGTATTTGTGAGAAAAGATGAACACGAAATACATATTTAATATAGAGTTTGATAGACGAAGCAGGCTTTACGTCACGTTCGTGAAAATTTGAAAATTCCATAAAAGTTCGCGGTTTATTCATCCGTACTGTCGGACAACTCTATTTTAGATTCAAGTAGAATTTCGAGCATGAAACTGGGATAGATTCTGGGAGGAATTCCTCGCGTCTCCGTTTCAATAAAAATAAAACTTCAAATCTGGATATACTTTTAAAGGCGATATTAGAAAATCATCGGGACGAACTTCCGCGACGAAATTCAAATTTCGGCTATAAACCGTGACGCGAAGAAATTCTGCTGCATTGGGCTGCATCTACCTCCTCTAAACTCCATCTCGCTTCATTAATTTCACTGAGAATCACGAAACCATTGACTAATTAAGATAGACCGGGCATTCCTTTTAGCGTTCTATATTTTGGGAACCATCTGATCTTCGTACCATTTTCGTGTCACATTAAATCACATCAATTTAGGTTCTGCACCGCAACGCTAATAATTTTTAAATAATAATTTATTACGATCCACTTGAGTAACGTATTTAAAACAAACGACGTGAATTATTGAATGAAATAATTGATTTAATTGTTTAATCGTAATAGAAAGATTGTGAAAATTATATTAAATAATGCTTAGAAATGTTATTATAGAAATTAAAATGATTTAACTGTTTTAAATGAATTGTTCAAACTATAAAATAACGCATTTCTATGATATTTTTGTATATTAATAATTTTAACTGTTTAATTCTAACGATTGAATCAGTGATTGAATTCCCTTATATTTTAATATTAAGTTGCGTGCGTCTAGTTTTAATTAATCATAAAATAATTAATCTTTGTAAATTATACAAAGTGTGAGCACATTTTAGAAAGAATGATATGTATATCGTTATAATACATGCGAAACAACTTTTATTTCTTTTCAAATGTGTAAAAATATTTTAAACTATAAAATGCTATTCGCAATGTAGTTATACGTCTTTAATTATAGATCTTTAGTGAATGACAAAGCTACATAGTTGACTTCACCGTTTACGGAAATCACCGTGCACGCTGGCAGTCGATAAATTGTGCCCCTTTCGTTCGAAAACCTACTATTATCGTATACCATCGCAAGAAGCTCTTACAGTATAGCCATTTGGGAACGACGATAACCATACACCTCTGAAATCTCTTTTTCAAATAGCGCACACTTCGGCGGCCGGCACCGACGGTCCCCTAAATCGCGGTTCAACGACCGCGAATGGACCGACGTTTCGATCGGGCGAGCAGCGTTTCACACATCCTGCGCGTAAATTTCGTTTATCGAAACAATTGGCCGATCTTGGCGCTCCGAAAATCGCTGCATCCGCCCCGGCCAGCCATTTCAGACTCTCGCTCGAATTCCAACTCATCGTGGAAAAGCCCGAAACCAGTGGTTTCACGTCGATACACGGCCGCAGTTCGCGCGCCGTTCGCCAAGATTTATGCGACCGAGCAACGTCGTCACGCGACCAGCACGACGACGTAGTACGTGGCGTGGTAAGAGACTGTCGGCGAGACGGGCTCCTCCAGGCATAATATGACGTATCGAGACTTCGTCGTGCCACGCGGGACCACGGTACTTCCACTCGTACCTGGCGATACGAAACGTGGAAAAAAGAAGAAAAAAAAAAAGAAGAAAAAAAGGAAAGAATAAAACGATAGATGAGAAAAGGCAAAGGTATAAGCAAAGGGGGGAGGGGGGAGTACACCGTGGCGAAGGGCGAAGGACGAAGGAGGGTGTAGTTGTCGGTTCATAAATCACTGAAACGAGAGAGGGACCAGAGCCAGCGGGGTTTTCGAATCGTAACAAAGTGGAAGATAGCCCCGGTTGGAAGGTCGGGAGAATATGGCCACCATTTTTCGTTGGCTTCGACCGCTGAAAGCGCACGTAACGCTGTAGGACGTTTTATGTCTGCGTGATTCCGCCTTTTCACCCTCTCACCACCCCTCCGCCACCCCGCGTGTCGAAGATTTTGGCCTGTCATGCTTGGCTTCCACCTTCCTTTTTCTCATTCTGCTTCTGCTTCTCAGAGATCTCTTTCTTTCCTTTCTTTCTTTCTTTTTCTATTCCCTTCAATCTCCACCTCGTCGTTCTCCTCCTCCTCCTCCTCGTCTCTTTCATTGCCGTTTTTGCCATATCTTTCTCCCACTTGGCATCGACTCGCGTTTCGAGACTCACCCTCCGCCTTCCATCGGTGCCAGCTCTAAAACGATACGAACGGCCAGTAGCCCCGCCACGAAAACGAAAACTTTTTGCCAGCAGCACGTACAGATGCTCATCCACTCCCGTAAGCCATTATCGATCCTCGTGTTTTGCCAATGAAACGAGTGTCCCCGCGATGTAACACTCTTGGCCTTCTTGCGTGTTATTTAGCGAGTCTATCTGGGCGTGATTTTACTCGAGTGACTCGCACGTTTTTCTGAAATCGTGTGAAGGATATTTCGAGGTGTTTCCTAGTTTATCCTTTAACGTATGTTTGAACATGTAGATTGCCGATAATTATTTTTTCTTATTACTTTACTGTGCAACGAGCGTGTAAGTCATTTTATAACGACTTAATTGAACGTAGAACATAGAAATAAAACGCAGAACTCGCCTCGAGAACTTTTAGATAAATAAGAAAAAAAAAAAATCGATAACAAGTGACCAGCTTAAAATAAAAAATAATTATTACCTTGGCAGGCAAATATCAGTTTAAAGGTTTTGATGCTCGCGAGTCGACAAAAGATCGGAAATTAAAAAAAAAAGGGGGAGAAAAGAAAAGAAAATACAAAACAATGGTGGAATTAATTCTGGAGGACGACGTTTTGTCTTCGTTGACAGAGGAATTCCACTCGACGCGTTGTCGGCGGGCACGCGGGACCCGAGTGGCCGCGATAGAACACTATAAAACGGTTTACACGGCGAGTGGACGACAAGTACGTTTCTTTCTCGCGCTTCCTTTCGATAAACATTTTTTTAGCCGATTACAAAACCGTCGCTTCCACGCCACCACGGACCTTTGTGCGGCAACAATACGATGGAAATGCAGTGCATATTTCACGCTGGAAAATCGAGAACGCCCGGCACAAAGCCGGATATAGGTCAGAGTTGTAACGCTCGAACGAAAACGCGACATTGTTTGTTGCGGAAGACAAAAGCCAGGTTCCCCCGCCCTGGCAGCATGCGCTGCTTAAAGTTTCACAGCCGAACCTCTTCGCAAAAATTGCGCTGCTCCTTCGAGAAATTGAGCAGATTGCTTTCGTTTATTCGCGGAATTTCTGACAAACGATCGCGTTCGCTGAATTTCCTTGTTTACGCTGGCGAACAATCCAGAAACGACGCTTTTGAACGTAAATCGCGCGCTTAAGGCGGAAACGTACGGCTGGAATTCTTTGTGAAATTCATAAACGTTTCTCTTAATTCCCGGCTGACGTTCCCTTCATTTTCCATCCAGATCCGGCCTTTGTTGTGTCCTATTAATTCTCAAACTGCGGCCTGCACCTTTCACACAATACATCGTTGGGCTTTATCTCGACTTTTCTCAGAGGAAATCAAAATTTCTGGCAATAACTTTGTAACTTTCTCTAACTTAATTCTCTCCAACTTTCACCTCAAATGTAACTCTACGTTTTTTAATATCATTAGTTGTGTCTGCTTATTTTTTTTTTTAAATTTCGTTTCAAATATAATACAATACAGTACAATAACAATATAGCTTACGTAACTTATGTAATTCCTCCCTTAACAACCGCGAGAAATTAGGTATCTACTGGAACATGAAACCCTAATCGACAGATATGCCGTCCGATGAGTTAGAGCAAATAATTATTCCTTGCAGTCACTTCTCGCGACAAAGTAATAGAAAAAGAGACACGAAGGAACATCGCGACGACACCTACCTATCTGTCTAGATAGTTTGGTAAATTACAGAATAATAACCCAAGGCAGTCATCTGGCCGACGAACTTGTCCGCCATCGAAAACGCGGTTGTACCGATAAATTAACCCGTGAATCAAAGGTGTCTCGCCTGCGACGCGGCGCGGTCTTAATACATACATACATACATACATACATGGCTGAACCTCCTAATGAAAACGTATCTTCCATCTGTAATTATAATCGTACGTTAGCGTGGCACGTCCCGGCTTATCGTCAATCTCGCCGAGAGATAACACACGCGTGTATCGCGATAGACGTAAACAGGGCTCGAGTCACCGAGAGCCCTTACTCACCGCAGTGGATATCTTGTCGTCTTGAATTTCAAGGGGGGGTTTTCCTCCCCCGAAATCGCGAAATCTCGCAGCTAGCTACGCCATTGTTCTTCTCTCTTTGGCGACCAACGAGTACGGAAACTCAAATTGAATCTTGATTCCGGGAATTCCACGGGAAGATTAACGGGACGCCGGCGTACAATCAGAAGCGAATTAGAGCGCCGCGATTGCGGTCTAATTAGCGGCCACTGCTCGGCTAATTCGTCGTCGCACGGAATCACAGCCGTGAGAGGGGATGAAAATCGAAACGGGGACAAGGTATCGAGAGAAGGACGAACTTCTTACTTCTATTTCTATTTCTATTTCTATTTCTGTTGAACGAATCGTGTATATATATATATATATGTAGGGCGAGATCTTGGTAGACAGAGCGAGTAGTAGACGAGACACGGTGGTGAAAAATTAGCCAGGCCCATGGGGCGTTGTACCCCTTTTGCTAAGAGGAGCAACGCCTCGCCCTAATACAGATTTATTGCCGCCTAAGAGCCCGAGCTGGCCGTCCTAATACAGGTATTATGCTGACGTAGGAACGAGGAATTTACACGAAATTGGAGGTAATTTGTAGGGGTCGAGTTCGCCCTACCCGGCTCCTCCTCGTCCGCCCCTGCAACACCCACACTCGTTCCCTCGATTCCATCCTCCGTTACACCGAGGACTCATGCCTGCCTCTGTGCACACTCGTAAACTCCCTCGAAACAACCGAAACTATGTATGTATCGCCGCTTTCTGCGGGTGCGCAGGTACCGAACAAGTTCACCGAGTTTATAAATTGTTTTCTGTCTTAGCTCCGCGAGATCGTGTCGAGTGGAATTTTGCTTGACAAAGTCAAGAAGAAAGGAATACGAAAGGGGTGCATTTTGTAAAAATAAGTCGCCATTGCGAAAGACCGAAATTTCAAAGATTGTAGCAGAATGATAACAGTCTTGAACGTCTGTTTATTAATTCTGTCTGTGTGTTCTCAATAAAATGTGATACCTTCTGCATACATCTGTGTAATTTTCATATATATCAATAAAGTACCTGCGTTTGTGAAAAACGTAGCAACTTTTTCAACCTCTCGAGATTAGTAACATATCTGAGCCTAATGGCCAATTATCAGAGTAGAAGTACCGTGTTATATTTTCTACGTTGAACGATTTGAATATTTGAAAAGAACCACCGACGTTTAAGAGTCTAATATTTTAGTTCGATTCGATATTGAATCGATAATAAGTGTGAAGAAAGAACTCGTCGCGCCTCAGCTAACGTTATTTTTAACTTCACGAAACGGAGGATTGCGAGACGCGCATTATTAACAGACATCGATCGACGATTCCCGCGTTGCGTTTCCAGCGACCCTCATAAATTGCCTCGGTTCGTAAATGTGCCGAATCGATTTGGCTGTCAGCTATCCGACGCCGCCGAACGAATCAAGATCGTAATATCGCTGGTAAAAACGTCAGGAAGGCGATCCCTCTTTTTGACAAACGATAGACACTCGGCGTCCGAGTGTATCAAGGTTAATCTAACCTCGCGATTTTTCTTCGAACGAGGTTACTCGCGACTAGCATATCCTGGAGAAGGATCGATTCGAAGTTACCCTTTCCTTCGTCAAACTTCGCCTCATTTTCCCTTTCTGTTTCTTGCTCGTTACTTTGTAAACTTTTACCTTATATTGTATGCGTGCACGCCCCTATTATGTGAAATGTTCTTTCGACATGATTTACGTGTATTAGAAAAATTCGGATCCAGTATTTAGCGCGAACATGTAAAATTTAAAATAAACAAACTAGTTGAATATTGAGATTTATCAATGCAACCGATAATCGACTGTTTGAAGATTTTTATGATTTATTCGACATACGTGAACCGAATTGTTGCAATTGCTTCTATACGCATTTTGAAAAGTCGCATCGATATAATGATAACAAATTGAACGTGGTTACAGTACCGATGAAATTTCTAATTATGGAAGTATAACACACTTGTTATTTTGCACGAAAGGCACCATGAATCTATGTACCGACGCAAGCGTTCGATGTTGTAACTTGTTACACCGTGTCAGATGTAAAGTGTCGAAACGTTACACATAATTTGCATCCATTAATCTTCGATGAAGTTCAAATTCCGCCGAGCTGTTCTCTCTTTTTAAATCGAAGCCGCGATTACCACCGCGAGCGTGACTCGACGTTACAGTGCAACATTAGCAATTTACGAGCCACCCCGTTTTCTCGCATCCCTCGCGCACGATATCTGATACGCGTCTCCGGCTTCTCGATAACAGAATTTCGCAAGCCTGTTTTCCACGACGTGTGCCGCTTGAAATTTTAAATGCCAAGGCACGACACGGGACGCCACTGGCCTGCCCCCCGGGCTGGCAGCACGCTGATTTTAATCACGCCGTTGTGTAATAAGAAACAAACCGAACAGCCGCCTCTAGCCGACTCGTTAAATACGCTGGCCGGCGAAGCCGCGTTGTTGAAACGTTCACGTGCGCGTCACGCGATCCAGAATGCGAAACAGAAAGAATCCCGACGCAATTACCAGGGGCTTAGCGAGCCGCGGACGTCGAATTATCGAGCTTAATCCTTCTAACGCCCGAGATTTATTTCCACCGCGTCGGGAACGAGCTGTTGCGTTCGACATACATACTTGGCCGAGTTCAACACTCGCGGCGACGTTGTACGAGCGAGCGTATTGTTGTAGATATTGCGAAATGATTTCGTAAGGAGCCTAACGCCCAGCGCATTTAGGTTACCGCGGTGTTTCTTGATCTTTCGATTACCTCCGATTTTAAAATATTTTTTGTTACGGCGGACCACAAGAGCAATGGAGTGAATAAACTATTATTTTATTTTACTTCGACATTATACGCGAATTCACATTGTTATTTTTTTTTTTTCTAAATAGAATGCGCCCAAGCTTGTTTCTCTCTCATCTCATCGATATACGAGCGCGAAGATTAAGAGAAGAGAAGAAAGAATCGTGTTATCTAATCTAACAATAGGGGAAGAAGAGAGCAAAGCCGATTTTTAAATGTTGGTCAATGTTCAACGTGACTTGCTTGCTTGCTGCTCTAACTTTTCGGCAAACTCTCACAGTACATCTCTTTAACAGTGGAAGATTAAGAGCATGATACAATCGTACAACTTTCTTGGACTCGTATCTTCAACTTTTGCAACTTTCCCTTGGCTTCCTTTTTCTTCGCAAATTATCAAGACCAGCGCGAATCTGCTTGTTTTCTCGACGTAAAGAAGTTGGAAGATTATTTATAAGGACTTAACTAACGCTAAGACGTTTCGTAGCTGAAAACTGTCACGAACAGAATCATTTTATTGCCAGTTATTAGAAAACGAAATTTTAATTAACGCACATGTTTGAATCCGAACCGCCGGTTGTACAAACGAAAAGTTATTAGCAAAACTCCAATTCTAATATATGAATTCTAATTATATAAATAAATTCGTTTCGCGAACGAGTATAAATGGAGTTCTAGCGTGAACGTTGTCGTTAATTCTCGTTAATTCTCCAGCGGATAATTTTATGCTCGCGCGCGCGACGGTGGCCGGATCAGATTTAATTCAATAATATACTTCTTTGCCCCACACAGGCAGAATTTTCATTTTATGGAACTATTTCAGCTTTCCAAGTTACTCGAGCGTATATTAATCGAGAAAAGAAACGTTATTTACGAATGTTATTTTTAATTTAACGTGTACGATTTTTATCCGAAGGCTTCACACACACTCCTACCTTTCCCCACGTACTGGAAACTGGAAATAAATTTTTATATTCGATGTTTTAGCTTCTCAAGTTATTGTAATACGATTATTTTCCTTCCGCATGTGATCCAGTCGCTGCCGATCAAAAGGATCAGAACGTTCGATGAAAGTCAGTCAACCGGTATATCACCGGTTTTAATAAGGAATTTTAATTTCCAGCGAGAGATCCTTCGTATCAATTAATGGCAATCAAGCGGCGGCAGTTGCGCGCGTTCAACAAAGCCCGAAACTATAGCGCTAAATCAAAATGGCCGACTTAACCGTACTGCAGTCGAGCATTTCGCGATATCATTGTTCACTTACCTGGCATGTTTCGGGCCAAGACTGGGATCGTACATAGAACTGGCCGATATATCTTCATCGGGGATTTCGCCATTCTCCATGCCCAGTGCCGCGGTACATTGTCCTGAAAGGATTGGAAACGCCGTTAGAGTCAGGACTCTGAATTCTGTGTGTGTGTGTTATGTGTGTGTCAAATAAATATCACCCGTTTTAAATCGCTTCGAATCGGTTGCTAAGCTTCACCTGGATCGGCTCGTGCGAAAATGAAACGTGTGCAATGAATGACTAACAGGGCAATTTTGTAGGTAAAAAAAAAAAAAAAACGTAGATTTGGACGAATAATCAGGTGGAAATGCTGAACTCGCGTTTAATTCGTGAATTCTGCCGGCTAATTAAAGCTTGATCGACGGCAAACAAACTGTTTTCAATCGTTGATTTTCAAGCGTTGTTTCTAACAGATCGCCCGTATAATTTCGCTTCGAAATTTATACCGGGAACTTCCAATTCGTCCCGGAGACTGCCACGTTACCGCAAAACATACTGTCGGAACGTTTACGAGGGACCCGCGTGAAAATTCGCCGACGAAACACCTCGGGAACGGAAGTCGTCGCCGGGGCGTGTGACTTCCCACACGAGGGACCAAATCGACGTATACCGGTCAACTGCAATCGAGCTTCCATTCTCGTTCTCTTCCTCGTCGTAAAAGTTTGCCCGTTGATCATGGTAAACTAGAGAAAGGGCGAAACCATGGCGGCGATAAAACACGACCGTAACCTGCCACAAATATCTCGCAGCATCCTAATTTTAGGTTTTACTGCTAGGTGTTATCCTTTCCTTAACCCTCGGATGATTTTCACTCGCTTGCTGTCGTAGCTTTTTACTAAGAAAATACCAGGAAACAACGAAACAATGATCACGAAATCCACTGCTAATTATCGAGTAATTTTCACAAAAGTAATTATCATTAAAGAATGATAACAATCAAATTTATCACGAGATTTCTGTTACTATCGGTCACGATTCGATGTCGTTGTTCAGACAAACGGAAGATAAATCCTTCTTTTGCTCCCTGTTCGAATGAAAGCTACACGACATCAGGGAAATGATTAAAATAAAATGACAGTGTCCAGGAGAGATCAAGTACAACCAATTGCAGTAAATTGACGTAGCACAAGATAGCCTATAACGTCAGCGGTATATTCTTAAGTCATGGCACAGTAGTTACGTTGGAAAGTTTCAAAACTGTAAAATGCAGCGGACCAGCGGTATTAGCTGATATTCTGAGAGATCCGCCCAACATGATGATTTTCGCCGAGCAACGCGGAGCGGAATTTTGCTTTCATTCATAACTGCTCCTTCAATTCCAAAGTTAAAAATAAAAGTGTTTCGTCGTATAAAACATCTCTCTCTTTCTCTCTCTCTCTCTCTCTCTCTCTTCTGCTTCTGCTGGCATTCAGACGATTCGGAGTTTTTAGAATTTTTGGCTGAGTTTGTTCAACCGCGGAGTTTGCTGGTTTTTTGAAGTTGGAAGAATTAAAATCGGCCGAATCGATGGGAAATATGCACATAGGAATTGTTGTTGCTCAAGAGGATGATTTAAACGTTGAAAACGTTGAAGTTGCAAAATAATACAGGTCGCTGGCAAGTCGCAGTTGCGCAACTTGAGCTGATATTCCACCGACTGCGATTGTCATGCATATACCGGTATAATACAGTTAGTTTCTGTACGTGCTAGTGACTCGGTGTTGCTACGTTGAAACTTCGCGCTGGCTTCTTACTTCCCCAAATTCGACAAACTCGCTTGCATCGCCGTTCTATTTTGTACGTATATTATCTCATATATTTACAAGGAGTGTGCGTGCGTGCGAGAGAATAAACTTGGTTTTCCGACTTTGAGCGCGAATCATGATTCCGTGTAAGACACTACCGGGCATAGTTGTTTTTTTTTACTGAAAGCATCATGTATCGCGCGAGTTCTCGCTTGTTGCGTTAATACGAGTTAATGCGAGGTCGCTTCCATGCGAGAGAAAATGATCGAATGAGAATTGACCTGAAAAGATTACGAATCGTTCAGACTGCTAATCACACTGGTTAGTAAAATTCATAATTTTAAGAATTGGGATTATCGGGATTGGGAATATCCTTTTGGAACTTGAAATTTCTCAATAATGAATAAATAATTTTTCAAGGAAATAAAATTTCTTTTCTTAACACGTGCCTTGTCATCGCTACATTGACGGAATTAAATACATTGATTAATCTAGCTTGCAAGAGAGTCATATAGTGATGACTATTGAAGTAATAGCTTTATAAAATGTGGAATTGATCGATTCGAGCTCCTGAGCTCGAATAATAACTCGTTAATAACTTTCTAAGAAAATGGAGTTGATCGATTTAATTTTTGCGAAGCTCATATAGTACCTGCTGACTATTAAATTAACAACTTTGTAAAACGCGAAGTTGATCAATTTTGTTTCTGAGAGGTCTCGTATATTAGTGCGTCAGACATTTGTGAAGAATTCGAAGATACAGAAATGCACACAATGCACGTAATATGCAAACAGGCCATTAATTATAATCCCTACGTACAAGAGACGAGTTTCTATTTTTTTAATCATGTTCATGAAAATTTAAAAATTCATAAAAATCCGCAGCTCGATGATGATTACAACATTCTTCACTTACAGGCACGCTGTGAAACCAGCAGAGAATTCTAGACTTTGGAACGTTTGAATGCGAAAAAAGAAAAAAAGAAAAATACAAAAATTCAGCGATATAAAATAATTTTATAAAACGAAATTATTTACTAAATATGGTGAAAGACCGCATAGTCAAAAATTCGTTGAAAACTCACGTATCCGCGGTAGTGCCAATTTTCAGTTTCTTTTAACTCCATTGAAAAATTTCAATCTCGATGATCGTACGATATTGGTTCCCGAAAATCTCGAATTTTCGTATCACGATCGGCATTTATGCATCGTGAAAATTTACTTTCAGTATTCGAAATTCGAACACTACCGCTCCGGGGGGAAGAGGGGAGGAGGAAGGGATGAAGAGGGGAAGTGAAAATTTCGTTCAACGTCGATAGCGTTCGATAACGATTTTCAGGATGTCGGTGAATTATACAGCCGGGAAATGATAAAACAAAAGGCAAGGAATAGTAAAATCGAGAACGTTCTGCGAACAGAACGATTAAACAACGCCTAAGCGGGAAACGCAAGTCGATATCGCGAAGCAGTTAACAGGAGTACGTGACTCATTCACCAAGCTCTGTTTAGGACAATTTCGAGGGAGATTGTTTGCAGTTCCTCACGTTCAACAATCATTCCCAAAACACAATCAGAACGAACTCCTTTCGATAAACGCTTAACATCGACCAGGAACAATAAACCAACAGCTTCTCGCTAACGTACCCTGTTAACTTAAAATGCCCCTCCCCACCTCCCTCCCCCTCGCCGAACTAATAATTGCTTTTACGTTAATTTGAATTCACCTCTCGTCGGACCTAGTTCCCTCTCTCCCTCAACTATTCACTGTCAGCTACGTAGACAAGTGCATTGACAAATCGACGATTCCGTTTAAATCCCGAAACTTTTAACAAACCTTTCGTCCGGAACGACGGAATAATAACGAGCGTCTGATCGCGTTTTTTTTTCAAAGAGAGAACTAACTGCACTAGTCTTCGGGAAGAGAAACATGATAAAACACTGGATGGTCTAGAGCAGGGATGAGCAACCTTTCTTTTAAAAATGTTGTGCGGACCGCATGTAAGAAACTTATGATAATACAAACACTGAATGACGAACTCAAATTATCTCTTTATTAATAAGATAAACATATACAATTACAGAAATAAAACACGCATGGGGCTCGCGGACCGCGGGTTGCTCATCCCTGGTCTAGAGTGACCCGAGTCATTCGATGAATGAACATTTGAGGTTTGTTGAGATCAGTGTTCGTAAATTGTTATTTAATTTTCCGAATGCAAGTGAACTGTTCCGTCGCTGAGGACACAATTAATCAATGTTTCTCAAGAGCATGAACAAATTTTATTCATTCGACAGGAATCTTTAAATTAGCCTGGAATTATAGGACTTTTCAATTAGATATTTCATCCGCTCTCTAAACTTCCAAAATTCCGACAATCTCAGATATTCGTAACAGAAGACTCGAAACGAAATCATCCATTAGATCTGCACAATAACTCCACTATATCTTACTTTCTCTTACTACTCGGACGATAAAAATTATGGCTGTCACTGTTACCAGTAACACAAGTCACGCTTAAAAAAGAAATTGTACAATTTTAATCGTAAAAGTCCAATAAACAACAGCAGCAACAGCAGCAACAACAACAACAACAACAACAAGACAGGTAAATTTACTTCAACGCGTTAAATTAACTTCTCGCGATTGTGTAACACCGTACTTCGACAGAGGGATGAAACTGCCGGCGAAGCGCATTGGCGGCGGCGGCGGCGGCGGGCGCACACAGACGTTGGAAACTCTAAGCACATTGGCATAATTGCTCGCTGGAATAAAACATTCGCCGTGCGCGACACGCTGGTCCATTGTTCCACCGGTTGCCGATATGCACGCCCGTCTGCGTCGCGCGAACTGCACTTTGTCAGATAGGCATGGCCTAGTTCTCTTTGCAATTCAATCCTTGGAACTGTCGCCATCCTGGGTGTCGGTGTAACTTCGATCGCGCTTCCCGGAATACCGACTACGCCTCTTTATGCAGCGTCTATTACTGGGGCAAACTGCGGCCCGAGATGAGCCGGTGCCGTAATTATCGAACTCACGGCAGAAAGGATCGACGAGTACCGTGTGCTCGCGCAGGTGTTTGTTCTCCCTCGGCCAAAAATTACAGGGCGAAGACTTCCTCGTGGATTCGTCGCGAGGTTCTTCGGGATTGCAGGGGGACGGAATACACACACACACACACACACACACACACATATATATATCACTTTCTGATCTGTCAGTAACACGAATTTGCTACGGAAGAAAGGGACGTTTGTGTTACACACGTATAAACTACACGTACGTTGGTTGTTCCTACGATCAGGATTCCGTGCGAAGGTTTGTTCGGAGGAACGTCTTGCTACGAATATTAGATGATGTACAGTTACGTGCTATTCTAAGCAACTGTCATTTGCAACCGATCGTGCGTCTCTGTTCGTTCTTGTAACAAGGAGAGTTGCGGAAAATGGCTCTTTGCTCTGCCGCGCTATTTTAGATAGAACAATTAGACTTCGTTATACGGTTAGTGGACTCCCTTTGAAATCTACTGCCTGAAATGATCGAGGCTTGCGGCTTCATTCACGTGAATATAGACATAATTCTGATTGTGAAAATATCGGGGACGGAAGTATCGATTGACGCAATGAGATTGTTACTAAAGATTATTTTCTTATTTAGTATATATATAGTATTTATCTGCGTGATATATAATATATGACATCTATATATTTTTTATCAACATTCTATTAGCGTTAAAAAGATTGACGTACGCGCAAATTTTACATTAAAAAAGTAAATAAATATATAAACCCCGTGTGACTTACATAATGAAACGCAACTGCTTTCCAGAAAATATATTCCTCTCCTTTTCTTTCTCTGTCTTTCTCTATCGGTAATAACACAAAGAAAGCTTGTTTAATGATTAATAATCTTCTTTAGTTGCAAAATCCAGCGTAAAAGGATCGTTTCCATTCGGAACGGGAAAAAAGCACCGAAACGTTCTTTCACAATTAGAATTTTGTTTGGGCGGAACCGAGTCGAAACAAAATCTGTTAATTCTGCCAATGTTCAACCAATGCTCTTCGCTGTTCAAGCGGATTAATTAAACAAGCGAGCGAACAAATGAGCGCGTTGTAGTAAAATAAAATAAAGTAATAAAAATAAATAAATAAAATAAAATAAATAAATAAAATAATAAAATATAAATAAAATAAAATAATGAAATAAATCAAATAAAATAATAAAAATGAATAAAATAAAATAAATCGGTAACCGATTCTCGCATGCTAAGGAGAAATGCGAAATTATTTTGCAATTCGAAAGATTGCTCTTTGACGCCTCGCGAATCGCTGAATTTATTCGTGAATACCGGAAAATCTGTCGATCGGCGGCCAGTCTCGATTTTATTCCGCATTAATTAAAGCCACCTGAAAAAAAAACGAATCGACTATTTTTCTCCGTCTTCAATGCACATAATCCAAGTAATTCAAATACAATGAGCCGAAACATGAAACAAAGGAATAATCGTGCGAGGACGCGTGGAATCAATGAAATAAAAATAAGAGAAGAAATAGACGAAGGAGAAGACAGTTTCATCGTGGATCGTTGAATCACGGATACCATAAATGATATACACCGACCAAAAATTTGAATAACCATATTTCTAGTTAATCTTCCGACACTAGTACATATTCCTAATATTTATAGTGATTTTCTTGGTTAAAATATTTCAGCACATTGTGCACAGAAAGTGAACATTTTCAACGTATCAAAATAGTTTTTAATAAAATAGGAATATCTGAACGAAATTAAATTACAAAGTTTTATTAATTACTGAGATATTAAACCAGGTATATTCTAAAATGAAATGTCAACCTCTGTTGATGCATTCTCTTCAATTCATTAAAAATCTTGTTCCTACCTGGACAATATGCATATCTTCATAAAACGTCAAAACAAAAATGAACTAATGCAGGGAAAAGGAGAAATAAAAATGAAATATACAAATAAAACGAGAAAATTGAACAACGCGCCAGTGGTTCTAAATTAATGGTCCAAAAGTCAATGTGAAATGGTAATGTACGAAACAGTATAAAATACAAGTGCAATTAAAAATGTATCCAATCTTCTGATTGGTGCTAATGTTGTACTTCTTCCATTCGCGATCATGTTCGTGGAAAAAAAAAAGACATCACTGGCAAATATATAAATGATAAGCAATAAGAGACAGTAGACAGAGAGTAACGCGAGAGAATGAATCGGCACAATGCCGTCTGCGTCTGAGCAGCCATTAGATAGTATTGTTAATTCATCGTGCTGTTGACATTTCATTCTCGGCCGTACAATAGAAACCGAGCGTGTCGTCCCGTTGCGGCCCTTCTCCGTGGGGAAAACGATGAATATTAATTTTTCTGCATAATGACAGGGCTCTTTACAAATGGCCGCAGACGTTGCCCATATGTACGTACACGTAACTCGAAGTTAGAAATTTTCGTCTAGAGATTCGTTCCGATTTTTTTGTTACTTGCTTTCACGCGTTACACCGTCATTCTCATGGTTTAAAAACGCAACGCGAATTAAGCTCCCGGATGACATCAGACGCGTCTCGCGTAACGCTTTCGACGTTTCGAAAAAAAAAAAAAAAGAAAAAAACAAGCCGCAACAAGCGAAAATAAGAAATAACACGAGGATCGCAGTTAGCGTGTAAACGTTGCTCTTTGCAAATTCATTCCGCGAGCTCCGTAATGCGCCGGTTATACACACACACACATATGTAACTTTCCTCCAATTTGCAGGCTGAATGCCGAGAAAATATGCTAAATCAATGAAATTTTCGCACAGGTCGCGTCGCGTTCCAAGGATCGCATTCGGTTTACGTGTCTCGTTCCCGCGTGCACCACGCCGTGGTAATTGTATATTACTCTGGTGAGAGTGGCACCCGGTAGCAGTGTGCTTGTATCCCGCCGCTCCCGATATGCGCGCAGTAGAAAAATTTAAATTTTACAGCCCGACTTTCGGGAAACTCTCTCTCTCTCTCTCTCTCTTTCGTGTTTCTTCTGGTATTTCTACTTCTCTCCCGTATCGTATCAAGGGAAAAGAAATCCGTGCAGAATCCCCGAAGGTGCGGCACGTCGTGTAGCTTACCGCCCTAGTCCCCGCTTTAACCCCGCCCTGTGTGTATGCGTGCATGTGTGTGTCTGTGTCCACAGGCGAGAACAAAGGAAGAGAAAAAAAAAAACATCAGAATAATTTTTCTCCGCTTTAGCATCCAGCGATATTACTGCCGGGAAGACAACGAGAAAGACACGAAACCAAGGTAAATTCATTTCCGTGGAATAGTCGCCGCACAAATGGAACAATATTTTCCCTTCGTTTCGTCTTTCTTTTGCTTTATCTGGCGAAATGACCCTCCGTGAACCATGAGTTACACGACACCGGGTATAACTTTTCCACGACGGACCACAGGTATCCATGGAGCAGAGCACCCTTTCCCTCGCAGTCGGTCGAAATTCACTTCAGCGACGGTCATCGCGATATAAACTCTTGGCGATACGTAATAATAGCGGCAAGAGGATAAATGAATGTTTAGGGAAAATCTCGGCAATTTGAATTTTAGTTGCGGATTTGCAGTAACTGATAATTTTAATTACACATTTTTATGCGTTCACACGAAATTCGAAAGTGCAAAGATATACAGATTGTACACGATATGAAAAATACACGTGGAACAAACTAATTTTCAATCAGCAAACCTGATTTTTCAATCATGCTCGTATTATCGAGCAACTGAGAAGACAGAAGTGATTATTGAAAGTTTTCAAAAATATTTTAAATTTATCGCATGCTGAATTATCTCTCACGAATCTCGCACAATGTGTGCAATCTATCTCTTCCGAAGATTCAAAAAAAAAAAGTTATTTTATTAAATTGATTTTTTGAATTCATTGGAAAGTGCTAGTTAAAACTAATTACTCGAAGTAGTTAAAATTTTCCGTAACTATGTAGTTTAAGTTCGTATGATCAATCATCTCATCATCGTTTCCCATGTTTTGAAGGAACAGAAGATATTTATTGTCGTAAACGAATGTGAATTCATTTTAATTTGAATTCATTGACAATCGTACAATCCTGTCGCAGCAATCACAAACACAATTAAGAAAATTAAGCGTTCCCAACAGGCGGTCGCAATAATAATCAAATAATTCGATAGTCGATGTCCAGATTCAACGTGACTAATCAAAATCGCTACGGCAAGGGGGCCATAGTATCAGAAATATAGTTTCTCAATTCATCTCGGCGGAGATACCCTGTGTCATAAGGAAACGTTTCACTTACCCACATCGAAGCAGTGACACCGTGGCAGGGACAGTAAGAGGAGAACGCCGATCAGAAGTCCTCGCGAAGGACTCGTATCTCGCCTGGGTTCGAGAATTGGCATAGTGCTGGTGACCTGAGCCATCGGCGAGCCGACAACCTGCTCCTCCTCATCACTAACTGTCGACGATTTTGACCGCATCGGTCATCGAGCACGTTCCTGGCATCGTGATGGCCGAAAGGTGGTGAGCGTCCTCGCCGATAACCTGCGCACAGAATAATCCCTGTTAATCCTCCAGCAAGCGGAAACGTCGTTGACAGACGGTTTCAAACCGGTATGTGGCGACATGAGTCGACATATTGACATCAACGCTTTATAGCCTCGTGAAAAAGTGCTTGGAACTCGGATTACCATAATCGCCGGACATTTGAAGTCAAAGGCAAAAAGACGACTGACAGAGGCGATCGGCCAGCCAGTGGGAATTAATAAAGAGATCAAGGAGATTATTATCTATTCGAAGATTCAGCGTATCGCGTTCGATCGGCGAAACTGGCGGCTGAATTTGTCATAAGGTGGCTGCGAGCCACCGTTGGAACGATGGAATTCGATCAGGTGTCAGTCTGATGTTATACAGAGGGCAGTGTAAACTCTTTGAAACGGGTACAATTCGACCTGACATTCGGTCTTCCAGAACTTGATCGCTTCTCTTTGAAATCGGTAGAACTGCGGAACACGACTCGTATTGCTTACCTGCCACAGTGGCAAACTGTAGCCACCTGCAAGCTCGCCACAAACGGAACACGACTCTATTCCGACTTATCGCGATTTAAATGCCCTTAAATTCGAAAGAGGATCTACGTACTATCGAGTTTCCTGTGATTCGCAGGTATCTCGCAGTGACACGGATCCAGTGATACATCATTGGCACGTGTAGAACCGCAGTAGAACGTTACCGTGTTTGGTCAGACGCGCGAACGACGAGCGAACTTCAGCCTCTGGATTGCAACGGCAACACATTCTGATTCCCACGCTCGCCGCTATCGTTCATAAATTTTTGAAATATTTATCACACGAACCGACTCGTCGACGAAGGTCCTTCGTTTTGTGAAGTTAAACGTGGTCCAATCGGGTCTTACTGTATCAGACGAGATTCAATCGAAATCTTATCGTGAGTTGAATAAGATCCAATCGTGCTCTATTCGTATCAAATCAGGCCCTGTGAGCTACTACTGCGTCGAACGAAGCTCAATAGGTCCCCAATCTGCGCGAGCGAAGCTCGAATGGGTCATTGCGTGCGGTACATAAAGCCTGATCAACTTCTACATCATCGGGTTCGATTAAATGTCACGTTAAACAGCGTTAATGGCGTTCGTTTGTGCTTGGCCAGATCACACACGGTTTGCGATTATTGTTAATTATTTGAACAAACGATAGCTGGCTTTACCGATGATTAATCTACCTAATAACAAGCGAACAAACAATATCGATATTTAGGTGGAAATACGATTTTCGTAAAAATTTACACAAAACGATCGTACTCAATCGATGATTAATCTATTTAGTAATAGTCGAACGAACAAAATTATTACTTAGATAACTGGAAATATTTTTAACATTTAATACTAATATTTCTAATATTTCCATCCAATATTTTGATAGGAATTATCGTAAAAAATCTATTCAACGTCGCGCGGATTTTCGCGAGAACTCGATCACACGACAACGTATGACAACTTATATCGTGGACTTTGAGGATGCTTCGGTGTGCTCTCTTCCTCGGATGTTCGTTAAAAAGAAAAGGAAAAAAGAAAAAAAGAAACAAAGGATTGGTATTCACGCTTCGAGATATTTTCTTTTATTTCAAGGATATTGAACTGTTCGCTACGATGTGGGTCAGAGCCGGTTTTAAAATCGCGGGGCAAGAAATCTTACAAAGTAACAGTACGTTACTTACAGACCACGCAAAACCACGCGTGTATTCCGCATGAATAATTCATTAATGTAACCTCGCCGACGTATAAAATTTTAATTACGTCTTCGTTATTAATGAACACGAGCGATCCCGGAGAAAATATTAAGAGACCGTGTAATGGCAATTGCTTTACACGAACACGTCGACTTGCAGCTTGTTGTAACTCGCGAGCGGAGACGATGATGGACGACAAGCGACGCTGCAAATGCGCTTCGCGTTGCTACATTAACGTCTGATATATCTCGCGGACATATCATAACATCGCGTCGGTTTGCTTGTACAACGTGCAAACAAAAATTTCGCTCCGCGAGTGTGCATACACATTTTCGTTCGTCTAATTCATCAGATGTGTATGAAAGAGTGTACGACGAGGCACCCCGGTTTATTCAATTAATTATCAAATATAAATAAGGAATTTCATTCAAACGTGTACGAAAATTCTTCTTCGTACAGTTTTAGAAACGTTGAATTATGTTATGGACAGCATAATTCTTGACGCGCAGAAAGATTAACTATTTAGATTTATCGTACATTCTTTTAAATTCTTTGAAGAATTCTGTTCTGTTCTTCCGCACGTTCGATATTTCCTTTTTATTTTTTTTTTTTTTACATTCACTTCCTAGAAAAATTAGATGATTAACTGTAATAAATTCTTTTATAGCTTCGTATTTATTTCTTCGGCTTGGAAAAAAGCACGAATCATATAATACTTATTGTATCATATGATAGACAATGCGAAGTAAAAATAACGATTTTTGTTGAAATTGCAGAAAAGTTCGTGTATTCGCGAAACGATATTTTTTCAACGGGAAAACAATACCAGTTTTGTAGATGTTAATGAAAATCCGTTTTATATTATATTTGGAATTGTTATATCGTTTTATGATGGAATTCTGTGAATCGTTGCAGGCATCAGGAGATCAAAAAGAAAGATTGTTTTCAAATTTATCATTCTCTTTATAAACACGTTTATTTACTTATAGATTACTGTTAAATTTAGTTCCATTCCTTTTATTTCATATTTAACGAGCGAGCCTGCTTGCAATACAATGTTCCGTAACAAAGCACCAGATCGAGAAAACAAAACAAAAAAAGTTCTATCGGATATTAAATCAAATACTCTGAATGTTGTTATTATATTTTTATTTGTATGTTAAATGTAGTTCTATTTTCTTAATTTCGCATTTGACGAGTGACATACAATTCAAAATTTCTATGTTCAATATTCCACTAGAAATCAGTGGAAGAATCAAAACAAAAAATTCTGTTATTTATCTACTGAATACAATTATTCTGAAAGTTAAATATCAATTATGATTACGTTCGTTTTATTTTATATTTATATCCTGCAATATTCCATTAGAAAACGAAAGGTGTAGAATTTATAGTAGAAGTAACAAAGTATAATATACGACAAAATATACAATGCAATTGATTTAATAATTATTCAAAAAATTATTTCATTAAAAAGTAAACTGAAAATTATCTCATTTACTAACTACAATACTTCTGTAAACTACGTCTGTAAATTACTTGAAATATAATACAATTGTTAAATATAATCTTATCTATTCAATCAATAATTTGGCATTCTAACATTTCGTTACCAAAGCGCGATAGAAAATGTAGAATTTCTGTAAAATAAATTATACCGATGAATTGGAATCGTAGAAGTCTGTATTAAGAAATACATATACAATGTAACGTGTAAAAAATATACAGAATATAAAATTGATTAAAAAAATTGTTCCATCAAAGTAAACGAACAGTTCTCTGCCCTTTATTGAATCCGATTGCCATTAGCATCCGTTAGGCGTACACTTCCATCGTTTAACTTCTCGTTCGTAGCCCGACCTTTTCCCCTTGCGCTATAGATTTGTGCACCGAACGTCCCCGGGATTCGTTCGAAACTCCTAGTTATTCCGACCGCGTCGTTCCATGTAGGAAGTTCCCGGACTGTGTACAACTATGCACGTATGTACGTAGTCCGAGCAGCGAGAACGCTTTGCACAAGCGAAAGAGGAAGGCCACGTTTCGTGCTAAACAATTCGGCGACACTTTAGCTAAGGGCCAGAAATAATTAGCGTCGGTGAAACTTTAATCTGGCGACATTATAGCCGCATTAAAACCGGCATGTGACGTATTAAATCTGCATACACGCGGATTCACGGATTTGCCTGGCGTTAATTGAACTGGCGGCTTAACTTCCGAATGCTCGCGTCGTAAGTAGAAACGGTGCGTCGGCCACCAGACGCGTGTGCAAAATCCCTTACGGTTTTCACGACTGCGCGAACGATCGTAACTGCGAGACAGTAATTAAATTTTAGTTGTTGCTGTTACGTAAGAGTTTCATTGTTCATCCTGGTTCAAGTCATTAGCATCGTGAATGTGTCGGATTGTTTTGTAAGTGACGCGTCTTGTTCGAAGATTTAACTTCATGGAAGAGAAAATAGAGGCCAATGAACATAAAATGAGAAACAATTTGGAGGTATCGTATATATATATATATATATACATATTTAGATTGTGGATTTCTATGAAAATTTATGAATATAATTTAAATTGTAATATCAAAATCAAAAATGTGGAAATATGGAATAATTAATGAATATAATTGAAAATGTATATTTATAAAATACTATAACGAATGTTATGTTTTGGGTTTATTAAATTTCCTATAAATACATAAAAATTCACGATGAAAACGTAACATTGTTATCATTACAAATTTAATTATTGTCGTATACATATTAATTTTGTTTAACGAATACTTATCATATCCATCACTTTTACGATATACCATTGCAAAGTGGGAACTACGAGATTACTAAAATGTGAGAAAACACAGAATGCAAGGCATTGATTGCAAAATTATTCGAAGGTAGACTTCGAAAATTACAAGAAAATTGTTTCTAAGCGTTCCATTACTTAGTATCTTCGATTACTTTGATTTTATTCCCCCGATTAATCACTGAAAGTTTTTCATCTGCTGTAAACACCAAAGAGAAACTTCTGTTGCTTTTCGCATTAGTGTAATGATCTTTTTTCTTTTATCCCGATTTTAGTTTCCAGATCAACTCGAAAGAAAAACGAGGCTAAATTTCTGCGTTCGCACGATCGCCGTGTATAATTTATATCGTATAAATATATGATGGCGAAGTTCAGTATCACCCGGAGCGGGAAGAACACGTCTCTGTTTTCCGTGTAACGTTTCAAGGATGCGAGGCGAACCCCATGTATTATCAGATATATAGCTATAGAATACGAAGAGGCTCGTAAAGCCGTCAGAAACAAGTGTTACGTCCTGTATTGAGGTTGCAAGATATAGCAGTATGCATGTAGCTGAAACCTATAATGGAACTTCGAGATCGGACGCTTTGAATAGCCGATCACGTGGTCACGCGTCGAGAATCAGGTTGCGTGTTACGTTCCCCGCTTCCCGTGAAACTGCTTTGTTGGTTAAGTTTGTTCGGAAATCAGGCAAAACAAACGCGAGAAATGTAGGGCGACGAAACCTGTCGGCTTTGCGGCACGAAATGAAAAAAAAAGAAAAAAAATGAAAAAAAAAGAAGAAAAATTATGGGGAGGCCATTCAGTCGATATTCTTCGTCTCCCTTTACTCTCACTCTAATTGTTCGCAACTTCTATCGATCGTTAGCCAACAATGAGCGTGGAAAAAATCGAATTACACGCAGCCGTAAGCTGGTGCGTCGTTAGAGTGGCACAACATCGTCATAGTTCGTTGAACTGTGACGATGTTGTTGTCAAACGACACTGTGCAAAGTTCTCGTTTTTTTTTCATTTTTTTTTCTTCTTCTTCTTTGTTGAGAAGTTTTTCTCTCGCGAGCTAAAACCATCCCTCGGATGGATCTCACGAATTCTTTCGTACGCAACGGTCGAGCATTTAAGTCCCAAGGTCGTCGGTTCGCGACCTGTAACAAATTCCCTTCGGTTTCCAGTCATTTGTTATTTTCCGTTTTTCATAACGTTTTAATAGGATTCAAAAAGCGGTGCAACGTCCGAGCACTCGCGATCCCAGGGTAAATTCGCTTCCCTCGTTTCTCGTTCCCAGCGATTGTATATTTGAATCTTAATAACGCTGCAAACCTTATCCTGCAACCCGCAACGACATCCTGCCCGAGCTCGTTCTCATTTTTTTCTTTTCACAAACAGTCTTCCCCGTTTAAACTCCAAACTTCTTAAATCAGAAATCTTTATTACCCTACCACCGTTTTCTTCCTTTTTTTTTTCCATCTCGAATAAACTGACGCAAATCACAGAAAGTGGACTTGCCAACGATTAAACTAGTCACGGTTGAAACTTCAAGATGGCGATTTATATAACATCGAGGTCATGGAAGGAGAAGTGAAATAAATAAATAGCGAGGTGAGATAAATCTTCCGTTAATAGACAATCGTCGGAATAAATTTTAAACAAACAAACGTCGGCCTCTGAATAGCCCACGCTTAGTTTCACCATCGTGCCGCGCGACAAATGGAGAAACAGCAATCACGGACGAAAGCTAAAGGACCGGCGAAACGCCGGCGCCTCGCCTGTGTAAAGTGGGAATTGGGTCAACAATTCGTTGCCGGGCGAAGAATCGAATTCATTAGACGCCCCATCGTGATAAACGTTAAAAACAAACGTCGTTTCCGGTCACTCAAGGCACCCTCGAATTTCTATCGAATTACAATCTCGCCGGAAGTCTGAATAACACGGCCGAGTCTCCGCTTCTTCCTGGCACAACATGGCCGTCAGTGTTCCCTGCGCGAGAATCGTCGAATTGTGAGCAATTTCCTCCCGAGCAATTCACCTAACAAGTACTCTTCGCGAGCGAGGCCGTTTACGAATATCAAAAAAAAAACTTTCCTCGCCGGTCGGAACCTCGCTAAGTTTTACCTAAATGTAAAGAGCCTGTTTAATTTGAATTTAATGCCGCGCGCAAAACTCATCGTTTCCGACCCGAGCGTGGGTCCGTGATTTCGCTCGCGGGAAGCGACCTGCTTTTTCAGCGTTTCGAAAGGGAACCAGGGTCGTTAGGCACTTGAATTGCCCGTTCAAACGCGAGAACGGTATTTGCGAAAGAAAAAAAAACTCAGTCGTGGAAATTCCCTACACGCTGGTACTCTATTTTCAACGAGCTTTGCCTCCTTGCACTCGTGACAGGGACTTTATCTTCGATCTTCACGAAGATTGGCTCTGTCCACAATTTGAAATATTATCAAATCGCGCGAATTTTCACGCGCGAAATTCATATTTTTGACGATATAATTTAAAAAATGGATAAAATTTTCATGTTTTTATAAAGACAATTAAAAAGAATGAAACTTATTATTACAGTTTAAATATTTTCATTGTTTCTCGGTGTTACTCGCATTTGCCTCTCCAATTCTCAAAACAGCAATTCATAAAGTGCAACTTTCTGACAGCGAATATTCAAAAAGAAGAAGAAATCGCAAAACGAGACGATTAATTCGGAACTCGTCAATCCGGTTCAGAGTTCACCTTATAAGCTCGAACTGAAAACAACATGGGCAAACACGATAAAAAAAAAAACGAAAGGAGGATAGGAACGATATCGGTGAATGGGTTCTACAGGGTGGACCCAAACCGGGGAAGCGACCAGGGTGCCCATCGTAGCTTTTGTGTCGGTTCGATAGCCCGTGCAAGGCAAACAAGCCTACGGGACACGAAACAGGCTCTACGATGCGGAAGCGAAGCCCGGCTTCCGTCCAATGGACTTTCGTCCTTCCGTTCACGGGACGTCGAGCACCGTTATTACGTCGTATGCAGACGAGTCCGACGTTCCTGACCCCTACCGCGGGACCAAGACAGACTGAGAAACGGGCCAGGAATACGCGAGGGGATCCAACCAAACGAAAGGATTTTCCAATGCAAATTTTATTCCTTCTCTGCCTTTTTTTTCCTCTCTCCTCTCGCAAACCACTCTCATCCCCTCCCCTCCACCCTGATTCGTCCGAACAGTCAGCCTTTTTCTCTTCGCCTTCTTCGCCGACTTGCTTGCTTTCTTTCAGTCGTACTTCTGTTTGACGATCCCGCGGGATCCTTTGCGCGTCGTCGGTCAACCAAACGACGGGATTATCACCGACAGTTTTTCCGCGGCGGTGGCAGATTCGGCAACTTCCGGCCGAGTTCTCTCGCAACGTATCGCGCGATGAACCGCGCGTTTCCCCGTGACCAGGGAAAAACACGACACGGGACGAGAGAGTTAATGAATTCTGACGGGTCGCCAGCTACTGTTCGACCTCCTGGGACGACCAAACCCCGCCGACGCCTTCGAGTCTGTCGGGCAGCGAAGATTCTCAAACACGGCGCGGCGCCCCGTCGAGGGAACGTCGAGGGTCGAAACAGCGCAATTCCGGTGATGTACAACCGGCGAATAAATGAAATTCGAGGCAGAATTGTTAATTAAATCATTCCGTGTTCTTTTCCCTCGCGGAGGACAGCGAGAGACGCTGGTATCACGGTGATGGAAGATTATTCGGAAAAAAATATATCGATCTAAAACTCTTACTAAACAGAGTGATTGACTTTGTCTCAGAAAACGTATTTCTGGCTTAACGATAGAAAAAAACACAATTGTTTCACAGCGACCGCGAGTTATCCACGGTTCGTGATCCGTTGTAAAAAAGCTAGAGTATGAAAGTTGTGATGTTGACTACTTTAGAAATACTGTGTCGTTCGGCAAGGTACGAGAGAGCTTCATTGCTCAACTAAATTGACTTTATTGAATATTGGGCTTCTTATACAGCGTGTTATTTCGATGTTTCACAGAAGGGACAGATAAATCCGTGTTAGACTAGAAACGTAAAATATCTTTTTTGACTCTCCCGAAGGGAGAGGAGAAAATGTGGGAAGGGAACGGTAAGCAAGCAACCCCGAGGGGCACGGAAGAGGAACGTGTTACACAAGGAAAAGTGCCGGAAACTACGAAGTCCGCCAAGTCGTTCGTCGTTAAGCAAGGATTTACCGATTCTTCGGGGAGGATAACATCTATGTAGGTTGTCCCCGGGCATTGTTGGATACACCTTCAATCGAACCGTTCCTTTTTTCAAGACGAAGACGATTCAGAGCTTGCCTTCGGGAGATCAATCGATAACGCGTGCCCCGTCTCGATTACCCATTCTTCTCCCCTCTCCCCTCCACCTTCTCTCTTCCCATTGAAGTATTCGAGTTTCACGATTCAGTTCGAACTTGCTACCAATTCCAGCCCCGAGACTCGAGAGATAGTTTCTCCTTCTCTGCTCTCCTCCACCTCTCGCTCTACGTACTGCTCTACATTCGAATAATCGCGTCTCCTATCCTTCGAATCGGTCGGCGGATTCGAGAAAACACGGTTATCCGATCGAGGGAACAACGGTGGCACTTTGTTGCTCGGGAAAAATCTTCGTCGGATCTGAAACTTGACGTTTGCGCCTGTTCACGTGAAATTTTCATGGGACAAGGACGTTCACGTTTCGTCGATCGCCGGATTCGTTTAAGACGATTACCCGCTCTCATCGTGGCCAGGAAGATACATTTTATTCGATCGGCGAATTCCGATCGGGTATTCGCGTCGGCGAAGAAAATTGTCTTGCTTTCCGCATGGTGACGGACAAATTCCACTGAAACAATTCGAACTTGCGGATAGATTTTCAGGAAAGAATTTAAAGATACAGAAGATTGCAAACGATATTTATAATGTACAAAAATAAATAAAATTTCCGAAATGGGACAATCTCGTTACGATACTCAATAGGTCAAATTGATTTCTGTAGAAATTGTAGTCTAGATGTGATATACATTTCAGTATCGAAAGAAATCTGGTAGAAAAATTTATTTTTCACGTACATGTATAATTTTAAACTTTCTTCCATCCACAACTGTACAAGTGTGCAGAAATATAATTTATATAATCTGTTGTTTGTCTAGTAAATGTTTATTCAGATTGTCGCAGGTTGAATCAAATGACAAAATGTTCGAAGCTTGCGAAAAAAACTGCATTTGTACAGAAATTTCGACAAGCCCGTGGAGCACCGAGTATAAAAGAAGAATAAAATATGGAAGTATTCCATGCAAGATTTTCATTCAAGATTTCACGTTTTCCAAATGATGAATATCTACAACGGAATATATCGATTGTTTTCGTAAAAGGACATTGTTCATTCAAAAAGAAGAAAAAAAAAGAGAGAAAGGAAAGAACACCAGTTGCCAGTGTTAAAATATCGATCGACATTTACTTCTGATTCCCTATTTCATGCATTTCAATCGTTCGATATTCGACGGACGTACGCTCTCGCCGCGGCGTACGTCCATTTTCGATTTATTTCAGCTTAGCGAATCGAAGAACCGATAAAGCAACGTGCATTCGACGGAAAATATATACGGAACGTTGACCAAAGTGCAACGTTTATCGTCTGCTTCACGTCGGGAAATTGTAAAGTTTCAATACAGAGTGGCGCGTCTCGCCCTTTTGAAAAATCGAAGTCGATCTCACGGAAAAATTCCTACATTACGTTTCAACTTCGCGCTACAGGGCGGACAAGGACTCGAGAGACGTTCGAGAGCGTACTCTTCGAAAGAGTAGAATTTTTATAAAATCGAGTAGTCGCCAACGAATGCGAGTGCCGAATCGTGGAATCTCGACGAGGTCTGACCAACGCTAGACCTCTTTCACTGAAATTCTGGCAAAACCTGTTCGTCGATATCTTCTCGAGGAATCTACAATTCCTCCTTTATCCTTCGTCGAGTTTTAATTCCCTTTGTTCTCGTTCGCGTTCTAATTGAATGAATCAAAGATCGCATCTTAAACGAGCGAGTGATGGCAAACGACAAAATGAGATTTTCTCCATTGTCGATACGAGGCACGTCGAGGCTTTGCAGTGTTTCTTCACGGCCGAAAAGTAGCGAAGCACGAGATACTTTTGTATTAGACGTTTATACTAATATGTGTATAAAATATATAATTTTCAAATATTCTACATAACATCCACAATCTCGCACTCGAAAGTCTTGTATGGTATGTGAATTTTTCTAGGGAGTTCCGTTCTACGTTATCGTAATTCAATTTTTCAGAAGATTAAAAATTATACTATTAATTTAAGAAAATTAAAAGCGATATTGTGGAGATTATGAAACATTTTAAAATTTAATTATCACACGCGACTACCATATTTATTTTAGAAGAATTGAAATTTAACGCAAAAACATATGTAAAAGTCAGCACATTTACTGCAAACGTACGTTTCATTTTAACCAAAATAAGCATAATCAGAAATAGTGAAAGTTATTAATGAAGGATAATTCTCTATTCTAGTATCAAATACTTCGGTACTACCACGCATAATTCCAGTATCGTTTAAAATTTCGTTTGAAATGTAATCATCGATGATCGAGTGCCGTTACAGTGCTAAGGAAATTTCAAAAGTATAGCACGCGCGATATATTTATACAAAATATCGACGACGAATACTTTCATCACTTCGACAGTTGATGATCGAAGAGTTCGAGTGAACGACTAGACGACGCACGAATGATCCTTTACGCACTCACGGCCATTATTTAAGCGAACATAATTAATATATTTTTATATTAGTCGGAAAAACGAATATCTGTCTTGGAGCTTTGCTTAATTAAATTGCTATACAAACGACACCGTCGTGGATCGGTGGCTCGCGTCGAAACGAGACGGGCGAAAAACGGGGGGATATAACGCTTGACGTGAATATTCATCGGAGGAATCGATGTTTCGAAGACAGAAACGGGCGACGGGCAACGTAGAGGAGAGAAGAAACGAGATCAAATTAACGAGCTCTATCCCCGACACAGAGTGAAAATTTTAATTACACTTCGCGGAAAGAATTTCCCGAAAAATTTCGAATTCCGCGCGCGCTTTTCGACGATCGCCGCCAGACATTTTGAGAATCCTGGCTGACGCTCCGGAAGACGAGTATCAGTGGAACTCGAACATTTCGAGGACTTTTAAACGCGTTAATGACCGGCATTCACTCTGTACGGCTGGACACGTTGGATTTCCGCCAATCAGCGCCAGCAATTAGCGGAATTCACAGAACGTGCTTGCTCGGCAATCGGGTAAAACTATCTGACGGGCAAACGGCAGATTTTCGGACTTAATAAATGCGCCGGTCGAAATAAAAACGCGACATACGTCACGCTTCGACGAGAAACAGTTTCCAACTCTCGCGCGATTTCCCCGTGTATATTAAATAACGAGGGTATAACGTGCAGCTCGCTTTTAAATGTCCTTATCGAATTTTTATACGCAGCCATCGGTCCGAATGAATATATTTTCGATACTTTTTCATTTTTTCCCCTTCTTTTTACGTTTTCAGTAAAATCGAACGAACCGTACAGCAGCCGAGCTTACCAAATGTCAAAATTATGCGTTATTCACGCGTGTATTAAGGATAAAATATGGTTTCAAACGTTTCCCCATGAAATTAAAGGCAGATGTATTTCTCGATGAAGAACTAATATATCATTTATATATGACCGTGTTTAATCTGTGCTGCGAATGTCGTATGGTAACGTTAATTTCGAAAATGAAATAAACGAATTTGAATATAAACAGGATAAAAGAGTATTACTTTCTAAACGAAAAGCAGGCTTCCGAACTGCAGAAGATAATTTACCATTCGCGACATACTGTTACGATCAAAAGATTAAAACTCGCGCGTGCCAGTCTTTCTAAACGAACACAATGCTTCCGAACCCTGTAATTGCACAATGAGAGGAAAAAGAGAAAACTCCTAAATCCGTTTAACCATCCGATCCGCGAAAATGACGTGTACAAACAGTAAAAAAAAAAAAGGAAAAGGAAAAAAAAACAGAAAAAGCTATCCATACACGAAAAACGCTTACACAAAACGGAACGCTCGCTCGAAACAAGCGAGTCGACGAAAAATACGATCGAAACGTCCTCTTTCGGTAGGTGAGGACCGATCGAACGAAGAGCCGCCGCCGCCGCGGGTTTACAACGCCGGGCCGGGCGCGTCGAAACGAATTCAATAACTAAATACAATCTCCATAAATCCTGAAATCCGTCGGATCCGCCGTCTCTCGTAAATTTCCCCGCCCCTGCACTTCGAGAGTTCCATGGCGGGCACGGTTGAACGTTCTCTCGGTTGCATCGAAAATCAGGGGATCGCCAGGTGTTTATCATAAACCGTGCGAGACGCGTCGCGTAAAACGGACGCGGCGCCGCGCCGAAAGAACGAAATCGCGCGAACTCGATACAGCCGAAGGGGGGAGGGGACGTAAACGCGGCCGTGTGTCGGTGACCGGTTAATTTCCGTTCGATTAACGCAATAAACGTCGCCGGCCAGGTTTCCGCGATCGACGCGCGACGTCCTGCACGATATATACACGTGTATCGGCGCCGCCCGTACGTCGTTGTTTGTGCAAACACGCGACTGAGCTACGATATATTCGGTCGGTTTGCGGCCGAACCGTGTGTCGATGACTGACCATACAGACGACTTTGCTGGCTTTTCGATATTACCCGCGACTCGTGTTATTTGAATTTTACAGAGGTCGCACACGTTGCTGCCACGCTTTTTCGATGGTTCTCCCCGCTGTGAGAACTGATCGTGCCGTGGTGTACGAGATGAACCAAAGGATTGTTTCAGCGTGCAAGTGGACACGTTGATAATGAAAAATATGAGATTCGTAAGTATTTCTAGAAGTATTTCTAGAAGACGCGATTTCTTGACGATACTGTCTGATCTGTCACGTACGATTAGAATTTGAATTTCTCGAAGGCTGTTACATTTTTCTTTTTTTTTTTTTTTTTTGTTATTGTGACGCTTTCCAATGGCTCTCTGCTTTGAGTGATAAACTGATCGTGTCGTGGTGTATGAGATGGACTAAAGGGTTGCTTTACCATTTTAATAAATATATTCTGATAATTGAGAATAGAAGGTTTGCACATTTCGCAAATAGAAATCTGTTTCATCGATATGATGAGGAAATATATATTTAGATGACGATTGCCAATTGCGATTTAAATTCGAATTTTTCAGATTTATTTCCTTGATTTCTTTGCACGACTGTTTGAGACTGAACGAATTCTATTAAACGAGAATCAGTGAACTAAATGAACATACTGCAACTGAGAATAAATCTGCACAAAGATTTTTGATTAAGAAACGAAACTTCGAGATCCCGATAAAGTCAGACCAAGGTTAATTAATCGTTGGGAAAAAGAAATCGAGAAGAAGCGTATTATTTATGGAACTTTTCGTCAATATTTTGTAATATTTTCTTTTCACCAATAAATTATCTTCAAGTTTTGAACCTTGGTTGGCCGTTCATATACCCAGGGTCGCATGTTATATGTTTTCACGTGCCGATCTGAAATAGAGATCATTGAAATGACGACAAAGTTTGAACAGATACCGGCTTGTTTGCAATAACATCGCACGCTGTTTAGATCGACAAATTGTAAATTCAACGAACAGCGTAACACACGTGTAATGAAATTTCTACACGCTATCTGCGCCAGAAATTAATGTTATACAGCCGAATTTGTGTTTCGGATGAGAAGGGAGTAATTCCCATTATCGGATGATGGTCGGATTATTAAATCACGAGTTGCAGTATGGTTAGCGTACTCTTAGTTGGATTTATAGCCTTTGGTTTACACACTGGTCCGATCGAAACCAGCTCTTCTATTTACATTTCCGCGATCCTTACGGCAATGCCGAAGATTTCAGCTTTAATGTATGTTGGTCAGCGGCGGTAGTTATATATTAAGACGTGACCGTGTGATTGATCTTGGCGTTACGCGAGCTTCGGGATCAGCGAACAATGAGCAGAGCAAAGTGGTATTCGAGTGGAGGATTAAAGTGGACTTGATATTTTGGGAGGTGATTTATGACCTTATCTGGATCGTCGCACGCTCGAGGAACCCTTATTAACGTTAGAGACTCGACACGTGACTTCGAAAGCCAACAACCGCTGGAACTTGGTCGAAATCCTGACATTGCGATTTAGATATACAATGGAAAATTTCTCATTTACACTCACAGTTGTGAAACTTCGCAGTATTTAAAATAAGAAAAAGTAGAGTTTTGGATTTTGATTAATCTCGTTAGAATTAATTCGCACAATGAACGGACTTCTCCGGCAGTCCTTCTCGTCAGTTTATATTTCGACGGAAAATTAAATTTGAAAGCATCGAACAATACGACGAGTTTCCCAAGTGACTCCAATCGCATTAAGTGCCACCAGTACGAAATTTTGTGATAGTTAGCGAAATGACAGAGAGGCGTGCAGGTACGAGGCGTTAGTTGATACTGCTCTTGAATGGGCAACGTCAGGTTGCAATTTGCCAAGCACGATTGCTATTCGACGTAACGCAAATTTCGACGGTCCGGTTCAACATGCCGGAAACGGGGTTTGAATTTTATCTAGGATCACGCGGAAATTCACTTACGTTTCACCGTTTGATCGGTCAGCTGGTTAACAGCGTTTCACATGGTTAGAGCGTTTCGCGTGTACCACAGACAGAGTATATCAATAATCCTCGTTCGATCGCCCAGCTGATTGAAAAATTACGATACACAACGATCCGGTGCCAACGTCTTCCGCGTCGTAGCTCGCTCGCTGCTACTTAATTAACTTCCACTCTATTTATACCCGCGCGTTTCCTTTCCGAAACAAATCAAAACCCTCTCCTCTGTATTCCGACCGAGCCATCAAAATCTACTGACCTGCATTGTGTGCGCACGTGCGCAAACTGACGAGGTATGTAAAGCAACAAGCAAATACACACAGTGTGTATATAATACAACGCACGGCATTATAAGACGCGTCTACGCACACATTCCGACTTCTATGGACACACACACACACACACACACACACACACGTAATAACAACGCGCGTAATAGCAACGATGATAAACGACTAGACGCTCGTTGCGTGATGTTTTACAATGGCGATGCAGTGATAACTGCAACCTAAATACGGCAGCGCCAGCTGTGTGAAAGGCAAAGCAGAAAACGTTTCAATGTCCTCCGGACCGGGCCGATATTATTCAATGTATCGCCATTGTCCGCGAGGAAACAGTGGCCTCGGTGGCAGATGAATCGCGCTCGCAACTCGAAAACTCGTTGTCTGCTCGGGACGACTCAATGCCGGAGAATTTCGCAGGTTCCCGTTGCTCCGTTGCTAGATTCAAGTCTCTAGCTTCTGACAAAGAAAAAAATGAAAAAAGAAAAGAAAAACAGAGAAAGGAAAATATGCTAGCGCTTCGATGGAACAATGGTCGGGCTTAACTATTTTTCCCCGGGCCAGAGCGAACTTTTGTTCCGCGCAAGATGGAATAACGTTTCACGTGACCAACGGTCGCGAAACTGTTCACTTTCGAACATTTCGAAACCTCCCTGACTCGTTCGAAATTTCACGTCGATGCGTGATATCTTTGGTTTGGCAACTGCGGGAATATTTTCGAACGAGATAGTTAAAAAAAGAAAAAAAAAAAGAAAAAAGAAAGAGAGAGAGAGATATGAAAAAAGACAAATAGAGCGGCAACTAGAGTTGAAAAATCATTTTTTTCCAGGTATCCTGGTTTCCCGGTTGCGGAAAATTGATGTTTTGTTGACTTATCCCGTTTCCCCGGCATCGTTTCGCATCAGCTGTACACCATCTGATGCCAACGTAAAAGCACACTGACAAGATACACAGAGATTCGGCCGCTATGTATCACGCATATTGATTTACCGTTCCCGTTCATGCTACCAATCATTTTACCCAATCGCTGATACACTTTCGAACGATTCTCTTTCTATTTTTACATTCGAACGGAACATCCAATCTCTACATCCAATTAATCATTATGAGAGACGTAGACGAGCTCGTACAGACGTGGAAACTAATCGACGATTATTCGAAATGTTCCATTTTCAAGATCTCCAAGCAGTTTTTCACCAAACTTCCAAGCTGAGAACCGCCATTTTTTCTCGTTCAAAGACACCAAAGTTCCTTAAACATCCTTAAATGTCGCGTCGGATCACTCGATTCTTCAGTCTGTTCCCTTTGTTCGCTGTTGCATCTAACTTCTCTGTTTCTGATATCTTTCGTTCTCGCGACGTTTACGAGTAAGCTTGTTTCATTTTTACGCGACAATCCGTTCGTAAGAGAAAGTAATGATCGAAACCAGCAACTGCGCGAGGACCTGTTTCCCGCGAATTGCATAATCTGGCGATATTTCGTTCAGAATCGGATAATTTCTCGGGATTTGATTGGTGCGTCGTATTCGTGAAAAGCGTGTTTGCCCGAGGATTCCCTGGACCGTGTTGACATGAGAGAAAAAGAGAGAGAGAGAGAGAGTGGGCGCGTGCGCGCACTAGCGCCTATCACGGCGAAATGGCAACAGGGAGAGAACAATAAACGCCGCCAGCCGGAGGAAATATTTTATCAAGCTAGCCTGCACCTCGCCCCCGCGTCGACAAAGTGAGCAATTATGATCCACCCTTTAGAGCACGCCGGTTCACGGGTTTACGGTGGGATGCCGTCGCATTTTTTTTATCGCTGACTCGCGATAAACGCCCGCTATTTTACGACGCCAAGTAGTCGTCCGTTATCAAAATGCCGGGAACCAGAAGTTAACAGAATGTGATAGACCTCGAGTTGAATACGTATCACTTCGATCCGTTTGTTCGATGGAGAATACTGAGAATTGATGAAAGTATTTTCGCAGTGTTTTGTAACAAATGTGGCTGAGAAATTGAATGGCTTTTGATGTTATTTATCAGAAAAATATTTATTTATTTATTTTAGGTTGACAATCATTGTATTGTTGAAATGCTAGGAATAATTTCAATCTGTTTTCTATTTCACGAAGAATATTGGAAATTGATAAAGATATATCTTTGCCTGTGACGAAACTGGCTGAGAGATTGAGTGGTTGTGGACGTTACTTGTCAGACGAAGAGAAATGTTAGAATTGATGCTAAATTGTCCGGGCATTTTTATAAATTGTTATACCATAGATGAAATTGCTGATGAAAAATAGGATTGAATAAAAAAATATTCCAGAAATTTTTATAAATTTTTGCTACATAAGATGCTCCAAATGTTGGGGTCGAGCTTCAGAATTTTTATTCAATAAAAAAAAAATGTTTCAAATCTTAAAAGCGTACACGTAGATTCAAATGTCATTTAAAAGATTAATAAATTACTATTTGTGAACATTCGATCAATTACATTGTCAGACAAAGTAAGAAAAATAATTGGAAATTATTTAAAAAAAAAAATCATATGAAATATATACCGCGGTCAGTTAAAAATAATCGTCGAAAATAGTGCTTCATCAGACAAGCACCGCATGTAGCTAGAATTGAAAACCCAACTTTACGAAAAATCTCGTATAACGATAAATTCGAGGGCTTAGCACCAGATTCCACGATTTTTCTTTAATTAATATCCCAATAACGTCCAAGCGGAAACGGCCGCTGTATCTACCGGAGTCCTTGTAATTTTTCTTCGAAAGAAATTTCCTGGGCGATTGTGTGTCCTCCAACCCCCCTTCCCTCACCCGTGTCACACGGACACTTTAAGAAAAATCGCGGCCACTCGAAACTCCATTACTCGAATTTCCCCCCGGCAGCAAACTAAATAATAAATGGCACTCTTTGATGAACTCCATCGGTCTGCCGGTTTCTCCCTTTACTCTACCACGTTGTGGGCCACGCTTCGATTCACAGGCAAGGAGGTTGAACCCGCAGCTTCTACCGATCCTTCACCGAGCATATTCATCGTTACCGGGCAAGACAAGACGGAGTGCCTCATGGAAGTCAAGGAAGCGTAAGGAGCAAGCAGTAGGAGAGAGAATAGGAAGCCCTTCAAGGAATAGACTATGGTTAGCCAAACGGTCCGAAGCGGAGGGTCTCGAAATAATCTCTTTAAGAGCTGGCCGGCTATCCAGGCAAAGCTGAAACTCAAGTTACTCACCCACGGGCCAATAGTTACTCGTTTAATGAACAGCCATCTACCATGATACGTGATCGATCATTTGATTTAATGACGTACCACGACGACGTTGCCATTATCGACGTCAATCGGAATTGTTCTCCCCGTGTTACGTATAAATGTTAGTACTAAACGCGAACTCGTTCTCAGACTTTCGAGACACGTCGAGTGGGTCGTTCGATCTTTCCCCGAGACGAGGCGAATGAGAATAACAATAAAGTTTGATTACGTATTTACGCGAAAATTTACGAATACAGTTCCTGGGAACTTGGAACTTTCTTTTGTCCAATTGACTTTCCAATTAACGTCTCTTTTTACTTTTTATACATCCACTTTCGTTGTACATATTCCTTTTTCTTTAATTTGACTGCTAGAATTTTTCACAAGAAAATTCACTTGATTAAGTCCAATTTGAGTATTTGCAACAACTAGTACGATTTAGTATTAATTTCGTACAGTTGGCAACTTTGGTCTTGTTCACTTTCGACTATGTTCTCTGCAATCTTTGTGTCAAATGAAATGAAAAAATTTTTAGAATTTTTAGAAATTACCCGAGAGGGAAAGAGATTGCACATTTTCTTCAATGTGTCATCGAACGAATAATATGTACATTCTTGTCGATTATAAGAGATACTTTGAGTTAATTGCATAAAAAGTACGTAACAAACAAAGAAAAGTATCCACTCTGTAATTTGGTGAATGATGAACCTATTAAGAGCCTCTTGAAATGTCGATATACACATCTGCTTTTTGTCGTAATTTTAAATATCAACGAAATTAAACGATCCTCGCAGAATGCACGTAATTTTTAGGATGTGAGCCGTGGCTCGATCGAAGGAAACAAACAATAAACGACGTCGCGGATGGACGAAGCGGCGCTTAAAAATAATTAAATGAAAAAACTTTTCGCTCTTCACCGAAGATCGATCGCACCGTTGTTCATTCCCGGGCTTCTTCTTTTGCTCGATCTCGCGCACGACAGCAAGCGCGGGAAAAAGACAGTTTATTCTTTAATCGTAACTTTCCACCGCGGTACGTTGCAATTCTATTAGGCACTTCTGAGCAGTGAGAATGGCGCTTTATGACGACAGTCTGGAAACTTCGCTGGCGTCCGCGAAGCGACACAACTCACCCCATAAGGCCGATTTTATAGGAGGGCGTGACCCTGTTTCGCCCGGTGTGTTTCCTCTTTCGTAAGGAAATCTTTCTATAGATTCAAGAAAGTGCTCCGACATCATCGTCGGATAGCTCTTATTCTATTCGTATTTACGCATCTTGAAGTATTTATTCGGGATGCTTTGATTCGGGAGCGAAACGAGGAATGTTATTAACTTGGTTGTGTTCAACTTGATAAGCGGTGAATATTTTAAGTTGTATCCTTTCAGTCTGCATTGAATGTGTTTCTAACATTCGCATTAGTAGAGGCTGGATTTTTTTAACGATAATTGAATATTTTGAACAACGATTGTTTTAAGCTCCCAACTTACGAAATATTTTCTGATACTTCGTTAAAAAGATCCAACTTCAAATCGATATATTTCGTATATTTTTAATTTTGCTATTAATCCTCGGCAAGAGAATCCCCTGTCTAACTCGACAAGTGACGAATATGAAAAATGTCAGAGTTTTAGAAAATTATATTTCGCAAGAATATTCGAATATAAAATACGCTTTAGAATAGATTACCATTACTAATGAAGAACATTTGATACATTATAAGGTCACTATTTCTCATCACCTATTCCAAAAATTTTCCTTTAACCGTCATTGTACATACACCAAACCTCTATCTTATTAAGATACATTGATACGATGGATCGAAAAAATATTGTATTTACTATAGCACACGAGTGCAACGTGCTTCCGATTTCCCTATTCTTTAGAAGCCATATTCTGGACTTCCTTTTGCCCGTCACTGTACGTACCAATGCCATCGGAACACGTTTTTATCCACAGATAGAACCAATCACGCCTGCCCGACAAAGAGAACGCCTCTCCTCCCCTTTCCACCCCTTAGCGTCATCCATCTGCATAACCGCCCGACGGAATTTTCTCCCCCGAGACAACAATAACTTCCGTCGATAAAGTCTCCATCTCCCGATCACGGCACCCGAAGCATCCTCCCGCTCCGCCATTCAATTTGACTTTCGCAAGTTCCGTGGGCCGACATTCCGGGGCTCTTTTATTCGGCAAACTCCTCGGGAGAGCCGTGCACTTTGGATGGGAAAAACTAGGTGGCGGCGAGTGGGTGGCGCACAGCCGAGCAGATGGGACGTTCGCGGCACGGTGGGGAGAGACAAACAGCAGGAAGAAAAGAAGGCGGAATGTAAATAAGGGGAACGAGTCGGACAAAGAGGGAAGTCGCTCAGACGGAATGACGTAACAGCGAGAAGAGGAAGGGGTTGGATAAAGGGGTTGGCTCGAGTGGCCGGTTAACTACTCTTCATACACAGGCGAGGTTATCGCGTCTGGTAGGCGCTGATATCAGCTCGGTTCGCATCCTTTCCTCGAGGCCCCCTCCAGTCGCTTCCAGGGTGTCGCGTTCTGCCGGGTGTCATCTTCCAACCACCGTCGTCGCGCCGAGCTTCATTACTCGCATGCAAATATTCGTCGAGCGACTTCGCAACCCTGGAAATTCTTCGACCACGCGCGCCGCCAACGCCTTTCATTCACACCGCGCCTACGATTGCGTTCCATTTTCTCACGGCCTGTTCACACGCTTTTCTCACCCCCCCCCCCCCCGTTTGCTACAGTTCGCTCGTCGCGCATTCCCTTTGCTCGTGTTTCTTCTCGCCCACGAGGTTGCAGACATGCTGCAGAACGGGAAGATGCAGGAAATGTTTCGATCCGAGCGATCGTTGAAAGATCGATCGGTGTTGTTTCGTCTTCTGACACGAAGAAGAGTACGTGGGATTTTTGTTGCACAGTCGCAAAAGAAAGGCTGTGATATTCGAGCTGGGATCTTATCAATTCTTTTCTCTTTCAGAGAGCACTATGTTGTTTCAGTTAACTGTTGAAGTATCTCATTCGTGTGAGAAAAGTTATCTCGTTCGATTTTTAAATAAATCAAATACCAGACAAGCAAAGACACGCGGTGAACTATTTTCTCGATACGTACACATCTATCACGCTGAATGGTAATTTCGTTAATCCCTCGCAGACGAGTGTTGTCACTTCCTCGCCTATCTCATCGTTCACAGTCATTCAATCCACATCGGTTCGTGTCCAACTCGAAGAATTAATGGAGATGCATTCCTCCATTGTTCATCTCCGAACAAAGAGCAAGCAAGTGCTCTCTGGGAGGACGTACGAGCAATAGGAACAACGATGAAGTTGCACGGTTGTTCGTTGTAAAGGAACAAAGATGAATTCGATGATGAACGCGACGTTGTAACGCGACATTGATAGAACTCGGTTTGCTTGCCTCGAAGAAATGAAGGCAAACAAGCGCCGAGAGGAAAAAAGGCAACTTGTAAACCAATTTGAAATTCCTCTTTATACGGGAGAAAAAAAAAGACTCCGTTTCTTCGACGAGTCTATTGTTCGCGCGCGAGTCGCGAGCGCGACAGCGAGCGTCGCGCCGGGTCCCGAAACCCCATCAGGAAATTCTCTGTGCCGGGATTCAATATATCGTATAACCGTCTCCGTCATATCCGATTCTCTTTCAGCCGCGACTTTCCTTGCCAGCTCAAAGCCGAAGGTTGCTCGTCGAAAGAACAAGGGAGAAGGGAGAAGGGGGAGGTGGGAGCTGGAGGTTCGAATAAGAAAGAAAGTAGAAGTTGTCAAGAGAGGCGAGAGGCGAGAGCCTGTCGGAAGAGAAGTTCAGCCATGTTCAGCTTTCACGGTTGCCACATTAGCCCGGGAAACGGTCGGATGCGAGTCACGTAAGCACCGAGGTGCAATTCGTCGTTTAGCTTTCGTCGACGCAACCCTGTCAACCCGAGTTACCTACACGAGGTAGCTGTCGCTGCGCACCAGCGCGCCATGACGCCATCGACTCGCGAGAGAAACGAAAGACAGAAAGTCGGCGGAATTGGAAAATGTGAAAGTAAGAAAGAGTGGAAATGAAAGAGAAGCGAGGAAAGCAACGAAAGAGGCGAATAGAAAGAGGAAAAGAATAAAAAAAGATGACTTCGATTGGAGATACCATGAGGGAATACGAGAAAAGAGAAAAGAGAAATAAAATATCGTAGAAGCGATCGGAGGTTAGCAATCCTCACCCCGCCCTTTCTCGGAATGAAACAAAGAAGAAAGGAGTAGAAAAGTATAGAAGAGTGTAAAAGAAGCAGACGATGGAAAAGCGAGAAAAGAGGCAAACGAGAAGACGAGAGAAGAGGAACGAGAGGGAAGGAAGAAATGACTGGTCAGAGGAGAGCCACGTGGGACGTCGCGGACAGCCCTGCCCTGCGGGGAGAGATCTCTGTATTCCCGGCAGGAGTCCGAACACTCGATAGTGTGCTTTAGAAAAATTCGTGACGGAACTGCTAAAACGGGCCGCGCACAATTTACGTTATTAAATCGGCGGAACGGCTCGAAGCACCGGACGAGTACCGCCTATCCACGCTATCCCGCGTTTAAGTTCTTCTTTCGACCTACTCCTCTCCCTGTCCTCGCTCCCTGTCACTTCCCATTCTATCCACTTACGCTTCAACGCTTCCCACTTCGTGCGCGCGAGTGTGTGTTGCTCGATCGTCCAGCCGGACCTCCCTTTACCCGTTGGTCCTCCATCCCCCCTGAAACTCGGTTCACGGATTTCCACGTAGTCCGATAAGATTCTCTACGGAGGTCCAGCCTCGTCATAAGGCGACCTGGATTTCCCTCGGCGGCCTTGTATGTACACCGGGCGATCACGTTCGCGTTCCAGCAGGAATTCGAAAATTACACCTACCGCTTGGACAACGAGGTCTTATCTCTCGCGAAGCAAATCAACGTCACTCGATTTCGAGATTTCTACGGGACAGATTTCTTTTCTCTGGTCGACGGACGGTTGATTTAACCCTATTGCATCTCGCTTGCAATTACCCGTATACTTAAAAACATACGCGTGAATTGCTGAGAGATGAAAATGTTTATATAATACGTCGTTGTGTGCGTTACGCTTTATTTTCTCCGATCGCAGTTGCGAACCATCAACTCAATATATTGTTTTTCTCTATATTTACGCATTATAATGGTAAATTTAATCACGAATGAATATAGGAAATTACAAATGATTTAATATCGAACATTTTGAATGTAAGGATGATATAGTTTCGATTTTAGTTAGTTTTGGAAGATCTACAGAGATTAATCCTTTCTCTTTCAACAATTGTCAGTTATAAATATTGTTATTATCTTTTGTTCGTATATTACACAAGAGTAATATTTCTAAGCTGCAATAAATATTCTCCTGAATTCGATCGAATAAATCCTGTCTATAATTATCAAGTTGCAGGAAATGTGTGGAAATAGTTCCCCAGCGCAAAAGATTAACGATTCATGCAGATCCAGAAATATAGAACGTCCGTTTATTTCTTAATAAAAATTCACGCGGTAGCCGTTTAAAAATATTTCCGAGGCTGGTTTTAGATCTTCGAGCAATCAAAGACTTTTATGTATATTTTATACTCACTCGCTCGACCTATTTCGTTTATCAGAAAATTCCACATCCATCTGCTCGTTCGACGTTATATTTTATGAATCCGCTGTGAACTAATAATAAGTTTAAAACGCGGTACAACGTCGGCTTCTGAGAAAATAATCGATACGAAATGCCGGTGCGTCTCGTGCAGCGTAGCAGCGGTACGCGAGCTATGCATTTTCCTGATTGCTTCGAATACCAGTCCGCGAATGTGGAATAATTCTCCGCAGTTTGGCCAACTTCGCGGGGAACAAAGTTTCCCGGGAAGACACCGCCAACGGTAAACAATCTTCGCCGATGGCTCAAAGTAAAACAGAAACGTCGCGCGATATAATTCGCTCGGCAAACAGCGACAACGCCGACGAGTTGTCGACGAGTCTTGTCGCGGTCGATTTCCACGCAAAAGCGCGATAAACACGCGGGCTTGTCGCGTGGCGATTTGCATGCGTAAAGTGCAACCGGTGCCCTTCGATGCCAACGTGTTTATTGTTTTTTATCGAGCTAACGTCTCTCCCGTAGTTCATCGTCATCCGGTTTTTCACGCCGGCGAATCACCTCGAAAATTCTCGCGAATATTCGCAAAAGTTCGTCCCGTCTCGCGGGGCGAGAACTGGCGCAACCCAGGCCGGTTTTCCTCTGTATCGACGGTCAAGAGAGTTTTCGCTGATGGAACTTTATCGTCGCTCGCCGACGCAAGGGGCATCTCGTACTACGAGGCAGCAACATTTTAATTATAACAAGGTTTTGCATCGGCCGACCGGCATAAAGTTTTAATCCGCCGCGAAGTTTCGACTTTGATTAAGCTTTCGGGGCTAAGCAAGGTTATTTCATCCTTTGTTATAAAACAAGCCGGTTACTGAAAAGGGAACTTTCGAGCCGCGGGACGTTGCGTTGCGATATTTCCCGAATTAAACAACATTTCCCGATTAAAAAATTATTCGTGTACAATGTCTGTCACCAGACCAGATCCTAATCTACTCTGAAACGCGAATTTCTTTTTCTACAAACGTACTCAATTACTTGTCCCGAGACGCGCACAACGTCTATCATTGGGTACTCAGGCGGGTATCACGGTGGATCGTTTCGTTGAAAAATCGCAACCACACGAAAATTTATGGAATAATAACCCTTGCTCGACAAAATAGCCGGTCACATGCTACAGACGTAAAGTTCGTACGACGACGTTCGTAAATCAACCGAGAGAAAAGAAAGAACGATCAATGAAATCGATCAAGATGCCTCGAGGGAAACGCGCAATTTAAGCGTTCGCTTCTTTTCTTTACTAGGTACCTTAGGTTTGCACCTTTTCCCTAACCATCGTACCTTATTGTCAGTGCAAAGGGCGACTTCTCTCCGGAATGACGTTACACACCGCGTCGAGAGAACTCAAAACGAAGCCACGATTCTCTGTAGTATCTAGGATGCCAACGATCCATTCGCGCGATGTATATGGGACACTCACATATTGTATATTAACACATATCCGTCCGGCATTATTTGCACCACCATTGACCAAATGTAGAAACGATACGCTCTATATAAAAACAACCTAATTTTTAAAAAGTAATATATTTTTTAGTGAAATTTTGGGAAATGAAATAAAATGAATTTGTATGAATTTGTAATTTATATATACACTTTTATTTTTGATTTTTTCTTTCTGAAGTTAAATAAAAATTAAATCCACAAAAAAGTCGAAATGAATTACTGAAACTCATTATTTTATTAGACAAAGTAAATTATTTTCGAAACTTTAATTTTATCAAGAATTAATAGTAATTAACTTCTTCTATACGCAGTACCGACTAATACGTTTTTAAATTAATTTTTTTTTGCACCCTTATACGACGCAACTGAAGCTGAAATCAGTTTTTTCGTAGAATTATCTCTGTTTGGTAAAAATTACGTTTTAATTTATTCGGATTTAATAAAACAACAATTATTTACTGCAATATACAAATGACGAATTTTCGTCATTTGGCTGCTGGTGATTGTCTGTGAAATGACGAATTTTCGTCATGTGGACGGATATGTGTTAAAATATATAATGTACATATAATTAAATATATATTAAATAACGCCGCATTAATCAGCGTTATAATATTTGTTTCGCTTCGCTTTTGCCTCGATCATGCATTTGTACCAAATTCCACCTCCATTGGGCTGTCACCTCTCCGTCCTGTCACGTCCGATCGACAAAAAGCGTCGTCGTCGATCGTGGAGGAATTTTTATCTCGCAGTATGCGTAGATGAGAGGCAGACTCGTGGTTCGCGAAGTTCACCGGAGGATAGTATGGACAACGACGGAAACGATAGATTCGATTTCATAGGACAAAGATGTTCCATGGGTCTTTATATTCGAGCAAGTAGTCACGTATGAACGGAGTCGAGCAATTTCTGCCTTCTGTGTCGCTGCGATTTCTGTGCTAATGGCGTTTTTATGGTAACCGGGATTCAGCTTCCATTTTACTGCATCGGAACCGTGGACGAGCTATCTCGCGACGCAATATCGTTGGAACGACGCACGCTACGAGCAAGATGTTTCGACGTGCTCGTTCATTTATTAGAACGAAGGTTCTAATTCGAAGAAAAATCAATGCACGAAACCTCTTAGAGAATGTTGAATGAAATAATCATTAAAACTCTCGAAGCGTGGAATAACGTGCTTGTGATGCTACGTCAGGATTTTTTGCAGACACCTTCGCAGAAAGGTCTGAATTCTATAACTCAGTGTAACGATTCTTCGTTTGGTTTCTTTTTATTTTCTGACAAAATTCAATGTCTTTCGTTTGAACATGCCCTTTACTTAATATCCGTCGTAAATAATTTCGTCTGCTGATCCTTCCACAAGTCGAAGCTGTCATTTAAATAAATAAACAACATCGTACAAAGAATATTTTGGAATATGGAATAATTTAACCACGGCATCGTACGAACGATACGCGCAGATGCGTGCAATTTGATTCGCGGGAAGAAGAAAAACTGCACGAATCGACAGCTTTAACATCTTTAACAATGGAAAAAATTTAATTGTTCTTAATTTTTCGAATTTCACAATCAAATAAGCTGCTGCTTCAGGCAAACGCGTTTCCAACATCCATTTCTAAGTGAAGTTACTATTTCAAAGCTATCACCGGACTTGGTTGATTCACTTCTCGTCTCGTTCGAAGCACCGAATCCGATAACGCGATTAAAAGAAACAGACGAACATACATCGGGTGACTTCGGGTGAATAGTATCCTACGAGAGAAAGGTCTTTTCATTCTCTGCCTTCCGTGATATCGGTTACACGCTGCTCGTTTCTCATCGAGCTTACGAGAACGACCCATCTTCCGCGCGATTTACAAAGCACGCCGGCCTTCTGATGCGAAACAACGCGCGAATCCTTGCGCGGAAATTGCTTCATGCGCCGAGACAGACGCATGTACGAGCATTCCGCGCGTTACTCGGACACAACGGGTGATAAAAAACTCTCGCGATCCACGTTGAAACCCCGCGACAAGACAAGCGTTCGTTCTTTACTTCGAGCTACAAATTAACACAATCTCTAATGGTTGTCAAACGATTACGTATCGAGATGTTCAATCTTCGAAGAGTGAACGAAAATTGAAAATTGCATACATTTGTAACACAAATTTCTCGGAATTGAGGAATAAAAGTGATTGAATTACGAGTACAAGATATTTCACAAAAAATGAACCAATTCATAACACCACTTTTTTTCCAATTCCAAACACTCAAACATGTAGATTATTCTCGAAGATTTACCGATCGGGATTACGCATTGTAATATTTGTCGCGCGAAGGAAAGAGAAAGAAGAACACATTCGTATATTTCTTCACGTAGCGACTACTATAATATCGGACGACGATATTTTTCAAAGCTCGTTCGATGCACGGATTGACTCGGTTGCCGGTTTATTCCCCGGTGTTTTTCTTGCCCCGGAAACAGGGCAGAAAGGGGGAAGGAGCGGGGGAGGGGAGATGGCCGAAAATTCGGCCCGCGTTGAAAAGCATGGTCCGATCGTTTCACCCGGGCGAAATCAGGCTGCGCCGGTAAAAATATTTGCGGCTACTTCTTTTTTTTTTTTTTTCGAGTGCGAAATCTGCCTCCGCGGCCTCGGTGTTTAGTTTTTTCCCGCGGCAAACGGTTTGTTGTTAACTTCGGAAAATCTCTCGACGCTTTCGATTGAAATCGTTTCGAGCGAACTTCTCTTCTGGCCTGGGCTCGCCATTGTGCGTGCGACGGCCACGAATGAAAGTTGAACACGCAACGAGCACGGACGGAAAGGGGGAGAAAGGTCGAAAATTTCCAATCCCTCTCGACTCGAAATTCAAATGGCCCCGTTAATATCGGAGTGTTTCGCGCGGAGGCGAGAGCGACGACTCCATAGTGTTCGGAGAGGAGGCCGGAAGGGGTGGTTTAATAAAGCAAGCGGGAGAAATGGCAAACGGACAAAGCGGAACGAAAATCGTCTTTCTTGCTCGGGCGTTCGCCCGGCGAATATCGCTCTCTCAAAGCCGATGATATTTTTCTCCGCGTGACTCGTCCAGGTGACTGTCGGCCGTGCAGGATGCGCACGACGGTTTTCATCTTCGATCTCGAATCGTTTTCCGATACGTGTACCAGTATGTACGTGTACCAGCCACCGATTTCACGTCCCTCCTCGTTTTATTCCAAATATCTGGCGCGCCGGCATTAAATCGAACCAAAAAAGAGGGACAGTCGATGGCGAACTGAGAGGGGGAGAGGGGGGGAAGGGGGACAGAGGCGAAGAAAAATGCCAAACGTCAGTGGAAATCGGCTGAAAAGAGATCGAAATGCTCTCCATTATCGCTTAATCGAGGAATCAGATCGCTCGACGCTTCCGTTTGCAACGATACGTCCGATCGTTATTTAATCGTTTTGCGATACTGTCGTTCTAACGTGAGCAAACCTTCGCTTCGTTATAAAGCAACGGTGACGAGTCTCTTCAAAAGTTACGAAACAAAATTTTACGAAAAAATGCCTGGAAGAACTAAATAATACTTTATACGAGAAAAGAATATATAAAATGTTGACGATGGCCGACTGTTCCATTTTTACAAATAGTAAACTAAAATGACTAAATAGTAATCTAAAATGATTAAATATTAATCGTGTTTCAAACAACACAAGTAAGTAAATAATTAGACGATACTGTAAAATAAACAATTACGTCAAAACGCAAAAATTTCGCATACCAGTGAATACGTTAACAATTATATTGTATAATACGAGATCTACGATAAAATGCTGAAAATATCCTGATTCTCTTGAAAGACGAATATCTGAAAAATTTATATCACTCGAAATCTTGTCCTAGAATTTTATCGTTATTCGTAAGAAAGTAGGGGAAAACAGGGAAATATTAGAAAAAATTGGATATGCACGTAAGTATATTACACTGACGTAACGCTCGGCTATCTGGAAAATTAAGAGACGCTTGTCCACGAGAGAAGAGATCATTCAATGAATGATCCTCTCCTTGCTTTTCCAGTGGAACGACTCCGGAATTCAATTATCTTACTCTTCGATTGTCCTAATTAAATACTCAATCCCATCACGGATGCGTCCGATGTTCTGTCGTCCGTGGAATTTAAATCCAGGCCGAGTTTTACGTCAATGGGACCCGGAATGCACGCCTGGAAAACCGGCGAAAATTCGTTTCGCATGGACTCGCGTCATTTAAATTCGACTTTATTTCGAAAAAGTTGCTGCAATTCTATTTAATTCCGCGCTGATTTCACCGCGTCGGATCGCAATTTTCATGACATTCCGCACGGTGTTACACACTAGCGCGTAATAATTAATCATTCTTTCATCAGCCTCAAACGCTCTTCAATTCCTAGTTAAAGTGCAAATTTAATTCTTCTTTGTACATATCATTAAATAAATAGACGCTAAATAGAAATGGATATCATAATTCATTAGATTACGAATTTTTAGACAAACTCATGTTATATGTTCAAAAATATGATTTAGCAAATAGAATTTCACGTACTAAACAACTTACACTTAAATAAAATTTCTCAGAAATTGCATAAAAATTCGCGGTCTAATTATAATTAGAGAAGAAAGAGCAAAGATCCAGGGAATGCACTCAACGTGTGAGATAAAGTACTTGTCATAATGTTTAAGAACGGAAAGAAATTTCTGCTCGAGCTTTGTTCCTTGAATTGCGTTCACAAAAATATGGAACAGAATGAAAGTCTAATTACACAACTGTGCACTGTGTACTTTTGATATTTTCCATGTTTCTACATATTCCGTGCACTTCTTGCTACTGTTCTAAAGTTGCAAAGCCCGCAGTCTATTCACGAGAGCAAAATATTTAGAAGAAATATCCTCGAAACAAGGATACGTAAATGCAACATCCGTCAAAACACTGTGAAACTAAATGCAAAATCGAACGCAACAGGCGTTCAAACAAGGTTCGTTTTTTGTTTTTTTTTCCGAATGTTTACAGCAATTTTCGAGACGCGGCAGGAAAATCTGGCAATACCGCGCGAACTTTTCAAGCACGAATGTACATGTATGTGCGACGAAACAGCGGTTCAAACGCGAGAATATCGATCGTTGGCCAACTATAACGATCCTCCATTCTGAGTCGAGACATATCGTGGGGAGATATCGTTCCATTACTCGACATATCGTTAACAGGAGGATCACCGCTCGAACGTCTTTTGACGTCAAAGGCGCGAGACGCGACGCACTGGTTTCAAAAGGTGCAAATGGGGAATAATAACGACGATCGCCAGAGAGAATCTCGTTCCCTTCGATCGATCGACAGTCACTTGCCGAACCAGTTTTTTTTATTTATTCAACTGTTGATGAGCAACGAGTATTAAAAAAAAGAGAGGGAGGAAGAAGGATAGTACAGAGTCTAGAGTTGAAGAGTAACGAAAAGAATACACAAATATGAGCAGCAAGACTGTTCAGACCAATCTTAAGAAATGAACAATTCAGTCAGAATTTGCGCAGTTGCACATGTTGGTGATTCGGTGAATCTTGAAAAAACTCGGAAGATTAAGATATTTTGTAACGTGCACGAAAGTGTGCATTAAAAATCTATTAACCCATTGACTGTCAACTACGAGATGTCTCGTAGTAAGCGTACATACCAAACTGCGGGATATCTCGAAGTTTGCGCTGCAAGTTTAGATTGATTACAATTGGTCAGGGAATATTTTTATTACTGGTTGAGTTAGGAATTATTAGAAAGAATGAATAAAAATTTAATATAGCGTATAAAACATATTTAATATCACGTTTTATTATAAAAATAATAACTTAGACTATTCGGTCATAATATATTAAATATTTTTATATATATTATATATATATTATATATATTTTATATTATATATTTTATATTATATATTATATATATTTTATATATATTATATATTTATTTTTCAATAAAAATTACTGTAAATGCCATTTCAATACTAAATCTGTAACTTAGTATTATTATATTTTGGAAAATTTCAAAATAAAACTTTGGCTCCCAGGGCAAGACGCTCTAAATTTGCCTGGCAGTCAATGGGTTAATCGAAGAAGCGAAACACATCGAAGTTCAATGACATTGTCGATGAACGAAGAAAGAATAGTAGCTTTCTCTCACTTACCAGCGTGATTGTTCGCATTGAAACAGGAAAATTACGACTCAGTGTTATTCGAACGCGAACGGAACGGGGATACAGAAAAATTTGTTGTTTAATTATGTGAATAAGAGCGGAGGCGAGCCGTTAATTTCAGCTCGTTTTCCGGCGATCGCGATCTGACGAGCAATTCCGAATGCAAGATTACAGCCGTTCGAAACCCGAACGATCGGTACTGTTAGCTGCATGCGCGAAGATTGCCGGATTTAATACTCTCGCCGTTCGTCCGCCGGGATATTTCATCTCGCTGCATATTCCCTTTTATGGCTTTCGTTTTGTTTAATAGCCGACGAGAGCGACCATAATCCATAATGATAAATAATTCCAGCTGCCGGTAAAATCCTTTCGAGCTTATTCCTCGCGTACATACACGTCGATTATCGTTTCTATCGAGCACCGACCAATTGTTTAGCATGGTTTTCGCCCGCGTATACACGTACTCGTGAGCTTCGACCGGTTCGATCGCATACACCTCCTCGTTAATTCGCGGTTAATCGTGGCGTGAGATATTTTTGTATCCGTGGAGATTTCAAGCCTCCGGGTTATCGTGGGAATTTCAATTATAATATGTCAGAAGGGTAGAAAAACAATCGCGAGCTGTAGAGACAATCAGCGTTTAATAATAATCAATGATATTATGACAGATATTATAATAGATATTCTTACAATAACATGAATCAATCTATTGTACAAGATTCTATCTTATCGGTTGAAGATGAACACTTTGAAAAATATCCCGTTATTCCTGTTATTTTTCTGCGTGGAGTTTTAAACTCTGACATACTGCAGAATTTCTTTATTAGAAATTTCGATTATTATATCGAGCCAGAACGATTGGCTCCTAGCATTAACTAACATTAAAATGTACCGGGTATTTTTTTCTTCAATTTCGAAATTTAATTGCGAGCAATATTGTTTCCAATATACACGAGCTAAACGTTAAACGAGCAAACAAGTAAATAAATGAGCATCAAAGAACATGAAATAGCCTAACATTCCTGTCCCTACGTCGTCTACATTTTCAACGAAATTTCAATCGAAACATCAAATCCAGAATCCCAGCGGAAATCTCTCGAATTTCAACCATATTCTTCTTTCCATATTCTACGCTGAAAGTATTACATTTTTCCAGGAACTGTATCGTACGAAAAATTCCTGAATACAATCATGAGCAGATGGAGTGGAAAATTCTTGCGACCTGGTCACGATCGACGACGAGGGATCGGCGGCGTAAAAACCGGCGGTGAATTTATTATTACCGCGTTAATTCACCGATGCATATCGACGAGCCCGCGAACTAGGAAAATACGCGACTATCGCATAGACATCGCATATCCATCAACGCGTATTAATGATTCTACATTTTCTGTGGGGGGGAGGAGGAGAGAAGATGAGGATAAGCCCTCGGTAATCCGTTAGTTCGAGCCTGGGCCCAAACCGAGGGGACTCGACGGTACGAACCGCTCCTGATAAATACGCGCTTTAAAGCGAGTCTGAACGACTTCGCTCGACGCCATCTGAATTTACGCGAATAACGCGCACGGGCTGAATTATACAAAACCGTCGTTTCCATATTTTATTTCCTCGGCTCGCCTTGCCGCCGTCGTTCGCTCGCTCGCTCCCCGAAACGAGAAATCTCCGCGTCAGAGAGAAGAGAAAAAAAATCGAATGACGCGAGAGTCATTGAAATATTCACGAGAAGCGTATCTCGCACGGGGGGCAGGGAGGGGAGAGGGCTAGAGGGAGTTCGACGTGGTTCGCGATAATGGCGATCGAATCTGCGTGCACGCAGGAATCAACGTATTGTTCCCAACGGGACACCGCTGGCGTTTCAGAATGGCCGCTTTCTAATATTTACAACGCGTTAGCAACGAACAGCGAGCAATTTCGACGGTGGTTCGTTAAACCGATCGAGCCTCTAGACGCGTCCTATTTCACTGGGAAAACATAGCGAGCAGTCCTATTTCCGACAGATAAGGACCTGGCAAATGAATTATTCCCAATTGGTTGAACGTTTTGTCTCTGTTTTTTTTTTCTCTGTTTCTATCTACGATTTTTTTTATCTAGTCATCATCGGAGCTCACGTTTGGTGACCTGTCTGATTGTTCACATCGTACAAAAAAATACCTATCACGATCTCTTCGCATCTTCTGAAATTTACGTGTCAGTTTTTACGTGAAAATTCATACCCGCGGTACTACGTTCCCTTTTTCCAAAGATTATCCTCGTGACGACTCGTGAGATTAAGATAAGTCTTGTTACTTGATGTTTAGATTTTCGTATTTTGAGATACGTTTAATCATTCTGCTAACGAAAAATACCGTGTGCAGTCGTTATGGATTTCGAGAAAGAATCTGTCGAGTCCGTGTATTGGTTGAGAAATAACGATGAATATTAATGAATGAAAAACCATTTTGATTCTGACCAAGGAATTCAGAGTTATCAATTTTCTTTTTTTTTATATAGATGCAAAATACCTATATCAATGTTTATATTTCTTTAAGTACTTCAACATTTCCTAAACGAAGACTGAAGCGTATTCAGAATTTTACGAAATAAGTGCAATATTACTATTTTTCCTCCACCAATGGCGGAAAGTAAATAAAAATATTGAGGTACTGCTGCTCATTCGTTCGTTGTACTCGGTGAAGAACACGTACGTTCACTCGTTGGTCGTTTAATTTATTTCTCGTTGAATACCACGCGAGACATCCGATCCGAAAATTCCAACTATCGAACATCGTAACGAATCCAACTAACGAAACAGCTCGAAACAGCACACGTGCAATAATAGCGTTCAGGAGATTAAATAACTCGTGAATATTAATTTGGCAAACGTGCGGCTTAAACGTTCGTTGGCTGGACGAATACCGAGGTAGATAGCGGAATGAGGTCAAGATCGTCGGTCACAAACGGTCGGTTGCCGAATAAATTCCGCCTCTTGACTCGCAAACATTCCCCTCGAATTAATTGGAAATTAATAAGAAAAGCCTGTGCAAAGAGGGAAAGAAGGAGAGGCAGGCAGACGGATCAAATGCTTGTTGTTCGAGTGGCCCTCGCTGGCCCCGACGCTCTTCCGGAAACTTCGACTCTAGATAAATTCGCCTTTATTCGGAGTCAGTCGATCGGGACTGTATCGGAAGTAACGAGGTTAAGAAAAGAAGAAGTTGGAAAGACTGCCGGGCAGCAGACGGAAAACGGAACGGCGACCCCTGAACGAAAGCACGAACGGAAGAACCCGGGATCCTGACCGCTTTTAATGAGCGGCGAATCTGCCTGTCCTATAATTGAAGCGATGTTGCGAGCGCAAATTGCAGAGATCCGCCGCCGATGAGCAAAGCGGGAAAATCCAACGGGGTGGGGAAGGGGTGGGCGGCGGGAGGGCGAAAACCAGCCAGCTGAAAACTTCTCGAGTGGCTCTCGGTGCTCGAAACTTGCCAGAAAGTTCAAGCATTCCAACCTTCTCCAATGGCATTTTCACGTTTTCCTTTTCTCCCCCTCCCTCCTCCCTCCCCCTCTTTCACCGTTTTCTTTCCCATTCTCTTTGTCCGTCACACTTCGCGCTTCAAACATACGAACAGAATTTCTTTTACGTCCATTCCGCTCTTTTCTTTCTTTCCTTTCTTTTTTTTTTTTTTTTTTTTGCTTCCCTTCTCGTTCTTTATCTCAGTAACTACTGATCGACTACCGCGTATCGAGGAATTCTCGCGTTTATACGTGTGCTTTTGTGTAGGTGCGCGTGCGTGAGAGAGTCGAACCGTGTTATAACTATTCTTGTAAAACGCGTTTCGAACTCGCCGGAACTATTCCACGATTTTTTCGACGTTCCCATATCTCTCGTCTACTTGTCGAATATACGGTGTACGTGACTCTTTTTTTTCCCTCTCTCTTTCTCTCGTCGGTTCACCTGCGTGATGTGGTTCCTACGCGATTTGTCCGCCGATTCTTTTGAGAATCAACAGCGGAAAAACGAGAACCGGTTGCGGATAAAGTGGATGTAACGGTGGAAATAGTCGTTGCGGGTTACAACTGTTCGTATCGGGACATTACTGTTGAATTGTCGCAGTAAAAAGGATTTATCGCGACACGTACAGAGTGTCATCTACAGAGCGTTTCAGGATTTGATTGACTAACGTCACAACTGCCACGATAATTACTCTAAAATCTCCCTGTTCAAATCCGGCGTGCAGCATTGTACCCACTTTCTACTCTCGGAAATTAATTCAGATTTTATTTCAGCTGAAATACGGCAACGTTCATTTTCAAAGTTTCCTTTCCTTCTTTTTTTTTTTTTTTTAAATAACGTACTTCACGAACTTTACTTTAGTTAAATAAATTCAATGTTTTGAAAATGATTCTGAAGATTTTCGAAGCAAAAGTTCGTGTTTTCATCGAAGCATAAAGTTTGAGTGCATTTTTATTATTGCATTTATATATTTCATTAAATGTTAATTCTTCGTATACAAGCGCGCATTCATTTACATTTGCAGGATTTGCAGTTGTTCGTTGCCCAACTTGTACCCAAACTTTTGATCGACGATATAAACGATCGATAGTGTCTTTCAAGGGAATGGAAATTACCTAACGTTCGAATAAATATTCCCGCGAAGGACTCTTGGAACAACTAACACGTGGAATGAATTATCGCACGATACACCGTCGACGATATTTCTTGCAAAAACAGCAAAGAGTTCGAGCTATCGCAGCCTGACAACGTGCGCGCTGCCATATACGACTGATTAAATTGCTGCTGCTCGTCCCTGAGTGTGTTTGAAATGCGTACACGCTGGCTGATGCGGGGGAAAACGTCCTCGCAACACTGGCTATTCGTCACAATCAATCAACGCGAGAAGCCTGTCAGCTGGAACAAAACAGAATAGAAAAAAGAAAAAAAAACAGAAAAAAGGAAAAAAAGGAAAAAGAGCAACAGGAAAAAAAAGCTACAATAGCTCTCCAATATACTTTTCGACTTTGCAACTGCAATGACAATGAACGTCACAGTTCATTTCGCGTTTCACAAGATGAGAAAACAAATTTTCGTCCCGGTGATGCCATTCGCGAGAAAAATAAAAAAAAAAGAGAAGAGAAACGCGCATCTTAATCGCATTGTTCGTCAAAGCAGTACGTTCGATTTTCCCCGGCAATATTGAGTTTGAAAAATGCATCTGCGAATTCGACCGGTGACAACGCGTCGAAAAAGGAAAAAAGAGGAAAAAAGAAAATATCGACACACTGATGCAACCAGACAGCTGTTGACACTCCATCGAGCCGATAATCTTGAATTTCGCACGCGATTCCTGCGAATTCGCGCGCACGTCCCGGTAATTGAAAATATTTCCTATCACTCCTCGTCGAGGATCATCCGTCCACATCGCCCTACACACTGCAGAATATCTGTTCGACATTCAAATTTGTACTTTCTCGTGTTAGATAAAATTCCTTCGTGAAAAAGAAGAAGAAGAAAAGAAAAGGAGAAATTGAATGTAAAACTGTACACAGTTGAGAGTAAATCGCAATGGAATCGCCAAACGCAACGCGCTCGCTGCATCGAGACGCGGTAACAATGCCGTCGAACCGATGAAGCGTGCGCGTAATCCGTCCAATTGAATCGAAGGATGGTTGGACAAGCATGGTGCGCGCGGTCCCGCGCGGAGCAACGAAATCCGCGTGCGTCCGGCGTGTCCGGCGAAAGATAGCCAGAGAGGTTGGAAACAGGAACGTCGAGACGGAGCGGTGGCATGACGTACGGCGCTCGGCGGTCAAAATATCGATCGGGCAATTATTCTCGTGTGAGTTACGGCGGGCAGCGATCGTGAATTAGATTAAGCCGGTGACACATGGTGATATGAGTTACGAGATCGTGTCCAATGTAGACCAAAGCGGTGCACGGAGATAATATGGGAAACGAGGAGTGTACCCTCCTATCTCATCCTTTCTCTCTCTTTCGCCTCTGATTTTCTCCGTCGCTGTCTCTCTCTCTCTCTCTCTCTCTCTCTCTCCCTCCTTCATTCTCTGTCGCTGTATCCAAGGTTCGAGCAGCGTAGTATAAACGGATACCTCGGTTGGGTCAGCAAGATTAGCCGGATCATCACGGAGGCACGAAGTGGCCGCGATATCCGCGATCTGTTTTGAATACGAATTAACGATTGCTTTTGTAAAACGTCACGACCGGGTCCGTTATTATTCGCCGCGTTGCGTTTCTATCCGGGTATCCGAGAGACTTCTTTCAATTTGCGTAGCCCGGCTTTCTGACCGGGAAATGCAACTGGGTCAATGGAATTGGCAGAATCGTCGGTGAAACACGAATCGACACCGAGGCGATTCGATTCGACTCGTTTCTTCTTTTTCTTCTTCTTCTTTTCTCTCTCTCTCTCTCTCTCTCTCTCTCTCTCGAAGCAAGAGATATTCAGACGCGTTTAATAAAACGTTCCTCGACGATCAACAGGGAGAGAGAGAGAGAGGGTTCTTTGTCCCAGAAATTGAAACGACTGGTACTACTGAGAGGGAAAAAAGACGTATGTCTTGTGATAAACGAGAAAAATAGAATCCTATTATGTTACATCTCTCCTTATTATCGAGAGAACGCTTTTTTTGCTCTGCGTCGTTTCTCTCTCTCTCTCTCTCTCTCTCTCTCTCTCTCTTTCGAGATTATCTGAGAATCTCCATATCGAACGTGTTCAAAGATCAAATCTCGAAACGATTCGTTGATTGATCCAGCGCACGGGATACGGAGACCCGATTGAGGAATAGCTCGCGGCTCGCCATATCCGTGACTCAATGATCCTACATCGGTAGCAGACTATCGGCAGCAAATTGAGCTACGAGAGGTAGAAAGAGGCTCTTCTCTCTTCGCCAAATGATTTCCATGATACGGATCCACCGTGTAAAAAGAATGGCGAAATTCCTTTCGGTCCTTCTTCTAACGATCATACAATAATTCACTGATCGAAGAATGAAAATATTTCATTCGGATGAATGATTTACAATAAAATAAACTGCAACTTCTTCTTGTGTAGATAATTAACCCTTTGCACTCGAGAGGTGACTTTCGCTCACCACATGATTTGATGCCGCAACTCGAGAGGTGTCTCTCGCTCACCACTTGGTTTGATGCGGAATCTCGATGCGCGGTAATAACTATTTATGTTTAGTTTCTTTGAAGTGGTTCTCCTAAGCTCTTTGTGTATAATCTTATGAAGTGTAGATTGACACCCCTTCAAATGGAGATAAGATTTTCTTATCTGAAATTAATCCGCAATCACGAACCGGACTGCATTTTCGGCATTAGTTCGAACTTGACAGTCGTGGCAAAACGTGACTATTAGAGTTAAAGCTTTCGATCCTTATAAGCATGGAACGTAATAATAAAATAAGCTTAAGTGAAGATGAGTTTGATACGTTGCTTAACGAGGAAATTATCCAAATTATTGAATTAATTATTAATCTATACGCAGAGAGCTTGACGATATAGAGAACAAGAGCAGTGATGATGATAGTGACAAACCGGGAATGCATTTTGGCAATTGTTATATAAAATATCGTACAAAGCAAAATTACAAAGATTAATGTTTAAGAAATTATCTTCGTAAAGGTGTAAACATACACAAAATGTTAAAATATAAAAGCTTCATACATTAATTTGTATGTGTAATCATTTTAAGTTAGAGGTAAGAAATTCACCAAAAATGCTGCGAAGCGTCTCGAGTTGCTAGTTCGTCCGCGCGAAAAAGGCCTCGAGTGCAAAAGGTTAATAGGATTATTAGTATTGGACAAGTAACTGATTAATTATTAGACAGTTAATTATCGCTTACCAACGCTTTTCTATTTTTCAAAATAGATAGATTCGCGCCACGAAAATCAGAGATCGCGATGCTGATCGTCTGAAATCGAAAGAAAACGAACGAAGATGTTTCGAATCGATACGTCGTACCTTCTTCCTCCGCTCTCGCGCGCGAATCAAGCGATTCGTAGAAGCAATCAGAGCCCCTCTAAATCGACGTTGATAATTCGTTCCGATCTATCGATCACAGATGGAAACCCGAACCGTTTCTCCGGCGTCATAAATCAGACTCGACTCACAGCTCGGGGGGAGGGGGGGGAGGTAAACCTTCGGCTGCGACTTGGACGATTAGACTCGTCGGCTGAAAGTTGGCTAACTTACTCTCCTTCCCGATCCTCCTTTGCCACCTTCTTCGCTTAACCATCCGGGCCCCGTCGAAGCTTCTCCAACTGGTTCTGGCTTCTTGTTCGAACCGAACATCCGAACAAGAATCCCGAAGGCACGGAAATGAGCGAGATCGAACGACGAGAGAGATTGATGATGGTCGGAGGTAAGACGAAGAGGAGACTCGAGCAAAACAGGGGAAAAAAGTGAAGTTTCACGTTGCTTGTTTCTTTTTTTTTTTTTTATTCCTTTTCTTTTTTTTTTTCTTTCGTACCACGAAGAAGGGAGTTTCCATCGAGCGAGATCGAAGAAATGGAAGGCTAACTTTCGAACGCCATTTGATAATACACCCAAGGCAAAATGCGAATCGCCGGTAATTGGCCTGGCCTTCCGCCGATACCGAGTCGACGAAAGAACGGCGATGAAACTCGGCCTCCGCCGATCGATCGGCGCGAGCCTCTCGTTCTTTTCCCTCTTCCTTCTCCTCCTCCTCCTCCTCCTCCTCGACCACGACGCGCTCCATCCGACGCGCCGCTTCTTTTTCCCTTAATACTTCGAGAATGCGGTTGCTGCACTCATTCCTTCTACTGTCGGGAATTTCGACCGTAAGCTCGCGTAATTTACAAGATTTCGAGGGTTCAGCCGCGATAATGGAACTCCCAGCAGCTGCGTGTTTTCGTGAGTTAATCTTCGAGGGACGAGCTTCATCCACGTTCACTTTTAATTAAAGCGACTGATTAAATTGTCAACGTTGGCCTCCAATTTTTTTCCCGTTCGTCTTATCAAATAAGTAAACACGATGAACGTTGATGAATCGCAAAGAATCGGTAATTGTTTCGATTTCCCCTCAAACAAAGTATACTAGCACGAGTAACAATTAATTTGAATGAATTCTGTTTAGCAATTTCGCGAATAGTATCTTTGTCGCGTCAAAATGATGGCTTCCGGATCTTTTGTTCCTAAAATATGGATATATTCTTGGCATAATTGATACCGACTTTTCTCGAGATGTAATGTTTATTCATAAAATAAAAGACGCGTGTACGTTTTTGTACCTGCTGCACAAGAAATTATACACGTAAAACACGCGTTACAGAAGTACATTCCTAAAGGGATTAATGTTACAAACAGTAAATGATACTAATGCACGGTGTATTACAAAGAAACACACGCGTGTACGAGCGCGAGAGAGGTTAAACTCAAAAGTATAGTACTTAAAAGACGTAGAAGACTCGCATTCGTCTTTCTTCGCTCTAAAGGTGAAGCGAATTCAAGCGAAAAGCTGATTAGGAATATTCAACGTCGTGCTTCCAAATTATCGTGCAGTTTCGCAGATTTTTGTTCACCGTGCCCGTTTCGGGACTAGAGCAACGACTCAACAGCTTTCAGAGCAACTTTCAAAGCTCTTTACTACCCTCAGTTTTCCCCTCTTTGTCTCGTTCGTATTGTTTGCCGCTTTGTAGCGAATTCTGCGCGCAGAGCGCCGCTGACGTTTGAGAAAAATAGCCGTCGGAAGTACGCGTGAAAGGGTCTGTGCTCTGTATAAAAAAAAAGAAAAACGAAAAAAAAAGAAGGAAGAAACAAGGGAATTCGTACGCGCGGCATTAAAATCGGTCGTGGCGGGCGTGCGTTAGAAGGATCGCGATTCAATTAAAATTAGATTAAAACCGAACCGTTCGCGCAACCGGACAACGTTAATCCTACGCGAATTAATATTCAAAATTAATCGGATTTCGTTTCCATTCGGCGATGATTTTATATTTTCGCCAAGGCCGGCAGATTATTCGATGTAACGATACCGAGCGAACGGTGGAACCGAGGATAGCCGGTGTTTGTGAATTAATGTAAACGAAAGCTCGAGGATTAGATACGCATCGGAACCAGAAATAAATACGCCCCGTAAATGGAATGCCGGAGAAATCAACATATTGATGTACTGAACAACGACGCTTGAAACAATTATTCTCAAAAATATTTAAAACAATAATTAAACGACGGTTGTTTGGTTCTTCTTAATTAACGCGAGTCATAACTTTGCAACTATTCTCATCTAATGTACATTTTTAAGGTCTCTTTCTTATTATTACTACATCACGTAATCAAATATCACAAGATGTTAAAATTCCTCTTTGAGATGTACATAAATGCACTGGATAAAAAGCCTACAAGACTATACTAAGAAATTCGACGATTGAAATTGACACAACTGCTACGGAAATTTTTACAAACTAATATTGATGGCGTCATTATGCACTTGCGTTCAAGTGCAATAAAGATCAAATTTAATTGTTTTTACCTTGCAACAGTAAAGGAGTGTAATTATACGATAACAGATATATATAATAGAATACATAATATATGAAACATATGAAATATATAGAAATATATAAAATAATACGAGAAGAAAATACAAATGATATTCCTATAAATTGCAACGTAAATCGCTAGTAGAACGTTAATATAATTAAACGGACATTCTCCACGCAAATGCTAGAAAAATTCTTTTCATTTCCTTTTTTAACGAAAATCCACCTATCCTCGTTCGCGTAATATTTACCACGAATGAAACGTATATACGTGAACGACCAAGATCCGATTCATTGCTCTGTCACCGAAAAAGAGGGAGAAAAGTGCCCCGGGTACGGGATTAGAAATAACCGGGTGAAACAAACCGCGTCGCTCAATTAAGGCGAATTAAAACGAGACCGACGTTTGTTCTCGTGGGTGGACGACTGCTTTACATTTTAATTGGCCAAACAAATTACGCGGCGAGTCATTCAGCGGGAAAGGAGGATTCACGCGGCCGCGGAATCGCCCGGGTTTCGACAGCCGGATTTCCCGCCGCCATTCGTGAATGCAGACAACAATTGCGTGACTTACGCGACCAAACGAGAAACTCCAAGTGCACGAACGGCCCGTGGAACGAGACGCTTCATCCACGCTGTCAACGTTATCATCGTTCGATGGCCGTTCAATGGTCAAAACGCCCGCCCGAAAACCGAGGAGGGCGAGCTCGTAAAATCGTTGAGAGATCCGTTCGATAACCAATGTTTTCCAATTTCCGGCAGCGTCGAAACACCCCAGCGATACCGCGGATCGAGATCGCGATGCGATGCGTTACTCACCCAGGGTGCGAAATCCGCCGTTCTCTCCATAACGAAGCTGTTTTGCCCGGCATGCGAGCGTAATCGTTACTGGCGTGAACGTTTACTTTATTTCGAACGGTGTGAAAGATATCGCGTGCAGCTGGCTGGAGTATGACGTTTTCTGTGTTGTTGTTGAATTGTTGTTTATCTCGCTGGTGAGAAAGATACTGCGTATCTACAAATTGGAAATTGACGAGTGTTGTTATTTTTTTTTTTTTTGGTACATTTTTTTTGAACGTACAGTAGTTTAACGAATATACGCATGTATGTATATTGTGCACGTTACACGAGATATCTTGAAATTTCATTAATCCTGCTTGTACACATAGATATCGCTCGTTCTCTGCGCATTTATAATACGTAGTTATAATACGTTTTCAAACGAAATTTAGGGAAACTTAGTTATAACGACGCAGTAATGTATAGAATTCTACGCAAAATATATAGAATATAAATTGAACATTTATTGTAGCTGTAATTACGTTTAACGAGAGAAGGAAATCTGTATATTATCCAAATCTGCATTTATAAAAATACAAATTCGGACAAAAACTCGTAGTTCAATTCAAAAAGAACAGACCATTACGATTATAAATTTGAAAAATGTACGTAAAAGTTACTTGATATTTCGTAAAAATGGTATTTAATATTTATTTAAGATAACTATCTATATTCGTTGCACGTTATGTCTTCACCAATTGGAAATTTGCGATAAATATTCAAGTTGATCATCATCATCAATCAATGTAATCCTGCGTCTCGTTATAATGTTAATGAAATTTCAAAACTTTTCATATATCCAATACATGCAAAATTGAGTATAAAAACTTCGTACGGTATCAATAATACGTTTTAACAAAGTAACACAGATTAATTACTGAGATATGTTACGCGTAGGAATAGATTCAACTCACGAACACAAAATCAATTCGCTGACAAGAGCCAATGTACTTGTTTTCACAATACTTAGAAATAATGTTTCGACTAATATTTCACTTCAAAAGAGTGTATTCTATATTCTATGATGCTGTATTCTTAAATTTTATATTACGAAACGCAAAGAGAATAAATCAAAAGTAAAAATCAAGTAACGAGAATCTAGAACGTAATATATGATGAATATAATGTAGAATGATATTCACTCTAAACGTAAACAAGATGGTGCGCCGTTCTATGTTGCTCGCATGAGAGTCGAAACACTACTGCCGATACTTTGTTCGCCTTTTGGTATTAATCCGCTTAAGTAGGTATATGTCGTTGAAACGCAAATCCTTGAGACGCAAACGTCGCAGTAGAAAATTTTATATTATATTATATATTCTATTAAATTTTATATTATATTTTCCCCAAGATCGTTGGAACAAAATGAGAGTATAAAGTTTTGCTTTCGTTGAAAAAGGGATTCTATCGAGAAGAAAAAAATTTTAATTTCTTCCGTTCACGCGGGAGAATTTCTTTGAAAATGTTTTTCGTTAACAATCGTTAACGTAATGAAAGCGACAGTACCTCATTTCTCTTCGAATATCGAACAGAAAATTAATAAAAGATCGATTTCTTTCTTTCGTTAATTGAAAAAAAAAATCTTTCTCAAAACAACCGGCAACACAATAGAAGTGAAAATGCTTTGCTTTCAGAAAGGGAATTCTATTCGGTAGAAAATTAAGTTTTCTCTACCGCACGAGAATTTTAGACAGAATAAAATTTTCCCCGAAATAATTTTTAACATAGTGGAGCTATGGAATATCTCTTTTCCTTAGAACTCTCTATCAAGTAGAAAAATTAATTCCTCTTTCCCGTGTAAAAATCACAGTTAGAAAAAACTGCTCGCAAAGGTTTTCTTGACAAAGTGAGAGTAAAAAGTGGTTCGTTTTCGTCGGAGAAGGAATCCTGTCCACTAAAAAAAGATCAACTTTCTCTTTCCGCGAGAGAACTTCAATTAGAAGAGCAGGAAACAAACATAAAACGATGAATGGTACAACGTTAACTCTTTATTTCTAACAACAGCACAGCATCTATAACGAGGAGGAGGAGAAAGAGAGGAGAGATAGAAAGACGAAGGAGAAGGAAAGGAACGAGATTAAATTTCGTCCAGACTCTGTTAGTGGAGTCATTAGTAAGGTTCCTTAACAGGTTCTTACTTCAAATGCGAGGCCAGTGAAAGCCAGGTCAAAGGATATAGTCAAACGAGATAGTTGGGCAAGGACTTTTGAAAATTCCACGTCGACACGGAGTCCTTCTGATGCAGGAAAATCGTCACAGAGATATAGCAACCTATGCGATATTTAGTGATCTCTTGAATTAAACCGGCGCTGATTGACGCATTGAAACTCAGGAACGCGTGCCACCGTGTTTTACATTTACTGATAGAAACTGAGCCAAAACTGTGATATCCGCTTCGTCTTGACTGAGGTTCCAGACTTTTAGTTTCACAGATTTCTCTCAATTCGCTCGCGAAGATATACTCGCACGTACGAAACTTTGACATTTGACCGTAAAGATCGCCTTTGCCGGAATGGTCAGATTTTTATTTCTAAATCAATTTCAATTAAAATGACAAATTACGCGTTTGAGTAACGATCTTTCAAAAGCAACGATTTATTGCAAATATAATATAATATTATATCTTTAGCTCCAATATTAAAAAATACAATTTACTACGTGGGTATGGTATTAATTGAAAAGAACTGCGCTGACACAACTCTTGGCTCTTAACGAGTTAAACAAGCTGACTTTAAATTTTGTTATATTTCTCAATATTTTCCAAATAAAATGCCAAGAATAGAATTCATTGTTGTTTAAAATCCTTTCGTAACAAACGTCATCGGTGATTCGCGGAAATTAATCTAAGCGTTCAAGATGAAAGATAGTTGGCACGCTCCGTAAACACATCTGTCGAGAGATAACGAGGGTATAGCGGCCGTGACTTAAACGACGAGCGTAAACGAAGCCAAGGGTTGCAAAGAGCGGTGTCGTTTCAACGTCGTCATCGGCCAACAGCTACCCAGCCACCACCAGGAAATTAACAATAACATCTTGCAGACGTGGTCTGCCGCGTGTGCTCGTTATCTTGCTCTTGCCGAGATCGTTTCTCCAACGACGAAAGCAAACCATGCTTCACCATGCACAAAGAAAGCCGAAGAAAGCGAACGGATATCGAAATAACGGCGGGAAAAAAAAGACGAAGGCCGATGTCGTGCAATGAAGTGGATACACGTTCGATAAATATCGTAGACTTGGATTTTCAAGGGACCATGAATTCAAGTCGTATCGTGGCAATCTCATTCAAGAGATACCGTAGATTTCTATTACAAAGGAATCGTACGTCTTTGCAGGAAAAAGTTGAATCGTACGTACTTTACTTTCTTTACGGGTATTGAATGCGAGTTCTACGAAAAACAGCAAATCCCTCTTCCATGAAAATCATAAGTACGTCTTTGCGTCATGCGAGAGAAAGAAGATGCAATTTTCAGGGAAGTAACACGCAGCGTTCTCAGAGATTATCTTTGACGAAAGATTCTGAATTCATATTTTAAATGACAATATCACTAGATGATAAATTCTTTTATACTTGTAGGGAATTTGTTTGAAAGGCTGTAAAATACAGAGAAGATACATAGTGCACAAAATTATATAAAATATTCTAATGAATATGATGTTACATCGTCGCGGATGAAATGGAATTCTTAATGAAACATTTAGTTTTTCAGGCGTTTTTTGAAAATAACAATCAAATACATTTCGACGGATTTAGATTTTATTAATTATTTTATTAATTATAGAATAAAGTTAGAATTGGAATATGTAGTTGATCTCTTACAACTAAACTTCTTCACAAAAACAGAATATTTTGTTTCCTGAGGTAGATTTTTGAGAATCTGTATTAACGGTCAATCTCTCTTATTGCATTGGATCAAAGTTCAAAGCTTCTTAAAAGATGCACTCGAATTCAATCGCTTTGACACACAATTTATCATTTTATGATGAAACGAACGACAGAGCACCAATCGCGTTATGTTTTATTATGCAATACAGACAATATTAAATCTCTCAATAAAAAACAATCAAAATATCGTAAATTTAATCGATCATCAATATAAGTATTTAATAATTAGATATATAATTATACTTGCAATAAAATATTTTTTTTATAAATACAAAATGATATATTTAGAAATTTATTGCCTACAATATAGACAATAGACAATAGACAATACTTAATCTCTTTATAATCGGACTACGGATTTCTGTGTAACATTTATAGTAAATTTTAATGTTTCACTTTACAGAAATACACTTGATACACTCAAAAATATGCTTTCAATAATATTCAGTAAGTACAAAAATTTTCCACTTGGATTCTATTTCTTTTATCGTATTCTTCAAAGTAACAAACTTTGCACGAGAATCTGTAGTCTACTAATAAATACTACTAACAAATAAACAGCTAATTAGTAGTTTTAAGTCACTAATTTCACACTGGTTTGTAAAACTAGCCGTTACATGTTACAACCTAATATTCAATGATTTTCTTTTTGAAAATCAATTTTTCTAACCATTCCAATTTTCTAATTATTTAGAAATATACGAATTTGAATAAATATCAAATTACCAACTTCTAACTGTCAGAAATCGCAGATATTCCCTTAAAAAAAAAAAAATTCACGAGGACCAAGCAAAGACTCGCGAAGACTCGCAGATTCGACGAACCATGAGAAGGAGAGCCATAAATCTACGTAATCTCGGAATAAGTCCCACAATTTCTCCCTTGGTCGTGGACGCGACGCGACGATACGTACACTTTGGTCTGTCATCGCAATCAACTTTGACGACAAATGACGCGGAACATTGAATGCAACAACGATGATGCACCTCGTCGAGGCGCACTTGCTCCGCCGGATGCGCAAATATGCGCCGAGATTGTGTGCACTAGCCGCGCGCGTAAACTCGCAGGAGAACATTAGCGCGACGGCGGAGCGCCAGATCAAACACCGTTGAAATCAAGGGGAAACCGGCTAAATTATATAACGCCGCCTTCTGTGTGGCTTGCTGTCCGACCGACGATATTATCGGAGCCAGCTGAACCAAAAGTTACACCCTATTGTAACGCGCTATCGTCGAACAAAACGGTAATTGATTTCCGGGGTTGATTCGAAGTACCAGATGATCGGTGATCTCTAGTTACGATTTCAAATTGATACGAAATCTCCATACAAGCATTACGTGTACACCATTATAATTATGGCCGACGTTATCGAGGGCAGAAGGTTTGTGTAGTTGATTGATATATCGGCGAGCAACGTTCAGGGGGTGAATAGTTGAAAAGTTCCTTGGATCGAACAAATTTTGCAGTATTTTAGTAGTCTGACTGTGACGACTCTTAAAAATCTCTGTTCTCCTCGTATATTTTTTGCCAAGAGAGTTTCATTTTTTCGTACGATTTTCTGAGAAACACGAATATTGTTTTCTAAATCTGTATGTATAATTAGTCGCAGTTTCAACATTTGAGAATATTAATGAGACACGAGATCTGACGAAACGGAATATTGAATTAATTTAATAAAATTCACTCACATTCACGGAATCCAGTGCCTACATTTTCCGGAATCCTAACATCCAAGCTTCCAACTTCAGACTCCTGAATGTCACCGTATACTTCTATATCCCTTTCATGAAATTCCTCTATCACGAAATATCTTTTCCTCTACCTTTCCTCCGTTCACGCGCACACGAATGTCATATTAGAATGTCGAAATATATATTTTCTCCATTTCATATATTTAATTACATTTCACTTGAAGCCACACTCTGCGTGCGAGTCCGATTTACGAATATCAAAAAAAGAAAAGATTCTCTCGCAAAATGAATATGTTCCAATCGCGAGTTTTTCTCCTTTCGCGAATATTCAAGCAGTATAAGTTCGTTTAAGGCCGTTGGGGGTTGTTTCTTAGCGTACGTCGTCGAACGCAGCTTAAAAGGTGCAATTAGCCCGTAGGAGGATTAACGCTGGAGGATCTCTCCCGGTCCCCGGGATAGAGGCGCGAACGTGGAACACATACACACAAGTTGAGTGGAAAATAACGGTGCCGAGGGGTCGGGAGGATGATCATTGGACAATATTGTCCTCGGGTGTTCGCGTCGCAGGACGTAATGCGTCCCGGAGGGGAGCGTATTCGTGATTACAGTGGAAAGCAACTACTTAGTCGGCGACTTCTCGAGGCACGTCGATGGAAATGCCTGTCCTTCGGGGGTTCCCCGTGAAATCAGGACCTCGGAAAACTAGAGCCAGACGTAAAATGCGGAGGCAATAAACGTGGATTAACTGGTCAATTTCATCGGGCCGTATTCGCGCCATAATGAACTAACTATAATGTAATGAAATTAATCATCGTTGTTGTAATCAGCCTCGTTAGAAACAGCGCGTTTAAACGTGCCTACGATTATCCGTCGAGCACTTAAGTTTCTAAAAATGATCGTAAATTTTGGAAGATTATAAGTATTATATTTGTAAATTAACCGTCGTCATGAACAGTTTACAAGGACTATACGTATATACGCGTAAGTGCTATAAAATTTCAATGACAAACGTGAGTTAAATTTTATAAAGAGATTGCGAGACGTTTTGGAAGACTTTAGAAGAATCTCTTACTTATCTTCAGTATAAATTTTATATTTGAAAGTTATTCGTCATTTTTCTAATCAAATATATAGCCACTATCTTATTATCAGACTTATGTCACGATTATTAATTTCCGTACAAATATTCCATTCAAGAAATTCACAACACGTAAATGAATGTTCACCGATTTTCGTATTTAAAAATAATTCATCGTACCATCACGGAACGTACTATACTATCTCATTCTCGGCTCGGACATTCGTAAAATACGATCTCGTTTTCAACCAATTTCGCCGCTCCGTTCGAAGAATTTTCAATCACGAGTGCAAATAAACAGATTTCTAAGAAGTTCGTTACCGTTGAACCCCGAGAGGGTTCGATTTTTTTAGCAACTCGTTATCGATCACTTCGTTAAGCTGTTCCAACGTAATGTAAAAAGCGCTCGGTCGCGCGGATCCGTGGAAAACACGGCGCGGGGGTTTTTCCCTCTCGAGGTAACGAGACTGCCACGAAGAATACGCGTCGCGGCAAATTAACCGGCAACAGTCCACCGCTAAAATTACCTTTAGCCGGGATTAGATTAACGCGAACGGCGTCCGCGAACATTCAAGCCACCATGCCCCGCCGTTCTATCTCGCGGTAACGCGGAATATTTCATTTCCACGGTTGGTCTCGATGCTGGAACAACACGGATTAAGTAATCTCATTTCCCGCTTTCCGAAAGGAGAGACCGGAGAAATCTACGCCCGCTCCGAGTCGATTCCGGAGAGGCGGCGAAAAAGTATCGTAGAAACTTTCGTGGCAAAGTAGAGAGTAGCACGTGGATGAAAGTAACTTCTCATTGCGAGTGATTAGATTCGTCTCGAGATCAACGAAACGAATTCTGTTATTGATTATACTTTCCATTTGACACTCTCGTTTGATCGTACGTGATCGAATGATTTCTTTTTCATTCTTGATTTGTGGGAAGAGACTTTAGCTTTACGAGGGATTGAATAGGCAATGGATTTGTAAAATCGAAGAATTTAGGACTCTGTTGGTTTGTCATGGAAATCTACCGAAGTAAAAGAGCTGTTATTGATACCTACTTTCAATTAACAATTAGAAAATGTCCGATGCGAAACCGATTGTGAAAAAAGTAATACTAAATTCTTTGATAAATTTGTAAAACTATTCAAATTGCCTTGAAATTGAACGAAGAATATCTTACTATTGAATTTAATAATATCAGTTATTACCTGATTTTTTTAAAGATTTCTAAAGTATGTGACTTTTTAAAGACGCGTATAATTTTATTATTACCAATTGCCAGAGAAACGTGTATCGCGAATTAAATTGCGTCGATAGGTCTACGAATTCTCAATCGAGAGCTACGAGTCTGGCTTGACTAGCTAAATTCTACAATTTAGACAGACACCAGCTAAATCCCATAAATTCTTGATGACACTAACCGAGTCTGAGATAGTAGCCCTAATCGGGGTATGATTCTCCCACGAGAATCCAAGGATTTCATATGGTAACAGACGTCTTCTCACGACTATTGCGATGTAACCTCTTTGCATTTTCACGATTTGCAGGAATCTTGTATTACTAGTTTAGCAGGTGATAAATATATGTACCAATTTGTTACCACTATTTTTATACATCTAAATATATATAAAATTTAAATACGTAATTGTTTATACTGTTTTTATATATAACATCTATCGTGTCTCGCTGCATTCAATTTTTAAAAATTGAACCGATAACAATCGTCACTTTAGTTAATTAAATTTTAGTTGAAATTATTTTGACCAACATCTGACACAGCGTCACACATCAAGGGACAAACTTGCAGAACCTTGTCCCGCTGAATCATCCTTGACCCTATCCCAAAATACCATAAAACATTTAAGTATGTAAATTCGGTAGCCAGTTTGCCGAATACGGACAAGTTAGTCCCATTTCAAGCTGTCTTCGCGAATGGCGGCAGAAAAATCTTTGCTTCTTACGAACTGATGCTAAATTTTCCAAGGTAAACATCCATCCATTACGTTTATCTCATCACGAAATGAGACGTTTCAACACATTCAGTTCATGATTCATCGTGACTGATTACGAAATATTTTGCTATTCGAGAAATTGGGTGACGATTTTCCAAAATTGATCATCCAGCTGATCGGGCAACGCATAGTGGTTCCGGACAAAGATTTGGCAGTTAAGAATCAATAGAAATGATTTATTTAGAATTTACTAGAAAGTAGATCATCAAATAGGTTAAGATTTAGTAAAAATATCGACAGCCACAGTTTATCATGGACCGAAGTCGAAACAATTGACGGTATTCCACATCAAAGAATTCTCAGACCTCGTCCTTAAATCTACAAAAATCCTTCGCATTCTTGAAATTTCGAAATCAAAGGCAACGATGAAAAAAGAAAAATTAAGCGAATTCTTGGAATGCCCTTTCACAGCCACAGCATTAAAATTTTCATAACGATTTTTATAACAGGAAATTGATTTTTATAACACAAAAATTGCAAGTTAGCATTGATCCCAGATGAAATTGACGAAAGCTTTCAGGCTTCTTAAATTCCAAGGCCATTTAAGAACAATAACAGCGGCGAGTGAGTTCCTCGATAATAGTTTGCAAGTCTACGTCCGATAAATGGATCTCAGACTTCGAGAAGAGGGAACGAGAGAGAGAACAAGGGCCAAGTGACGCATGCAAATCGACTGGGCGTTGCTTTCGAATCAATGTTCTTGCACGATTATGCTTGTGTATCTCGATTCTCTACAGAATTTGCGCGAAGGTAACAGGTAAAAGTTTTACAGGATTCAACAGTGAGATATGATCTGATACCGTAAGATTATTGGTTTCCTATTTTCTCTTTTTCGACATATAATTTGATCCATATGGAGAAGAGAATTTTTCAAAAACTAATAACAATTAATTCGTTGCTATCCACTATCCAAGTTTCTATCCATTATCCTAGATAAATTACTATCCATTATCCTACATAAATTTAGGAATTTATTTTGCTCAAATTGCAATATATTTTCGGTAAGAAAGTTACAATTGTTTTTCGTTCCGTTTTCTCGAATTTGTTCATTTTATTTTCAAAATTACCGTGGATCTGACAATCAGCAGTCTAACGAAATCAACAGACTATATAGAGGATTAAAGGTATCCTTATTGTGGATAGTTGCAAAAAGTCACACATCACGTTGCGCGATGTAAAATTTTTTCGACAAATATAATTGGAACAAAAAGGGATTACTCTCACGCCAACAGGGAGTTCCACGGAATTTTCCGAATAACCATACGCAGGAAAGCCGCTTCTGCATGGGCTGTTCTCCGGCCTGTTATCCGCGCGAAACGTATCTTGGTGCACGCGAAGCGTCACAACGCGGCTCTCGAATCGAATTTCCAGCCAGCCGAAAGTTATCCGACACCCTCCAGCGGCAGGCTGGAAATCCAGGAGAGAGGAGACGGATGGTTGATGGGCGTAAAAAGGGTGGTCGACAGAGAACGTGGTTAAAACGCGCGAGGGGTGGGAGGAAAAAAAGAAAGAAAGACCGACGGAACGCTAGAAAGAGAAATAGGGAAAAAGAGAGGGAAAACGAGAAAAAGAAAAGAAAAAGCGAGAAAATGCGGCCGGTGAAAGTCGACAAAGCGTTCGCCGGTACTTTTTGCATGCGACGTACGGCCCCTTCTTTTTTTCCGCCCTGACAGCGCGCGAAATTCAATTTTCGTGTCCACACGCACTGGACCGGAGGGTACGGGCGCGATTCAACGGCCTACGACGATACAACAATGCGAGACCACGGTCCAACGAACGCCCGTGTACGCTCGGTACCATCGTCCAGCGATAAGCGAGCAAAGCCTCCGCTCGGCGCCACTCCGAACGGAACGCGTCGCAGGATGAAACGAGCTTTCGCTACTGCCGCTATTCCCGACCCCGCCATCCTCGGCCTTGTATCGAGTCCTTTGTACCGAGCTAACCTCACGAGTGACTCCACGCGATCATCCACGCTTACGCGAACGTCTTCTCAGCTACGCGTGTGTTGGCTGACAACAGCGTGCCGTGTTGCGTGCTGTAAACGCAGCCCGATTCACCGCAAGTAATTAGGTGATGTGTTTATCGCGCATCGGTTGGCCGCCGCCGGCGTGGCCGTCACGCTGCTAACTAGTTATAATCGATTATCACCCCCGAGGATCCGATTCTTCACAGTTCGTCAGTTCGTCGTCCTCGCGGTGTCGTTCTCCCCTCTGTGTGTGTGTGTGTGTGTGTGTGTGTGTGTGTGTGTGTCGTCGCGTGGGCGTCGCGTCGCGTTGCGTGCCTCCCGTCTTGACAGGTACGTGCAACGCGTGCGTTCGTGCGTTGTACACTTTGTTGCCATGGTGAGTCAAAAGCTCCCTTCCTCTCCCCCTTTCCTTCTTCTCCTCCTCCTCTCATTCTCCGCAAGCGAAAAAGATCCTTTGTGTCCAGCGGAGTGCTGGTCGCGACACGGTTTACCGGTTCACTGAACGGGTGGTTGATATCTTTAGCTGGAAATTATTCTGCCCACTGCTGGCAATTAGCATCGACTCGCCCGTTTCGGGAGGGGCGAGGGTTGTTCGCGGCGGCCATCGGCTATGCGGTTAATCGGATATCTCGCGTTGTTTGTCGCGCGATCGTGGGAAAAGAGATCGTCAAGCTGAAAATTATTGGACCGGGAGAGAAGCTCGAATTTCGTGCTCGTTCAAATCTCCCTTCTCCCGACTTCTCTAATATCCGTGGCTCCACCGACCGTGTAATTGTAAAATCGACGCGCGCGCGTTTCTTTTCTTTTTTTTCTTTTTCGATCATCGTGCAATGACGGGACTTTACAGGCAACAACAACGGTCACCGATTATTAGATATAAAAGGGAAGAATCGTTGACCCGCCGGGTTCAATCGACAGGGGCAATAAAATCGGTAGGAGCAACCTGGGCGTTCGAGTCTCGGGTTGGACAATTGGATCGAGCGATTCTTCTCCCTCGTACGGAAACGTCGCCTTCTCCCCAGAAGACTCCATTTCACCCATGTAGCAATCCGGCTACTTGTTATTTCGATCCTCTCGACCTCTTTACCAGATTTATTCCTTTCCCCGTGGGACCGTAAATGTTCCCTTCGGACTCTTGCTCAAAGATAAATTCGAAAATTCACTTCCAGTCGTTTCGATCGTACTCGCGCGGAAAGCCAATTTATACGTACCCGCCGCGGCGAGCGTCCACCGTAACGGCGGGGGGGGGGGGGGCGATCGATGTCCCAACTTTTTCACACTCGTCGCTCGACACCCGATTTTCATTGTTTGCCGCGTGAAACCACGGAGAAAGGGACGTCGACGAACAGAGTCCAACGATTTCCGACGAGCAAACACTTGGAGAATCGTCCCGCATGTGTAACCCTCTGCGCTGCCACGGACGATTCGTTCGTAGATCACGATCCGCTCGCTCGTTCGGTCACGTTGATCCACCGAGATAAAGCCATCTCTGGAAGGGAACTTTCCCGGAGAGATCTTTCACCTTTCCCTCCCGTTCTCGCCGCTTAAAAGCCACGGTCGGCCTGTTCTCCAAAGAGTAATCGCGTATCGTTCAACATGTTTCGTGGAGCGTATACTTTCCGTTCAAGCCATATGGAATTTTCATTGCAAAACGAAGAACTTTTTAAAAATTTAATATAAAGTTATGTGTTTACATCTTGTTAGCATGTATACCGCGTTTATCGTTAATGTCTGTCTGTTAAGGCCAACAGTAACTTCATTTCGATAAGAAGACGCTGTAAAATTTGTTATCAAAATAACGTTGGTTAAAAAATGATTTGGTTCATAATCGACAAAAAATTATACCGTGAAAGTTGCAACAATCTGTTGTTCCGATAAACAGCATTTATGTTTCAATCATGTTTCAACAATGTTCATCGAAGTATGTATTGGTGACTGTAGGCAAATCATTATTATTCAATATTATTTATTAGTATTTAGTGTTATTGCAACATAAACAAGTTGAATAAATAAAATGTTCCGTTTTGAATTAATTTTGACGTCGTTAAAGAATATTATGCATGGACATACTACACTCGCGTGGTAGAGTAAATATTGAACCATGCGTTTGTTAAAATAATATCTGGAAATTCAATTCGTCGCTTTGTTTTCTGCACTGTTATTAAAAATTGCAAGACATACTTCAGAAGCAGAACTTAATACCACGCCCCACGCGGCCTAAACGGAAAGTAAGCAAAAATCGACCCGGCAGGGAACGCGTTAAAGGGAACACCGCCAGGAAAATATCATCGGCCGTAAGAGAATCGTCGATGATAAGTATCGCGAGATTGGCCAGATTTAACGAGCTCCGATACTTTATCGAAAAGTCGGTGCTGAGCAGCAGTCCGCGTCGATTACCGGAAGGAGCGGCGGCAAGCGTTGTTCTCCCGCGCGTTCATGGGACCATGACTCATCTCTCCTTCTGGTTGGATTTTTCCCCGCGTGCCACGAATTCCGCTTGTCAAATTACGAAGACGAGGCAGAGCGCAAGTTCCTGGTGCCTAACTCCCTCGTCAAAGTGAGTTTCCACCAGCGGGATTCCGCGCCGCCTTGAAACGTGTGTTCGTCTTTAAGGGGGCTGCGAGTCACTGATATGCACCTCACCTGGCGCATTGTTTTGGCCGGGGTGTTACTTCGTAGTATGCGTGCAAACCCCTCGAACCCTATCTATAGAATCCTTTTGCTTCGAGTGGTATGTTAATAACGTCGAAACTATCGGGATACAGGGTACGGGGTACCATGAAAGGAACATGGTACAAGTTTGCCAGTGTCGGATTGGCAAATCCGCGTGAAAATTCCCAGCGACAAATTCGACTCGCCGGAGAGGAACTAATGCTACTATTCTTTGAAGCTTCTTGAAGATTCTTTCGAACTCTCGCCCTCGGAGGTTCTTTGATTTCCGCGAACGCTTCTCTCGCGGCACTGATCTGGATAACTTGGTCGGTTATTAATTTTCATCGGCAGAGCATTAGTCGGGCCAGTTTGCCGGCGCTTTCAAACGGAGCGTGGCCCGATCGTAAAAAATAATTCGAGGCAAGTCTCCTCGGGGCGCAGGCAAAGAATCGACGAGATTACAACGGAGTTCGGTCTGCGAATTCCGTTGGATCGAAAGTTTATTAAAATTTAGTTACGGCTACGAACGCAGTGGCAAGGGTAGTTTCAACCTCTCGTATTGTTTAACTTCCGCTTTCACCCTCTCTCTCTCTCTCTCTCTCTTTTCTACTAGTACAGCTGGGCGTGATTAAAGAGCTACCTCGACGTTGTTCTCGCAATGTAGCTCGCCGCTTCCAGGAAAGACATTGTTCTGAAACTCGGGGGCTGTTCATGGTACGCGCGTATCGACTGGTAAGAGAGCGTTTTCCTCGGCTTTCTGCACAGATGACGTGTATAAACTGGAGAAAAATAACCCGGTTACAAGCTTGGGAAACAGAGGGGCAGCCATTTATGCTAATCGTTACGTAGCACTTTTTAACAACTCTCTCTCTCTCTCTCTCTCTCTCTCTCTTTATCGCACTGTCGTTCTCGTTTCCTCCTTTTACGCCACCCCGTTTCAATGTTGCCTCGGTTACGCTCGCCCCCCTTGGTAAAAGCATCGCGGTAATTGATATTTGGCTAGGTGATTTATGAAATTCTCATGGAACAATTTCCCTGGTAAATTGGCCGCATATTTCTTTAACTGAAAACTCGTCGACTCGTAACCATCGCGTGCACACGCGCGTTACTCCGCGAAAATAAATACGCGTTCACGGTTTAAACACGCCGTTTCCCCTTTCCCCTCTGTACGTTTCTTTTTTTTCTCCCGACGTCGTGTGCAACTGTCTAGTTCGTTCGTTCGCGCGAAACAAACCGTTTACTTCGCGACTGAATTCTCGTAACTTTCGCCTGGCTCTCTCGACTCGTGTGAGTTATGTCAAGAAATCGATCAGCCGGAGATGTAATATACAGTAAGAAAAATTAAAGAGTAGTATTGTTTTCGTTAATTATTCATATATCGTCAAGATCAACTGAAATAAAATGAATGAGATATGTACCGTTTTATATATGTGAAATTCCACAAATAAATGATGTGTTACGCCAAAGATGTAATCAATAACTTGTAACTCGTCAATTTTCTAGCATCGCTAGTTGAATCATGGTGGCAATAAACAAAGGACGAGTCTCTGTTAATAGTACTTTCTGTTAGCAGTTTTTAATTTTTATTTCACGATGTACGAAAAAGAAAAAGAAATTCTTCTTTTTTAAACAGCAAAAGTTCCAACAGCCTTTAACGTGAATCTTGACCATCTATAAACTTTTTCCATGATGATTATTAAAATGCACCCGATCGAGAACTTTCGGTCGCATTTTATGCATACATATTAGCCAGGAGACAAAATTAGCGGGCAGTTTTTGCACGATACAAAGTTGAGCACGGCGAAGAAACTTGCAAAGGTTTCGGGAAGGAAACTTCCTTTCGTCCATCTTTCCAACCTCGGAACCGCCCCGACACTTGTTAAGTACCTTATTTGAGTTTCAAAGTTGAACGTCGTGCTCCTTTTTCCTTTCCCTCTGGCTATTTTTTTCCTACCTTTTTTTCCCCCTTCTTTTTTCTGTTGCTGCGCACCTGTCCGTCTCCTATCATCCCACTTTCGACGCGTCTTTAATAAAGCGGGAGCATCATCTTTCGCGGCGACCTGTTTGGTTCAAAGTGCGGATCCTCCTCGAACGTAAATAACCGCACGTTCTCTCTAGAAACCGTTCCACAAGTCAATCGATAACGAAGTGTCACGGCAGAGAAAACGATTCAAAATATTTGCTACAGCGTTATTTTACGACGGCGTCATTTTTACACGCTTGCGATAAATTTAATCGCTAGGTCAATCAATTTATTGGTTGATTCGATAATTATAGTTTTCTAGATAATAACAATCGGCGCATGCCGAAGAAACAAATTTTTCTTCGTGACACTAGAAACATAGTTCGCCGAAGGATACATAAATTTTCAAACAACGACATCGACGCGTGATACAACTATTGATTTAAATGTAAATATTAAATAGATATATTAATATAAAAATATTGAATAGAAAAGGAACGATCCATTTACGGGTTGAAGGTTATGCACGCAATACACAAGAATATAGAAAATATCTGAGACAGTTAATTTTTAATACATAGACCTATTTGTTTAGATCTCATTCATAAAGATATGAAATTACATAAATCCACAGTCTTATATAAGTTCTCTTGCTCTTGAGGAGATATCTTGATGGGAATCAGAATTTGCAGAAGTTGCTCAATTCTCTCAACCTCATGCATCAACACAGACATTGACTTTACGCTTCGACATTATGTCATGAATATACTGTTACATTTTAATATACGTAATTTACAAGAGGACTTTAATTCATAAAGAAATTAAATTGAAATTACACTACAATTTTATATCATGAATTTTTAGAATTATTTTTCCGATACATCTCAAATACTTTAATACTTATTCCATGACATTTCATAAAATTGATGCCAAGTTCGTTAATAGAAATGAAGTTGTTACAGCGCGTCTGTGATTACCGAGATCATTCGTAGTAGCTTTTTAAAATTAACGCAGCCGTTGTGAATGGATCGCCATTATCGAAAATCCACTTCGATCACTTTATTATCGCCCGTAGCAAACAGTATGCTTCAATCTCAACGGCAATCGCGCGATTAAGTTTTCGCAACGACAATTAAAGACAATTAAGGACGATTGTTCGCGAGAATGACCGACCGCTCATTTCGTGCTTTGACTTCAGCTGTGAAATACTGTTTCACTCGTTTCGACAGCGACTCGAAATTGTTCGCGGATGAATCAGATTCGACGTTTCGATGTTTGTTTGTCGAGACGACGTGTTTCTTTATCGCCGTGCAAAAACTCGCGGAACATGTCAGTTTTTGAAACGCTATTGCGCCGGGAAAACCGATCTGTCAGCCGCAAAATCCATTCACCGATGTAGTTAAGACTTTTTCCGATGAACGCGATCACGCTGAGACCGCGTGCAGAATCTTTCATTAAATGGAAAAGTTTAAAAGAGAAAAAAATATCGGTAAGCCGACGTACCGTGAAACTTCATAAAATAAACAAAGTCCTCTTGTTTTCGAAATTTTTATTGGCACTTTTCTGCGCTTACGGACAAGTAGTCGTTGCATCCTATTTAAAACTGTCGTTTGAATGGTCCACCTGTACTAAAAAATTGTCAGAAAAATGTTACGATTGCAACTGATTGCGCTACGGGTAGCGTCTGATCATATACTGTCCATTTTCCCTTACAGTGTAATACTTCTGTATTTGCTCGATCTTCGAACTTTAATCGTACTTTCACGAAATTAGTGTTCAATTAAAATAATCGCCAGACTGCTAGATTGCTATGTAAATTGATATTTTTAAGAAAATAATGAGAAAGGTAGAATCTCGGTAGAAAATTGCTACTAAAATTAACTATTATAGAAAGCACTGTACTTTGGATAGTTTATACATCTTTTCGTATTTATGCATTTTCTGCAATCTTAAAATTCCTTCCAAACGCATAAAAATTCGCAGTCTACTAATGATCATTGAACTGAAATTAAAGTTATCTAAATATGCCTAATTTAAAACTCTACTGGAAGTATAAAGTTAGATAAAATTAAAACTAATAAACTAATACAACTAATATTTCATAAAACTAAATGAATATATATTTTATGAAATATTGCCGTTCATTTCGAATCTGCGAATGAAATTTGTAGTAACTGATAATTTTTGCTTTTAAAAATTCTCACATGATTCCAATCCAATGCAATTTAACTGGTCAACACTGTCTTAGGTCTTTATAAATTTGCCGTATTTTGTTCTATTCAAACCTCAAAGATGTAAAAATTAGCTCGCTGTTCCCATTATTTCCGATAATAATTACCGAATCACCCGGTATACGCGCACTGTGACAAGCTGCTAGTGGACAGAAAAATGGCGCTGGTCATTGTTGCACCGGCACGACACGTAATTTATGTATACCGTGTCTCGACGTTGCGATAATGAAAGAGCCGCGATGCGGATTAATTAAGCCGCTGTAACGGAAGAAAGAGGGGGGGAAGGGGAATCGTGAAAGCCGATTCGTGTCGGATCGGCTTCAATTATATACCCTTTATATTCCTTTTTTCCCGTCGCTACCGTAAAAATATCGTTTGTTCACCCGATATTTAACTAACGTTGCACCGGTTTTCCACCACGTAATGCTCTGCTTAATTTTATTTTCCAATATTTTCATCCGATGTGAAACTCAAAGATAACTGTTAAATACGATTGATGTAGCCAATGACACTTAATTATACATCATGGCCTGAATTCTCTCTCATTCGTGCTATTTCGTCTGAACGTTCATCGCTAAACTCATTAATCCTTCTCAGTCAGATTTTCTTTTCATTTTTTCATCATTCGTGTACAACATTTTCCCATCGTTTCAAGACGGTAAATCGTCCCGATAGAAAATTCAACGAGCCAACACAGCCGAGCAATGAAAATGAATTTTTTACAGGTCGTTCGTTCTCCACGATCGATTTCGTCGTGTCAACATTAAATTCTTCCTGCGAGCAGGAAGCACGTAAAAACCAGTTTTTGAAGTAGCAGACAAAAGTTCAGTACTATTCTCTTGATGGATTATTACATTCTAATGTGATGAATAACTCATTATGAATAATTTCTTTTGAACGACAGCAACCCGGAATTTCTTTGAGGTTGCAGCAGCCAGTTTTTTCTGCAATTTTCTATCAAAGTCTATCACTTTTCGGTCTGTTGTAATAAGACTAAGTTTTTTTTCAAATTTATACCACACGTTAGTTTTTTCCATTTAAATATAGTTGGAACAGTAATAAATTCAATATGTTACATTTAGATTGCAGACTTTTACACGGTTTCATATTATGTACTCCGTTTATGAATATTTTATATACTCTAGTGTATCATGTATGTATATCCTGTAAATTTTTGTATTCTTTAAATTTCTGCGGTCTAATTACAATCGAATGACGTTATTCGAAACATTAAGCACAAACGTTTGAGTGCTCCTGAACTAATAATATCATCGAAAGTTTATTATTATCACCCCGTGATAGTATCGTTGTATTGAATATTGTGCGAGTGTAATACATATGTATTACAGATTCTAAGAATTTTATTCACCGTTTGACTCATAATTTCATAACATAGCGCAATGTAAGTCTCTCAAGAAGGCAATCGTCCCGATCTTTCCCCCGCTACTGCGCTGTAGCGCAGCGAACAAGGCTCCAACTTTGAGCTCCAACTTCTAACGTAAACCGAGAGAGAGAGATAGAGAGAGAGATAGAGAGAGATAGAGAGAGAGAGAGAGAGAACTTTTGTCGACAATAATTGTGTTTCTTCCGAAAGATACACACAGGCTTCCAAAGTCTCTCATTACCACTGATCAGGTCGCACGGCGCCAGTTTCAGCAAACTCGAACCTACGTACATACGTATACATATACGTACTCTTTATAGCTGGCGCGCGCATTCGTTTCCACGGACGTGCACAGGCCTTCGGTGTCATCCATTGTGGCAGCCTGAATTCAACGTAACTAACCTAACTCGATTGCCTTCTCCTTCGTTGCGCACTGGGTCATATCAACGAATCCGAGTTACTCGTGTCTTTCGAGTGTCGCGACGCGTTCTACAATTAAGCGACTCGCCAGCCAGCCAGCCGACTCTGTCTCTATATTCTGCCACTCATCTCTCCTTGGATCACGATAGAATCGCAGCGAGTTAGAAATCCTTTGTGACGCGGCGTTCACCTGAGACCCCCATTGCGCAGCGTAAACACGCGCCCCCTAGCAATAAATATCCGGCATTGCTCCGAGAGTTTATTCCGTGTTTGTAATGGTCCAGACATGTAATTGGAATAAACGCGCGTATAATCGATTACGGACGAGTTACGACTCATGCAAGACGATACATTTTGATTCGAGTTCGAAGTGCTAGGTACCATTATCTGATGCGATTAGTTGGCATTGTTTTTTTTTTGTTTTTTTTTTTGGAAGATTGAATGATTCAAATGTAAATCGAGGAATGGTGAAACAGGACAACGTTGAAATGAATGTTATGTGTACAATGAACATTATGTAGTACGATACACACTGAAATGTTATGTTAAATGAAGTATATATACACATAGAGCAGGTGAATTTGATGAATCGAGTTTGGATTGACGGAGTGATTTAATTCTGTTGGAATATACGTGATGTATTAATATATATATATATATATATATATATATATATATATATATATATATATATATATAATTATAGAATCAGATCAATTTTTCGTAGATAAAACTCCATTCAACAGTTGTATGAAATTTATAATTGCAATAGGCTTGCAATAACGAATAAAACAACGAATATAATGAATATAATACTTGGTAGATTATTAATTGTCAAAATGTCACAAATCTGTAGAAGATAGTGAATTTGCCAAATAAATTATGGGCTCACAGACTGTAATAATGTATAATGATCTTATTTTGTTTCACATCTTTCTTCGTGATAGAAAAATTTCTGATAAACCGAAACATAATTGAGAAATCTCAAAATTAATAGGTTTCATTGCACGTTATGGACCCCAATTAAATATCAGAAAAAAAAAATGACTATGCATTGTACACTGTTCACGTGGACACAATCACGCTTTCTACAATGTCTACCGAATGATTTCTTAAAGATTGACATACTGCTCCCTTCCACTGTAAATATTTATCCTTCTCGGAATATTTATTACAGTCTGACGTACTCCAACAACCAAATTGGCTATACGTAACTCACAGAATAAAAATAAAGTGTGCGAAACGCTAAAGAAGACTGTGCACAGATATAATTCCTGGATGTTACCGGTAGAAACTTAAACGCTTTGCGTTCGGATATTTACATCGTTATTCGACGGGAACACGTATTTTCCTCGTAGACGTCTCTAACAGTTTGCTCTAACGTGAACGGCGCAGCGTAGCGTCACCCGGGGAGAATTACAAACGTAATTCCGGAAATCCGCCGCAGCGTTCCGTGAAAATACTCTTTCAGCCGGGTAGGTGGTTTGTTATTCCGCCGGAAGGAATTCCATCGGCGAAGCAATTAAATTCTAAGACGACGCTTCTAATGAATCGGGCTTTTTTTAATTACAAACGACGAGCACAGAATAAATTGTAATGAAGCTGGCTGCGAGTGGCACGCAAGTGGGGGGGGGGGAGGGAAGGTGCACACGCGGCTGTCGTCTTACGCGCTCGTACGTCGTCGTACGTCCTCTGACTGTAGACGTTTCCACGCCGAGGCATGGAACACAGTCGCATTCCAGAACAGTGATTTTAACAGCGTCGTTCCGCCGAAACGTTAGGATTACTGGAGGCGCGCGCGCGCGCGCGTGCACACACACCGTCGCAGTTTAACGACCCTCACGTTCGAAAGTAATTAGGTTAATTCCACTGAAAGCTTGTGTGTGCCCTGGTACGCCCGAAATTATCCGCAATTTCGCCGCCGTAAGACAGCGAAAAAATTACTCTCTTATCTCGACGATCGCCACGGGTGATGAAAAGGGGGCCCAGCCTGATCAATCGAATAATTATTCAGGATTAAATAATTTTAATTTGCTGTTCCTCTTTTTTTTTCTTTTTTTTTTCTTTTCTTTTTGATAATACTGTTCGAGTTAACGGGGAAGGGTAAAAAAAAAAAGAAAAAGAGCAAACGCACTAAGGACGATCGAAGAGAATAGAGAGAGGATTAATTAACGTTTCAATAAGGGGGACACGGTGGAAAATTACAAAATTGAAAACACAGAGGCGAACGTTGTGCCAGCAACGGGGCTCGGGTTATATGGTTAAATTCCACTTAAAATTTCCATCGTGGTCACTTCACCGTGCCAAGCAATTATTCCGCGACTCCGTTAATACAATACGCGATGGGAAAATATGCCAACACAGAATTCGGTGGGGAGAGGGGAAGGGGGGAAGGGGTAAATTTCGCTATGTATGTCGGGCTCGTTAGCCGGATGTGAATGACTTTTACGACCGTTAAATACGAAATACCGAAGGGGGGCATGGAATCGTTTGGTAAATAAGAATTCCAAGAATGTGCGTGTTTCGACCGGTAGAACCGCACGAAGAAATCGAGAAAAGGGAGTAAGGGTATTTTCATGGGGGCACTTTCAAACAAGAGCGTGCACAGGATTGCGATAACATCGAAAAACTTTTTAACAATGGATATAAATGACGAACTTGTCACGAGAAATGAAACGACGCGACGCGACGCGATGTTTCATTGAAAAAAATGCTCGAATACGTGCCGACGTGTGTGATAGGAAAATATTACCATGCTTCTTGATATTAATCCATTGGAGACAAGGGGTTAATACGTGATCACTCACAAAGTTCAAATTTCACATAATTTTACGTTTACGTGATGCTTCGGTATAAATATATGTTATTATGAATGATACGTTAATTATATAATTATACTGCGCAAAAGTGGTTATAACTTTTGAACAGAAAGGGTTCGACATCTCTGACATCCACCGATAAGTACCTCTAGTGATAAGATTTTCGTTAACATATAGAGTGACCCGTAGAATATTGTCCTAAATACTAATTCTCAGCCTAGTTACGAAACGATGCAACCTTCTTTTTAATACAAGTACAATTTTAGTTCCATCGTTCTATTTCGTTTCTCACTCACAAGGCTGAGAATCGCGAGTTCAATGGTCTCGTCCATCAAGTGTTAATTTTTCCTACAGAACGATTAATTATTCAGAAATCAATGTTCGCATTTTAAACGAATTGTAAGGAGAGAGGGGGAAATGGGCGAGTTTCAAGAGAAAAAGAGAAAAAGCTACCAACGTCACGAAAGTACTCGTGCTTACCGACTACTTCCTAGACGCATTAAGTCCGACCAGCCATGCCGCGACCGTAAGTTTTTCAATTTTCAAGCTTCGAAACTCGAAGGCGACCATGTTATCATCGAGAACTGCGTGCCGGCCGTAAAAGGGGACACGGAAAGCACGTCACGCTAATCCGGCAGCTGTACAGTGGCGTGCAACCGTGCGCGGAACGCTGTCTGTAATTAGTTTTGCCATTAAGCGACTTTGAAGTTTACTCCGGCGATAAGCTTTTGCCCACGGCTGCGCCGGCGTCCTTGCGAGACCGGGTCGCTCGCTCGAATTCTCTTCATTTTCTTCGCGGCGCGCAATGCACGCGATGCTCATCCGCGACGCGACGCCATGCGACCCGAACCGACCGACGTCACGGTTTCTGTTTTACACTGGTCATGAATGTATAATGCAGAGTTAACGGAAAATGTTAACATGCACGTACGGATTTTGGAAATACTGCCTCCAATAATTGATGATATTTCTCCACTTGTAATAGAAATAAATAATATATATATAAATAATATATAAATAATATATTTCCTACTTGCATTTCCCCGCAGTAGAAATGAATGATAAGATATGAAATAGGTCATTCTTCCAAATGAAACTTTAATATCAGTTTTTCAGAGCATCATGCTTTTAATCATAGAGACTTATTCGCATTTAATTTCATCCATTTTTCTGACTATCAACTAGCTTCGTTTTTTTATTCTTGGAATAAAATTATTGCCAAACTAGGATAGAAAATGTGAACGATAACGTTTTTATTTTCAGTTGTTTTCCTATAAAAATATTCAAACGAATATTCTGATATTTTTATTATAAATTCTTTTGACGTTGAATACACGTGTTTTATATATTTGTTAATTCTTAGTATGACTGTTAAGTAGTATTGATCTGATAAATTCGAATTTCGAATAAACGATGTTTCGTATGTATCAACTTGATAATAACACTAATGTAATAATATAATAACAGAATTGAAATAAAATAAGCACGTTTAATACGATTTTCCTCAGAAGTGTCATCGATTATGCATATATGTTACTTTGTACGTTAATCTTTTATATTTACTTGTTTTTAATGTATAATATTCCAACCAAATGTTATACAACGAGCCGTATTCTACAGTTAATTTCAGTAATAAAGTTACTTGCAATGCAAGAATTGAGTAATAATGCCACTTTCAGTCAATAGTGCAATCATTACATCGTCGTCAATTTCGAACGTGTTAATGAAGAGTTAATATGCATGTAGCGAATGTGAAAGAGAGAATTGGCGTGAAATATTCATGTAAATCGATGGCATCGATAGTGAGTAACGATTGATTCGGAGAATGCATACGCAGATTAGAATAGCGCTTGGCGCTATGTAGAAGTTTAACTATATATATAGAGTGTGTGATTTTCAGAGATAGAGAGAGAAAGATGTATGTGTACGCGTGCATGTATGAATCGAGAAAGCTGTCCAACAGTCATAAACAGTGTTTTATGTTACTCGTTATTGCAACATTTAATAAACCATTAAATCATTCAGCACACCTAATAATTAAACTGATGGATTTTTCATACATTGAAGAGAAATTTGGAGATACGAAAATTCATAGAATATATGTATAATGCACAATAACATATACAAAATTTCCAGAGTGAAAGTATTATAGTTTCTTTTTTCTAAAAATTCCCGCTCAGAGGTAAATTTCTGCACACCTTTTTCGAAAAGTATAAATTACATTCATTTTTAATTATGATCAATTGCAATTTCGATACTCGAGGATATTAAAATCGCGAACGAGATATTACACTCAAGGACTATTTACTATTCCCTTCGAGATCCCAACGCGCAGAAGTATTGGTTTCTCGTGCCTATATTTAGATCGAATAAAATATACCACCGAGTCTGCTTAACAATTTTTCGCATAAACGCAACGATAACGCTTTAGGTTAATCCGTTTGAACAGAAATCCACTTTGATACAAAAATTACTCCGCGAGCATGGAGAGCGAACCATAAAGGAGTTATCCCCGGAATCTTTCGATTCGACCTGTTTAATCTGTTACGAGATTAATTTCAGCGCAGAGAGAACGAGAAATAACGAGAAATAACGTGACCCAGTGGCGTCCGCCGCGTGCGCGAGGCAGAGTGGAGCAAGCGCCAAGCTTCCACGAGCGAAGCGAAATTATTGCGGGTTAATTATGTTTGCGCGAAAAGCTAGCGAAATTTACCGAGATAGTGTACACAATGTGATTCAACGTCGCCAGAAGACGAAGCTTCTTCTCGTACGGCCGTATATACCGGAATAAACAAATTTTTCCACGGGGCGCTGTTTTCACCGGTCGCTAGCTTCCTTCCCTCTTTGTGACGGCGACGCGCATTCAACCCATCGTCTCCGTGTAAGTTTGCCACTGGCAAATACTATAAAGCACGCTCGAATGAACGCTCGCGCATCCGTTCCTAAGCTGATTACGATATATGGGAATTCATCGAGCACGAGGTGCTACGCCGTGAGAAAAAAACTGCCGCCTGCTGGTTCGTGTGTCGGTTCGTGTAACTCTTCTACGCTGCTTCAGCTAACAATAAACTTTGAAAACCGTAATCGATTTTTCTGTTTTCTTTTTTTTTCTTTGTTTCTCCATTGAACATAATTAATTTGTTAAGTAAAAACTCAAGTGAAAATTAATTTGTTAATTCGTGTTATATTTTCTTTCATAAAAATTTTCTATATGTTAAGATTCAGAATCTGGGAACTTTTGGTGAAGAGACTTGATCTCTTCAAGCGTTTTGTAGCAATGTTCAACCACTTTGAATCTGCATCTTGAATGTCAAAAGACTCGGGAGTCGAATTCTCGTAACAGCGTGCAGTCAAATCCAATTTTACGAGATCTAAATATCCGAATTCTTTTGTCTTCGCATATGTTTGAATTACTAAATATAAGAAAATCACAGAAATATTCCAGTCATCTGTGACAATTGTAAAGTTTCAATACTTTCAGTACGAATCTCTGGATTTAATACGGTTCGTGATCAATCAGGTATAAATTCGAACTTCAAAAAAAAAAAAGAAAAAAAACACTCCACGAACCTAATATAGAAAACAGAGGAAGTGGAATAAAATACAGCCGACCGTTGAAAATAAATACACGGTTTGCCAGACGAAATTCAGCAAAAGCGGGTAGTCTACACGGCCGCGTAACAAGAGCCCGTTCCGATTAAACTGATTTATTTAGCATGAGCCACAAATAGAATTTCGTGAACCGGCGGCGGGCATTGTAACGAGGAAGTATAATGCATCGGGAGCAGTTTACCCCACCCGCGAAATTGCTTCTTATGAAAACTTGTTCGAAGAAGTCGTTGGACCGCGTTCGGGGGGGGAAAATTGCTGGTTGCGCAAAGAAGATTGCTCGCGAAGCTCGGAGGGTGAATGAAGAAAAAGAGAGGGACGGTACGAGAGGGAGACGAACGAGGGTTGGCGAAAGGGGTAGGGATCGGCCGAATAATATTGCGGCGGCGAGCGTGTTTACTCGTCGAGAAGTTTTGGAGCAGCTGGCCGGTTGGTTCGTTACGGCCGCAACTCCACTTACAAGTAATTAGACTAACAAGCATAGAGCCCGGGACAGACGAATTTCCAGACCGGGGGAATTCAGTCACCGGCTTGTCAGTATTCGCGTCAAGTTCGCGGTCGTTCATTTTCTTCGTTGTGCCGGCCGCTTTTCATCTGTCCTGGGTTCTTCAGCAGATCCGACTCTGTCTTTTGTAAACGGCCAACGATCCTCCGATTGGCATTTTCGTTTTCCCGTTTCTGAGATCGCGTTTGACATTTGTCCAGAGTTTGTATTAATTCGTTCGCATCGCGGAAACAGTCGTGTCTATCGTCGAACGTGGAATAATCTGGACTGACGATGTACGTCATCCTTGTGTCCCACTGATATTTCATTATAATGGATCGATGTCAATCACGCAATCGGACAAGACGAACATTGCAAAGACGATAATTGCATTGTGCATGACTAAAAGAAAACGATTGACGTGGTCTGTCATGACACTTGAGAAAAGTTTCTATGTATATTGGATAGTACGCGAGATATACAATATTTCAATTTGCAGAATAGACAATCACAGTTAATCGCAGTGGTTGGATTTCAAAAACAGATTTCGAGAGAGAAATATTTTCCTTGCAATATTTTCAAGATTTTTTAATATTGAAAGTGCAATTATATTTGGAGATGAAACTTGTAATTATAATATTTATACTAGTTGGAAGGAGATTGTATGCCAATTACGATTTCGTTTAAAATGTTAGCTTTCAAGCGGGATAATTCAGTAATTCTTTCGTGTCGTGATAAGATCTTTTAACCAAAAAAAAAAAAATCATGCACTTAATACTGAATAATAGTAGCAATGATAACGATCATAATCATGTGACTGGATCATTATAATCGTAACATATTCTCATCGTCGGAAATTCGTCATTGAAAACAGCGGAATGCCCATTTTAAATGTAGCCTTTCAAGAAAGTATTCCTCGGTCAAGAACTCTAGTATGAAATATTTCAATTGAGAACAAATTACGAGTAACCTAATAGGAAGCGTATTTTTTAAATCGCGGCGTAAACCGGGTTAAAGGTCATCGTCCTCATTAACATCGGGGATTATTAAATATCTTTGGAAAAGAAGTTCTGTCCGTTGAACGCTAAGAATCGCATTATCCGGTAATCCGTTGCTGAAAAGGTAACTTTAAAATAAACGTGCCAGGGGATCCGGGGAGCAAGACGCGAACACGAAGGTTCGAATTGGAGCGGAAGATCCCCCGCTCCATCCGTAAAGACTGGATTTAATTAATGTCGTGCAAATCCCAGTAGTCCCGTAATAAAATTCATTTGTCAGGAGCACGTGTGTACGTATGTGTGCGGGTGTATGTGTGTGTGTGTGTGTGTGTGTGTGTGTGTTTGTCTTACGTTAGAGCCAACCTGGCGGAGAGTATGATATAATAACGCGGTAAAACGCGAGGTCGTGTAACATCCAGCCGCGGGCGATTTGTAAAATTTATCTCGCCACGAAGAGCCAGCGATCCCTGGTGAGATACGAGATATGGGGAATCCAGAAGTTGCATCCTATCCATGGGGTGTGATCGCTTTCGCGAGGAAAGTGCACGCGTTGCCAAAACCGGGCCAATGTAATCTTCCCAGCTGCTCGTTTATTAACTACGGCGCTTCTACGCTATCGCTTGCTATATTCTGTGAACACACAACCCGTTTCGATATTGGCGCCTTCTAAGATGCCACTGTTGGCTGTATTTCACGCGTTTCTCGTTAACCGACCTACATTCGACGCCCGACCAGCTATTCAGATGAAATCTTATTTCTTAGATACTTCATACGTTTCTGCGGAGACTGTAATATCGATGTATTTGTGAGGTTGTAAACGAAGGAGAGAGAGAGAGAAATGAAGAAAAATGAGAGATAGTCGTTGATAAAGTTTAAGTCTTAGTATCAAAAAGCCCGATATATTGGTCACGCGGATTTTATCTACGATATTTCGGCCATTCGTAATGCCCAAACTGTGGATTTATGGAAATTGCACGGTCACTTTTATATATGCAAAAATATTATATAGAATATCGAAAATAATACACTTGTCACGTGATATTTATCTAGAAAATAGCGCCTAATTTTTGTAAAAAAATGCATGTTATACAATGACGAATAAAAAATTTTTAAACGTTCCGTTAGAGAAACTGTAGGTCGCTAAAAGGACCAGACAGAAATCAAATGGAGGAAAAAAATTTCGCCCCCACAGCGAATTAAATAATCCTGCTCTCTAGTCGTTCTCCAACAGTTTACGAATTGAGGGCAAGAGCATAAATAGATTCGCATAAGCGATAGCCTCGATACTCCGAGAATTACAACTCAAAGCACAAAGCCGTATTAATTGCCGCAAACGCCGGGATCAGGTCAGAGGTGGCATTTGCGCAAACAAGATAATTAGCGAACAACTTCCAAGAATTGTCAACGCTGTGAATATATGGTGTCCAAGTGCCAAATGTGGACGAAAATCTGGGCAAAAATTTCGAGAAGAATTTCCTCCTGACTATCCATCGGTAATAGCATCGACGCTTGCGATACACGATACTCAACTTGAAAAGTCCCGTGTCGTTTTTCCCCTTAATCGGTGATCGTAGACCGCTAAAGTCACCGAGCCGATATCCTGTTGTCCGTGCGCTCCGCCAGCGAAAGGATTTTCGGCATTCCCGACAGCATTTTCCGTTCTCCTTTCCGATGTTCCGTGGAAATTTACGTCGCAGTGCATAAAGTCGTTCTAAGACGTCTAGGCCGGAAGTGAGACGACATGCGTGTAGACGATACGCGAAACCTGCTAATAATTCACCGAAGGATGACGTACGTTAGACGAGCTTTGAACGTGTGAATACAAGTGAAATATACGTGTTCATTCGTCAAATTCGAATTCATTTACTACACTTAAATCATATTGTTGTCCATAGACAAAGCTATTACTCTAAGAAGAATCAGCAGAATCTTTCGAAGAAAGACGCGACCTAGGGACGACTGCATAGAAACGATCTTAGAAAACTCTATTTCGGAAGATCGTCGATTTCAACGACGAAACCCGTGGCCTCGATGTCCGTGAAAATCAAACTTTTCGTCGATCGAATTTCCAGCATCGATTGTTTCACGAACGACAAAACAAATATTTGTTTGCTGGTCGAGCGAACGATTTCTTTCGCCAAGATCGCCAAGGATGCGCGGGATACACCGAGATCACGAATTCGCCCGAAGGAAGAAGAAGACAAATCAGCGTGGAAATAGAATTTGCGATAGAATGGAAGATGAGAGGAAGGTAGCTTTAAACTGATCGCGCGCAGGACGTTGAGCGATCTCGAAACGTCGACCGAGTTTTCTTTTAGTCCCGTAATATTCTTGGCGAATAATTCCACTCCCCGCGGGAATGTGATCGAACGAGGGCCGTCTTGATTCTCCCCGCAGCGGAATGCGCTCGAAATTATTTATCGTCGACACTTTTACGAACGAACGGGAATCGCGATATCGTAAAGCTTGAAATCGGTTCGGATTTTTATTTCGCGCGGAATTCCAAGACACGAGTCGTGTCCTCGTCGTCGTCGTCGGAATTTCTTGACTTTTTCCTTCGTTATTATTCGCCATAGCTGTCCTCTTGCCAGTCGTCATAAAACACAGAAGAATGTTTATATCTGGTGGAAAGTATGAGCATACTCGGGATCATAAAGCTTCTGAGAATCTATAAAGAAGTTCGAACGTTAGACTCTACAGTCTACGGAATGCATCGCGTCAGTTTGATATCGAATCTGGTTCGACGGAGTAAAACAATTTTCTTTTCTTTCAGCGAGGTTGCATTGCGCGATGTCTGGTTTTTTTTCATACACATCGATACACTATCGGAGTTCATTCGTGGTATCATCAATTTACCTTGGAATAATCTTTAGTATCTACATACTCGTAAAACGTTCTCGAAAACACGACATGGCGAGATAAAACTCTCATCTGGAGACATATTACCAATCTTTCGGTCAAATAGTATCGATCGTCGATGCATGAAACGATCAGTTCTTCACATTCAGAAATAAAATATCAATAAATTTATTACGCAATTTAATCTTCTCCGTTGGAACACTCACCAATGCACAAAATTTGGACAAATCTTAAACTAAGCCAAAATGTGTATATCAGCATATCTTTTCGTACGCTAAACGTATATTTCGTCGTGCTTTACAAATTCCCGCAATCCAGCGACGAGTTCCAGCAATTTTCCTACTTTCGTCGTTCGTTCGTTTTGACGCGAAAAGTATTACCTCTGTCGCAACCGCATACAGCCTGCAATTACACCAATAGGGATGACTCGGTCTTAAAATCGCTACCGGAAGGGAGATGGCGGAGGGGGGGCAGGGGGGAGAGCGCGGGAGGCACGAAGATTTTAGCGCCGAAGGCGTTAAGCTAAGCCGTAATCGTCTTATTCCGTGTTAAATCTCTTCTTCGCCCGAGCCTTCCGTTTCTCGAAAGCGCTTCCGCGCTCCAGTGCCGAGCGATATGACTCCGAGCGCTATTGTCTCGAGCTTACAGGCACGGCTACATGCTTATAAGCCGGCGGCTTCGGGAACGCAAGGATTAAAAGCCCGTCTTGCTTTCTTTGAAGGAAAGCCTCCGACCGCGTGGTTGAAATGCCCCGGTTGTCGCAATGTCACTCCGACCGACGACAAAATAAATTAAGAATTCGCGGCCGAACCAACGCCGCGTTTCTTTCCTTTTTTCTCCCCCCACCCCTCTGTCTTATTCCTGCTGAATTTCATATTCTTCTTTTCAAAGGATTCCGCGGAATTCTGCGGAAACACCGCTTGGATTCAATTAGAGGAATTGTTCTGTCATCGAGTAGAATGCCTTTCTTCTCCTTTTTCTTAATTCCGCTGGCTTTCAAACGTGCTCGTGCATGAGAAAGAGAGAGAGAGAGAGAGAGAGAGAGAACGTAGAATATTTTTTGAGGCTTCTCTACAGAGATATTTCTCTACGTTCGTCGCAGTGTGATGTAATGTACTGCGACATGACGACTAGATTTAAACGTTAGTTTAGTCAATTAATTACTTCGTTAATTATTTAGTTTATTTGATGAAATTGATAGATCAAGCGCTCTTTTATCCTGTCAATTTAAAGACTTCTCTTTACATCAAGCTTCTCTTTAATATTTCAACTCTTTTACGTATGTTTAATAAGTTCAAATGTATTTGCAATCATTGTGGAAAAAGACTGTAGTATAAACTAAGACACTAAGAAAAAATTCTTTTCCTGCGTTGCTGTCAAGTGCCTAATTAAAATATACAACATAACTAACAGAATATACACAATTAATATACAATTTATCCACTGCAATGTTATCATAAGTAACCAAAGGCGAATGAATTTATTATACAATGTAATGATGTATATCCAAGCATTCTCATAATTACGATTGTCAATGGATGATGCGATATCCGCGAATTAAAAATTGATTAAAAATTCACGTAAAAAAAAAGCGAAGGGACGACCATCGAATAACGATGACGTTGCAAAAGTAGCTCAGCCATTTTTTGACTCATTAAATATTATCAATGAATAGTAACGGAGAATCGAAACGGATGTATCGCACAGTCGCGTATAATCCTCACATTTGTCGATATGTCATTAAATATTTTCCCACAATATGGTATTTATACTGCGGCCGCTGTTGCATATGCATGCAAGCGCGGTATCTGCATATTTCGCCCGTACCAAAGCTAACTTTGCCGTTTATCACATCTCGATTGATCGCCGCTACCAAGTTTTTCTAACCATCGACATCTCGTAACTCGCAATTCGTCGACAGCTGAAAAGATGACGATCTGTCTATGATTGACTAAATTATATCGGCAGACATACGAGAAACAATTTTATTAAAAATTGTATTAATAATGCAAATTAATACAATTAGCATAGAGCCAGGCGAAGCAAAGCAACTGAAAGTATACTTCTTCGTAGCATCGCCAACTGCTACTTTCTCAACTTCCGCTTTCAAACATAAAGTGGATGAAAAATTGTCGACGTTCGTAAAAGATTCATCGAAAATCAGATACATTCGTTCAAACTTGAACTCTGCAAATTCAACATCTTTATGAACACTGAACTGTTGCTTTTCACAACTAAGCTACTTCACACCACTACAGTTTTAAAGACTGAAGCGAATCATCAATTTGCAGCAACCTCCTCGTGTGACTTGGGAAATTTGTGTGTACCATGCAGTTTTTTGTACCTATGACGATATGAAGTAAAATAAATATAGATATTTGTGATGTTTGAAAAAAGAAGAAAGAAAAAGACTGATGTACGATTTTTCGAAATTTGCATAATATTTTTCATAACGATTTTTCGATTCGAGCGTACGAGTCCACTGTATGTGCGTTTCATATACCTCTTTCCTTCTCGTCGATACGTCACGCGAAAATATTATCGGAAAAAAAACTAGACGAGCAAAAGCAGAAAACGAACAAGGTTGCCAGAAATAATGGGGAAAGTCGGTCAAGTGGTGACGCGTTTCCCGGTCAGTGAGTGTGCGAATCGTCGTGGAACCACGTCGAACGATCCGATTCCCACGAGAAACACACCGCTGGCCTTATTATTTCTGATAACAAACCGTCGATACGTAACCGTACGTTCGAGGATTTCGTCAGGGGGGTGGGGGGGGGGCGAAATGACAGCGAAATTCCATAACACAGCATACGCGTAATCGTTCTGACGAAGGCAGCTCAGCATTGCGGTGATCCTCGAAGGAACGAAATGGTTTTTCTCGTGACGCGCTGTTCGACCGTATTTCCTCTAACCACGCCCGACGTTCGGCCGAACGGGATCGAGGGAAAAGGGACACGAACGATTTATACGGGCAAGATTGCGTATCACTGCAGCCGCAAGAAATCTTGGGAACTTCGCAGCGGTGCGCGCTGCCCCGATACAAAGAAGCTACTGTCTAGAAAGGTGGTTTGTTCTGAGACGAGCAGAAAGGAGAGAAGTCAATAGCTCGAACCGCGGCAATCTCGAGTCTCGATCTTTTTGGAACTGCTTTATCGAGGTACCGAGGGGTTCTTAACTCCTAGACCAACTGAAGATGGAGCACCTCGGGCTCATCGAATGGAAAATACGTCGTTTCTCTCGTTTCGGAAAACTGTTAAAGAAATGATCGTTGACCTTTGACCAAGAAAACGATCTTGGGAATCTTGGGAATCTTTCGTGTTTTTTAATTTGAAAACTTGAATCTTTGATCAGTTTCTGTATCTGTCGCTCGATCTGTTTTGCTGCATTTAGAACAACTTTCTAAGTTCAGACAAGACTGTTTGCTGCTTTTAAAAATTGATTTTTGAAAGGAAACTCGTCCCCGTATATATAGTAAATAATTTCTCACGTTCATCTACTTATACGCAGAATTTAATGCTTTTTTTTTTAAAGCAGAATTTAATGCTTTACATTTTCTTTGAAGGTGCACGATCCATTAAGTCGCAAGTGAAGTATCTCAGATTATCTATAAAAGAAAAACTTCAGCATGGATAAAACGCTCGAGAGGTTAAACCTCCCCCCTCTCCCCCCTGCCCATCATCATTTCATTTCGGAACGTTTTCGAAAATTGCAGAAACTTGGGACAATTCTGTACCATGAACGAGCAACTTCTTTCTACCTTCGACACTAGACCGGATAAAGTTAGACCGGGAAGATTCAATCAAAAGGTCGGGAACGCCAGTCGAAGACGGTGAAACGCGGCTGGAAAAGTAATAAGAGAGACGATTCACCGAGAGTTGCCGGAGCTGCGAAACTGAAACTACTACTATATCGTATCGTATCCCCATACGAGAAGAAGGAAGGAAACAGAAGCCGATTAAACGCTTTCTTCGCTTTCTTCCACCCTATCTCCTCTCCTCCGTGTTCGCCTTTTACATTCTGCCGGGGAAAATTGAGCTGACGCGTTCGCCGAGTCCAGACGCGAGTCTCCAAGAGAGCGCGGGGGGGCAAAGGATAATTCCATTGCGAATACGTAAGCGAGTTACTGAAGTTTCTCGATGAAGAGGCTCAAAACCTGAGGTAATATCCTCCCAGCGCTTTCATCAACCTAGGGAAGCTAGACTAATACTCTCGATCTTCGTTACTAATGGAAACACATTAACTCGCGATAACACCGACAGCAGCAGAAAGTTCAGGCGTTCAGTGTTCGCGATGTTTAATTGGCTTCGATGGTTCGTTTCTTCGAACCTAAAAGGAAGTTTAAATCTTGATTTCCTACGTAAAAGTAAATTGCAGGATTTTATTTATTAAAATAGAGAAACATTAAATGCATTTGAATCGTGCCGCGTTCTTCCTACATCTGTTTCTCTTAAGTTAAAAAATATTTCAAGTTTCAATATATATATATATATATATATATATGAAAAATCATATGTGAGTATCTTCGATTATGTTTACAGTACAAATCCTTTCTGTTCGGAAATCCCAAATATAAAAATTCGAGGAAGATTAAACAGATAACAAAGTACCCTTTTTTTCTTAAGCGAAAAGATTGACTTTTATGATTTAATGTTACGTGCTCATGCTTTTGAAAATTTTATTTGCAATTCATTAAATTTAACGTCACTCGTCGAAATCATTTTTCGTTACTTGAGAAATTTCTAATCGGAATAAATAGTTACAATCGACCAACGATTTCTTCGTCTTGTAAGAAAACGACCAGTTCCAGTTGCAGAAAATTGGCCAACGAACAGAGAGAGAGAGAGAGAGAGAGAGAGACGAGAAAAAGCGACAATGGGCGCGAGCGATGGGAGCTTGTTTCGAAGCTTTCTCGCTGCCTAGAAGGCCACTTCTGTCCTCTCGAGGGACGCGAAGTTGCCTCGACTAATGCACGTTAATCGCACGGTAGCTGACGAACACTCCACAGACCTGAACCCCGTCGACGACATGAATGATTCAGCGGGCGAACACAAGGAACCGAGGGTCATTATTGTTATAAAGGGGCGAATGAATTTGCACGGTGCGCGAGACAGAGACGGAAATGGGCGGGCGCGCGATGACTGGCCGCTGGTTTCTAGTTGGTTTCGCGTTTGAAATTTGCCTGATAATCTCAACGAAAAGTTCGAATCCTCGCTACGATAGAAAGTAGTTGATATCATCGACCGGCCTGAATAATTCCACTTACCGCGCAGATAGAAACCTTTCGAAATTCGATCGAAAGTGTAGTTTAAAGGCCGGTGAATAAAAACAGAGAGAGAGAGAAGGGAATGATTTAGCTAAAGATGGAAGTTGTCTAAATTATCACGGTCGTTCGTTCGGTCGCCTAAAGGAGCTCCTTTCTTCTTTCATTTTATGAAAATTCCTGTCGTAAGTCTCTCAGGTGAGTTGATTGGATTGGCCGGCCGCGACAGCCGCATCTCGTAACCCCGTTTTCCGGAGCAGCCGAGGATTTATAGTACGAGCCGCCGTATATCGACGCCGCAGCTTAGATTTCGATTTGGACGGAGCTTTAGGGCGAGCGTCGAATCGCGTCAATTTTCACGCCGGCCTCGTTGAAACTTCTGCGATGCGCAGGACGGATGAAACTTTATGAAATTCATGATCGACGCCCCGAGAATCGGTCGGCGTTTGGAAATCGTCGCCGGGAGAGCGATGAGTGCAGCCAGAAAGTCTCCGGAAAGGGGATTTCCCGTGCGAAGCTACGGGATCTTCGTACGATTCCCGAGGCTTCGAAATTTTTAAGCCACCGCCAGTGGACATGGTGGCGCCAACTCGACTCCCATCGAGTCAGCCAATCGCTTTCGAACGCGGTGAATTTTGCGACGCGAGGGTAATACGAATCAGAAAATTGCGCGATTGGATGAAGAACAGGGATGGTTACTCACAGACTGCGCCACGACGTGTCCGACGTCTCACTGCATCTTCGTCCGCGAAGATTGGGATACCTGCAAACACACCGGAAGAGCAAAGGTTAAATCCAGCAAATTCATAGCTGAGTGTCAAGGTTTAAGCTTCTTGAATAAATAAATCGCCGATGACATTTAGCTGATAGTAAAATTGTTCGTGAATACCTTACACAATATATAACGTACGCTATTATTGTTACACGATGTATCAAATTTGACTTAAGTAATCGGTTAACGAAGTTAACGAAACACCAAATGAAAATTGTGTAGTGGCCATTGTTAAACGTCATGGTATGGTCTCAACCTGACGGGAGATTCATTGAAAATAAACGAAACATACCACCTGACTTTATATAAGCACATGGTTTTTCATTATTATTATTGGTCATATTTAATGAATTATTAGCAAGACGCACACATTTATAACTAAAACGACCAATTTGCAATTTTTCGTAAAAACTTTCCAGACATCTTTCAACATCTTCTGCGCTGAACGATTTTTCCTGAAAATATATAAATCAAAACGTGTGTCTTTATCATTGCTAAATATTTCACGCATCTCTCAATTTTCATGTCACATTCAATATTTCACGTTTCCAGCTTGGGTACGAAAATTAAGAATGTGTCCGCGTAGTTTTGAGCAACTGGAGAAACGATTCGTGACAGAAAGGACGCGGCAAGACGCCGGAGAGCGTCGCCGCGACGGTGGAAAAGTATTTCAGAAGGTAGCCGCGTTTTCCATATGTATTCGTACGTTTCAGTCCGCTCGGCCAACCGATACCCTTCTTTATCATTTTTACGGCCGAGCGGGAGCTCGTGGCGAAGGCGTCCGCATATTTATCCGTGCCGTGGCAATAAAACACAGGCCTGCCGCACAGATCCGCCTGTCCCACGGCTGCTTTCCCGCGCTGTATAATATCTCGCTAAGGAATTCGTAGAATGAGTCGCGAGACGCAACTACCGTGCTGAACGAGTCATACATTTCTGGTTCACGCGCGAAAATAACGCGCGATTGTATCGCGCGACTGGCTGGAGATTTAACGCGACGACGTTGTTGAACTACTCCTAACGGATTCATCGACAAACTTCGGTGGAAATGCTTCGACTGTTCGCGAACGCCCCTCTCGATTCTCATGCTGAGTTACTCGATCTAATAACGAATTCATTCGACGATGCGGCGCAACATTACGGGGATGGTTTCGCCAACTCGGCACGGAATTCTGTTGAGATATTGTGGCAGCGAGAGATCCAATTTTTTTTTTTCGTCTCGAAATTTTGTCGTCGCGACAAAGAGTGATCCTTGCGTTCTATTTCAGTATTTTACAATTCTTAGAAATTGTATTTTCACGTGGCATTTCACGAATAATTTCAATATTTGATTGTCATTAGTTTCTTGAACAGCTTTGTTGTTACTTCGCTACAGATGTCTTGGTCTTTCAGAGTAGTTCTTCTTTCAACACACTTCAATTAGTTTCAAGTCAAATTTTTTGTAATTACACGTAACGCGAAGAAATATATAAAACATCATGTGTAACATAGTAACATTTCAACAACACTTGGTTGCATTTCTACTTCTCGAGTAGTTATATTTATTCGACTATGTTCTCAAAAATACGAATTTGCATCAAAAATTCGCGGCACAGTGATGGAAAAACATTCTGCGAAAACACCTGCAAACGTTGCTTCAAAAACTGTGTCAGCCAATTCCGAGTTCCCACTTCGTTACTCAACAAAGTTTACAACATCGACTTTCAGAAACTTCCCCCGACAGCCCGATAGAGCCAAGATAATAACTATAATTTATCTTTAACAATCGTTTCCTATTATTATCGAGAATATCCAACTTCCCGTTGCAAACTTTTCCCGAACACCGGGTTGTGCACCGAACGCCTGGCGCAGAGAGTATGTCGAGCGATCGCGTTTAATTCGCCGAACAGCGCGATCGCTTCCGCGAGCGTTGTCTGCATCCGCCGGAATAAGAGTTAAACCGTAATCGATCGGGTACCGACTTACGTCGCGAATTTAATAATAGAAAAAGTTCCCAGCCTTACAAATTTAACAAGAAACTTCGGGCGCCGCCCCGCTTTCGCGAGTTTCCCATCTTCCGTAGTTCGGTTGCCGGTGCATTCAACCGGACGATCCAAGCAATCTCGACCAAAGAGATTCTACTGGGAATCGATATGTGAACGTCGGTCAGAGACTGAAGCGCATTGAACGACGCTCGCGTCTTCCCTCTTCCTGTTTCGAATCGTTCAATTAACCGAACGTTTCATTTCTTTCTTCTTTTTCGTCCATCGTTACTGCGCGTCTCTTTCGCGGTAATGTTAATTAAACGAAGCGGGCATATTCCATCGAGGCGTGTCACACACGATCGGAAACTTACATCCTGTGTGACTATCCACGTCGAATTAAATTGGATAGTTCTGGAAGATTGCAGGTGGAACGTAATCTGTCTTTAATCACAGGGTAATCTAGCGTAAGCAGTAAGACAAAAATCCTTGTTAAATAAAACACGTCCTGAGCTACTCGTCTACAAGACGTAGCTCCGACCTTCTCGCCGCAGACTGTTCAATTCCCAGCGAATTATCGACTCATTTTAATCGCTCGAAACCCACTCGAGACTCGCTCGAGATGTGAACGTCCGTAAAAAAAAAAAAAAAAAATGACACGTTTTAATGGAAATGTTTCAGCCACAAAAACACTATAATATCGTCTCCAGCCACGATCACGTCACGTGATCGCAAACCTGATGCAAAATAGAGAAATTCCAGAGAATCACGGCTACCTCCAATCGCTCGTCCCTCGGGAAAGAAAGCATCGCGTGCTTTTGTTTCACACTTATTTGCTTTCTTCGCGCAAACAGAAACACCGGACGAGAGCATGGACGCGGTGACAAATAGGCGCGGCAGAGGAGCAAGCTGTGTCGTCGTGTAGTAATCCGACGGCGTGTTTTCTGGGTCGGTTGCACCCAGGATTGCGATTCCCAGGCGGCATTGTCTGCCGCAGAAGAAACGAAAATTACGCGCCCTCCTACCTTCGTTCTCGCCGCATTCAGTCGCCTCGCGAGATGCTTTATTTCCTACTTCTCCGCGTTGGCGCTTCCTCTTTCGACCGTCCCTTTCCGGTCGAGCAGCCGGAGAGAACGACGACGACACGAGGTCGTTTGCCTCTACGTCGCCGGTCCTGAAGATCCCAGACGCGAGCGAGGCGAACGAGAGAGAGACGAAATCACGCCGACGAAAGAGCAGAGACAAAGCCGAGCAGATCTAGGGACGAGAAACGACTATCATTTAGAGAGGAGAGATAAACAAGCGAAAAGGGCAGAAGGTTAACCAACGTTGGAGAAAAAGACAGCGCTAGAGGAGAGCTGACACGCGTCTACACTCGTTGCGAAAGAGTTGAGACGTTGAGCGATAGTCAGAGAGCCGAGAGATTCGAGCAACGAGGAGGCACGAGTGGTCGCGTGCCACGGATCTCCGGCAGGCATTTTTTGCCCATCTCGACCCTCAGCACGTTCCCGTTGTCTTCTTGTTCTCTCCTCCTTCTCTTCTATTCCTCTGCAATATAGTTGATATAGACTCGCAAGTTACACACCCGTATATATCTACCGTTTGAAAATTTGCTGTTGCGCTTTTGCTATTGAATTTCATACGCGCCATCATCATCAACTGTTAATTGTCAGATTTTAGATCGACGTGTACGAAGTGTCGTTTTTCAAATTCGTTTTCATCGTTCATAGCTGCTATGTTGAATGAATCGAAGGAATTGATTCCATTCTTCCAGTTAGTAAACTATAAAGTTCCTTTTTCAGTTGATTAGAAATTTGTCAAAAAGTGGAACGGAGAATATCTTTAATCGTCTCCGAGTTGTATGTCAGAAATTTATAACATAAGAGTTCGTTCATATTTTCACTATAAGTCTTCTCTTAATGCCAAGTACACACGTGATTCGTAACAAATTTCCTCTTCTTCTTCAGTGTTGTTCGATAAATTCAAACTTGGAGAAAACGACACTGAATAAGTTGCAATCAATCATTCCTTTCCTATTGCAAGTAAACAAAATTCTAATTACAGGCAGTTGAATGCCTCTCTCGCCGAGACGAATTCAACTCGGTTTTTCCATCTTGCCTCGTTGCAATCGGACGGGGTCCGTTCGTCGCCGAAAACAGCGCCAGTGTCCAGTGACCGGGAATCGAATTCGATCGATCGAGTCAGTGGAGTTTCCCCCCCCCCCCGGTAACCGAATTAGCAGGGAAATTTAAGAATTAAGCGCGATTCCTTTCGCCGTATCGGGCTCGCGCTGACACCCGCCGAGTCGAATTACGAGCGGCAATCCCCCGAGCGCAGGCTGTAACTATTCCCGCCGGAAATCTAATTTTTCCCGCGAGACTCGCTCAAGTATCGAGCGTAATAATTAAAACTGCAAATTCTTGGACCCCGGAGGCCAGAAGCGTCCGCGAGAGTCGGCAAGAAACTAACGAGACGAAGGGTCGAGAGGAAGGGTCGAGAAGGATGCTCTACGAGTGTTATTAGCGCGATCGAATCTCGTGCCTCTCTCTCTCTCTCTCTCTCTTTCTCTCCCTCTTCCTCTTCTTCTCGTCGAATTTCAATGGAAAATGAAAAGCGTCAGCCTTCCGTCGGAATGGAACTGCGGGAAGAATAATTCAAACGTTGAAAATCATTTCAACCGGTAACGGTTCGTTAATTATTATCACGACCGGATCGCACGAAGTTGAACAAACGGCATCGGTGATTAGGAATCTGTAATCCGCGTGAATATCGTGGTCGAAAAGTGATTGCCGATAACGGCGCGAGAATACCTGGCTTACTTGCATAATTAAGCACAAATATCGTCGCATAATTGATCGAATGCTTCGCATTATGCAACATTATGCGTGGCCACGATAACCGTATAATTCAATGTATCCTGATTAGCGCTCCCTAACCCAGTTTCCGGCTTAGCTCGCGCGACAGATTCTATTTTGCTTATTCCCGTAACACGTCATTTCCGCGGAATAATTCTGGTCAAGACAGTTAAACGCGTTTCATCGAGTTTCAATGAAATTGGCCGACGAGATACTTTTCTCGTCGCTTGTTGTCCGAAAGAATCCCGATCGATCGTAATCCCGTATCTAGTTTCGATGTATATATCCGATTAAAATCCATTTCTGCGACGTTGGGAAATACCTTGGCACGATGCAGCGACGAATTCTACTAGAATTTCGTTCACATTGTTGTTGCTGGTGGAGGCAGGTTCGGGGTATCAGCGATATGGATTCCAGGATTTGCAGCGAGCTCGACGAACGTTCAACATGTTCCGCTTGATGTATTAAGTGACTGTTTTCCGTTTCAACCGGATTTGTCGACATCGGATCGATATACGGAGCCGACACGCTGAAGAACTCGCGAAAGTTCCGAATAGGGACTGAAAACGTTGCAACGGAGAAAAAAATTTCCCGATATGTGTAATAATAATTTTTATTTTTCGATAAAAATTTGTCTGATTTGAATTTGTAAACTGTAGAAGCTTCTGGCTTCTGTAAGCTGTAAGCTTATTTGACGAATGTTGAAGTAATTATTATCCTATTTAAGCGCGCTATATCTAAAAGTATTGAATGGTCATATTGAATCAAAACAACCCATATAAATTGATCACTTTCTCAAATGATGGTCTTTTATTACGGAATGTAATTAAAATATTCGTAACTGTTCAAGGTTACCCTCCATACAACCCTTTGCTAAACTAGTGTTTAAAATTCTTTATAAAATTATACAAAATCAGCAATTATACATTATCAGCATAAACTGATCACTTCCTCAAATGAAGTTCTTCTATTACTAAGTAATATATCAACATTTGTAGGAATATAATATCCATTCTAAATCACTCATAGAATCAATCCCTCCAATCACTTAGGGTAACAATTTGTTCTATTGAAAATTCTTTATAAAAATTGTAAAAAACAATAAAAATTCATGTGTCATCAACGAACCAATCGCTCTGAAAGTTCCCCTGTTACCAAATAAAATGGCAGTTAAACGAAAGTTTAAAATGTTTCGTGATTAAATTAATAATTCCATTCTGTAAAACTGTGGATCGTATCAAAATAGCCTTTAAAACTTTCTTCTGTTCGCCACTGTATAATCAAAACATTGGTAACGATCACGTCAAGTCACCCTCCAGAAAACCAACCCCTCAAAACAATTAGACTGACACTCATCGTATTTATCTTACTTGAAACTCTTTATCTAACTTCGTTCAACGGTGTCCTCCACACCGAGCAAACATTTCGTCCCCATTGAATCGGAGGCCTATCCTGTCCCTGCCCCGTCTTGATCTACAAGCGTGAGACCTAATCCACCCCAAAATACACCGAGCAGCGCAGGCGCGTTCCCGTGATGCTGCTGCTGACGGCAGCGTCGGCAGCGAAATCTCGAAAATGGGAAAGCAACGATGCCGCTCGCCTCGCGTCGTCGCCGACGAAATAAGATACTTCGTGAAAGTAATTTCCCCGAGAAAAGTAAGTTTTCGTCGAGTAATAGCTTCTGTGCTGGCTGCACGAGGATCGCGGCTCCACGTACTCGCGAACCAGCGGGGAAGCTTCGACTCGAGGTTGACTATTGCCAGAAGAGATTCCACGCGAACGCGGTGCTGAGGTCGAGGTGTAAGCTTAATCGTTGTTACCTCTAACCCTCGACGCTTCCAGTGTCACACCCTTCCTCTTTATTCTTCTTTAAAGTTCTTTCTCGAATTGGAAATGTTACAAATGCATGTTACAAATTGTTACTGAATTATTTTGCGTGATTTAAATGCGTACTTTATTCGTACTTTATTCGAAGATTTTGTGGTAAACGATGAGCATATTATATTCTTCTTGCTAGACAAAAACTTTCGACTCATCAAGATCTTCAATGATTTAAATAATTAATATTAATCTCTAAATCGTAGAAAATTTTTATATTCGCACCAATGTGTGTACATTTTGCATTTGATGAATATGCAATATTCTTTTCTAAGTATTATCTAAATTAATAAATAAATTCTAATAAATTCTCGTTGATAAGAAGGGGGAAAATGATCAGATTCATTCATGGATGCACATTGTATTTTGAGTTTGGCCAATGGAGCATACGGTGACCAGCCGTTTGGTACTGATGTTTACCTTTGAATTTGATATGACGTTTAGATCCGATCTAAGTGATGTGGCTTCGTACCATTGACCTGATTATGAGTGACCATTGATTATTGATTACTGTTTGACCAGACCGAGCCATTAATTACTGTCTGACCGTACCTGATAATGCTTGATTGTGTGCTAAACCTGACAGCCCGCTACATCAGAATATTCATCCTGTACGTAGCAGACGCAATCTATGGCCAGGCACTGTGTCGTTATTCAGATTCAACCACTGTTGTATCTTGCCCAGCAATCGACAACACGTCACGATCAATAGTATTAACGAAGGTATCGCCGGAACATCCCATTTTTCAGACTATCGTTTTAATCTTTTAAACGACACTTTTCCCAATGAATTTTCAATATTCATCTTAGAATATTAAGCTTGAAGTGACGTCGACTCGCTAGCTCTGAACTTTAGCAAAAAAATTCTTCAGTAACTCAAACAAACGATACTCTCGTCGATCGATATTGAAAGTTGAAATATTGCATAACGTGATAGTCTGTTGCGTTGGTAGTTGTCCAGATCTATGACAAACTACTTCACAATAATCCATATCAAATCACACGTATAAAATTTATTAAAATTATTCACATAAAAATTTATTAAAATTATTCGTTAATACAGAATATTTGGGCATGCTGTATAAAAAAGCATATTAAACAGTAAAATTCATATTGCATCGTGTATGTTTACTCTATTAAGAACAAAGATGTCCCTGGTGCTCCTTCGAGTCTTGCAAAGGTTCTAGAGAACGATTCTTTCACGTTACAAAGCAATGTGTCACCCCAGATTGCAGAATGTTGCAAAACGTGTCTGCGACACGTAACTGCATGCAACACACGGGCTGTACAAACCGTTGAGTCATTCTCTCTACATGCCGTATCTACCACTCACGATAACACTCAACCGCACGAAGCGTCTAGACGCGGTCGAGGGTGTGCGATATAGCGTGGGTGAACGAAACTATCGGTGACTTTTACACCGTGTTGCAGCCATGGCCGTACTTTTTCCAGCTCTTTTTAATTGCTGTCGCATCCCTTGTCGCATCTTGACTTTGCGTATTAAAAACATCAATATTCGGAAATATATAAGTATATATGTATGTGTGTATATATATATATATATCTGTTCATGACGAAAATGTTTGATGACTTGCTTGATGATATAGCGAAATATCGATTATATATATTTAATGTATTAAAGCTAAGTTGAATAATACTGCTAGACTAATACTGCGGATGAATATACAATTTAAAAAATTGTTTCACGTTACATGCCGGGCAAATTACAAATTCTCTTATTAAGTGCAGAAAAGAATCGAAAACCTTTATTCAGAATTGAAAACGAACAACGCCAGCGTGAGGCTCTAATTCATTCTATTCAATTTACAAGATTAAATTTTATTTGTATTTAGAATTCACATATAGAGATGCACTCTTGGTATATGAGTTTTGGCCTACACGTCTATTGCATCCTTCGCCAACCCGAGCTCTACAGTCACTCCGGCAATCAACAAGTCACATCCCACGTCATTTGTCATTTCATTTGAACCAGAGCATTTTCATTTTATTTACCATTCCATTTATTCATTACCCTCATTCACTGTCATTGAACACATATAATAATTACGTGTATTTCCGCTGTTGTTATTTCTCTACAAAGAATCTCCATTTTCAAAACCAACAAATAATTAAATCGTCGCAACGAAATCCAACAATGCTTATAACAGCACAGAGTAAGCCGAAACCAATGGAAATCGACTATTCCGTCGAATGAAAATTACAGGGATCGTTCTGATTATAGAACGTCAAAGAGGATAGCATTTTATGTTACCTGCGAAAGTGTACAGCTTGGTATCGTTCGATCGCATCGTGTTTGAATTTGTTGTTGAATCATGCATGCTTCCGACACAAACGATCGTGCGAAAGTATAAACTCGAAGTATCAGCAGTTTGAGTTTTTTTCAATGAAAAAAAAAAAAGGAAAAAAGGAAAGAGGAAAGAAAGAAAGAGAGAGAGAGAGAGAGAAAGAAGAAAAAGCTGGACGAATGTTCAAGTTTCAATTCAACGCAGCTCGAGCTCGACGTTTGCCAACGAGACCAATGTCACGCGGAAAGCGCTGGCACCGGTTCAAATTGGCGGTCTCGTCTCCGGGGCCCTCATAGACTCCTGATTAGATATTCCAATCAGAATACCTGACGAGAATACTCACTTTTAGCGGATTCTCGGTACACTTACGCGACACCCAGAACCCCGTTCGCTCTAATTGGATCCGTCACTGTAATTACGCTGGCTTTGCAAAAATCGATTTTCAAAGTTCGTCCTCTGAGAAACGAGCTTGACGTTACGCTGCCGCCGCCGCGTGAACTGAATCGATGCATTTTCATGACGTTTACAAAAAAAAAAAAAAAAAATTTACGAAAAAAGAAAAAAAAAGGAAGAAAATTAGATTCCAATCTTGCAAGCTGAATCGAACTTTACAGAAATCGCTTAAAATGCTAATATTTCGCAAGTAATTCTTTGATGACACGAAGAAAATGAAATTTCCCTACATTGCTCTCGTAGAAATAATCTTTCTTTACGTCGTACACGACAGAGGAAATTAAATCCCTCTATGCGACACTTAAAACTGCATTTTGCTTTTATTGTCAATAGTCAAAGAAGTAATACACGTATTATCAGCTTGAATATTTATTGTAACATTTATGAAATATAATTATAATATTACAGCATTGCTCAATTTAAACACGATTGCTAAACTATACACTCTTTGAAGTATTCTAACTCTCAATCGACCGATTAAACCGATAATCATAATTACCTTAATTTTTTATTTAATCGAATTCTGTGCCACCTACGTAAACAGTTATTTCATTTATTAAACACTGTACCCTAAATAAATATTTCTCGCGTATTCCATATTATTTCTACTGTATGCGTTTCCGCGTCCCCAAATTTTTCACGAAGGCACGCAAAAATTCGCGACCCATCCATCAGGGACGAAGCGAAATTATTATTATTACCGAGTGGTAGACCTGACAATAAGCGAGCCATTATCCGGACGATGCACTTTTTGGCAAAAGCTCGTTTCATTATCGGGCCGCGTAATTGGCGCATCCGGAATTTCGGCGCGCGCGGCGGCTGACTGTGTTCTGGTGACTCAGCGAACCAGTGACTCACACCTCTTCCTTCGCCTCGTCTGCATCTTAACGAGCAGGATATGCGTTAAGATCAAATAAAGAGCTTCCGGCCGGCGGAAAATCAAGAAACGTTGGACCGGCTAAATTTCCAGAATTTTTATCGCGTTCCCCGTACTATCTCTCCCGCTTAATGAATATTCTTCGCGATGCGTCGGCAAATTACTGGAATCCAACCGAAATCGTCTTCAATGGGAATATGATAATCAAGAGCGGTTTCTCAACAGGCATACCAATCGTTAAAGCCAAGGACGTCGAGAAGGAGAAAAAAAAAACAGGCGAGGAAATGAGATAAAGTTTCGAAGCTCTTCGAAGACAAGTAAAAACTAGTCAGAGGAAAGTTGTACGAAACTGTACACATTGGAACTTACACAAATGTCACGGCAGGTTTCAAAGACCGCTAATATTTATGATGTACATATGCGAGTGTTAAATAAAGATTAAAATCAACTTCTGGGAATAACTGAGCAATAGCAAACGCATTTCAGAAATAAAATAAAAGTAATTTTTGAAGTAATTTTTACTTTTTCAAACTATTTATAAGTTTAATAGTACTGATCAAAAATTCCTTCTGACATAAACATAAATATATAGGAATGAGCTTCTAAATTTTACGTTTTTACTAATGTGTAAGTATAATTGTAACTCGTAAGTATAATTATAACTCGACCAGCTACTTTTATATCACGAGGCGATTTTATTCGTCCCTTGTCTCAATCCTCAAGATTGTTTATTCATAACAATTTTTGTCGATTGCAATCAATATATACGTGGAAGTATATATTAGACGTACGAGACATAAGAAACGAAAAGATAATCACAGACCGTGCACAAAGAATGAAAGGATCTTCTTATATCGTGAATGATATCGTAAATGACGTTTTTCACGATAAAAAGAATAGTTCCTACACTGTCATTATTCTAAGTGGTTGATTACTTTGAAGACAAGTTTTTTTCTGCAATGCGATATCGACTGTAAAATATCGTTCTCTGCTTCAAAGCGAAAGAGAAGACATTCTATAGTTACTAATGATTCGCGAAAATTTATAAGTATAAAGATGTGTACAGAATGCATTTACAACATGCAAAAATACATACGAATTGTCTATATCTACTACGATATTCAGGGCGAGAGAAATCTCTCCTCAAGTTCTATATTTTAGGTTTAGGTTCAGAAGAATATGAATTTGAATTGAAATATTTCTTACAAGAGAAATTAAACATCCTGTCTCAGCGAATCAAGCGAAGTGTTTAACAATAAATCGAGAGTGTGTAATTAACTTTTCGTAGGATAATCGACGTCCCGAGTTTTTTCCACCGCGAAAGAATGCAACCAGACTCTGGCCTCAATGAAGACTGGAGTCTGGAGGAAAGAAGCAAAAACAAAAAAAAAAAAAAGAAGAAGAAAAAAAGAAAAAGAGAGGAAGAAGAAAAGGAACATGACTGCACGGCTTTCTCAAAGCGTGTGCCGCTACCGGCGTACTTATTAAGACTTATTACGGTTCTCACGCGCAGAGCCAACTACAGCCTCCTTTTCTCAACGAGAAAAGCTCCTTCGCAGCAGTCGCGGCTCCGCCGCGCACTTAATTGTTATAAATTGCTCCATCGGTTCGCGAAATGATTTACCGGCTCGCCTCGCATAAATTGCAACAAAGACTTTCGTTAAGAGAGTGATTTACGACTTCGTAACATCGTTCCCTAGTTTATGCCCGACGAGGGGCATCTCTCTCTCTCTCTCTTTCTCCCTCCCTCTTTCACGATACCTTATATCTCTCTTCGTCTTTCCGACGCTTCTCTTGAATTTTCCGGAAAAATTATCATTCAATTCTCTTGCAGGTGAGCGCCAAGTCTGAATATTCATTTCATTGTAATATGCACCGATATGCGGGTTCGCGTTAGGTAAGTTAAAAATGTGCTGTGCGATGGAATGAGAATAGGCTAGCGATGGTCGTGAATAGGCTAGATCCGAAAAAGATCTAATAATTTAAGTGATATAGAAATCATAATATTTGAAAATTCCAAAGTTAAATATTCGTTGTTGTTTTGAATAGGAAAGTTGAAGTTTTGTTGCATTCGTTCGATCGAGTCCGTAAAAATATTCTGCTTGTCTCTTGCTTAATCGCTTTTTTTATATTGTTGTGATGTACCATACTTGCGATACATAAATTATAGTTAGCCAGATTTAGAACAGTGTATCTTTGCTTCAGTCTTTCGTAAGAATTAAAGACTCCTAAATAAAAATTACACATAACATTTAACAATACTTTATTATTTTAATATTTTAGATGTGCCAGTGCAATAGTAACCAACTCACGATCGCATATCAAATAGAAACGTTATTTCAAAGGGGTTTAATAACGGATAATGTTCGTGTCGTAGTTAAATGCAAGTCTATTCGTGACTTTACACAGTACGTGACGCGCGTAATGACAACGATGTCGTCGTAGAAATTACAGCAGAATACGCTATTGTTAATTACTATCCCTCACGTCTTGCAAAAGAAGCAATGCACGTGAAGATGCCAGCATTCTATATCACTATCTAACACCATTTCACGCAGACCACCTGTGGTTTACGATCCTCGCTATAGTACTCAAGTAAAATCCGCAATAAATTCAAGAGAAAATCGAAACTACGAGAGATTCAACGTAAAATTACTTCGTTCTCCAGTTAGATGTACTAACCTAACAGTAACCTTTCTACAGTCGAGTATAAAATTCTGATACGGTTTGCACATTCCCCTTTAAAGACGAAACTCGGAGAAGTGGGCACAAAAAAGGAAACAATCCGTATAGCTGATTCTTCTATTGGGAATCGAATGTTTCGAACAGCAGGGCGCCAAACATTCGAGCGTAACTCGATTTGCATAAAGATTCTCACGGCGAACGCGTCGTAAACTGACGTTAATGAAATTAGGTCCGACCGTTGATGGTCGTGTCGCGGACAGGCCAGAGTACGCGGTTCGTTCGGCCGCGACCTGGCACGTCTACGAGAAAACTGACCAGATTTATCGACGCCGGAGCAAACCGGCCAACCGACTAATGGAAATGTAAATCGGTCTTAGGCGGCTCGTTTGCATTGTAGGCGATTGGAAAACCGTTCGCGCGAGCCGGAACGCGAAGGAAGTTCGCCGTGAGTGAGTGTGTGTGTGTGTGTGTATGTGGAAAAGAGGAAAATAAACGCGGAGACTGGCGAAAGATCGAAAAGCAAAACGAGAGAGAGTGTGCGTCAGAAGGGAGGGAGGTGAACAAGGGGAGTTGGTTTGTGCACTCGTTACAGAGTCGTCTCACTCGAATGGCTTCTCGAGTGGAGAAACGAATGAAAGAGTCGCGGAGGTCTCTGCGAGATCGCTCAGACTGCGCTTTGAGCCGACACGAGTCGGCCTGACGCGCGTATAAATACCTCGAGAGCATGGCTCAGAACGCCATTAAAGCATCCGCTGCTCTGCTCAAAAGACACGAACGTGGGACCGTCACCGATAAAACATCCATGTATATTGCCTCGTCTCGCGACTGCGAGAGCTTCGATCTAATAAACTTTCCGGCAGAGGTACCAGGACGATGCGGGGACATTTCACGTTTCCACGTACTGCGTTCCACGGGAGATCATTCGCGAGGACGTGACAACGGAGAATCGCCGAGTGATTATTATCAATAGCAGATAAAGATTTTGAAGCTTCTTGTTCGATGAATTCGTTTCAATGTCGTTCCGTAAAGTGTCGATCTTATTCGCGTCAATAGAAAGGCAGTTTGTTGTTGTTTAAGAAATTATTATATTTTAATCCAGTCTTGGTCTTGTAATGACGTCTTGGTCTTACATTGGGCGAAGAAGTGTTGGTATCGATCATCCGCAGATTTGTGAGATTGAGCTGTGAATATATATATATATATATATATATATATATATATATATATATATATATAAGGACCGGTTAGTTAAGAGAGTTAACTCGCAATTTCCGCGTTTCGCGTAGTTTCCTTCGCTCGAGTTCACTCGATGCTGAATAAAGCAGAAGGTTAAATGTTGGAGTAATAACATATTGGAAGAAGAAATACGTTACACACACAGATATCAGAGATATTACAACCAGTAGAGAGAAAGAGAGAGAGAGAGCAAAAGACGTTCGATGTTCAACGAAAATTGACGCATGAATTATTCGATACGCTCCGTGTAATTCCTCGCATAATGAAAAGGAATAAAGTTCCTTGTAACGGAATGAAGTGTTTCATTCCGAATTCCCTTTACGAGTATGGCCGAGAAGTAGAGTTTCGAGTATATAGAAAGACACGCGAGCAAGTGTTCCGTATCGATTTTCCCGAATATGTATTCCTCTTCAGCTATTATCGTCGTCATTACACCGTCTTACACGCCTCGCCCTCCTTCTTTAATCGTTATACTTCGCCAAGAAATTCCCCAGCGGAGTACAGAGAGAATTTTCACGCCGCATTGTTCGCGGGATCTCGCGATTATCGGTTCGACCTTCAAACTGAACCTTTCTTTCCTTTTCTTTCGCCTTCGTTGCTCCGAGTAGTCCGAGGAGACCGAGCGGAGAACGACAGTAACGGCAGAGACTGTCAAGTCTCTGGGACGATCGAGAAGTCTCTCGTTTGCCGAGCGCTCGACTCGCTTAGTGTTATGAAAGGTCTCGCAGAGTACTCGAACGGCACGCTATCGATTCGCGCCGTCGTCGTCGTTTCCGATAAGCGACACTCCCTGCCCGATCGTTAGAACGAATTCGTTCGCGGCATTCTCGAATTCTTTTCTATTAACGAACTTCGCAGGCGATCGGAGGCCTAACCGATATATGTTTCGGTTAGGAATTATTAGGCTTATACGGAAGAACGAAACGTAAAAAGTCAACGAAACTCTCGAACCGATCGAAAGCCCGGTGGCTCGCTGCCAATTGTACTTAAACGTCCACGATTCGCGATTAACGAACACTTAACCCTGTCCCGACCGGGGATGAAACGTTACGATATTGGGAACGAACAATTACGACGAACGTTCACCGTTTTCCTGCTGATATTTCATCTCGACGGCGGGAAGAAGCACGAGTTTTCGAATATCGCGTTAACCGTAGAGGGATCTGCATAGAGCGTGGCCGAGGGGAGAGAGAGGGACGCTCGGCTGTAAATCAATGAAAAACTATTTCGCCCAACTTTCCGCGCATCCGACAGTCGAATGGCAACTTTTTCACCTTTTCTCATCTCGCGCTCAAACGTGAAATTCTACGGACGTTGAATTAAATAAAAAAAAAAAAAGCGGCGGGGCGGAGGAAGGAGAGACTTTCTCCCTCGCACAGAGGAGGAACGCTGGAATAAAACCCAGCAGTTGTTGCGGTAGTCAGTGAATCTGTTTGACTTGGTCGACAACGGTGAAAAATAACGGAGCTTCTCTGCCATTTGCCTTACGCTATTTGTTTTCCCCGGCGAATACTTTAGTCCGGGCTTCACACTCCGCCGATTTTCGCCCGGAGCCGCAGAATTGGCCGAGTAACGAGCTAGCTTAGCTCTGCGGAAAGTTCCGACGCGTCGAACCGCGAATAAAGCAATAACTGTAATTGATCTGATAACTTAATACGCGAACTGGACAATACTGTCCCCCATTCGGCTGCCAACCTCACTGTAAACCCCTTCTTTATCGCCGGTGTGCGGTGCTTAATCCTCCTCGATAATAAGTAACGAATAGTAACATTTTATCACGCCTACGTCACACAAGGTATTTGATATTCAAACTTTACAATATTCTACGAACAAAAAGTTACAAAAAAGGTTACGATAGAAATTCGAAATGTGATCTAATTGCATGATCTCATCGTACATGCCATCTTTAGATGTCTGCAAGCAAAATTTTACAACGTAGGAACATTTGCGTAAAATAAATTTATTACGCGCGAAGGAACTAGACAAAGTTGAAATTAGAAATTCAGTATTATATCGAGCTTGCATTAATAAAGAGAATAATACTTCGAAATGTACACGTCGTATAGCGTCGTATTCCATATTTCTGTTACAATCTTGCTATTGCACGTGAAATTGTTTCTTTACCTGTAGAATACACTGGCAAAGTTCGAACACTAAATCTGTGGACGTTCTGTATAACGTTTCATTTTCATACGAGACTAACATTTAAATTTCTACTTACGATTGTAAATATTGCTGAATTGTAACTTGAACGTCGGCGGCGTTTGTAAATTTATACGCTATATACGGTACAAAATTACGTAAACTAATTAAACGCTCGCATACGAGGGGAAACACTTGAAACGCGCAATACGCCCGAACACATTATCATGGAACTCCCAGCTCGATCGCCTAAGGGTGAATTTGAAAATTCCGCCGTTGCGTAGAGAAGCCGCCATTAAGTTATTTCCGCCTGCAGCCGTCTCGTCAATAAACACGCGTTCCAGGCGCATAAATTCTGGCCCGATCGATGTTACCTTTTGTTCAATCGGATATTCGTAGATCGTTTGCTCAGCTAAATTCCTCTTTGTATAATTATAAGCACGTACATGTGTGCTTACGCGCCAGTCGACTACCCAAATTTCGATTTTCACGTTAATGAAAAATGATATAGGAATATTTTTATAAGTTATTGATTTGAATTTTTTCATTGTAATAATTTATTCCACTTGTGTTCAAAGCTACGAATAAAATAATTATTATGAAAATTAAATAATCGATTTCTTCAATTGTGTCGAGCCATTGGAAAAAGAAATACAAAAATTCGTCCGACGTAGCAGCGAGTTTCATTAAGTGCAAAAATTAAGAAGTCCCGTAGAAACGGCTGTGACAATTAGTCCCGCATGAACGATTCACAAAGAGAGATTAGCGCAACAAGAAATCTCAATCAAGCAAATTTACTAGGAAAGTTTCTCGAATTGCGAGCCATTTACTCGTGACTAACGCAAGCCAGAACTTAGTTAGATGAACGGCATGATCTCGGCGGAAACAGAACTGTGAAACCAAGTACTTAATGACGAATTTGGTCCTACAAAAGCATGTATCTGTGAAAGGATCTCTGGAATTATGAGAAATTAAAGAACCAAGAAAATAGTCCTGCTTCGGCTGCATATCGAGACGAAGTGAAAGCAGTAATCAATCGCGAAATCAGATATGCAAAAACAGCGAGAGAACACGAACTTTTCCCGTACACCGTAAAGGCAACGGAAGTACGGGAAAAGGGAGAATGGCGAGGGAGACGTCGCGAACAAAGAAGAAGGAAAGAGAAAGAAAACGGCCGCGAATCGAGAACTCGTGACGAAGTTCGTGAAAGCATCGTTCGTCCCTGGTGATTTTCCAAGGCGTAGCACGGTCACTGGCTCCTACATACATACGTACACCTATATACTTAACCTATCGTGTGTGTGTGTTTCTATTTCCATTCTGTTTACACTCCTTACCCCGATCATTTTCTTTTTTTTCGCTTTAGCTCTCCCTCTCTCTATCCTTGGCCTCTATAGGCATGCACGATTCTTGCCTGACAAACTTACATCTTGCGACAGCCGCTCTATAAATAAGTGCCATGCTTCTCGAAAGAGACGGCGGAACCTTGGCGATATAAGAGCGAGGAAATTGAGAAAAATCGCGGTGTGTATCGTGCCGTATCGATAAAGTAATTACCACGGGCGGAGCTTTCGTTACTGGGTTGCCAATATCCGTACATTGTACTTAAAGCGAAATGGGGACGTCCGCGTAGCCAAAGGCTCGGCCCTGCGAAATGATCGATACCGTTTCAGCAGTTAACGGCGGCGGTGAACAATGTCCATCCATCGTTCGAACGTTTGCGAATCGTATCGATTCGACTCTTTGGCTCCGCGAGATGGCGAGACGTAGGTTTCAGTCGCGAATCAGGACAAACTTATTACCCAGAGCGCTGTATATATTTGAGCGTATGATTTTAGAATACGAGAACGTTTGGGCCGCGTGCACGAGTTTTGGCAGCCAAGTTTGAAGCAGCAAACTCACGCTAGGCACCAGTCGAGAATTATGCAAGTTTCTAACCCCAGATTAGAGATTCGCGATGTATCTAATGGCATTATTAGGGTCGTTGCTAGGAAGTGGTACGCTCCTCGAGAGTGGTTGATCCCTGGGTAGCACTAAATTTCTGGCTTATAATGCGAGCTAACTGAAGTTACACGAGAGAAGGAGAGTCTGTTGCGCTCTTTGTGTTTTCTCTCTTATATTCTTGTTTCCGCTGCTCCACGCTTCGTCTTCTTCGTCCGCCTTCAACTCCACCTCTCTAATTTCCTTTAGCTTTCGACTTCGGTATCATGGCCTGTCTCTCGCCTCTCCGCACTACTACACCTCGCCACGATGCACGTAAATTCTGCGAGAATGACCTCCCATGGCTGGAACAAATGGGATGCCTACACCATGTCACGCTTTGTGTGCTGAAGCATTTAACGTCTCTGCGCTGTTCCACTTTACCTGCATGTATTAATTAGTATATCCCGGCCATTGTGAAATTTACCCGTGCAAATCCGCGTACAAAGTATTTAATTAACCTGTCACGCGATCTCTGAATGTTAAGCAGCCGCGGCCGTGTGTGTTGTCCAAAATTTTGCACGTCACCAACAATAACCCATTAATATCGACTCGTATTGCCCGTAGTATAAAGTGCGTTCCTTTGTCTCTACGCGAATGCAAAGAGAATCGAAACTTCTGTCGTTCGAAATTAACATTCTTTTCCTTTTCCTCAATTACTCACGTTGCTTACTCTGGCTTACTCGTGCGTCTGAATTGAACGTATCTCAAGTATACTCAAATACTTTCCCTGCTAACGATCACTCTCATGCAAGTTCGACCGACCTAATCGCAATGACCGAGTGTTCGCCGAACCAAGAAATTAACTGGAACAACGATCCCCTTGAGAAACTCGAAACATCGGGCAAGTTCGACCAATAATTGACGAATCTGATCCACGATACCGGCAACGAGAATTCAATAGAGTGTAGACACCAATACCGTCCGATGTAATCGAACGAGAGAAACAAGAAAGAAAGGTGGGTACCGGGCAACTAGGCGAGGAATCGACCTCGACGAAAGATGAAAGAAAAAACACGGGAAAACAGGATAACGGGGAATAACGGCGGGTGAAGAGTGAAAACAGGAGCAAAGAGGGAAACAATGGGGGTGGGGGGGGAGGTGGAAAGGAAGGTTGCACGGTTGTACGGACAAAGACGAGGAAACGAGGATAAAGAACCACAGACGGAGAACAACGAGGTTATTGTACTCGCGCGAAAGAGAGATAGAAAGAGAGAGAGAACGGATAGGCCGGTAGGTAGTCGAGATGACAAGCTACTCTGAAAATCAAGTTACTCGAGTCTCGAGGCCGAGAATCCGGAGCAGGGCGTGTCTGCTAAATCAAAACTTTCCGCACGGGATGTGTCCAAGAAACCGGAAACTGGCTGGCTTTCGCTCTCGCTTCCCGCGAGGTTAGGCTTCGTCGCCCCGTTCACTCTTTCCGCCGAGCAGTTGGCCGAGTTCCTTCGACGAATTTCCAGCCACCCAACAAGCCAGCCAGCCATCCAGCCAGACGAAAGGGACACGGAAAGCGAAGAAGCGGAAGGCAGAGAAGTTTCGAAACAGTCTGTCAGCTGGTTACCTCTTAACGTCCCCGCGTGTTTCTCTCGCGGAAGCGGCGGAATAAGCGGCGATAATGCCGCTAGCTGACTCTATGATCGCGACTGTTACGATGTTTCCGCGATCCTTGCCGACTTCCGCGGCACCGTTCCTCGCGAATTCAGACAATTCAGAGGCAAACTTTTTCTCCCGGTGGAGAATCCTCCCGGTGAGAAAAGTTGCCCGGGAGCAACGACGTTGAGATGCACGCGGCGTTATGATTTATTTATTTATTCTCGGACGTGGAGAGGAGAAAAAAGAAATCGCGCGCCAAGTCGTTGGAAGTTTTTAGGGAAATCGCGTTTATGCAAATCGAACAGAAAAAAGCTTTTATTCGAACGGCCGAGCGGCGAGGTGTTACGTTTCGAATGAATTTTATAGATATCGGAGAGAATCGTACAGAAGAAACAGCACTTTCGTATTTTAAGAAATTAAAAGGCAACGTTTTGATGAAGAATAATTTGTTTGAACTTTGGACAGTCAAGGATCAACAATCCTCAACTCTAACGATTCTGAAATAATGAATGAAAAAAGATCATTTGCAATCACTATTTGTGATTGAAAATATTTTATTCTACGTTAACACATTGTTTCATCTTGTTTGTAAGTCATAGTCGCTGCTCTATAGTGAATCCACAAAGTCTAATAATTTAAAAATCATACTATACTAAGTTCAGCAACATCAAAGACATTTCAATGAAGATGCAACTTACCTAGTTCTATCCGAGAAGTTCTAATTGTTGTAACTGTTCGATGCGCTGGTAGTAACGAAACGAATTTTTACGCAAGTGTAATGTGTGTGTGTGTGTGTGTGTGTGTGTGTGTGTATATATATAAGATAAGATGAGCCTGTGGAGCTCTTATTCGAATACTAGAAGCTTTCGCACAGGCAATGGATCAACTGCACGCCACTCTTTTTTAAAACTCGCATTACACGTGAATGGTAAGGCCATGAATATTTTTATCGAACCAGCGACGTATCGTTCGAGGCAATGATTTTTCGTCTCCTTTGATACGCGCCTTCGGAATGATTACGATCGAATGGTTTCTTTCTAACGGTTTCTGTCTTCATTGAGATTCACCGGCCCAGTTCTTTTTCGTTCTAGCTTCGCTCAGCTTATTACTGTTTACAGTTCATTTGCGACGCTACTTTGCGAAACTTTTCGTTTCCAATATCACGCTGCTGCGACGCTGAGAATGCCGCAGCAGCCGCAACATCGTGAAATAGATGCATAAATAGATAAGTTCCGAGGTACAAAGCTAATGAAAATGTCTGAGCGAACGTTTTCTTCTTTTTTTTCTTTTGTTCTCGTTTCTCTCTTTTCTATTTCAGTCGCGTCGTTAACCCTTTCGGTTAATCCTTTCGAGCGCCGGATATATCCGACATTCATCTGATGACATGTGTGTACTTATATAATTCTACTGTTACTTATATAATTATTAGAATTTTATGTAAATGTCTTTTAATATTAAACTATAAACGACATTTGTTAGAAGAAACATTGCTTTATTAAGCACAGTTCTTATTTAACGCTTAGGAAAATCTTTATACAAAAGAGGACTGACCACGAGCTGTGCTCGCACCGAAAGGGTTAATCGGTTTTACGTTGCACGCCGGCCGTTTACTCGAAATGCACGAAAATTACTAACGACGAATCTCGACGAATATCAGTACCGGGGAAATAACCCTGTTGAACGAGCTGTAACATCAACCTCCCGTTCAATCGTTTCCTATGTTCAGCCTCGCGCTCCGTTCTCCCGTCACGGTGTCCTTGTGTGTTTCGATTTGCATGGATCCAAGACTTCCGTTTCACGCTATCGCCACGCTATTTTCATACGATAAGCGCCTCGACAGCGCTGGCGAACCGGTATTTGCTCTCTAGGAACAGCATGTCGACGTTTCATTTAATACCGCGTTATTGAACGAACCTCGACCGCAGGTACAAACAATTTGACCGAGCTTATTATTCCTAGTTCTCCGAAGACTCTCTTCTTTCCCCGTGCTTTTCTCGCGTGTCCAAGTTTCAATCGACCCTTCGTATCGTTCGTACCTTCGGCGTAATTGAAACCCTCTGGTTGCACGCGTATCTACTTGCAAGAAATTCACGAATGTCGGAGACCGCAACAATTTGAAACTTTTCAATTATTCGATTTTTGGTATTTTCAATTTGATCTAACTTTGTCACCGATCACAGACGAAAATAGCAAGTCCTAAATCTTTTGTAATTTTGATGTAAATTTGTATCCTAAAAATAAGATTGAGAAAATAGCAAGAAATGGAAATTGTTCGATTTGCGGATGGTAACGAGAAGGCCGATCATTCGTGAAGGAGGAGCGTGCAACGAGGCAAAAGTGCGCGCAACGAGCGAGAAAACGACACGTTTGCGGGCCGTACGTATCGATTGCGGTGTCACTCCTGGGAATCGGCGAGGATCAACTCGCGAATAGCTGGTCACAATGCGCGTTGCTCTTGCCTCCTTTCTTTTCTACGTTTCCTCGCCCTTCTCCGCTTATCCTTCCAGCAACCGCAAGCCTTGGAACGCATCCGAACGATTCTCGTTCTCCGGTGGCAATAATTTCAACGTCGGCAACACCGTACAACGAGACATCTAATATTCAGGCTCGAGCTTTCAAGTGGAATTTCTTGTTCGCGCCGAGGCTAACCGCTAAACCTCGCGTACCCAATAGCAGCTTAAAGCTCCCCGCTGCGTGACACTGTCACATCCTCGGGTTCATCGGCGAAGCGTGAAATTTAAAGCCATCGGCAGCCGCGGCATAATCAACATCGTGAAATCAACGGAGCATCTGACTGGATATCGCGACTGATCAACGACCAGAACCAAGCACCATCGCGCGGTAATCGTTCATCTGACTAGGTTAACGATGTTTTCCTGAAGGTAATTCTCTTCTCATAACTTGACGAAACTGCTAAATAAGAACTTCGAGGCTTTGAGCTTCAGTTTGCCTTTCTAGAAGTTGTGTTACGCGAACTGTGTTGCTTAAGACGAGCCACTCGAGTACTTCTTTCAATTTTGGAGATAAAGAGAAGTGTTTGGAACAAAAATGATTTGACTGAACAAAAGTGGACCTCCATTCAGGTGGACACATATTTAGAAAAGTCGCCTTTTAAAGTATGTATGTTTGAATGCCTGTGATTACCAGATTTCAATGAAATTCAAATTTAACAAGGGAATGTTACTTAAAAATATTTCCAATGACACCTCGCACGTGAGAGACCAAGTTGATTAATATTTTCAGCAATTATTTGACAATCGTAGTTGCTAAGTGAGAAAATTTACAGTATGCTAATAGTCTCTCCTCGTTTCATTCCATTTCCCTCGCCTATCTTCCCTTTATAACAACGACCATCAATTTACAATTCATAAACGAACTTATTCAATGCGAGCCGAGCCACAGGTCGCCGACCAGAAGCATCCTCAACGAAACAATTACGTAAATAGGCGACTCGTGCGATTAAAGTCCAAAAAAAAAATCGTCATAATTCGCTACGCTTTCGACCGAGCGTGCCCCGTCATTAAATCTCATTAAGCGGAACTCCGTGGCTGAGCTAATTAGGCCCATCTTTCGTCCATCGGTCCACCTGAAAACCGTCAGAAATTAGCGCGTTTTCGTCCAGCTGAAATTGCCATCGTGCAAAAGGCGACGTTTTTGCCCGGAGGCTCTGACCGGACACTCTATCGTTAGTATCTACCATACACGCACGTACGTACGTGCTTGTATGGAAAACTCTGCAGCTCGTGTTCCTCGTACGCAAGAAAACACGCACCCCTTCGTCCGTAACGCTTCCTGGCAGCGAAATTTCCGAGCGACTACCGCCGAGATATCTCGGTTACCTCGTGGCTGAAAGTAGAAACAGAGTTAACTAGTCCGCCGTCCGAAGTTCCACGCTTCTCGGACGTACACGCTCCCCGGCTCGTGGCTTCCGACAGCGCTTTTCACCACGAAGGATCCTGACACTTGGACGTCTTTCTTCAACGATGATTCCTTGCCGTTCAACATTCTATTGCGACGATGAAGAGATCACCGCCGTAGCGATCGCTTCGAGCGATCACGCGAGTATCGCGAGAATTTGTTCGTCTCTGTTCGCTTCTGATCCGTAAAACGGAATCGAGGTGCAGCCAATGATGAACCAACATATAGAGACTGTACACTTTTCATCGAAATGTTGAAGTTGACTGTTTCGTCATTAGCGATTCGTGACTATAGTTAGCGATCGTTGAGGGCTCGCTGCATGATAGCGGTGACTTTCATCTATCGTTGAACGTCGATATCTACTAGCTGTGGAAAACTTGTAACGTGTCGTTATATTCCGAAACTTTTCACAAGCGAAACTTCATTATCAAGCAATTTTTTCACATTTACATCGTGGCGTGTATTTATTCATAACTCCGCGTATCAGCTCCCTGCAACTTGACTAACAACGCATCGACGATGTCTGATTTAATTTTCGTTTGTTTGAAACTTGATACGAAGATGCACATAACACGGGGAACGAAAGTTACAAACAAAAATGAGCAGGGTAAAAAGTTAACAAAAAAGAACAAAAAGCAGTTCCTACACTGAATAAAATGCATGAAATAGAAAGTAAGTAATTAATACTAAATTACCCTACTTGTAACAAACAGAAAATTATACTGGTCTAGTAGTCCAAGCACGCTATTCTCGAAAGAAGTAAGAAAAGCAAAGGAAAAAGTCAAGGGCTGGTTAAATGAATTTCCTTGTGTAAATAAATTCTGGTAAGCGATTTAGAAGAAGGAAGTCTATTACGCTCGAATGTTATGTTTTGTTCACTTGTGAGGTATACGCGAGTCTATAGTCCGACTATATCAACGTAATTTGCGAGACAGAAAATTGAGAAGATAGTTTTCACTGACATCCAAAATGTTGATTAGCAAGTAAACAATTACAAGAGTCAATCGTCAAACAGACATTTCCAAACGAATCTCGTATCGTATAGAACTGAATAAACGAAGAATCATTCGAGATTACGAAACCGCGATAACACAATCGATGTCACGGACAAGAAAATTAACTTCGCGCGTTCATCGATCAAGAGAGAAAGAACAGTGTTTCTTTTGTCAGCAGAAGGTCGTTCTCAATGCACCTCATGTAAAGATAGAGGGTAAAATAATACGTCGCGTAGTTGAGTTCATGTTACCGAACCAGTCACAACTCAACTCTCTCGAAGTAGAAATCTGATTTCGATCGAACGTAACTCGGACGTTTCGTGAGCTCGAACAGTTTCGAGAACATTGTGCGATGGTGTAACGCTAACAATTTATACGAAGTCGTGACAGGAACGTGTTTAATGTTAATTGCAACCTCTTAACCGTTTCAAGGTTAACAGATCGTCGTTCAACGGTTCGATTGCGGGTCGTTTCTGCAAGGAGGCGAGGAAACCTTGAGCAACCGCCCGGCGTCGATATCTCCTTTCTGCTAACGTCGTAATACAATACGTATCGAGCGAACGAGTTACGGATAAGGTACTAAATCACAAAAGTGTTTTATGAAACGTTGGCTCTTTAAAGTAGTTTGTGATCAGCGGACTATGATCAAGCGTAATGCATCAAACGTCACTTTGTGGTTCTTTCACCTATCCCTATTCCCAGCCCTCTCGCCGGCATCGATACCGGGAGAAGCGCGCGGGGAAGAGAGAGAGAAAGAGAGAGAGAGAAGAATTTCCTCATCTTCGAATTTATTAAATTTTATCCCCGCCAGTCACTGATGGCGTTGCTTTGACAAAAACGAGATGAAAGGAGATCCTCGCGCGGGCACGCGTTGCCCTGGGAAAAAAAAAATCTCTTAACCGAATGAATATCGAATTCCATTTGCGTTCTACAACACGATGAAACAGGGGTGGGGGAATTTTTCATCGCATATTTTTCCAAACGGGATCGTTATCTTTTCCGACGCGCGCGCGCTCGCGTCCGGGTAAAATATTTGTACCAACCGATCTGTCGGGCGAATAAAGTTTCGAAGGTGACGCACAATCAAGTATTGATTTTCCCGAAAGCGTGTCCCGGCGAACACACGCGAACTTTAGATACCGGCCAGGATAACAAGGGAGTTCAAAAATAGGCGGTTCGGATCGATGCAGGTGCCGCTTGGTCCTTGGAACGGAGTTAACCAAACAAAGGCTTATCCTAATACCGGCGCACCGGTTCTTATAACTTCTCGCATTCGTTCCGACTTTTCATTCTATTTTTCTTCTTCCATGCTCACAATTCCTCCACCATTCCCGTTTCTTCCCCTTTTTCTCGACTTTTTTTCCACCGCCGTTTCCCTGTCGCGCCGCTCCATTCGCTCACAACTTGGCTTAATCATAAGTACCGTCACGTAATAACCTGTACGTCGCGAGAATACTAATTACAATCGCAAGGCCGGCACACTCTCGAAGAAAAAAAGAAGGAGCGGAAGTGGCGTCGGTTTACCAATTTCCAGCTCACGTCGCGGCCGCGTTGGTTCTTTAATAAACTTCAAAGAAGTCCGGCAACGAGGAAAAAGGGAAAGGAGAAAAGAGGTTAAAAAAAAAGAAAAAAGAAAAAAAAGAGAGAGAAAAAGAAGAAAGGTCGAGAGAAATTCCGTGGAATGACGTTCATTAAACGGGGTGATAGTAGTTAACCGGGGCGGGGAGGAGGCGGGCAGCGACAGCGAGACGAGACGGAGGACCTTCAAACTAAACCACCGCCAGTCCCCGCAACCTAATCCAATATAAATCTCCTGGTATAAAGCTGTTCCGATTAATGGCTCGACAAACCAATGTGGTGGAGGCCAGGTTACGGCTATATAACCGGGACCAAGTCCCCTCGAGCGAAACCCTCCAACTCCCTTCCTATATTCCTTTCCTCCCTCTGCCAGCCACTCCCACCGCCATCACCATCAGCGACCACCACACCGATCCGTAGGAGCCGGATCCTGGGAGCTACTACGTATAGTAAGGAAACGAAGAGGAAGTGCAGCAAAAGGATGGGCGGTCCGAGACGCGCGCGGGCGTGAGTGGGTTGAAGAGAGGACGACTGAAACCCGCGTTCCTAAGACCCACCGCCAACTTTATCCCGAACTTAAGAAATGGCAGAGCTAATGAGCTTTTAAATTATTCCGCGGCGTCGCGGGAGGGTGCGGAGGAGAAGGGAGGACGGGCGAAACGAGAAGCAACGAGGGAGAACAGAGAGACGCCTGGGGTAGGCCCGAAATTCTCAAATAGAGAGGAACAAGAGCGAGGGAGAGGGAGGAATTGAGGAGAGTCATAAAGAACCGGCGTGTCGGCTGAAAAACAAACGACAGAAGGAAAGAAGCACACGACGACGACGACGCTGAGTCAACGACGGAGCGACGTAACAAAAAGACGCGTGTACACGGTTTTCTTCAAACGTCGCGTCGGTGGCGACGTGAGCGGTATTCTTCTCCAGCTGAGTTGGGAAGAACCACAGCGCTCGTCCACGTGCGTGGTCATCATCTCGGTCCGTTTACCCGAGAAGATTTTCAGCAAACTGAGTTCGAAACAACACTTGCCTTCGAAATTAAGTCGAGTTAATGGTATTGTTCTCTAAGCGCGGAGAGAATAAAAATTCCAAATAATCGGAAACGTGGAAAGTAGCCGGGAGAGAGAATAAAACCGAGGGGAAAAAGCGAGACGAGCGCGCAGACCGTGTATCGAAATAAAGGGAACTCCCGTAGGTGAAAAATATCATCCTGCCACTTAGACCGGCGTATATGAATCCCAGAGGATCGCGCCGGTACATTCGCGTTCTCCGTATCCCCGAGACTTGGATACAATGGATACGCCCTAGGAGACTCTGCACGAGCCAGTAGGCACGGGAGTACTATGCCGAAGGAGAGACAGAGTGACAAACGCGCGCGAGAAAGCTGGCGCGACAGAAACGCTGGAACTTCCAAAATGGAAGCAGCGAGAGGTGGCTGCGAAGCGGCGGAAAAACTGCCAAGATTAAAATCTACCGCGTGCAAAGAAAAATAAAAGAAAGGAACAAAGAGAGAAAGAAGAACAGAAAAGAGATGAGTGGGCAAAGTAGGAGGTACGAAAGGCAAAGTCAGGGTCAGTACGAGCGAGATCGAAAGAAAACGGGCGGAAACGACGGACTATAGTTGCCGAGCAACGGAACGAGAAAGACGGAGCGAAAGCTCCGGTGGTAGTTATACATCTATCTCTGAATATTGGAATAACTCGAATGCCGTTTATACCTCGCGGCGCGTCTATACGCACCGAGATATTCGGACGATTGCCAGGAACAAGACATTCTTCACGACGCTCGCCCCACCCCCTCCTTTCTCCTCTCTTTAAGCAGCCACAAAGAAGGGTAAGACGCGGTAAGACGGTTGAAGCGACTGCAAGGAATTCCTCACCTTTTGTCGGGTATCAAGCCAATGAGAAACCGGTGTCTCTGGTTTCGCTCGGCTCTGAGATTCCGCGCGATTTCCGGCTACCCCTCTACTTTTTTTCATCCACTCCGTTTCGCAGTCAGGGTGGATGAAAAAAAGCAATCTCGATGCCGTGCGACACGGAACACGGACCGCGACAGCGACGAGATAGTTCAGCGGACAAAGACGCGAGATAACGCGACGGAGAATTCGTTCGTACTGGAGGAATCGCGACCGATACGAAACCCTCGAATTCCTCGCCTCGTTTATATTTCCACGTCTATCTCCGTGCTATCTATCCCTCTCGTCGATAGGAAAAACTTCGCGCGAACGGACCCGTCGTAAGCAATTTTCACAGACGAACGTCGGATCGGCTGAATTCTCGTGGATGGAAATAAATTATTACGCGGTTACGCATTTTTTTTTTCTTTTCGGAAAAAAGGCAGGAATTGTTGCTTCGATCGAAACTGCCTTTGGATTTCAAATCGAGCCGAGTCGAGTCTAAAATTGACCGGATTGAGTTAGTGAGTGGATTTGTAGCGGCGAACCGATTCTACCAGCGGCGTTCCTGCAATTTCGTTTCTGCTCACACGTATCAATTTTTCTCCGATTGTTGCTTCTCTTTCGATCGTCGAGTGCTTAAATTTCTCTTTAGCTCTCCTTTGGTTCAATTTCTAAGATGTAGGCTACACGACAAGGGAACGCAATTGATCGAACTCGTGCGTGCAGGGATAATTTTCGAAATCGTCGGCCGAAGCGCAGGACAGGGAGACTCGTTATTGTTTAACGAGCACACACACGTCTCGCTGTAATATATTACATTTAATGTTAAACAACGACGACAGCGAGAGGGAGGGGGCAGGGGCTACGAATACATATTTAACGTTGTTTTTCAATCACGGAGTTGCGCAGCGGTGCCCCAACGGGCGGCTGATCGACATAATTGCGATCGAGCGTTATTGAAACGTAAGAAAGTAATATCGTTGAAATAGATAATGTAATTTGTAATTGATACAGGATCAATTCCTCGCGCGCGGCCCAATCGATTGAACGTAATAATCGCCCGGTGGACAAAATTTCACAGTGTTAATTCGAATTAGCGGGTCAATCGATACCTATTAAAATTCATCTACCTTTAATACCGTTTTGTATACGTACAAATTCTACAAAAGCTGGCAAATACAGAGCTGGCATCGATACACCGGCAAAAAAAAAAAAAAAAAAGAGTAACGCGACACGGTCGAGCGAAAATTTATTGAATTTCTTCGTTGATTTTGTACGTTGAAACTTCTAATTCCCGTCGGTGATTTTATGAAATTACCTATTCCCGGTGCTCCGATATCGGGTGACCGATCCCGGCCGGTAACTTCTTTCTAGAACAGCTAGAGCAACGATCCAAGAATTCGTCGCGATCGATCGTCCAAGTTCGCGGTTACTTGGTCTTCCGTTGAAAGTCTCGGTCGTAATACAGGGACTTGAACGCGATTATTCATAGCCAGGGACAGATAATCGATAATACGTCAGGTCGACGGGTGGCGGTTGCTACGAGGTCTACCGACGACGTTTGGATTCCGCATCGAAACGTTCCGAAAATCGATAATCGTCGAACAGGTGTGGCTAGACATGTCCGCCTACCGCTCAAACTGTTCCCGATAATTCGCGGCCCCGGTGTGTCTTCTGTTCTTTGGCGACTGGCCATTGTTTGCACGCTGCCCAAGCAAAGTGGCAAATTAAAAGGCAAAAATCCGCCGACGGTGCGGCCGGCAACGTAATCCCGTGGAAACTTTTTTAATATCGCGCGGAAGAATCGAACGCCGCTTCCCAAGATACTGCGTTCACGCGCGTTAGAAGTAACAGAATTCCAGTCCATGTTAACTTTGTAAACATTGTCCAGTTTAACTTGCGAAATTGTACGTGAAATATCTACGTGTGTAGAGACGTACTTGCAACGACTTGCATCTCGTCGTTCTAGATTTTCTAGAACGAAATCCAAAATGTTATCGATCGTTGTTCTCTCTGAGGAGGAGAGCTCCTCGCGGAGGAAGTGTTTCGCGACGTTTCCCTGGAAATTTTCGGCCGAATCGGCGCAAGGAAGCTGAACAATTTCCCTCGCGATGAAATTTCCTTTCTTCGCCGTGCCTTCCGGCGTTATTATTATCCAAGCGGCAAGTTATTCCGCCGGAAGGAGCAATTAAATATTGTCGGACTGTACACCGTCGTATTTCATTTGAGACCGGTAAACGTACACGAAGCACAAGGAATACCATAGTTCCTTGCATTTGTCAAGATTCCGAACGTTCATTCGTCTTGTTGTTTACCGCGCTAGCTCGTCGCCACGTCGGAAAGTAATATCGGCGAAATATGATTTCCGTGTAGCTCTCGAATTTCGTCGAGCAGCCGTGCGTTCATTTCAAGCAGGAATTCGTTCGCAAAGTCGGGGGCGTAAGTACGAACATTAGAGTCTCGCCTACCTTATTAATACAACTGAAACTAACGAACGCGCAGGCTTGATCAAATTGCGAAATTTTCAGAAAATTACGACGAAAATCCCACCGCCAATTAGCCAGCCAACGCGTTTCTTTTCGTTTCACGAGGCGAAGTCTCCCCTCTCTCCTCCGAGCAGAATTTTACAGTTTCGCGCGTGTTTCCAACATTGATTTTCCACGTCGAGCAAGCAATTTTCAAAGTTGATAACTTTCGGAGTTTCGAAATTATACGACACTCGTCACGTGATGTTTCGCTTCTAAAACAGTTATTTACTTGGAGAAATTGTATACTACACAATTTCGTAAAGAGAATAATAGAAGAACACTTCTTTCTTAGTAGAGAAAATTTCTTTCTTCGATTCTTGTTTATAATATCTTATATTTTAATGGATTCAAGACAAGCTGCATAATTTTAGTCGACTTTTTACTCACGATACAAAACGTATAAAATAATTAAAAAAAAAAATATATATACTACCCAGTGCAACAAATTCTATCGTATAATTAAAAAGGAAATATCTTTCGTGGAACTCGACGAATAAATCCAAACCGATAGCTATAATCAGAACGAGCGCGAATTCCGCCAGCTATCGTTAACTAGAAATTACAACCACCGGGGGGGGGGCGAAGGGGGACGCGATCGTCGGTCGATCGTTTTTAACGAAGAGCTAACGCCAGAGCAGCGGTAATTCGCAGCGGGCGATAACGAGCCGTCCGAACTCGTTCCGAAAATTTCGAACATCGTACATAATGCGACCGTCAGACTGTGAGGGCCGATATTCACAGGTGACAATTACATCGGCGTCGACATTGTTCGAGCCTCTGACATTCCGACGCATTCACACGCGCGAGCCACGGAAGTTACTGTCTGCGCCCATCTGCCGATCGCATAATGCTTCGACGACGCCGCGGGCGCTTTCCAGCTTTTCAGAGTTAATCGACGGTGCCACGCTGCCTTACGCCGCGTCTATGTATACAGGCATACGTGCGATTCGGAGAGGAGCACGCACGGTTCAACGAGTCGTATCGGCAGAACGAACGCCAACCGGGGGTCCTCCGGTTGCGACCGGAAACTATCGTAACGTTCGACGATGTATGTGTGTGTGTGTGTGTGTGTGTGTGTGTGTGTGTGCGCGTGTGTGCACCTATATGGTGCTGCGAATGCACGCGCGCACGCACACACTCAATTATGCACGCGACGAGCCGTGCACGTCGAAAATAATTCGGTGAAATCGCGTTCGCGATCCGCTTTATCCGATCCCGCCTCGCTCGACTTCATCAAACAAACGATGCTATCTCGCCGAGGAAGGTTATCGTTGGGACCTGTGACGGTTCCGAGCGATCGGTCGAGCGGGTTTAAAAATTCACACCGCGAGATGCGCCCAGCTGCAACGTGATCAAAAAATTATGAACCAGTATCTCCCCAGTTCTCGCTTTTTTCTCGCTTTTAGTCGCTTTGGTTTCTCTTCATCAACGCTACCGATTTCGTGGTTATTTTTTTTTTTCACGCGTGTGCGATGTCAGTTTTGTTACGAAATCGACGTGGAAGAACGAAGATCGAGAAACAAAGATATTCCGCGCGAACGTTTGTCGACACGCGAAAGAGCAGAAAGTACGCAACAAGAAATAATAACACGCCCGGCGTTGTTTTCTACCGAGCGTATAATCTGTTCGAAGAGAACGAACGCGCGCGCGACAATACCCAGAGCGACGCGAAACGCGAACTATCGGGGACATCTCCGATTCGTATCCGTCGATTGTGGGCGCGCCCGGTGTTCTGAATATGGCGAAAATAATCCCCGAGAGGCGAGCCGCGTGATTAAAACGAGTTCCCCTGCTTTTAAATTTCACGCGCGTCAACGATAACGTGCGGAGAATTGCGGCGTTCGCTTTATTTCGAAACGGCGATCGTTATTAGTCGGTCGCGGGGCCGATCGCGGGAATGTTATATCGAGGCTTCTGTCCTGCCGACGGGAATTCGCGAGAAACGGAAACAACGCGAATATTTTATTTTCTTAAAGCGATCCTGAAAGCGATCCGCCCGAGATTACCGCGGCCAGCCGCCGTTCAATCGAACGTTACAGCCATCAACGAGCACTGGCCAATTTCACCGAAAAGCTCGTGATTCCGGCTTTCGCCAGAAAACGTATAAATAATCCCGGTGGGACGAGCGCTGATACGAATACGTTACGTTCTGCAGATTATCGGGATGCATGCTCCCGCGTATCTATCCGCCGGGAGATCACGTAATTAAAAACAAAGAACGTTTTCCGGTCGAAGCTTCGAAAACTATTTAATCGCGGATGACAAAAATTGCCAATCTTTCTTACTAAATTGTGTCGTTCGTTATTCTGACGAATTTTTTGTTAGAAAATTTTTGCGAAGAAAAATAGTCTGACCTGAGTTTCTCTGAAAGCCCGAGGGTGATCCGTGCCTTTCGTTTCCAAAGTAAATTCAAATTTACAAACACGTTTTACAGAGCGAAGTATCGTTAGTAATAATTTATTAGACACTCAATGCTGATACGATTTACAGTGATATTACAATTACGCGCGTATTAGGAACGACGTGTACGGCGAGATAAAAAAAAAAAACAAAAGGCTGAGCTGTGTTTCATTAATCTAAATCAAGCAGAAGTCAGCGCAAAGAGCAGCGAACGATCAATCATCCGTCCCTTTCAACGCGGAGAATTACCGCTTCGAAGATTTCCCACCATAGCAGTGCTATATTAGGGATATTTCGCTTCGAATGTTGGCGATTTTCATTAACAGGATCTCGCATACGAAAAGAAAAGGAAACACAGTGGTTTTTGATCGACTGTTAATGAAGCATGCGCGGATTTGCTCGAAACATACACATTTCCCGCCGGTCGAGAGTGTAATTAGCAGATTCAACGACTCCGACGGGGATAAACACGATTATCTTGTGACCGGAAAAAAAAACAGAGAAACGACGTAATATTCCTCGATGTGCCTTCAATTACAGCGCCGCGGGCTTTTTATCCGCGCGGAGCGATTCCCGGCAAATGAACCGGCAACACTGAATTTTCGTTTCATATAATTCTGCACGCTGGATCCATTACAATATTCCGTGTCACGGCTGAATGCCAGCTACGAAATTAATTGACTATTCTACGCGCACTCGATTATTATACCTCGAAATGGCCGGTTCGGTGAAATCTACCAATCATTAGGATAATATTTCACACGCGAAAATATAGCCCCCGCTTCATAAACGTAATAATTCAGCGGCTTCATAAAACGGTAACGAGAAATTATCGTTCACCAGAGTGAATCAATATTTCCCGCGGCACTCTATATAACGCGATACGGTAATATAATACGCGCGAATCGGGAAAAGAATGACCGAATCTTTCATCGTTTACCTTTCCCAACCGCATCGCTCTGTATCAAATCCATATTTTAATAAAAATTCAGCTGTGGGACACGACGCAGGGATAAACGACGCCGATATTCCCGATCGATGAATTTCCATCGTTTCCCCGAATACCTAATTTCATCCGCATCGTTTCATCGGGCCAGAGTCGTGCCGCGGAATCCAGCGCGAAGTATCGAAAACACCGTGGTCACGCGCAATTTTAACACCTCCCACGGCCGATCCAATTTATCCAAGCTCGTTTTCAGCGCGACGCGACGTACCTGTGCAATTACATATGCCGTGTGCTTGATAAGAACGTCACGAACACCATTCCTCTGAGAGAAAATATTCGTTTTGTGAAAAATTTTGCACAGATCGACGGATCATCCAAAACAAAGGTGGCTAACTGGCAGCCCTTGCCGCTACTTTCCTGATCGTTATCCCCTCCACTGCATCTATCTCGCAACTGCGTTGGGAGTGTCGCGGCCACAATACTCACAATCTAGGACTGCAGATTGGACACACTATTAATTGAGTAATAGTATTCTAGGTGTACTTTCGATCTGTGCAAAAATTTTTACAAAAAGATTTTTTTTCAAAGAAATTACGTCCACGTTCTTATAAAACACCATATGCAAAGCGTGGGCACCACCGTCACAGTGATAGCGGCGAGTAATATCGAATGTTCGAATCTAACTCATCCCCAGAGTGTGGCGGAGTGGCGCGTCGGGACAAGAAATATCGTCCAAGATAAATTCGCCGGGGCGAGCACGCTAAAATGATAACAACTGCGGGGAAAGTGGAACGCTGAACGGCCAATGTTCCCCCGTTGTCTCGCGTGGCAACGCTCGGAGGACCCGGACAGAAAGCGAACCGCTCGGCTTCGACCGAGAAACTCCTGTCGCGCTCGGCGTTGAATTTTCGGTCCAGCGGCATACGCGCTGGCAACACGTGCAAGCCGGTTACACAACCGTTACGTCCACTAAATGGCACCGTTATAATTATCGTTAAACAACGTGCTTGGCGCGATCGCAACCTGTCAGGTAGTTGCAGCTGTCGCAACGACGTGACGATTCTGCACCTGCGAACACAAACGAGTCCCACGCGTCAAGACTCCAATGAAGTATTAGCGCGGTCCGCTCGAGAGAATGATCGTCGTTCACGCGTGATTTGACGGGTTACACACCTTCGACAAGAAAATCGTGCCTTAAGGAATTTGCTAGTTATCTTCTGGAATATTCTGGAAAATGATTCACGTACAATTGGAGTGTAACGATAACAAATAACTGAGACTTCAACAAAAACGCTTTTTCCTTCGGGACGAAATTTTCGGAATCGATAACCAGAAGTATCTGAAAGATACTACCGAGTCGATTTTATCGAAATTTTATCTTCAAAAAGTTATCCGAAGCTATATATAACCTCCCTATCTAATTGCTTTCGAAATTGAAACACGCAACTAATAACCAACGAATTTCACGAGAGCGCTCAATTTCGTCACTGCGATCTCGAATATTTGCGTCGCCGATCTCTTTCATCTCACGTTTTTCCCCCCCTTTTCAATCCTTTTGTCAACGCGCGAGTGAAGATATCGGAAATAAATTAAAAGAAACCACACGATCGCGGTTATCGAAATTTCGCCGTTCTCACTCGAGGATTCCCGCCGGTGATCATCGGTTTGTGTTTTATTTTTATAACGCGACACACATCGATGAGCCTCACACGTGCGCTTCGAACTTTCTCATAAATCTCGAACTCTCGGGCGAGCGTCGACGATCGAAATCTCGCGGAATGCTTAAAGCTGGCTTGAGGAGGAAGAGGAAGACGTCCCTGCATAAAATGGATAGCGAGTAACGGAGTAAAACTCGAGTGCCGTTGAATATAAATTCACTTTCCCACGGCCAGGATTTTTCTCGCGTTGAGAATTCGTTGCAGGGCCAGCGCGTGTGTACATACGTACGTGCACGTGCCCAGGCAAATGATTTTAAACGAGTGTATCCCGGTGTACGTTTCGCGCGCGCTCCCTCCCCCCGACATATCCGGGAGCCGCGCCCGAAATTTCGTTATCGAAGTTTTATTGACATTAATTTATTGAAACTCTGTTGTTGAATGTTGTTATCGGAACGTCAGAAATATTTGATTGCGTTCGACGTTGCTCGTTATTACTGCTGTTACGGTCGTTTAATGGGTTAAAGCTCAGAAAAAAAAAATTCCGTTCTCAATAGGAAGACAAAATTGCGAGTTTTCATTCGAATGAAAAAAGAGAGAGAGAGAGAGCGAAAGAGAGGAAGAGAGAACGAAAAAGAGAGAGAGAGAGAGATAGGAGATGAAAATAGAAAGCTCAAACACGAATTTATATGGAAATGCAAACGTCTGATAAATTACCGATTTTCAGAATGAAACGCGGGAAATATTCGCACATGCTTCCATCGAGCGGCAACGAAATGATAAATATCCGCCAGCCCGATAGTGAGTAGAAATAGATGTTACAGGTCAAGCGATATTTCAACACGTTATAGAGGCAAAACACCATGTTAGGAACCTTTCGTTTAGCAAAATGGTGTTCAAATATGCCCGCAATATTCGTTGCTGTATGATTCGCAAACACGCCTGAGCGTATCTACACAGGTTCACTGTTCTCGGCCCTAAAAATTTCAATTCAATTAAAATCTTCGTATTCGACTTTCGTCGCCAACTTTGTCCGTCATTTATATTTATAAACTGGAACTACGAAACTCGAGTCTTTCGGAATGATACACTCCGTAATTATACACGTCAAACATCTTCCCGGGTACGGGCTGTTTCGAAACTAATATGTACGGGATAGGAGAGCGAAATTTCCCTTGCAAATGCAGAGAATTACTTTGCCTAAGAAGAGAAAGGGGCAAGGGAGGGCTAAGAGAGAAATCATCGACAAATTATCCGAATATTAAGCGGGCCAATAACGCCCCCGTCGACCAGCTGCTAGCCGACCCAGTTACATCAGCGTGGAAAGCCAGCAAGTTCGTCGTTTTGTCGAAGGTTATAGGGCGGAGGGGGGAGGGGGCTACGAACCATCGAACAATTTCATCTCCTTCTGGAGGATGCATGGTTCGCTGGTATGAGGTTTGAGCGTGCTTTCACTAGCAACGGATGGTGATTAACGTGGCAGAGGGCCTTCCCATTTCGCGCGGCACACGTAGGAAAGAGAAGGACGATGCAGAGCAGTGGGAAACAGGATTCTGGATCGGTCGTGTTAAGTAGCATTTAATTGAACGCTCTATTCGAGTTCGTTAGTACAACATCGCAGTTATAGCGTCGCGGAGCAGTCGCTGGAGAACTATTAGTAAGAGTTTAATTATAATTACCGAGCTGGTAATGTGATATCGAGACGCTTATCCAGTCATGGCGTAAACATTTGCGGGTAATCCGAAGGAAACGCCGCGCTGTGAGACGTCTCGGCGAATCGGCTGCGCGGTTCGATAAAGCGGACGTTGTTTGAATTGAACGGCCGTGGGACGGAGATACACGCAGGATAAGCTGATCGCGGAAATACATCGAAAAACTCGTAACGCGTACGCGGCACGATTTCGGCTTCCTTTGACGGAGACTCGCGAGAAAGACAACACTCGACGCGAACGAGGAGAAGGCGCAGCTCGATCACCGAGCAGATAATCACGCTGATTGCGAGGCGAGTTTCGCGGTGAATTTGCATTCGTGTGCCGTTTCATCGGCAGTCGAGGGACAGGCTCGCCGAGATGGGTAATCTTTCGATTAAGCTGTCGTCCGTGTGACTCTAATCCGAGCATCGACGTTTTAATTGAACGTTTCGCTGATAAGCGAAAGCAGATATTTAAAATATATCGAAACTCCTTCTTCGCCGCGGCGAAGCGGCGACGAAGTCCGCAGAAAATTAACGCGAGTTTAATCGATCGAATCGCGATTTTAATTCGAACGTTCCTGTTTGCGGACGAACGTGACGAAACGTTCGACGAAAGCACACTGGTGGAACGATATTTTTTGTTTCTCTCGAAGACGACGAACTTGAAGACGAGGAGGAGGCTCGGAGAGAGAAGATGAAGTGAAAGGCAGAGAAAGAGAGGGAGAGAAAGAAAAGGGGAGAATAAGAACAGAGCAGAATCAGATATCGTGTCGAGAGCTTTTTAGGAAATCACGGGTCGGAAACGAATGCGAGCGCATGTGCGAGTGCTCCCGGGAGGAGAAGAAAAGAACAAAGTGTGTGCGAAACGAGAGACCGAGTCACGACGAATAATAAAGATCGGACAAGGAAACGTAGAGAGAAGGATTGAAGCATGTGGCGCGCGGTCGGGGAAGCGTGCGCCGAACGAACGGATTGGTCGTTTAAATCACGATTTTTCTAGGTACGCCGTCATTGGCAGAACTTTCCGATATGCCAATCGATGTTTAACAAGGCCACTTGTACGATCGACGTGCTCCGCGTGACAATTAAAGCTTTATTGACAGCGTTACCGGGTAGCCTTTCTCACTCTTTCCGTCACCCCTCGATCCCTTCACCCTCTGCCAGCCGGTTCGCTTTCTTTTTCTCACTTTTCCTTTTAATCCAACATGCGCGCACGTTGCTTCCCGCAAGCAAAATTAGTGGATTACGGAGCTATCGGCGTGGAAATAAGCTACGTTCGCGAGCGACGAAAGAAAACGAACGGAAAGAAACGAGCGAACAGATTACGACGAGGTTTCGCTCGCTTCCTAAGATCAAGGTATTAATGCTACATACACATGGGAATAAAAGCATCTTGTTCTCGGTGTATGCGTGACGAGAAATGACACACCGGAAAGAGAAATGGCAGCAATCCGCGGTTCGAGATCAAACGTTGAATAGACTACGAGAACGATTCTCGAATTCCAGTTTTTTTCTCTCTCTCTCTTTCTCTTTCTGTTCTCTTTGTCAGCGGAAAAACGTAACACACCGAAGCGATTTTGTGAATTTCACGGGCGTGTGTACGCGTGTGAAGGACGGCACGGGGAAAGAATATCGACAGGCAACGCGATGCAGGGAAAATTTAAGAGCAACTGTAATAAATTGCGGATCATTCGAGCGAAATAAATTTAATCACCGACATTTCTATTACTACGCGAACCATAAAACACGATATTACAGAGCCGGCTGGAATAGAGGAGATCACCGCGGCACGTCAGAAGGCGCGATCGATCAATTCGAGATTTTATCGAACAGAGATTGATACCGGGAGAATTTTGTTCCCTAGATCTATCTACCTATCCATCTTTCCATTCCTTCCTGATAAAACAGACCGTGCATGAAAGACGAACGTATTAATTTAACAGGTATTTTCCTACCGGTAGGCAACTGGTGTCTGTGATTTACAGTGCCATCGGATATGCTCTCGTTGGACACATCCGCCATTTATTATAGAAAATTGACAAACGAACGCAGTCGTGTATGTTTTTCACCGAAGTTTCGTGATACACAGACTTTCGAGTTTATGGAAATCTCCGTTGACGTTGTACGGTTCGCTCGTTCTTCAAATTAAAGTCCCAACAATCGTTCATTTCATCAGGTGATATATCTCGTCTAATAATCTCACAAAAAGAGATTATTTAATGATATTAACGAAGAAAACTTGAATAATTTTATTACTAGACAAGAAAGTATGCGATTATAAATACAATGCAAGAGCTCAGTAAAAAGAGCGATGATAAAGAGTAAGCTTTATCTGCAAAACAATGCGACAGTGACTTTCAGATTCCTGTTACATACAGGGTAATCTATTTCAATTTTCAAATGCTAAGAGGATAGGGAAACATTAGAATATCAATGGTAAAGAAAATCAAAAACAGAGGTTCGACTTTACTTTCTTACATGAAATTTCTTCTGTATTCTTCTCTTTTCATCGCGTTGTGAGACAAAGCCAAATTTCTTTCTTTTTCTTTTTTTTTTTTTTTTTTTAGAAAACGTCGTTCTATATATCAAACGATATATAGAACGACGAAACTATACACATCTAGCAAATGATGGTCCATCTAGCAAATGATTCCAAATGCTACGTTATTTATCGACATATCGAAATTCTGAAATCCCATTAATCTTTCTGGGTTTAATGTACTTCTCTGAAAATACGATGCATCCATCTATAAATTGATATCGATCAGGTACTGTACGATACAGGCCCACGATTGAAGTCGACAATTTTCCGTATTACTTCGATTCGATAGCTCAGGGTTAACCGTATTGACCCAAGATTTTTGACGTTGTGTATTACGTCGAATTGATTCGCCTGTAATTTGAACGGGCAAGCCTGGCCAAGACAACCGTGAATTCGATTTTATCCCGGGACAGCTTCGCGAAAATTTCATTTCATTTCGCCGGGACTATCCAACACGTGGAATTTTCTCATCGGCGTAAATTTACTTCGTTGACTTACGACTATGCGGCGTAGTGGCCGTAATGTTGTGCCACTTGCTTGCCACCGTAACTTATTCGCGAAGAAAAGCGCGAATATAAATTTTTTCGAGGCAGCTTTTATCGAGAAAAATTGCTTATTGCAACGTGTAAATCCATAACCAAAGAAATACACTTTCTATTTTCTGCTTCGAGTGAAATGTCAATTCCAGCGGATTGTAAAAAAAACAGACGCTGCAAAACGTTGTAAGAAATGAAACAATATAAATCATTCTTTCTAAATGAGATCGAACTAAGAAGCTGAAACTGACTTGAGACTGAAAGTAACTTTTCCCACGTTAACGATAATGAAATAATCTCTCAATTGTTGCCGAAATATACGTTTGATCATCTCGCTAATTATCACAGAATTAAACGATGCCTGACACAGAAACGGAGATGACGAATGTACAACGATAGACAGGACAAACCTAGCTCCGATTTCTCCATTATTGAGAAACTCTGAAAATCAGGCGCAACAAAGCGACAATCGACCCTGTTTCAGGAGCTCGATTTGTTTGCAGAACCGGACCGTTCAGCTTCATTTAACGACGAGGATACGTGGTCGCGCTCCGTTAAAACCCTCGACAATATCTCGTGATATTCTGAAAAACGGGCACACGAAAATTTAGGTTCAACAAGCTGTCCATTTCCATTTTTCAGTCAACTATGGCGAACAAGCACGAATAAACTTCAAACGCTCGGATGATGAGCGTTACGTGGATTCATGTCGAGATACAAGATATCGGACGCTTTTTAAATTCGTCGTTTCAGACATTAGATTTATCTGATCCTTTTGCTAAATATCGATCTATTGAAAATATTTTTGCGTATAAATTATAAATATTTATAATAACAAATTACAAATATTGTGGAGAGATTTTTTGAATGACATTCCGTCTTACTCAACTTCCAGAAAGTCTTAAAATTCCGAATGAGTTACTAATGACAATCTCAACGATCATTAGTAACCTGAAGTCAAATGATTCTGAGCTTTAAATTACAATGGTATCAATTTCATAATAATCCGTCAGCTGCGGATGACTATGAATACGAGTTACTTGATTTGAATGAGACACTGTTCTTGGATCAATATCAAATAGCCCGATTATCTGTTAATTTGCATTCATTTTTGTTTGAACGACCTCGTGAAAAGGTCATGCTGTATAACGATATTTTTTTTTTATTAATTATTTCTGGTCATTCGTTCAAATTCGTAGATTCCATCAGAGGTAAGTGCCACTGCAAAAATTTCAAAATTGAAACGAGAAATTTTTTTGGATGACCTATTAAATTGTTACATCGCGGAAGGGAAAAATTCTCGTTTCTCTGAATACAATACAGCAAAGTCCACCCTACTCTAGATCTCCGAGAGGTACTTAATAAATAAAATTTACAGAAGCTCGCGTACGAATTCTAATTGAATTAAGTCATCCACGATATAAGGGCTTTATCATGTCCATTTATTTGATAAAGTTGTATCATTTAACATTAATATTAACCGATAAAGTTGTATCATTTAGCTTTGATATTATTCATTAACAACGTGCATACGTGAATGAAAAGATTACTCTTCGCAACTCTAAAGATTGGATAAAACAATGCATGAATTTCAATGGAAAGCGCGTCCGAATTACATGTAAGTACTCATATACACACTTGTATACGGTAGCACGGTACAAATCTGTTTTTCCAATACTACTAAAATGTTCTACAGGTTTTTTCACACACGCAAAGAGTATCAATATCAAACGCGCACTCCGAGATAATGTAGTTCGAGCGCAAGCTCTCTATATATTTTTCACCCGCAGTCAACCGTGAAAGAGTGGAAGAATCTCGGCAAAACTTTTTCACGTTATCATTTATACCGACGGTGCCGGCGCCTGTCCTGTAATATCAGTTGCGTAAAATATTCGCCTGTCCCCAGGTTAGGTCGAAAAAAAAGACGAGATTAAAAGGGAAAAAGAGAAAGAGAGAGAGAAAGAGAGAGAGAAAGAGAGAGATAGCGGAGAAAAGGGACGAACGAAGAAAATACAACGCGACACAGAGGCAAAGACACGAAAAATATCTAGCCCTATGAGCCGCAAACGCTGTAACCTGCTCCACTTTCCACGCTGATACGGCATGTCCGCCGTGTAAAATAAAACGCAGCGACGGAGTACTTCTGCGGGGGCGGCCAAAAAACTCTCGGCAGAGCCCGCGGCACATTTTTTTGGTCTCATTTTCGCTTCGTCTAGCAAATTGAGCACGACTCGCCGTTTATTATCGCGCTTAATATTGGCCCAACGCGGTGACGTTAAAGCGCGATAAAGCTCCGAAACGAAGAGCCGGCCGCGTGGGTAATTCTTGCGCTACGCATTGTATCGTTGCAGCGAAAAATGAGTAAAAGGGATAAAGGGGTACAGTTCGCGCGGTAATTACGTTCTATCCGCGTTCCACTAATTTCGTCGGGCCTTGGACTTTGAACGGCCCAACAGCTTCAAAACTGCAAACCCATTTACATCGTACGAGATCCTTTTGTGCCGTGTCCTCGTAACGCGAATTTCAACTGATTCATTTACGAAGATAATTGACTTGCACAAATGTTTTAACTGGAAAATGCTATGCTAAATATACGCGATGGTGAAGCGGGATGGTAAATGCTTAATTGTAACTTTCACTCGCGTATGAAATTATTCTGCCAACGAAATAATCCCTTTGCAAAGGTATCTTAATACTCAACAAATTGTAATGAATACAGCCCGCGAAATTTAATTATCTGCCACTCGACGTACAAACTATTCATCGTGAAAGCCACGTGAATCAGGAGCAATGATGTGCTTAATTTCAACAGGTTATTGGATGTCAAAATCCTGGGAGGAAACTGCCTTTACGACCTTGGCAAGCAACCGGAACAGGGAAAACGCGAAGATACGTGGCGAAAAACAAAGGGGGAGAGCTGTTTATTCGAGGGGTGATCGTGATCGCGCGCGAGGGATCACTACAACCACCGTGCCACAGCCGCAGTTTCCAAGTTTCCGCGGCTAAACTCGATCCCTTATTTAGGAGACCACCACACGTCTTGTCCTGCGGGAATCTCGCAAAAGCATCAATTTCTGAAACAGGCGCGACGTGCTGAGACGTCAACGCAAGAGCATCGAACACTTCCAACGGCAAAGTTATCCATTCGATCTCCAAGGAGCATCCTTAACAGGAATATTGGAGTCATTCTCGATTATCAGGTTCCGTTCCCCACCTCCTCCAACCTCTTTTTTTCTCTCACCTATGAATAATTATCATTGGTTTCTTGCTCCTGGTTGGCGAATCTGGCACGGAATCCGACAGTTCTCATTAATTGAATTCCAATAATTGCATTCTGCACGCGATGTAATTGCGTTCCTGATACGCAGATCGCGCCGATGGCGCAGTAATGCAGAGCTCCTCGTCGATTTTCAACCATGCCGGCAACCGGTTTCCATTTCGCTTCGTGCAAAAACTAAATTGTCCGTGTATGCCGTGTGCATTGAAATTTACGCTGAAATTCCATCGGGGTCAGTGTCTCTACCGAGCTCGTCCACAAGCTGCCCGAGGATTTCCTAAAGATTCTCTCTCTCTCATCTTCTTTCGCAGATCTCACGCTCACGCTCGCAGGCCAAGAAGCGTTTGAGGTATTAGCGTTGCTTCTGGGTGATTATAATATATTTCCTAGGTCTCAGTATACATTCTGCATGGCCGACGGCACTGTTACACCTGAACGGGACGACTAAAACATGCGTGTCCTTGCTCAGAAGTTAAACACACGAGTCGCTACTTTGTATGTTACTTTCCAACGCGAATTTTCAATAACGTCTACCCAGAGTCTCCGACGATATTGGCGAGAAACGCGTGCAAAGAAGGAAAACGCGCGTATGTACCTTTACGTCGAAGTTCCTTTTTTCAGCAGAAATCACACGCGAGCGCTGAATCCTTAATGCTTCGCCTGCTTTTGAAAGACGGTACGGCGTGTATGTCGATGATTTATAAATCAAGGAAAGCGTCTATCTCGAATGAAAAGTAGGATGCCATTGGAAAAAGGGAATCGGTTCTATTTGCGTCGTGGAATACAAAAGAGATTTGATGTATTATCGTACAAAGTAGACGAACTCTTTCCCTTGCTATCAGCGATCCTCCTTGTAACGAGAATCGATCGGAAGCAACTATCGAGCAGAGCATCGTGGAGTTAACGTACGTGCCACGAGCGTTTCCAGTCTCCATCGATCCTGAAACAGCTATCGGCTGATTCTTTGATGCACGTGCAAGCACCAAGTCTGTGATTACCGAGTTTCTGCCAACTTTTCAACGCGTAGTGTCCACGAGTAGTTTCGCGAAGTAGAAACGAAGAAATATCTCTTCGTAAACGATCAACTTTTACTCGATTGTGTTTCTTTTCGCGATGACGCCAACTGATCGCTTTCTTTCGACACTCTTTCGAGATATTTCTGCAGAAGGACCGAACGCATATCCGTCCTCAAAGAGGACGCGTATGTATACATCGTACAGAGAATTGCTGATGCGTCTTCAGAATTACGCTTTTATCCGGCGCTTTTTATGCTTTTTTTTTACTTGAGCGCTCTCACACACACACACGCACACTCTGTCTCTCTCTCTTTCTCTTTCGTACTGGTGTTTCATGTGCAAATGCAAGAAGGTTGGTATCGCCGCCTTTGAGCACGCTTCTTTCCATTCCCCCGCTCGGTATTTCGGTCAAGTATCGCCATTATGCTTCAAAACATTTTTCGCGTTAAGCGTCGTCTTTTTCTGTAGCCTGTACCAACGCGACGCGGCGAGAGAGTAGGATACAGTGACTTCGACGACCGAGAGGGATTTCTACGATCCTCGTCGTTCGTCCACGCAACCCTTTCGAAAACATACCTAAGCGTGTACACGCCAATACGACCGACTGCGTGCAACGAGTAAATGGAAATTTTAAGTGCTCCCGTCGACTGAAACGTACGCCGCTTGTCGCTGCATCCTGCATGACCGTCCATAAATGCACCGTCGCGCCGCGCCGTGCCGAGTCGTCTTCCTCCACACGCGGGGCCTTCGTGTATGTGTTAATGGCGGCAACCGCGAGCAGTCTTTCCACCCTGTACACCAGGTAACTAAACGCTATCGAATCTCGTCGTGAACTTGCGCTATTACTGTGCGACGAACGACACTGTCGGAGTTTAGTTCGGCGAACGATAAAGTGGTCTCGGCAGTCGAGCCTGTCTCAGTAGCTAAATATTGTTGCCAGCTCGTGAATGGTAGTTCAATTACGTCGAATTGATGACTCGTGTATTTTAACGATAGCACTTTCGTATAATATCGAAAATTTGTGCGTGTGGCGAGAGGAGGAGACGGGGAGAGGAGACTGGAAGAAGCGAAACTACTGCCATTTTCGCGCGATACGATCGCCACAAGATACAAGATAAGAGACGATGCAATGAAAATCGTCTCATTTCGTGTGAAACCAATTACGTGAGAAAATGGTACGTTCTGTGTTCGTTTGCATTTTCTGTGGCGTTGGTGGAACAAAACGGGCGTGGATAACGCGTGGCGAAAACCCCAAAAACGAGAATGTCGCAATCCCTTTATGCAAATTTCACTGCGAACCGTCTGACACCCCTCTCGCTCGTCGAGACAAATTTTCGCGACGTCGCTACTTTATGGACCTTTAAATACGAGACGAACATGAAACCGTTCGACACATTACTGCGTGATTCGACGAATGTATGTTTTTCTAATGGAATCTGGGGAAGGAATACAACTACTGGCTTAGCAATCAAGAGCATGATTTGTGATAAATAAATTTAAATGAACTAAGCGGAGAACATTGAGTATTCTATAGCCAGAATTCGAAGTTGATATCAATTAGTTATCAAAGTGAATTGTAATTGGGATTAAGTGAGTGTTCAACAATAGTAAAAATTACAAAGATTATAAAAGACATTACAGACACGCTTGGTGGAAAAACTGGAGGAAAAAATTTCATTGGATGTTTCATTGGAATACTTTTAATCCGGAATTCCTACGTTTTGCGCAATAACCTTCTATCTAATTATCTCTAGCGATATCAAAGTTACGAATCTTCAAAGTACAACTTTTAAATTGCCTGGTATAATCGAATCCAGGAGAGAAATAATCTTGTAAAAGAAATATCTTCTTGTGAAATGATTGCTCGAAATCCTACGCTAAATTCTCATACCTTTCGTAAATCAAATAAAATGCAAGATAAGTAAAATACTTTTGTTACCTGAATCTAAAATGTTTAAAAAATCACAATAATATTATTTTAATTTTTCAAGGATATTTTAATTATTCAGTCACATAGCAGTTAAATTCTCTCTTTTATGTTCGTTTTATAAAAAATAAATCAATTAATAAATCGTGCTGATTAAGAAAAGCACTAGCTTCTGTGAAAGTGTCCAGATAGAAACTTAATATTGCGAAACACTTTTGTATTTATATCGTATATCTAAAATATATTTTTCTTTTCGCTTCGGAAGGTTTTTCTAAAACTGACATCGAGAAACTTTGTAATAAATGTCGTCAATATTCGCAAAATCACGCGTTTCCCGCAGCAAATGCAGAGGGAATTGGAAGAAAGCAACGACTAGCTGGTTTTATTGCGCAAAACTGAAAAAAGAAAAAAAATATATAAAATAAGTCTCTGCTGGTGTACGTGGCTGTGCATTCGTCGTTCAGAGAAGTGTGGAAAATGCAACGTAACATTTTTATCTGGAACTTTTCAATCTCGCGACTCGTTTGCCTTCTAGGTACAACTCACGATAGCAGAAAATGAATGTCGCAGCGCGTAAGTGTATTCCTATGTAGTAAAGACGATAGTGTAAGTCACTCGACCTCACGTGACTTTGCGGCTTGCACGTCATTGAAGAACTCTAACTTTCCGCTATCTGAAATCTTTCAATTTCTCATATTTTTCGCTATTACGAAATCCAACGGAGCTGTAGATTTGTGCGCGTATCCTTACGTGTATGTAGATCATCGATAAAAAGGCTGGAGAGAGAAAAAAGTTCGCCGACGTTTCCTATATAACGTGCTTCTGTACTCATCCGTAGAAAGTATCTCGATTCTTATATCTCCTCGATTTATTCGCGTACATGCGTCGCGAAAAGAAGTCCTTTTGTAGAACGTATCAAATTCACGAAATGGATTATTAAACACGCGCAATCAGTCTGGTCGGAACAGTGCGAAATGATCGTTTATCATATGAATTATTACATGGATTTTCATTCACCGAAAACGCGCAAAACGTTGTCAACATTATTTAACAGTTAAACTTGTGCAGATTGCAATAAAACGCGCAATTTAATTGATAAACTGTGACGCGGATTAAATGGCGTAGAACGGAATGAAACAATGCATCGGCATCGTCCGTGAAATCAAACAGAATAATTTTACACATAGAACGTTTACAGGCGTTTCAATAAAAATCTATTTCAATGGCCTTAACGCGGCCTCTTGTCAAGCTAAAAGTGTCGTGTCAGAAGAAGGAACTGACTGATCCGGTTTTTACTCGTTTAAAGAAAACAGAAAAGATCGGTTCGTGCTCGAACAGCGAGGGAAACATTTGGCCAGCCCTAATCACCGGATCACGTGCCAGGAGGTCGCGAGAAACGCGATAAGAACGTTGTTGGGAAGTGTTTTCGCGACCTTAACGTGATTGTCCGATCGACGAGAGGTGGTTGACGATTTTGCCTATTCGTGGAAATAAGTGCAGCGAACGCGCGTGACCAAGCAATAAAACGAAATCGAGGAACAGCAAATGGAAGACGAGGCGAGGGGAGCAAAAAAAAATCGGAGAAATTCCATTGATTTCCATATTACGAGAGCGTTAGGCTGAAGGGATGACGAACGGATGACGAGGAATTCGACAAGAATAAACAGAAGGCAGTCTGTTCTACAACGACGCGGAATCTAAATGAAGAGAAGTGAAATGGGATTGGCGGGATTCAAACTTCACCGGAGGGTACATGAAAATTAGAAGAGACGGCAGTGAAATTCGGTTCGACGGAATGACACTATTTCGCGAATTCTCATTTAACAAAGGCGCCGACGACAACGAAGGATAAAGGGACAATAAAAGAATGAAAAATGTGCACTTTGGTCACTGACACTCATGCGGAGACCAACTATTTTTAATTCTCTTTATCATCCTCGCCCCGTAATAATGGGTATTAACCAATTAGCGCCCGTTCTCGTACGTTTTTCTTTTTTCTCTCTCTCTCTTTCTCTCTCCTGTAGTTGCGGTTCCAGATACTGGAACACCCGTTCCAAATGGGCCCGTGGAAAGATGCAACACCGCCGTTTCGGTGTCCGCCTATTTTCAGCACGATGTGCCACCAGGCTCCGGCAGCTAGCCGCGGTTTGGCAAAGCTTTGAACTCGCCAAAGCGAATATTATTTCTGCGGCGAGGCGAGTCTTTGGGACGGGACATGGTCGGAAGTGGCTGCGACACGCTTAACGAAACGCGATTCGTGTTATGAATTTTCAGGCGAAATGAAAAATTCGTGGACGACTCGGCCGCGGCGCGGTATTCTTGTGTTAACGTTATTTACGATTCCATTTAAGAGACACATGAAAATCAAGACTAGCGAATTAATGAATACGTAAACGAACGAAGGAGTTTACGTGTTTTTCGCGTGATGTTAGCCTTGAATTTCAATGACAAGTAAATGTGTCATTTAAGACTTGAAATCGAGCAAAATGTTTTTTGTAATACTCTTATCTATGTTTATTACGAATTTTTGAAATGTATGTATGTTATAATGGTGTTCTTAAAATGTTATACGTTGTTAATTAGAATTTTTATCTGTATTATTGTCGTATTATAAAAATACGACAAGAAATGATTCTTATTGTGTATTTTATAAGGCAGATAATAATAATTGTAGATGGCTACAAAATACAATGATATTGGCGTAAAGAAAATTTAAATATTGGCTGGAATAAATTATAATCCCGGTGTCGTATTTTACGATATCGTATCGAAAGAACGTTTTCCAATATTGGTAATGGCGAAAATTATTTATGCGCGTAATGTCGACAGAGATATTAGAAGCTTGGAAAATATTACAACGAGAACGAACGTCTCTTCTATATTCAATTCGAATCAACAATTTTTGGATGGAAAGATATTACCACTGAAATTGAAATCCAATTTCGTGTCCTCCGTGAAATACCGTATCTGCGGCATAAATCCGACGGTTATATCGTATTTCGATTAAAAACTATCTTTCAGAGCGAATAAAAACTAAAAAAAAACATACGAGCAAATTTGCAAAAAAGAATTTAAAAAAAAACGCATGCCAATATTTCGCGTTTTGAATTCGTTTTGAAACGCGCTCGTAAATTTTCTACCGTGCGATATATCGTAAAATATCGAAGTAATGCAAGCTTATCAAAATGGCGTCTCATTTCGTAGAACATGCACTTTCCGTGTCGCGAGGTTTTAAACGAAAAAGCAACGTGGAAAACGCGAACCGTTTATCGCGCGATTGTAATTAAAACGATACATCGATTCGCGTGCGGTCGTTAATACCCTGAGAGAGAATCGGTTGAAACGGTATCGATGCACGGTCGTGCATGCATGACGCCTATTCATAAGTCGCCGCGACAGAGTGCCACCGATGGATATAGTTGAATATAGTTATAGAGCATCACTTACCGGGTAAACGCGTGAAGTTTGCCTCGTTGCTGCTCGAGGTAGTACACTCCAGAAAAGTAAGCACACACACGAAGCGAGAGAGCACCACGGCGACGAAACCGTGGTGGAATGGATGACGGAATGAAGTCACCGACCGTTGTCCCAAACAAAAGTTGCGTTAGACTAGGTCGTGTCAACGCCAGATTACACCGAAGACGATCTATCTCCCGCACACCCTATATTCCAATGAATACGATCGCGTCACGTCGACGACAAACACGCGCGCTATTCACTGTGTCCGCGCTCCGACTGGGAACAGAACCGAACGTTCAATGGCGTTCAATATTCTTTCAAATGATTGTCGAACTCCGAAGCACGAGGGAAAAGACAAATCTAATTTACTAGTGGGGATCGAACGCGCAAGCACGAGTCTACCAAAAATCGGACCGCTGGCCGGCGATTCAAAATGGAGCACTCGGTGAGTATGTTGACAGTTTGTATCATTAAAGTTGTTGACACCTCGTATGTGACCACACTCGTATATGACCAATTTCATTTGTCCAATTACTTGAAATTTACTGGTCTAAACTACGTTACGCGTGAAACCAGAGAATGTACACCGGCACAAACGGACACCCGGTCAGTGTGAAAATTTGAAACGATGACGTTGTAACGGGGAACAGTGGTACCAATGTATAAAATTTGAAACTCCGTTGCGCACTTACGAACTACCTTTGCTCCGTTACCGACTGGTCAAAAGTAGGTAAATAAGGAATGCGAAAAATTATCTAAGAATTGTGTCGCTTGATACGTATGGAACTCGAACGATCTCGTATTATTTTTACCTTGAAAGCTCGGTTGTTTTGTAATTGTTCGTTATTAACGCGTGTCCCAGTCAGGCACGAATCGAAACGGAAAAAAAAAGAACGTAGGGAAAGGACAACGTGGTACGACTCGCGTGGTACAATCGCTCCCTTATGTACGCACACACGCATACACCGAAAGGAGAAACTGCCGAGAGAGGGCGACACAACACCCTCACCGATGCGCGGTTCGAGTGCGACTGAGCGAGTCAAGGCAAGCTCGCCGAGCCGAAAGCCACAAGCCGCGTCAGCCGACCGGCGGCGACGGACCAATCAGGATTGTCCTCTGCGCAACTACCCGACACCCAAGAATTGACCACATGCTCGCTCATTCACCTTTTCCTTCGTCCTTTTCGAAATATATTTTCCCCCTTGCCTTTTCTTTTTTCGATAATATATCAAAATCGCCAAGACCTGCTTTTGTCCCCCGATCCCATTTACGGGTGACGGATTTGCAGGACGAACGCATTCATATTGTTTCTGATGCACGACGTTCCCCTGATACATTTCTGTCGCGATTTCTGATTTATTGTAAAAATACGTGAGCCTGTTGATACTTCAATAAAGATGGGAATGTAGGAGAAACGTTATTAACAAATATCTAAATTTTTCGAGTTGATATAGTCTACCGCTGCTCCAAAAATTTGAAAATTTCATACTCTCCGTGTGTTGCTTGATTTAATTTAAATACAAAAATTACATTGCTTCGTCTATTTTTGGCGTACACCGAAGCACTTGATCATTGTCAAAAAAGACGACGTATCAAGTTAATTGCCGCAATCTAACATCTTCCACGTCTATAGTTTAACCATCTGATTTCTCCTGTGTTCGTTTTTTCACTTTGTATCACGGTTGCAGTATACGTAAACGTATTGCCGCTATGAGCAGCAGACATTGATGGATTCCTACAATTTTGTTCCGCGAACGATTGGAATCGCGAGATTTTCTCGTTAAGTTCCTCGATGCCTGAGAGTCGCACAGAATTGTTTTTACGTTAGTTTTACAACCACTTTCTGGTCGAGTTCTTCAAGTCTATTGAACAAGAAAGAAAACGTAGCTCAACCGAACGATTCTCCGGAGGATTAAAATTAATGGTTGCCTGACTGTTAGTTTTCGAGCGCGTATTATCACCCTTTGAAGGAATACGCGGGGCAAGAGTGATTAAACACGTGGAGAAGAGCCAGAGAGAATAGCACAGAGACACGCTATTCTCATTTCACGTGACAATTGCAATTGTCGTGACAGAATCGTTTACGTTTGCACGTTACATGCCTCCGTTTTATTGGGGTTGATCGTTATTAGAGTCGTTTCGATTTCGCGTTTCGCAATCAACAAAATTCAATTACCATTTTTTCCGTTTCTTTGTTCCCCACTGAGCCAACAGCCATGCGTTCCATTCTTTCTTTCGCTTTCTCTCTCTCTCTCTCTCTCTCTCTCTCTCTTTCTTTTAGCCGCTCACGTCGAACAGCCAATAATCCATTTGGTGTATCTTCTCTAATAAACGATTGGTTTGATATCTTAAACCGGCATGACGCGTTGTTTATCGCTTTTCGTCCGGTTTTTTTTTCAGAAAATGTTTTACGCGAAAATCTAATATCGTTCTTATCCGCATGTCGTGGAGAGACGGGAAACGGAAATCCTCTCGTTGGCTTCAGCAACACGTGTGTCTGCAGATTCTATTTTATATTCTGTTTTAATAATGTAATCAGGAAACGCATGATACCAAATGATCGAACACTCCACGCGTGGGTCGTACTGAATCCATGACACAATCGCACAATTGATACTCGTAAAAGTGTAATTAATATATAACACTCGTTTGTATATTGTTGGAATCTCAAATGGAATATTTAATAATTGAATACTTTTTCATTATGTAATTTTAAAGCTTTAAATTCTTCACAATTGTACCTAAAACCAATGGTAGGATTGTACATGAAAAAATAGCTCAGAAAGTAATAACAAAATTTTTTCAAAGAAGATTTATCAAATATGCAAATTTATAGTATTTAGTTAAGACATTTATAGTATTTAGTCTAGACGCAACAGAAAAGAATAATTAACAAGATATGTATCAAAATAAGTAAGAAATGTAGAATAAAATTTTTTTCTAAAATGAGATTTTTAACGAAAATTTCATTCTACATTTTTCACTTACCTTTGCACATAAAATATCCTTACGTCCATTGTTCGTCTCTCTCCACTAACGGAATTAGATAAATTCGAGTATATTTGATAAATTTTCTATTCGTTCTTTTCACGTAGAAGTATCATCTACTCGGTTTTATCACCTCGGGTTTCCTGTATTACTACAGCGAGGAGTCTATTTAATTCTCCTTGGTAAATTGGATGATAATGTGGACTGTTGTAATAGGATATAATCAAAGGCTTCAGTTTAATCAATCTATCCCACTGTTTCCATAGCCATTTTGAAATGTTTACAAGTACATGTAGTAAAAGAGCTTTTGAATTATCTTCAATTTCGACACGGATGTACTTTATATCAACTCGATTTTTTTTTTCGTGTGTGTAACATTATTATCTAGGATTTCTCTTCTGAAACAAAGGACACTATCGGCGGAGTATTTGTTTCGCGTTTCTTAAATAATCAATGAAAACCGATATTACACAGTAATTACATCGACGTGTTTTCTGATTGAATGGCTGTCCGTGTCTGTCAAAAGTCTGTGTATCAGCTTTGTCGAACTAAAAAACAAACTGAAATAAATGGGTCATGTATACGTGACAGCGGTTACAATCGAGCGAAGTAGCAGACGAGCCGGGAAAACGATAAATGCATTGCAAAGTGTACAAATATCTGAACTGGATATTCGCGTTGTGTGTCTACGTAACGCGAGATACAAAGCTGCATACGAACAGGAATATCGAGGCTGGAGAAGGAATCGACAGTACTGTAAATACGAAGGCAGAACGGCACGTTGATTAGCTGCTCGGTTGTGCACCGTTTCAGATAGCTCACGCTCGAATTAAATCCAACGTGTGCGGCTGAATCGACAGCCACAATTAAGTACGATACCTTTGCCCGATTGTAAAGCGATGCAACAGAAATGTCGTGCACTATATTTCCGAACGGTGCTTTCCTCCGATAGTCCGTATAAATAATTGCACGATGTATGAAAGAAGTTCGAAACACGTAGGATCGTAAGATTCTTCGTGCCAGATTATTCTACTTGCGCACGAACGCGGCATATGTCATCCGCGAGAGTTGCATTAAACGAGCAAGACATACAAATCAAGCTTGTCGCGGCTTGTATCGAGCTCGGGTTGTATCTCGAAACAAATATCTGTTTGGTCGGAAAAATCCGATAGTTGCAAAGAAATCGATCGTGTCAGTCCGTTGATCTATATCGAAACGCGATCACCGCGAACGTAAAGGGGACATGATGTTAGTTATCGCGCAGTTGTGCAGTAAAACAAACTTGGCAATCAGATGGTCGAGGAACTTAAATGGAGACGCCTCGATTACTAACGACACGGTTTGCAGTATATCGATTGCCTCGTTACTCAACGGCATCTTAATACGTATCGCGTATAACATATTCGTTAGTCTAAGCGGTTTAAGCTGAGCGTGAACATTCGCGACTTCGATATCACAGGCTGTGCGATGATTGGTTCGATTCGAAGTCGGCGCGAGCTGCAGCTAAATCCCGGCATCAGGTTTAACGGAGTCAAATGCGAGTGCCCTATAATCAAAACGTTATAGGCGTGCACCGGGTGCTGATCACGTTATACAATCATCCAACTAAAGGTACATATACTTCTACGACCTGCGGTTTCTCACACCGGTGTATATGCACCGATCGCGTAGCCCCTGTCCGCACTGGCGAACGTCGATGCGCTAATGTTCGTTTGCGCCAATGTCCCGATTCGTGACACAGTTCAATTCTCAACGGATAAAAGAGAATTCATAGAACAGCTGACCGCGACGCCATATCCAAATGGGTTGCGCGATTGATTGGCATTCCATGCGTCGTTGCATTGAAATCGATCCATTGAAAAGATCAAAGGAAGTCCGCGGAACTGATACGTGATTCGCATTAATTACACACCGAAAGAAGACAATGTCGGAATGCGTTTGACTGTCAAAATCAAAATGCAAAAAGGAAAAGAGGAAGAAGAAAAAGAAATCGTACGTTCATCGAAGAATATATCGCCCACAACTCGAACCTTACCGGCATAAAATTAATTAATTTCGCACTATTAATTACATACGTTTAATAAATGACTTAATTGAATGGAGGATAGCCCGGCGTGATAACGCCGGGGGGATAAAACGGGAACATAATGAAAGGACTAGAATTCGGACACGCTGGTAAACAGAATATTCGTGGTCACGATCACATACTCGCGAGTGCTGATGATTCCAGTATTGTTTGGCCATGGGTTTAATCGAGATTCCGGGTGGAGCCGAGTGGGCGTGGGCACGTTTCGCATCAGCAGGGGTATGCGTACAGAATACAGTAATTATGATTCTCGGACTCATCGCATTCAGAGGGAAATGAACTTGGCGTCCCGACACGCGACTTCATTAACGAATGGCCAAGCTGAATAGACCTAAACATTCAAGCTCCTCGACTCGAGATTCTCGGGTTCGCTTGGCCAGGGAAGGAAAGAAGGGGGTTAAGAGGATGATTAATTGCGCGTCGCCTAATTACCAATTAGTCAGACGGCCGGTAACATTGTATGAAAGCACCGGTCCCCGTATTTTTCCCATTTCCTCTCCTAGAAGTTACTCCTATCTTAGGTAGATAAAAGGTACTACTCGAATCGTTGAACGTTCTTTTACCTTAACTCGCCGTGATGTTTTTGTAAGTAGATACTTGCACGTTACTCGGAACTTCTTATCGTGGTAATTATTGATAAATCTAGAATTATCGCGCATCGACACTGGTTATTTTTTTTATAAAGAAAGTTGTAAATTCTTATTGTAGTTACCGAGGCAGAGATCGAATCGCATACTCGAGTACGTCGTTGCGTTTCACGACCTTAATGCACGGTGCTGCTGATTTCCACGAGTGAGGGTCATCTTCATCGATTGCTACAACCTCTCGGCTACGTTGGTGCTATCGGTATCTATAATCTGGATGTTGTCACTGTTGCTGAAACTCGGCCTCCGCGGCATCGAAGTTGCCCGTTATCGACACCGACGCGTCGGAGGTCGTTGAAACTTACGGATCCATAATAATCTTTGCCATGATATCGAAATCACGTACCATCCAAGAACCTACGAACGCCCGATATGAATATTTACTTGAACTCGCGGAGACGAGAATGTTACATCGGTTAATCCCGCACAAATTCCCTTTATAACGTGATTAATCACTTCGTCGCTATGCTTTTCTTGCCAGTTTGTTCAAAAAACTGCCTTCACAATTTCTTCCATCGTCCCCTCCCCCACCCCCTCCTCCTCTGTCATTCTTTTCAATTTTCAGATATTTTTCCCGTCTATATCCATGAATATCCATAGAAAATTTCCATTTAATTGAATGTCGCGGGAAAAGAGATACTTTGCGTTACTTTTCTAGCTTTATATCGATCGGTATAACAGAATATGTTGGTAATATACGATCAGTTGAAGGAGAGGGATCGGTTTCGCGAACGTCGGGGTTAAAGGGCTCGCTGTTCCTGAAATATTTATGCGTTTGCCGTCGAAAGCGTAAATATTGTATGGTTTTCGATATCGTGGGGTTGCAGTGGCATATACGTCTTGGTAACAGGGGGATCGAGAGTACGTAGGCGTTAGGCATCTCCTTCCGTGCGAATCAATTTTTCTTATTTATCACTGGCAATTGTTTTTCGATATCGCTCTCCGTGGAAAAAAAACACCACTTCGTCCCGATACACGATTCGTTCGTTCGTGTCAAGGCTATTTTACGCGTGACCTCGATCGTAAATATTAAACAATGAATATAAATACCGAACGTTTCGAGAGGATGGAACGCCCATAAAAATTGTCTACCTGTGCCCGGTGAATATATTACGTGTTTAACGATATATAACAACTCCACCTGACAAATAGACGCGTACGCGAAACATCGAGAATAAAGTTACAACGTCATTATCGTGGGGATCGTATCAACTTCATTTTATTATTTCTTTTTTTTCTTTCTCTCTCTCTTTCTCTGTCTTCTTTCTCCACGGTATATAAATCCCTCAAAAGGTTCGTTTAATCTTCATCGGTACGAGTACTATGAGGCACATCGCATACTTTCCCATAAGGCTTTCGTAAATCCCTGCTGAAGGGAGAAGATGGATCTCCCATTAAGCAAAACGCCGAACAAATAAGGATTTTCTCTTGGAACGCGGTACCCTTAGGCTTTATCGAAAACCAGACGTGATTTGAGCAGACGAGGCGGAACACCCCGATGATGTAGCTTATTTTATTCGCATGGAAATGTTACTTATGTAAGAATGTGTCTGGTCGCAATCGGTGATCGCGTATCAGAGTTCCGCTAACACTTGGATAGTAACTCTCCGATGATACGTACATATACAACGTGACACGCGTATTACATATATTACAATGGTAACATTGTAAAAATATTTGCTTGTATTTCGTACGTGTATTTTTATAAATATTCTTGCTCTCGAAATGAAAGCTTAAAATAGAAAGACGGACGACTTGTTAACTTGTTCGTTGTTCATTAAAGTTCGCTCGTCGGGTTTCTCGCGAAAATGATGAAAGCAACTCGAACGATTTTGAAAAAGAAAAAGATAGCCGCCGTTTAAAAAGGAGCGACATTTTGTTAATTGCGGTTCTTCGTTAGAATAAATTATTCTCCGCTCTCTTTCTGCGCGGCCAGCCTTCGTGCCAGTCGCACTTTCCTTTTGTTCCGCGTTCCCGAGATCCCCTTTGACAAAGATAACGAGGCTGCTCGAAAGGCATTCGAAAGCTAAATGCAGAAACGCCATATTTCAGGGCGGCGGTTGCGCCACCCTTCTTCTTATAGGGCGGTGACCTCTTTCAAAACTCAGCTCTGTCTCACCACCTTCTTTCGCGAATGCTCTGTCCGCTTCTGCGGACCAAAGCCTGGAAGAACCGAGCCTCGTCGGGGCCTCCGCTTCTAGAAAAGGACGAAATTCAGTGTACACAATTTTAGCATGTATATTTATGCATAAGCCGTGCTGCGAGCAGCATCTTAAGAAACGGGGCTGATATCCGTATACAACTCGCGAACGAACTACAGCTTTGATCAAACGTGGTTAAGTCGCGAGACGACGAAGATCGCGAAATCCAGAACGAATTTATCCGTGTTTCCTTTCCGTCTTTTAATACTTGTCGGCCGAATAAAAATACGATATTCCCTCTTAAATTCAATCGCGTCTCTTTTGTTAAACCATTGTAACGTAAATTCCGCTTCGCCATTCCGTCGGATTAACATTTTCGGATTTAACATTAAACTAACATTAGCTTTGTAAGATTCTCGCCACTTCTCGTCTTTATTAATAATGGCGGAAAATGTTCATTAAGATTATAAGGCGGAGCGAGGGCGCGTCGCATCAGTTTTACCGCGGATAACCGTTTCGCGCATTAAACTTGCCACTCGCTATATAAAATGTTAAGCACTTCTCTTCCACGAGCATTTATCTCTTTCCTTCGTCACCCGGTCGTCGTCCTGCCAGCAAGTTGACTGCAAAGTCGCGTCTAACTTGATTAATGAAATACTTGCCTTGTAGTTACGTAATAACCGAAGCTTCCCCGTCCTTTAAACCATACGCTTCACCCGCTACTTCTCATGTCAGTGGTAATCGCGTCGAAAGTTTTCGCTTTGCAAATTAGACGACGCCGTTACGTGACAACAACGAATTAAACAAGACCTACAACGCGTTCTCGTGTTCCCGAATCTTTAAAATGCGGTTCGAATCACGCTTTCCGCTCGACTAAATGAAATGTCGATAATAATATTCCCTCGATATCGGGAATGTAATCGCAGGAGCAAACTTTGCCAATCGCTAAATGAAGTCTCAGATATCTGAGAGATCGGTATTCCTGTTGCGGCGAAATTCGCGGAATATTTAAAGCTGATGAAGCGTAGAGACTAGTTAGCGACCTTGAGTGGCGAACATCGTCAGAGTTTTCAGGCAAAGTAATCGAGAGAGCACCCGCGGCAGTCGATTATCGTCGATTCTCCAACACCTTCGTGGAAAAATAAGATTGGAGCCGCCACGTAGGCGGGTATATCGAGGCTCTTTCTCCCTTCGCGTCTGCCTCTTTTATTCTTCCCTTCGTTTCTCTTTCGACTCCCTTTTTCCCTTCCGTCGAGCTGAGAGGCGGGCGAAACGGGTGAAGCTTAAAAGGGTGGGAGTTCAGATACAAGGGAGTATTTTTAACAGAGTTGGTCCAAGGATTTGCATAGACAATAAGGCGCGATATATTGCTAGAACTTTTAACGCGTAACCCTCCCTTCCAAGTTTGGCCGACGGTATGAATAAGTCGTAAATAATCTTCCATTCGACTTTCTCTCTCGTTTCGACGACGCGGTGCACCGAGAGGATTCGGCAAGAACACTCGACAAAGGTGAGAGTCGTTTCCTCCGGTTCGAGTTTTAGCTCGGTCTTACGTACACAGACTGCTAAGGGGGTGGGGAGAGACCGGCTTCCAAAGACATTTCACTTTTCATTAAGAGATATGGCCAGTATCAGCGTCTGAACTGTGATGAAGTACCTAGCGAGGAGTACAGGCAACCTTTTCAAAGTGTTTACTAGTGCTATTAGATTCATGGTTTAAAACGTGTGATTTAGTAAACGTCTATTTAATATCTGTTCTTTCTCTTTCCACGGATTGGGAAACAACGAGCTGTCAATTTTTATTAGCTATCTTTATTTGCGACGAAATTCTTTCCACACTCTCCTAATTATTTCAAACATGTACGAACGTGAACAGCGAAAAATAATATCGACGTCAGTATGTGAGAGACAAGATAACAATAGTTCGCTCGCTATACGAATCGCATACTCCCTCTAGTAACAGAAGTCAAACTCGGTGCTACGGACTTGGGAGCAGCCGGTCGGTTCGAATTTAGAAGAACATGAAAACCAACGGAGGGTTGTTTCCCAGTATCCCCTTCGTAGTTGAGCGCTTTTCACCGCGGTGGCGCTACGATCCACGAGCGTTTTCAATCCCAAGCTCCGTTCGTCGATAATCCCCTTTCGTAGCTAAGAATACGACAGGATCGAAGGCATCCTTGCTCTAAATTGAAAGTACACCTACGTACGCCCGAGATGGGAGAGAAACAACAAACGCGTAATCTGGTCGCGTTTAATTTATCGAGGTCACGAGGTACCGCGAAACAAAGCGAGACGAATCCCAGGAGATTTATAACTCTGCTCTTCCATTATCATTCCGATGCATATTCAAATCTCCTTCGGTGCATGCAGATCGAGGATAAAAATAGGTTACTCAGCCGGTCTTTTTCGATTCCGCTGGCAGCGGATAAGTCGACACGGTGTAATTAATGGAAACTTTTCGTGTGCCAGCGCATTCGATACGGTACACTCGTTGAAAATAACCGGGTTGCACACAGTTGAATTGGAATATCGCTAATAATGTCTTATTCTCGCTGTTCGGTTACTTGCTACCGACAGTTATCATCGGTCATATTTCGTTCCGTTCACTGGAGACCATTTAGCTTCGTGTCGTAATTGCAAATATTCGATTACATACTGATCGCATGTAGCATACGTAACATGTGAAATATCACGATAATTGAAAATCTTTTATTTATTCTGTTGCTTGAATGCACATTTTCCCATACGTTCTTTGATAATATCTGTTTGGAAAAATGGACAAAAATTTTGAACTTTTATTTTAATCAAAAATTAGTAAATTAAATACATAACATAAATACGAAAATTTATAACTCAACGATATCATCTGAAGTTTAACGCTAATATGCTACAATTTTTCAACAAAGTTTTCGTTAATCTAGCAATATTTCCCGACAGATAATTATTTTGTTCCTTGATTCGTTAGAAACCAAATCAAAATCGCGAAAATTATTAGATATATTTGATTATTAGTATTATTGGATTCGATGAATTGCTTGAAACAAAAACGGCTATGAGAATATGATACAGACTATCGGGAGTCGAAGCAATACTCCTGCAAATACGCTCAAAGGAGCTATCGATCTCGTTGGGTCTTGACGCTGGCATAACGTGCAAAGGCACATCGGCAAATTTGCCAAGAGACGAAGAGGACAGGTCGCGAGAACACCGTCATTACTCAAATTCTCATTAGCAACGCTAGAGTCGAGCCAGCCAGCGAGTTTACTAATTAACGCAGTCAGGGCGGTCCCTTAATATTAAAAGGAGAATCTCGAGAGACGCAAAGGCGCGACAGTACGACATATCGCTGTCAGTTTTCATTAGCGACGCGAACAAATGCACCATCGACACGCTCGATCGATGCTCCGTGTGGTTCTGCGTTTCATTTGCCACCGAATATACCCGTAATTCGTTATATTTCATTCCCACCGATAAAATGCTTCCTAACAAATATTTGTTCTCGTGGAATAAATCTCGAATAAATCTTCGAGAGGAATGATTGCGAAACATGCCTTCGAAATAGAACAAATCGGACGCTATACGTAACGGGGAACGTAGACCTTTGAGATCCTCCCCTTCGTGAATACGTCTCATTACCCTTTCATAAGATGTCAAGGTGGCACATTTCAATAACGTGCAGTGAAAGTTCCATTCTTCGTGTTGTAATATTATGACAGCGCGAAATACGTTTGTTTCTTACGAATCATTCCATACAGCCATAACACATAGGACCGACACGAAGACGTTTTTCTCTTTGATTTTTAAAACATTTATGTTTAAAAGACCATGTCTAGAATATGTCGTTCTCCGAAATTACGTGAATTATAAAAATGGCTATTTTCGAGAGTCAGTGTCGACATAGGAAGTATCCACGAAGTTTTAAAAGGGATCCGCTGGATCCATTGACAAAAGAATACCTGACAAACGTTAATTAATAGACGAGTCACCGTTGCGCAAGTCAAGTTCCTTTCTGTTCGCTCGTACGAAAAATGGAGTTAATCTTGTACCCCGTGACTATGCGAGTATATACATGATCTCAAAGGAGCGTAGCATGCCGCGGGGGTGTGTCTCTCTTTTCTTGTCAACCCGACAATGTCGTAGGCATGTATACTATGTCGTAAAGATCGCGCCATCCAAAGGATCCTCAAGAATGGAGTATTGCTTTCCAGATATCCTATACTCGTAAAATAGCCTTAATGTACCCCGTTCGCGACCGGTGTTATTGATCCTTGCTCTTCAGGGCTTGTGTGTGTGTGTGTGTGTGTGTGTGTGCGCGCGCGCGCGCACACACACACACAGAGCAACGATATACCAGGATAACACGAGCAACTGCACATACCGCGCGGTAGAATTGTATCAGCACCTCTTATGAAGGTCTGCCTTTTCACCGCGGCACACAGCAGGGACTCGACGCTACTGTAAACAGTCTTGAAAAGTCCTTTGAAAGGTTGCAGACACACTCCTGCGTCTAACTATATTTGAATTAGTTGAGAGGTTAAAATATTACAGTCGCGATTCGTGTGTCTTCTGTCAGAATTGAATTGGGATAGTCAAACGAACGTCAGCAGTCCACTTTACGTAGGAAAAGTAGACAGATGGTGATCAATTGCCTCGAAAGCTGCTTGCTTAGTAAATCGTTTCCGAAAAGCTAGTTAAAATAACATTACAAATTACACAGAGTTGTCTATAAATGACTTTATTATAATTTATGAATAAAAAATTTCTCAATTATTTTTACTATATTCTTTTCTCAAGTTTACTCGTGTTTTCAGAAACCTTAGTGAGACTCGGAATTTTTAAATTCATATAAGAAGATCACACGAATATTTTTTCAACGTTAAATATAGAATAAATTTATTTTGCTTTAATATAGTTTAGTATAATTTACGATAGAACAAAATTTGCTGGATTTTGGCAGCCCAGAATCAAGTTTTAAAGAAACAACATGTCGTATTTACCAACCTAACGTAACTTTACATGACTCCTACATAAATACTTCATGTAGTTTGCACATAGGTACACAATATTAAACTTTCACTAGTCACCAGATAAATAAAATAAAGCCGTCCGTCAAATACTTCGAAGCAAGCTTCAGAACGTCAGCAAATATCGAGATCGTGAACGTACATGAACAGTAATTAATTTGCGTTCCATCTCGGAGGATGTGGAGAATGGAACATAATGTTCGAGTGACATGCTAAATGTTCCAGCCATTATAAATGTATCTTCCCCGACAAGGTACGAGGTTGTAGACGTTTGAATAGCGTCATGAACACCCCCGTGGGACTATGTGTGGTGTTTTTCACGGCGTGATGTAGCGCTTGACTGAAAAATTCCCAGCCGAGTTCACTATTTTTTCCATTCATCGCGCTCTATTTTTCTCCCTTCCTCGTTTCAGGCGTTGTGCTCCTTCTCGCTGCGAGGCGAATGATTAACGATCCGCGACAGGGAAAAGAAGCAGACGAATAAAAGTGCACGTCCCCCCGGTGGAATTTCGCTGTTTCGCGTGCATCTGACATGTTTCCACCGTGTTTGCCAGACTATTAATGCTCGCCGCGAAATAATAACGACATAAATCATCCGTCTTGGCCGGAGGTGTGGTCGAAGATCAATTTATCGTCTCGCGCGATGCAATCGATAAACGAAACGTCCAAGTCTTTCGATTCGCGACAATCGCGACGACGAAAAGCTTCTTTCCCGTAATGGAAATACCTTGGACGATTCGATGATAAATCTATTCATCGTCGTCGTTGCTTCGTAAATATCTCTTTTGTTCTGGTGTCTATTTCTTCAAAACGGATGGAAATATCGATCTACTTTTGTCTACGTTTTGTCAACAGCGAAGTCTTCCGAGCGTTTCGTCTCTCTTGCCGCAGACGGATTTATTTTGCACCTTCGTGTCTTTTTCACCGCGGTGCAAAAGCGTGTTTGCGTTTATCGTTGTCAGCGGTGCACGCAACGCATTTTGCGAGATGCATGTCGCTCGTCGGCAAAGCTCGTGCCACGAAAATGGAAGCAAACGGGCACGCCGTGTTTTACACCGGAAAGAAATTGTTGTTTGACTACGCGACGACTTCGATAGACGCGAGTAATTTCGGGAAAGTTTATCCCGAAAGTGTAGACGATTCCTTTCGCGTAATCAGGATGAGGTGCTATAACATGCACGTCAGTATATTACGAACACGCTCGAGTTTGGTTGAAACTTTTTGACCAGTTCTGGACAGATCGCTCCTCGAGTCGACGCTCTCGCCAGAGATAGTCTATTAATCAACCCAAAACCACCGCGCCACGTGAACTTCATCATTGACGGCATATTCACGGTTGACGAGCCGAGCACCGTTATCAAGATTTCTCTGCTTATCATCGCGCTAAAGGACCATTCGCACCGGCTAATTAAGCCGCAGTTCGATTTCATCATAAACCACTCGTGGACAGTAGATGTAATAGGAATAAACGTCAACGACGATTTCACGAACCATTTGACACGAGATGACTGATTATCATCGGATGATAGCTGAGATTAATGACAGCTTTCGTCATGGATGAAAAATTTGGTTTCAATGTTTTAACGTTGCGTATTATATTCTATACGTTGTCGTATAGAAATATTCATCGCGGGCGAACGACGTCTGCAGGCGTCACTGTGACGGTGAAGGACACGAAACGGTCGGTCCGCTTGAAAATCATTAGGCTAGGGCCATTGATAACGGTAGCCCGTTAGCAATGGCGTTGCGGAAGGAAGATAGCAGCCGCGACTCTTTAACGCTGGAGGACAGAGCGGAAAACGAGGAGAAAGGCACCCTTCGGTCCTCGCACCTCTCCCCTCTTTTTTTCCCCCCGAGATAAAGCGTACAACCCGCATCAAAGTATCCAGTCCTTTTTACGACGCGTTCTTTTTTAAGCGTTTCAAATGCCACACCACACTGCCGCGAATCGAGAAAAGCTCGCTCTTTTTTTCAGATCCTTTCTCGCGTTACTCTGTTCACCCTCCTCGCTCTCTGTCTTACCACTCTGTTTCGAAATCTCTAACCCCTTCCCCTATGAATCTCTTTCCGCTTGGCTCTTTCTTCCTCTTCCTCTCTTCATCCACCCCCCCCTCTCTCTCTTTCTCTTTGTCTTACCAAGCTGATCTCAACGGTTTTAATGGCACGAACGAAATGACGCATTGCAGAATTTAAGCCTGCTTTCTCTGCCTCTGTGAACCTCCGTGCTCTTAACGAGTAATTACTACGTTCGTACATAAGCGGGAAGAAAACGCTAAATGGACTTCGCTGCGTGTGCCTTTGAAAGGGATTTATTGTTAGTCGTAAATACTACGTCTAGCTCGCAGCACGAGCCACGTATACGCGGAGCGTGTGTCGCGCTCCCTCCCCCCCGTGTTCTACAATAGATCGGTTTTTAAAGGTTCGAGTATCTGACCGTTCCCGCGAACGACAATGAACGAAGCGGAACTCGAGCGGACGGAGAATTCCACGGATTACGTTGTTACGACGAATGTCCGGTTATTTTCCATCCTCTTTCGTTCCAAGTTCGTTGCAACGTGGGCGGGCTCAATTTGTTGAAAATTCGCCCGCGTAATTAAAGCTCCATTTCCAATCAGTCGGCCGATCGATATTCTCAAACGACGTAATAACGTAACAGCAATTCGCGAACAGGTGTTGTTCGACGCAACGTGGACGCATGTGACGCGACGTTGCACCGACGATCAAAAAATCAGTCGACCGGAATACTAACCGGGGGCCGCGTCGAAATTGTGGCAGCGAACGCGATATTGGAAGGAGTTGGTCGATACAATAGGTACATTTAGTGGAATTGTTATGGGGGAGGGAGGGAGATGGTGACAAATAGGAAGGAAGAGACGGGCAGACGAGAGAGCACAGATAGATAAAGAGAGAGAGAGAGAGAAAGAGAGAGGAGGGATAGAGGGAGAGAGGAGCACGAGGATTGTGCTAGTCGACCGGAGGGTGCTGGCAACCAATAGGGGTTGCATAATTCATAGCCTTGGTTACACCCGTACCGGAATTACGCTCCGTTCGTTGTGTGTTTGCGTAGTGTCAGAACAATATCGCCATGTGAAAGTTCCGCGGTGCCGAGAATGCGATTTACGTCTAAATTGCCAAGGTTAGAGCGTGGTTACCGCAGCTTACGCGCACGCTTTTACCCACGGTATATGCACCGGCGAATCGGCAATGCACGCTTACGTTCACGTAACACCTAACGTTCGCGTAACGCTGGCGAAATAAAATCGGCGGGTTTATGAATTTATTTATGGAAGGGCGTGCCGTTGATATGCCCGTGGATCTCGTTGGTGCGGTAAAACGCAAATCCGTTTGACGAAACGATCGCCTGAGGTTGAGGCGCTCGGTGAGACTCAGACGTTCAGAGAAGAGAAAGTTACTGCTCAAAGTACAGTACGCCACGCCAAAAAGAGGAAGAAAGTTACAAAGGTAGAAGGCAGCGCGATTAAAATACCGAGGGATATTTTTCAAAATATAGAAGAGGCGGCGGTCGCGCAACGTCTGCGGCGGCATTAGCGGAAAACTTTCGTCCCCCTTTGTGCGCCGCGTTTTCCCGGATAAATCCATTCCGCGGTCAGGTTTCGCTTTCATCTGTATGTCGAGAGGATAATGGCTGTATTCCCAAACGGCCGTGGCGGAGAGAGACTCGCTAAGAGACCGAGAAAGGCAGGCGAAGTCCCGCCTCGCAGACAGAACGATACAGGGATGAAAGAGCTCGGCCAGGCCGGTCTAAATCTTTTACACCAGATGCGAAGATGATCAAAGGATACCTTCGGCCACGTACACTTGTGCTGCGTCACAACGCGTCGCTGCGAACCTCGGAACGCGATGTACGTTGATCCGTGGCCAAGAAACGATACACACCATTCCTCTCTCTGAGCCTTGTTCACTTCCTCGACGAGGAGTAGATACTCGCCATTCGTACGTGTCGGTTAGCAGCTGAGAAAGAGACACGGGCATTCCACTTGTTTGAGCAAGTACACGTTCCAGGAAGTACGCACGTATCGTTGTTAATATATCCATCTATTTCGGTAGCTACCGGCGCTGTATGGGGAAAGATACGATGCTTTGACACTCCGTTTCGCTTCTCGTGAAAAACACACGTTCGACGCTCGTGGAAACGAGCGACCTCGCCGTTGCTTCAGTGGATTCCGGCGCGTTTCCTGTAAATTTTCTCACTCGCGATCCCGGCGAATGCCCCGTGCATCCTTTTTACGGAATTTTTCAATGTACCTTTCTCGTAGTTTGCGAATCTCCGCTGCGTTTCGACAGAAACTTTTCATCCATCTGACGCGAGAAGCGTCCTTTTCATACTTCTTATCTGGTCGGCATGGAAATACGTATTTTCTATTTGGCCCGGGCTCCTTTTCGTGTGACGTACGCGCGATCTCTTCTTGTTCCTTCTTTTCTTCCGGATGTCTCCTCGCGGAAAAAAGAGAGGAGAATCAACGCAATCAGAATAAATCGTTAAAGGCAGGGCCAGATGCTGGTTGACAGGAACGCGACGAAAACGAGATGGGACGGATAATCCCGTGGGCTTTGACGATGGCCCAACAGATATATACGACTCGTGTTAGAATCTACCCGAGTCGTATTTGTTTTTGGCTAACAAGTCCGTGCGACGCGTATCCGGCCCGAAACCCTACTGACATATTGCCTGTTTGCCGATTATTTCCGCGTCGTCGTTCCAATCGATCTCGCTCGTCCACTTCTTCCAGCACGAACAAGCCAACTCGGCTTCCGGATCGATGACGATACCGTTGCTGAATTTTACGAATAACAAAATCGTGCTTAATGCATCGCTTTTAAAGTCGACGAAGCATAAATATTCCTGGAATTTATTTCACGTACATGTACATAAATATCTACATAGAGAGAGGAAAAAAAAGAATACATCGAACACTCCAATTTCATAAAAGAAATTCCTTTTTCTCCTCCTGTTCGTCGTTTCTTATCCGAAAGAAAACGAAAACAATCTGTGAATTAACGAGACCCGTTCATGTAAAATTCGACTTTTCAATGACGCAAATATTATACCGATGAAATAGTCGCCATAATGGTTCAACGAAACTCGTAGCTCCCGCGCGGAAGTTCTTAGGAGTCGGTCCTCTAGTAAGCAAGTAGTCCCCTTAGTTTTATCTCGTCCTTCGATCTTCTCCCTTTTGCTTTCGAGCCCGGCCGCGCAAGCAATAAAGTCTTATTATATCCAACTGGAATTTCAATGGCGCGACGCGCGGCACGCTGCTGCAAGGTGGACGTGGAAACGCGAGCCGGAAAGGGGTTTGCGAGGAAAGTGATCGATGGGAACATACGTCAAGTCAGTGGGACGGACAGCAGCGCGTCGGGGCAGAGACAAGATGAGAAGGACGAGAAGGATGAGAATGTCAGAAGGAGAGGGAAGAGCGGGAGAAAAGGTGTGGGCGACTGGTTGGATAGGACGAGAAGGGATGGCCGGGGCTGCCAGGTGGCGAGACAACACCTAACGTGAATACAAATTACTCTCCTTGCGCTTCGGTTGCCAGCGCCGCGGCGCTTCATCCCACGACCTGACACTGCCAATCACGTCGGCCTTTCTGGATTAACGTCGACGACGAAGCGTCGTCAGAGTACGTAATTCGCGATGGATTATTGTGGGAACTCAATCTCATCGTTGTGAGACGACCCTTCTCTGTATTCTCTCTCTCTCTCTTTCTTCTCTTCGCTCTTCGATCGCCTCACTATGAAAACGCGTTATGATTCTCGTTCTTTTTTTTCAATTAGTTTGAACAATTATAATTTTGCGGGATGTTTAATTGTTGAAATTTCATATATGAAATGAAGCAACGTAATCGTTTTATCAAAATCATTTAATCAGCGATGTGTAAAATATCGTCTTAGTGTCTTACTTCGAATTGCTTAAATCTAATAATTAAATTAAACGATACTTGGGTGTAACAATTGATAAGCTTTGCATCTCAATTTACTCGGTCAAGAGTATATATCGCCGAGTAAGAGTAAAAGCGCCGTATAAGAGTAAAAGAGTATATATATATTCCGTGCGAGTGTAGTTGCCAAGAAGAATGAATTCCCTTCTAGGAAACAAGAACAACAATTAAATACGTACGTCTACGCTCAAGTATGGCGTCATCCCGAACCCACCAGAAGCCTAATTGCAGGTCATCGATCACCGATTTACTGAACAAAGTCCGCCTCTGGGTTTGGCCACCGTGCGCGACATTCGCCCGACGGGATTACCAACCGCGTAACACCATGTACCGGCATTGTGTTAGTCACGTTTTTCCAGAAACGGAGCAAAGTAGATACGTGCTACCGGTATGCGAGGGCATCGGACCCCGAGCTACGTGACCCAGCGAATAGAACATACACCGGGAATCGGCGTGACCCCGTAAATCTCACTTTCCTGATCCGACAAATCCAGCGTTAATACGTCAAGAGGCTCGTGCGCCGGTTCGTTAACTGGTGTCGCTTATGCATACGTGTGGCTCAGTCGAACGCGACGATGCCCTGATCGGCGGATGACGCGTTTCCATTGTCCGGATGATTCCTGGCGTCGATCAGCCCCTCCGGGAGGGAGGAGGGGCCAATAATGCGAACGCAGGCCGCGCGCGTCGAATGGCCCGGCACACGAAGATCCGACCATTGTGACGGTTTGTTTAATGCGACATTAGAAATTTGTTTCCGCCGCGACAGCTGCAACGGCAACGTGCATTGTGCGACGCGGCAGCTGACAATGGAAATGCCAGGCATTCCCCAGCGGTGTCCAACGAGAGCAGAACGAAGAGAGAAAATTTGTGGCCACGCTCCGGAGGAAGAAAAGGAGCCAGGACGGGAGGACAAATGCGGCGGATCCGCCCACCAACAATCCCCTGTTCGCGTGCACGCTCCTCGTTTTCCACCGCAGAAAACCATCGTGCACCACCTTCGAACGATTAACGTTTAAAAATTCAACCCTCCCTCTTTCCCCCGCTCGGTGATCGCCTGAACTTTACTGCTTTCGAGGAAATACACGCAATTGAACGTGCGTGTGTACTTAGGTAGACGCGCGAGTGTCTGCGTATGTATTGACACGGGGGACAGATTAGCTTTCTTATCAACGTGGAAACAGTGACGTGGAAGATCCTCCCGCGAGATCTCTCCTCGAGAAGCGTTGAACTACGCACGACCTACCGATCGATACACCGGTTATGGATGGGAATGACGCTTTAAGGACGGAGGAAATGATTTACAAGGGGGACGCGATCCAGATCAGATTTTTATACTCCCTTTCTGTGCGCTGTTCGCCGTGACTTATCGCACGAAATAGTCGCAAGGGCCGAGAGTCACGTAACGGTCGAACGACAAAATGGAACGATGTACGATCCGCGAGCTGGAGACTTCGACCAGCCGCTTCTACGTTCTTTTCTTTCTTTTTTTCTTTTTTCTTCTTTTTTCCCTCCACAGGCCGTTGCACGTTCCCTCGAAATCGATCGATATTCCTACGTTTCTATCCCCGTACGTCGCCTACGTACGTCTTCCACGTTGTCGCACCCCCCAGTACGTGCGCCGCCCGTCCTCTTTGCCCTCTACTCGATCTTTCAAAAGGGCCCCCTCTGTCCCTTCGCCGACGGAAAGACGCTTTTCCAATTTTCCGTGGCGGCCGCACGAACGAGCTGAAACAATTTAGGTAACGTTCGAGTCTGATCGAATAATATGGAGACTTCAGACTCCGATATGGAGAGTGCAGTCTCCTTTTACGATCGCGTTCCAAATAGGTTCACTCGAACGAGCATTGCGCCGCGAGACGATGGATTTTTCTCTCGGAAGTATGCCTCTCGAATACCCCGTTCCTTTTTTCCTTCTCTCCCTAGTTGTCCCTCGAGAGTACCGTCGAGAGTCTTCCATTCCGTCGACTTCGTTCCTTACTGTTCGGGAATAAAGGATACGACCCTTCATCGATCCTCGTTGTTAACAAATTGCCATTGGTGTCAACTGAACTCGTCTCGTTGGAAATCAGTTTAGAAGTTCTCGGATAGAGAACGATCGAGTTCTTCCCCCCCTAGAACGCAACGATGATCGAGAATCTAGCATGCGGATCCAGTTTATAAGATGATCCGTGACAAGTCGTGTCCCTCCAACGATCGCGGAGTGTCTATCGGCTTTACGTACGACCGGTATTTGCTCAACGTTCATTACATCTGACAATCGAGAGTTGAGAATCGTTGGAAAAAATGACAACTCGCTGGAGTTGGCTCGATGTGCTTCGGCACAGGACACGAGAGAAATCCTGACGCGTGTCCGCAGCGATTGCACCGTCGTGTTATTAATCGATGCGTGAAAATCACGACAGTATCTTTGGACTTTATCGACGGAAACACGTTCGAGGTAATCGTCGTGAGATTTATTGGAAAATTAAGAAACTCGCAACGAACTCGCGCAACATGCAAAAATGTATAATATACATCGAGATTAATATTACTCTTTATTAGATAGTAATGTCACTATAATATTCCGTAGAAGAGAAATTTCAATAAGTAAGTAATAAATATATAAAACTGCGTAAAGATCCATAGTCTGGTTATTATTATTTAGAGATGATACCACGAAATATATAGAGATAAAATTATATCCGTGCTTGAAATACAATACTACCCTGATAAAGACACATTTTCCTTCTCAAATTTTCAACAGTGCGTTCTGCAAGCAACCGACATGTACAACGCGATAATACCATGGGGCAATATAAATCAACGAGATCGATTAAACAGCGCGTCTGATCTCACTGTATATGGGATCGACTTATAAATTCAAATCGAATTCGAAAGCGGGCGTAATTGGTCGCCTGTTTCTCGGACCTCGTCGAGAAAACACTTATGATAAATGTACGACCGAATCGCAGGCATCTGGACACGATTCGATTAATATGTATCCTTGTATTACGCGTATATTCGAGATCGCTTCTTCTGTTTTTCTTAAGCGGAATATTTAATAACGCGGAGCATTAAACGGTTATTAAACGATCGTATGAATAATAACGAAGCAAAAACGTGTTTCCATAACAGCGTACGCGGCCATCATCGGGAACCTTTGAAAAGGCAGCGGTCGTATTTTTAAACCCGACCGTATCTTCTTTCCAAACGCGTTCTCAGAGAAAAAGAGGGAAAAAAAGAAAGAGAGAGAGAGAGAGAGAGAGAGAGCGGCGTCACCCTGTGGGAGGCAGGCGACTTTTATTCCGTGTTTCCTATGCGGTTCAACCCTCTCCGGTGCAACACGATATTTGAAATCTGCCGTTCATCTGGTCGCACACGTGACACGTATACTCGTTACACACTCGTTTGAAGGATGTGTTCCTGTAATCTTACGCTAGGAACGTCAACGAGGTGTAGGTCTAGTCGCCGCGTCGGGAGAAAGAGGTCCTCCCCGAAAGGGTCGCCATATTTTTTCACGCTCACGAAAAAGCTTTGGACAGGCCCTGAAATAATTACACGGACGAGAGTTGCGTAATTGTTGCGACCAAATTAACGACAGACGTCGTCGCGAGTAAACCACGACCCCGATACGAAATTAATTCCGTTCGGCATCCGTTTATCATTCGCTCGTGAGAAACGCGAAGAAAAGCGGAGGCCGACGGCGATAAAGCACGATTAGCAAGGCGAACATCGACACGAACGATCGCGACACGATACGACACGAACACGTCGGAATCGCCGACGGGGAGTCTAGGCCAATGAAATTATGTGAACCGTCACCGCGAGAGACGCTTATATCTGCCTGGCGCAATGTTACATTAGCTGGAGGCGTGCCACGATGAGACAATGAATTCAAGATCACGTCTCCTCCCGATGGCGGAAGGCGCGAACTTAAACCGAGTTACGAAATTAAGTAATTTATATTTATGTATTCACCGAGTGTAACAAGATAGGCGCGCGCGCCGCGCCGCTCGCTCGTACGCACGAGTACGCGGCGTGTCGCGGAGTGTTGTCGCGCTATAACTACACGGTCGAAAACAAGCGGTAAACCGGCGCACCCGACGGTCCCGGCCCTTTTTTGTTTCACGCCATCGCATCAATTCGCAATTCGAGTGCGCGAGAGGAGGGTGCCTTTAATCAAAGAACTCGCGGACCATGGAAACATCGTTTCGATGCTGTGTGTCAATTATCCGAATCCTTTAAACCGAAATCGTGTATGTCCTTCTTTTCTCCTTTCCATTCCATTCATCCTCGTCCACGATCGCTCTTCACGTCCTCGTTTTTAATACGTCGTGAATTTTTCAAACTGTTTCAAAGAGAACTCGCCATTTCCAGTAATGGAAATTTATATCTCGCTTCGTTCCACGCCGAATTATCCATGCGTCGTCCGGATCGATATTGAAATTTCACGGCTCGTGAAACTTTGAACGCTCGTATTGGCCCGTTTCATTAGCCGCACGTTTCCTGCTTTTTCGTCCGAGAGCGGTTCCTTTCGTTGATTCAATTTCGGTTCTGTGGCCCACATCCGATTCGTTTCGTTTAATCTCGCCATTAGTCGTGCCCACATCCGCGTGTTGCCGCTCTAGCTCGGTTCGTAAAGTAAACAGAGCTAATCAAATTGACTCCTTAACTCGTCGAGATGATCCGCAACTCATCCGGTTTAATCGATCTCGTCCGAAGCCGAATTCGGAATTTACTCCCGCAAAGTTTTCTCGCTGCCTCGTTTCCTTCTTTCTTTGCTTTAAAACGCGCAAGCACGAGGGATGATAACGAATTACCACCGCGAAACCACCACGAAGAAATTAATCTCTCGGCCGTGACGGTTTTCGTTGCAAGATTCTGCGCGAAAGGCTTGTTAATCATTCAGTTCGGTACATTTAATAAGCGAGACCTTCGCTGTCTAACCGGCGAGCACCATTTGTCTTCTGGTCCGCGAGACGATGAACAATTAGGACAGAGCCGCAAAAGCAGTCGTCCCCTCGCTTCTCCCGTTCGTTATTTCTCTTTTCTTTCTCTCCTTCGTCCGACAAAGCGTAAGCATGGCGAGCGTGGTCCCACGGGGGTGACCCATCGCGGGCAGCCAAAGTGAGAAATTCACCGTCGTTCGTCACGCAATGACATCCCCGTCCGCGTTCGCCACCGGTTAGGGATCTCCTCGAGTTCCCTGTTCCTCCTTCCCGGAGGGGAAGAACGTGGAAATACCCTGTCATCTCTCTATCTCTCTTTCTTTCCGCTATTGCTTCCCATCGGTTGCCGCGTCGAAATTGCGTGTCAGCCACGGAAAAGCCACGCGGTAATTGCTCCTGCAAAGAGTAAAAACAGAAGGGAAGGCGTGAAAACGTGCGTCCAACGAGGAGGAGAGACCGACCGTTCGGATCGTTTTCTCGGATAGGTGGGCTCCGTCCTCCGTGGTATTGAGACGACAACGCGACGTCGTACCCAATTGATCGTTCAATTCGACACGAAATTAGTCGACGGAGTTGACGAGGTGCATCGTGTTTGGATAAAATCGATGCAACCTGCAGCTTGCAAGCTCGGCCGAGCGGTGGCGCCAGGTGCCCACGATTGCCGAGAAACGGATAGAAATCCGATAATTCGTTTGTAAATCGACGCGACGTCCGTATCGTAACGACGACTTCTATTTTTGGTACAATGGATCGATGCCAGTTTGCTCGTGCTCCAGACTTCTCTCCCATCTGCTGAACTGACACCTGTCCCATTGTCACGCTCGACCGCGCTGATGAAGTCGTCGCTCTTAATCGTCGCTCCGATGATATCCGCCAGGAAAAAAAAAAAGAAAAAGAAAGGAAAACGAAGAGCCGCGTCCCGGGGGGAGAAAGCAAAAAGAATAGCTCCAACGTTCAAGAGCCGAATCACTCCGCGCGATGCACGCGGCCCCCGAAGATTAAATCTAAATAATCCAAGCTTCGAATTCCACCAGCGTTACGAATCGCCTGCACAACCGAGGCTACGCCAATTTCTCAACCAAACGAGCAAACAGGCTGCCGAATTACCAAATTTCATTATTCATGGCCCCGAGATTCGGACTACCTGACCGAGTGCCTCGCATTAGCTCCCGATCCCATGCAACGAGCAAAAAAAAAAAAAACAATCCTCCCCTTGAAAAAGGAATGTCTGATCGCGAATCAACGAGAGCTGCTCGCTCGGAAGCATTTCACCAGCGTTTCTTTCTTTCACGTTCGTTGTCTTCCTCGGCTTGATTCGAGGCTCGAGGGTTCGCCAGTTGGGATTATTTACGCAACGCGACGTCGATATACAATCGTGGCGAAGGACGGGCCAAGCAGTACGTGGAAACGCGACACACGCATCCGTGGCATATGCAAAACATGGGCGGCACTGGCGACATACTCGTTCGACAATCTGCACTGTCATCAGCATGCGACGGAACGCGCGACGTGGCAGAGGCGTCGTTGCACGCCGTAACAGGCGTCGTCGTCGTCGTACACGTAACGCGTATATACGCGTACACGCGCGGTTGAGCGGACGGTGTTTAACGAGCGCGCGATCTCACCAGCTTATTTCCCGAACGAAGTCGTAATTGACGGTCGCGGAGCGTAATTCACGCCTCGTGGTCCCGTGCGCGAGGAGGAAAAATGACAGTGCCGGAGAGGGACAGTCGGATTTCGTGCGAGCCCGCTGCGAAAAGGGGCAAAAAGCAACCGGGAGGGGAACGGGCCGGGTCGATCGGCTAAACTACTTCTCGTGTTCTGTCCGGCAGCGTGTCGTATAGATTCGAACGTGTCAATTGCAGCTAAGGTAACGAGGACGTCGTACAAGAAGGACGTCGCACGGCCAGATAAGCGGCCTGAACTCGCCCCACTCGGCCATTAAACTAAATTCTCGTTTCGACGGCTCGTTAGTCGAGCGCGCGGGGAAAAAAACCTGCCCAGCCGAGTTTCTGTTTCCACCGAGGGAACGTTGTCCCCTCGCGTTAGATCGATCCCGATCGTTCGATCCTCGTGGCTGACGGGTCGCCGCCATCGACGCAGTCGCGCCGATCCTGTTTTCCCCTTTGTGAGTCTTCCGTTTCTTCCTGCTCTTTGTGAAGACGACGATAGAGTGAAATTATTTTCAAGTGATTCGCCCGATTCGACGAGACTCACCGTGAAACCTTAAGTACGGTATGGGGAATGGAGGAAGTCAGGCACTGCGGTCGAAAGAATTTGCGAAATAAGTAGCCGACCGCGGATCGACAAACAAAACCATTTATCCGAACTCGGTCCCAAGCCACGAGGTTCGAACGGTCCGGCAATGCGATAACCAACGAGGACTATCTCCGCTCGTAGTTTCCAATTCGAACGTCCATCAGAGCGAGCGCGTTGTTCGCCGATTCGAGGCCCCATTCTCGTAGCTCGTTAACGGCGCACCAGCCGAGAGAAAGGAGAAGGAACTGGAAGATGGCATGAGCCGATACAGAGTGAGCTATGCCCATCGCCGGCCTCCTACCAGCGGATCTGGAGCTTCTCCTCTCCATTTATCAATGGAGGACTGGGAAAGAATTCTCGGAAAACGAACAGGAAGAAGGAGAAGAAGAAGACTGGTCGAAGAAACAGCAAGAAGAGGAAGAAGAAGAAGAAGAAGAAGAAGAAGAAGAAGAGAGGGTAGGCCAGTGCAAACTCATTCGATCCTGAAATAGCGTCTCGTTATTTATCCACCGGCCTAGTAATAGATCCCAGTCTATAAAGTGGCGTAGCTGGTCGGTAATTGGGAAGAAACGAACCACGAACAAGGGAAATTGGGAAGGGAATCTGGCTTCGGTCCGCGACGTTCGTGACGGCATCGCGATTGCGATTTTCGACTCGTTCTCGTTCTGCACGTTTTTTCGCGTTTTACTTTCCGGCGCCACTGGTAAAAATAAGAAAATCAATAGCCGCCGAACTGGAATCGCAGCGATTGCTTAAGCTTTCCGAAGCTTAGCCGCGAGTGCCCCGACCTACTTCACGTTCTTACGAATCTCTCCCTCTCTCTCTCTCTCTCTCTCTCTTTTGAGATCTCCAACGTTCGAACCATTCAGGAATCGTAATAAGCATGCATTGTACGATTTTCATCTAAAATGACATCTACCTTAAAAATTTGCAAAACTCCAGTAGACGAAATAATGCCTATGTAAAGTACGTATTTTGATAATTCGATAGTTTTCTCTGATCTATTTTACGAGTCTCTCTCTCTCTCTCGCTCGGTATCTTTGACGTTTGAACTGTACAAGAATCCGTACAATTTTCTTGTAATTTAGTTTAAATGACTGCAGAACGTAGAATTCGCATCCAAATCTGGAGATTGAAATGCTCAATAATTTCTGATCATTCAGTCAAGGAAAATAACCTTTGATCTACTTTACGAAAACATCCTCTTAATATCTTAATATCTTGCTCGAGATATTTCACGCTTCATCTATTCAGGAACCATGTTATTTTCATTTAATCAACGCTTAATCTCCTTTAAACGATTATGAAACGTAGAATTCCAGTGGATAGCATATAAAGTACACAGACGAAATTGAAATGTTTAGTGGTTTTTAATGGACCGTGGATTAGCCTGGTTAGAAAAGGTAATAAAATACGGAGCAAAGATTCGAAATATCGGAACGAGAGGCGGTAGGAAGTTCAGCCGGCCTACTTTCTACTTATTTTGCTGGCCCCTGGTGAATTAATCTTCCAGGGAACTGCGTCTGCCTTTCCGCGAGCGAACAAGCGAGCAAGCGAGACCCTTTTTCTCCGATACTTTGCCGACAAATCACGGGGAAAAATCTAAGAGTTTGCCGTCAAGTCCGCCGTCTAACTCGAAAGACGCTAGCCCGACGAAACTTTCCTAACCGACGAGATATTTCGGAATGAGTTCACGCTGTATTTTAGTATTTCGTGGTTGTAATCCGTGAGTACTTGAAAGCACCGTCGAGTTCGCTGAGAATTTGATGTATCCCTCGTCGAACATGAACGTGCGACGTGTACAGTAATGAAATTATTCCAACATCTTGATATTTCCACTTCAGACTTGTGAATTGTGGAACTTTAGAACTTCGGAGTTAAGAAATTTCGTATTCTTCGATCTAACAGCGTTTCTAAAATTTTCACCTTCGGATCTCGTATTCTTAGATATTCGAATGACAGAGAACAGCGCCGGAGGTTCTACTTCGATTACACAACCTGGACCAAACTTTCGCAAGCACGGCCTTACATAATTCACTCTGAATTTTAACAGAATTCTTTCCGCGTTTCTTTCGCATAAACACAGCCACGCGTTCTCTTATTTTAACTATGCGTAAACCTTCGCGAAGTAACTTAATGCCGGCTAAAGTTACGGTCTAATATTTACAAGGAATTTCCAGCAGTCGAAACTTTTTCTCGGTGAAACTTTATGATAGCGAAAACTTTCGCAATGGTTCAGGAGAAAGCATTTTTCAAAGTACCTACACGTACCTTGCAACGCAAGGAGTACTCGTCACAGAGCCGAAAGGCAAATCGAGACGCGTGACAGCTCTTCGAATGAGGGTAATAGTGTTGATTTTTTCCCTTCTTTTAGCCATCACGCACAGAGCGGGCAAGAAAGGGGTGGGGGGTTGAAAGAGCCTCTTGGCAAATTAACTTGCCGCGATGAGTTACGTCCGTGACTGCACGAGCTGCCGAGACCCCTTTTTTTCCGCTCGAAGGTGTCTCAATGATAACGAGCGCGACCTTTTCCCCCCTGTGTCACACACAGCCAAGTGAATCTTCGATGCTCGACGCTCGTGAAACTGAAACGCATTACGGGCCCGTGAATCTCGATGCACGTAATTTTCGTTCCACGGGCCGCACGCGTGCTCTTCCTTTGAGATGTCACGCATTGTTCGGCCCAAGTGCCGCTTACGAGGGCACGAGGAATCGAGAAAGAAGCGAGCCGAAAGTGAACAATTATCGATCGACGCGGCCGCGCGCGCCTCGCGAAGAAAAGTCATCGAGCATGAGACGAGGAAGCGGAGTTTGTTGCGTTCCGATGGAATTCGTGGGCGAGCACGTGCCGCATCTTCGGATACTTTTAACCCTGACCTCTTCGGCACGTGGATGATTGTAGGATCATTAATATAAATGGGTATCCGCGCAATTTTTGCTAGAGGGTAGTTTTTTTCTTTAATACATGACATATTTAAATCTTATTACTTTTTCGTTACGTAAACGTTACATGCTGCATGAGTTACATGAGTCTCTGAAATTGATACCCTCTATAGCCAGAAGAAGGAAAGATTGTTAATTAACTCGGAATATTTATTACGTCTCAATATATTAGAATCTAAGAACTATTGATATAAATGAATCGTTAGACTTGCCTATGTATTGAAATTTTCAAAATGTATAATTCTCAAGCTGTATCACGCGCGTCGTAGATGGTTCACGCGTCCTTGAGACAAAATAATCGCAAGAGTGCCAGGAAGCGGGAACGCGCAGTCTTCAAGGGCGAGGAACCGTTCGTTTTAAATGCAACTGTGGAAACGTTGAATCAGCTATTCGTGAATTACCTTCCTTCCAATTCCGGCGCTACTTCGTGAACTACGACGCCCGAGGCCAGGCGTTATATCGCCATCGCCGACGTTTCCATGACCGTAGCTAGCTACGATAGCAGAGCGCGGGCTACATGCAAGCCTCTGCTAATCTGCCAAAGCATGCTGAGTGGATCCTGGAAATCATATTAGCATGCAAATGTCTATGGATCTTCTAATTTTCACGAGCGAGGATTCCCCCTAACACCGAATCCGGCTGATCCGAATTTGCCTTCGGAAAATCTTGGCGCTGCTTCGTTGCACGTTCGCACGTATATGCACCACGTCTGAGCATGGAATGTAAATCAGAATATGCATTTGAACTTGGAGGTTCGTGAGATTGATAAGCCGCGTAAATAAGGAAATAACATCAAAGTACAGCCTGATAATATTATCTAATTCGCTGTTCACGAGGGTGATTCGACGCGATTTTCGTCACGCTGGCTGCATACGTTAAATGCTCCACGGTCTTTTCTTTTGGCTTCTCATGGCGGTAAATTTACAGTAAAATTATTCCCTTCCGCGATCCTCAATAATGTTCCTTCTTGATCTAACGTGCAGGGAGTGGATCACTGCTGTTACTTTAATGAATTTTACAACCACACTACGAACAATCTCCGTAACAAATGCCCGTGCAATGTTCTATACGTAGAATGTTTCTCGAATTAAACGATATATTATTCAGCACGTCCTAACTGAGATAAGAATGGGAACAGCCTTTATCTATCTTTATTCGGTGATCGTCGATACCCTTGCACTTTTCACCTTGGCCGACATCGTCCCACCCTTCTCAGCTCACCCCCCCGTCTCGGGGACCGTTCTTCTTTATCTCGGTATTCGAGGCACCGAGCGTCGTGGTAATTGTTAATTTACTTCGGCCAAAGAAGTGCGTCAATGTCAGGATCGAGCGACGGCCAGAGTGTAGAGGGAACAGGGAGAGACATTACTCAAATACTCATTAGCACGGTCGAAATAAACGCGCCGTCCTGGTCGCTAATTAACGCACGAGACAGCACCGGCGTACAACTCGCCTCTCTCGCAGTCAGGCTGATGGGTTACGGCGGATTCTCAAGATATTGTACTGCGTGCCCCTTACCCTTTTCTCCTCCTCCCAGCGCATTTCGTTCTGCTCTATTTTCTTTCGTGGCCGACCAAACCGAAGCCGGCCGGCTTCAATGTGCGTGTGCATACCTGGCATTATACCTGTTTTAATTAGCCGCGAGACTAATGCGAGATCGACGTGGCCAATCCGGAATCGCGAGATGTCGCGGCCACCTCGCCTACGAAGACAGAGACGAGAGCTGGCAGACGAGAGAGAAAGAGAAAGATAGCGCAAATAAAAAGTTGACCAAGTGTCTGGCGTGGATATCATGAAAATTCTAATAGGTTCATTTCTCAACAGGGTCGGCCGTTTAAACCGGTTAATGAGAACAAACACGCATCGTTCTCTACCCCACGTTTCGCGTTCCTTTTTCTCCACTTTCTCTCTATGGTGAAAAATTCCGTTCAGCTTTAAACGCGCGCGAACGTTGGAAGAAATATTTTTCCCACTGTTTTTATTGTACTGTACTGAATTTTAGTTAAACATTTTTTCTAAATTATTTAAGGCTTGTTTGCTATTACCTGGTCTAATTTGCGATGGAACTTTGTTCATACGGGCTCCATTTGTTCGAATTAAATTTCAATCATAACCCGATTAAAGGGATTCAACTTACTTGTTGAATCCAGCTATTTGAGCGTGCAGTTTTTACATGTTGTGTGAACAACAAAATTACTGACGGTAAAAAGAATCAGTAAATTCTTATTTTCTAGATATCACAAACGGAGCATTATTTTATTTAAAATCGTGCAGGGATCATTTTCACACAGCTTGTAATGTTAAATACCTAGTCATAAAACTACTGCAAAAGCGAAAGAATTAAAGATTGTTAATGTTTCATTTTTATTCGTTCCGTGCTTCGTGAGAAGCACTGACAAGAACAAGAAAAAGAAAGTATCCAAATATTTAGACCATCTGCCCGTCCAAACGTATCAACTTTCCCCCGGGACCCGCCGATCGGTCACCTCGAGGAAAAAATGTTATGAAAGGAGGGTTTGTGAGCTATGGTCGGTTTGCCGATGACGCAACGAAAGAAAAAAAAAATCGTTAATTAAATCGTCGAGGCCGGGGTCGCTTCTTCTCCGGCGCGAGCGACGAACAACCGTTTAGGAGCAAATGGTGGAAACGGTCTCGTCGAAATTTATGGCGACGAAGTTTCTTAACAAGGCTGTAACTGGCGCGCCGTTTAAGGCGGATTTCAATTGATAATCCGGCGCGCGAGCTCTAGGCCACGCGCAAAACCGTCAGCCATCGCTGGATGAGAGATCGTCGTACTTTCTTAGAGACATGGCTACTTACTCATTCGCTGCAGTTCCAGAGAATTCAAAAGGAATTCGCCGACCGACAGCGAAAGACGAGCAGAACGAGAAAGAGAAAGAGAAAGAGAGTCGTGTAGCAAGTAGAGATGGAATCAACTCCAATGTGTACTTACAATTCGATATCTGGATTCGAGTTTTGTTTGGAAAAAAAAAGTTTTAATGAATAATACACTTCTAAACTACTTTAAAATGAATACTCGAGAGACGAGTAGATGGTAAGTGAAAAGACATTAAAAAAGAAGGAAAGCAAGGACATATGTTTCGTTTCGAAGTTTGCTGTAAGACTTCCCAACAGACTCTAGGGGAGGTCAAGTCAGAGATACTATTTAACGTGACCTGTGACACCAGTGAGAAATGCTTCAACCAATAGTGGACCTCTAGCAGCCTGGGAATGCCTTCACAAGTAGCTTGCAGCTTTCAAAAACGTATGTATAAATATTTTGATGTTTAGAAGTAATACTCGGTAACAAATCTTTGAAACCAAGTCGGAAATGATCCCCTTTCCAGAGGACTCAGAGAAGTTACATACATACGTGTAAAAATCAGAGAGTTATATTGCGAGTATTTTTTCCGAGCCCATCTGGTACGCAACATTTTAAAATTGCATTAAATTATAGAAGAATAGGAACGTGCTTCCTCTAATCGAAGTCAACGCGCTACCGTCTCATAGGAAATAGCGCTTCAAAACGATTCGAATTTGATCCACTAGCAGTCGAGCCTATCTGGAAATACTGAAACGTACGAAACTATCTCGGTCAGATACGAGTAAATTCCGAAGTACCACTGGATTCGAATCCAACGACTGAAGATTTCGAATCACTCACTTGCGAGGTACTCGATCCCATCTCTAGAAACAAGATCGAGAAAGATCGTGGATTCGCAACGGACGAACGAAGGGATCCCTATGAAATTTAAATGTACGCCGAGAAGCGTTTCGCGGTGGACAAGTGGAAGAAGGTTGGCCGGTTTGGCTAACCGGAAAGCCAGGGACGGAAGGAATCGGAGGAGTAGCAGCAGCAACGACGACGACGGCCAAATGGAGGAGTCGTACGGGCTGCGTAAAACGAAGGGAAGAAAGAAGGGAGAAAAGGTCGGTTAAAAGAAGCAGAAACGAGAGAAGAAAGACACCGCGGCTGCAGCGGCGACGGTGGTGATAGTGTTCGACGACACAAGCCCTCTCATTAGCGGATCTGCATGTCTCAGTCCTCAATTATCTCGTCCCCACGGCAGCCGTCACTCTGTTTTCCCTTCGAAATTCCAGCTGGACGCCTAATACAATATAACAGAGTTCATTTCGTGCCAATTTGCATGTACCGTCGGCTAATTCCGCGAAATTGAATTTGTCGCCGCGCCTTTCCTCCCGGCACGTGCTCCGTCTCACTAGCCGCCGCGTAAACCAGCCGGACAACAACCGGTCTCTCCTTCTCACTAGGCTAGGATGATCGTTCCATAAATTCGTTCTTCCTGTTTTACACCGTCATTCCTCTTTGTGGCCTGTGGACCCTGGAGGTTAAGGTTTATTTCACACTCGAACATAGAGAATTGATTTGCTCGCAACGTGCAATTAAAATATCCCGGATCTCCGTGAATGTCATCGTGAGCATTGTCGATCGTTTTCACGTTGTTGACAAAGTTCCCGCGGATCGTTCGTCGTCAACTAAATTAAAACTCCGCTTGCAGCGGAATTTGCAAGAGGTTCGTAGAACGTGGAACGAGCCGAGCCTGAAAGCGGATTAACCGGCCGAAAGTCGAATATAATGGAGAGTGGCGAGCATAGACGCGAGTTTAATCTACAAGTCGACGATACGACGACCTATATTCGTATTTGTATACGAATGTTTGCAGTAAACGCCAACGCCGTCGCGCGAGAACGATCGATAAATCAATTCGAGGCGAGTCCGCAAGCGCGCGGGCCGAGCAATGCCACGTCGGGGAAAGTACGTTCGTACCGTACCCAACACGACGATTTTATTTTATTTCTTTTCTCCTCTCCTCCTTCTTTTTCCTCTCCCTTCTCTTTCCACTGCCTGTAATAAAAGGAGCCGGCGGGCCGCCTACGGCCGTCGAAGAAGACACACGCGAGCTCGGCCGACGCGTATAAATTATAATCGATTAACGCTACACGTGTCTTAGCGTGCGACGCCTGTAAAGGTTGCGTCCGTACGATCCCGATACATTCGTCTCGGACCGTGGAATCCTTTTTAAATACATCTCCATATTTTTACGGCTGGCCGAGCTTGTAAATAAAGACCTCGCTATCGCTGTCAGAGACAACGCCAGAGAGAGAGAAAGAAAAAAAAAGAAGATGAGAGGGAAAGGGCTGAAGAATGAAGGAGAAGAGAAAAAGGAGGAAGAGGAGAAGAAGAAGTGTAACTCAACGGGAATGCTAATGCGTCGAGAAGCTAGAACTCCGAGTCCAATCACGAACAATCGCGCACCCGGAGTGAACGAGCGAGGGGAACTTTTCTTTTTTTTTTCTTTTTAAAGAGGCAACAACCGACGTCGACGTTCTTATCGCACGGCCTTGGATACGATAGATGAAAACGAAACGCCAAGGTGCAACGAGGAGTTTCGAGCGAAAGGCAAGTTTTGCCTCTGCCCCGTGGTTTGCTCCCGTTCTTGGGTGGCGCGAACGTATACACGCTTCCGGGCGCGTACGTTCGAAACGGCGGCGACGACGACGACGACGACGACGGTAGTGGTGGCGGGCCGTCGCGCGTCGTTCGATACGACGCGAGCGTGGAACCAACGCTAACGATGTTAAAACGCGCGGGGACGAAGGCACGGCCCCGTGATTTCTTCGTTGCCATTTCCCGGGAGAAATTTAATTTGCTTAATCGGCGCGAGGGGCAGAACAGCTCTACCCGGTGGACGGCGAAGAAACGCTGCTGGAAAGTTTGAACAGAGTTGTACTCGCTCTCTCTCTCTCTCTTTTTTTCTCTTGCTCTCTCGAAAGGAGAGAGAATTCATTGGCGTAATACCGGGCTCGAGCGCTCCGTCTTGCGCCAGTTGTTGATCAACCAGACCGGTATTATGCGATATCGAGCGGCAAGGAGGGAAAACGAAAGCGGGGAACAGATGAAGAAAGAAAAACAGAGGGAAACCAGAGAGAGGCACGGAAGCCGCGGAATATATCTTTATCTTCATCGACGCTTTTCCCACCGGTTTTCCATCCCCGGTTTTTTCTTCTCTTTTTCTTCCTCTTTCTTTCTTATTTCCACGACGTATCTTTTTAATCCTCTTTAAGATCGTACTCCCATCCCGTGTGTTTTTCTTTGCAGTTTCTCCCCCTTCTTTTCATACCTTCCGCGCATTATTTCTCTTCGTCTCGTTGATTCTCGTCACAATCCAACTCGGCCGATTTACGCTATCGTTAAAAGTTAAAACTCATTATGGAATTAAACGCGACGACCGTGTGAAAGCTGTCTGCGACTAACAAACGACCGTGTCGCCGAGACAGCAAATGGCGACGCGAATGAATTCGTGTTCGAGGTTCGCCAGTTAGGTGGTTCTTGGGACGCGTGTGTGAGAAACGATCGTTTTAACGATGTATGGGGCGGAGGAAGAACGAACACGATTGTTCAGTTGTCGCGCTGGGAGTCATCGATCAAAAAGTAATCGAGTTAAATAGTTCGAGAGGGGAAAGAGGGGGCGCGCTCGCGTGTAATTCATACGGCTGATTGAAAAGAATTGCAGCCAATGGTTGATCAATACAATTATTAATTTCTTAATAACATTACAAAAATTTCGACTTCTTAGAGTATTTAAGATGCAGCGAATCATTAGACATTTCTTTCCGAGTCTCAACATAAATTGATCGAAGAGAACAGCAAACGAAATGTTACAATGAAAGATCAAATATTTATTACACGCACGAAGGATTCAATTTATTTCGTGCAAATACGAAAATAATTGTTTTTTACCAATAACTTTTAGTTTGGTCGCTATGGCATTGTAGTACTAAACTGTTCCGAACGTTTCAACGTACGGTATGAATCATTGATTGACTTCAGTACAATCCATACAATACGCGACAGTAGAAAACAATGAACATGATAAAAGAGATAAAACGAAAGAAGAATGGAATGTGAAAATAAAATTGGGAAATAGATACACCTATCAAGTCGAGGCTCCGAGAAGGAAGAATCACGGGTTGCCTGACAGTGAAAACGATCGTGAACGAAGACAGGAGAGGAGGAGACTCCTCGGCAAAGTTTCGCGCTCGGCGTTTCAACCAACGGCGATGGTATTGTTCGAAGGGGTTGGCTGGAAAGAGCAGCTAGCGCTAGTTACGCCCATGGTCGTCGAGCTGACGCGCGAAATGCTTTTCTCCGGGCGTCGGTCGGGACGACGGGGGTGTGAATGGTCTAAGAAAGCGTCGGCGGAATACAATAATTACTTCACCTCAGATTTACGAGGACCGGGAAATTGAAATTTTCGTGCCACGCCGGGCACGAAGGTACCGTGCCGCGCTCTCGCACGCAGTACAGAACATTTTCAATTATGGCATTATAATTTGTTGCCTCTGCCGCGGCGAATGCGCGGCTGCTGCCGGTACAGATTATATTAATTTAATTTCGTCTTCTTTGACCGTGTCGGCCGACCCCGCGGCGTCTCTCCTCTTCCGACCTCTCTTTTGCCACGTCCGTACTAACCTCTCTCTCTTTCTCTCTGTGTGTGTACTCTCTCTCCGGTTCTCCAGTCGCTTGGCTAGGCCCAGCCTACAGGAAACATACGGCTGTTGCGCGCGAGCGCCTCTCCACCTATGCAAATACCTACGTGAAATTTATGCCTCGACTCGTCGACCGGCGCTTTGATATATTTTTCAATTTTTCTGGCTGCGCGCGCGCGCCAGCGTACGTTCGCTCGCCGGTGCACGGCACTCCATTTCGCGGGGAATTTATATTTACGCCGGGGTGGATTTCGCGAACGGAGATTCCATACTCCAGTTTCCCAGCGGAGCGGTGGTTCGGGCAAAGCCGAAGAAATTAAGCCGCGTAATTGGATAGTTACGCGGCTAAAGACCAACCGGATCCTCCGTTCGTAATCAACACAGATCTCGTTAATGGCGAACGCGTTCATAATCGAATCGAAAAATTCGAGGGGCGACCGCCTCTCTGTTTGTAACGAGCCTTTTCGTGACGCGAATCGCGCTGCGCGAAAGCCGCGAACGAAAAACGTCCACGTCCAGGATGGTGAAGCGTTCGCGCTCGAAACCACACCCGCTCGATTCCGCGCGCGTAAAGAGAAACGAAAGGAAGCGTGGCTGGCTCTCGTGCACGCTCACGACGCGCCAGCCGCTCGCGCAGAAACGAGTGATCGTTAGGCGGTCAGTTTCGTGCAGGGCTTTGCAGTTGACTGGGGAAAAAAAATAGAGTGCGAAAGTAATTATAGCCGAGCGGAGCGGTCGGGTTGCTCGAACGAAAAAAAAAAGAAAAAGAAAGGAAGGAAGAAAAAAGAAAAAAGAACCGGAGAAAAATAGGTGGAAGGAGAAGAAAGCGTGGAGGAGATTCGCTTTCTCCTTCTCTCTTTCTTTCTCTCTCTCTCTCGAACGAAGAAGAAACGAATACAAGCAGGCAAAGTCGGATGTGGTAGCGTTGAGGGGGTGGTTTAGGTCGGCGTTAGGGTTGCGTACGGAAGGTGGAGGATACAGACTGGCAAAGGGTGGCTGAGCGAAGAGTCGGGGGACGGGGAGGGGGATGGGACCAAAGAGAGAGCGGGAGAGAGGCGGAATGAGCGGCTAGTGTCAACACTCGCTCACTTTGTGAAGCCGGCAACTCGCTGGAAAGCGGGTAGCGCGCGATATTAACGTTTTCTCCCCTAGCGTCGAAAATCCAGCCCCTCGCGTTTCGCAAACGCGAACACACCCCCGCCGCGCCACGCCGCGCATCCGCAAGACCGTGGCCACGAACGGCCACTTAAATAAACAGCGCACCGCCGTTTTATTTGATATTTTACACATGACTCGGTCGAAAATGAAATAACTCCGCGCGATACGTTTATCGACGGCCGTCGTGGCACACGATGCGACGTCCGCTGCACGCGCTGGGATATTACGCGGCCTGGAACGCGGCCTGGCAATGGGACTCATCTCAAACAGAGCGCTCCTCTCTTTGACGTCGGCCGGCCGATCCTTTCTTTTTACATTTCGCCCGCAGGGCGAGGCGCGGCGAAGTTATTTTAAAGCGAGAGGAACGACACGGGGTGTGGAGGCTCTCGCTTCACAGGCTCGCGAACGGATCGACGGATAGTTGCGTCACGAGCGAGCGGAGCGGTCGCGAGTCGTTTGTCAATACGTCGCGAGAGTAACGCGACGATGCTAATCGGACGACGTTTGTTTGCGGACTGGATAGCTTGTCTGGCGATCTCTTTGAGGCCGCTGTTGCCACGCTAATTTGTCACATCGATTAATACAGGGCACTTGGGAATAATCGTGACACGATACAACTAGTCGCGTTCCAGGCTGCGCTTGCGAGCGAACGTCATAATCTACTTATTTCTTGGCCGTTGAAATCGAGGCTTCGTGCTTGTCCGACGAAAATTGATAGATATCGCGTTTTCCGTGTGCTGGAGGTCTGCGATTTGAAAAGCATCGACGAGAGGGGTCGTTGAACTGTCATTAACCGCGATCTTCGCCAGTCATTTGTCTATACACGTATCTACATAAATATGCATACAACATCAAATATAAAAGGCGAACTATCATTTCTCAACCTCTTCTTATCCGTGACTGTTTCTGTCGTCGATTGATCGCGACGCAACTTCTTCTTATCTGTTAAACAAACTTCGAAGATTATTCCAGAGTAACAACGGCTTTATAAGAGTATTAAAATACACGTGTAAATACATGTGACACATAGAGAACGGAGAATTCGTACTCTTAATACACGCGTACATATGGGACATAAACTGTGCATTAAAGAATTAAAAATCTATGTTTGCGGACTCATAACCTTATATGGTCGAGGCATTTGCTCTTATTAAGAAAGGTTGCGATTATAATCGAGATCGCGATTTTTCTGTTCGTGGTAGTCATTGATACGAGACACGAAACTTTATATTTGACAATTATATTATGGTTATTTAAATATACATGAGAAGGTATAATACCATATATATTGACTCTCCTGTGGATATGAACTAAATATTATACTTATTACACTGCTAAATAAATATTCATATTTGTGGCTATTTCAATGGATATTTGGAGTGTTTAAATTTTTATAAATGTATGTAATCATTCAAACGTACGATCGAAGAAGTTTCCGTCCAATTGCACGGATTAAATTATATTACACACGTGAAATGGAGACGTTCAATAACAGTATTATCGGAATTTTCGTGCCTTAACGTTATTCAAGCATCTTGGGTTGCTTCTACATATTAGTGTACGAGAGACGTGTACAGACGCTCATTGTTCGGACACTTGTAAATCATCGATCGACCTTGCGTTTGACTAAAAAAGAAAAAAAAAAGAAGAGAAGGGAAGAAAAATGAAGAACGAGCTACAAAGAAGGTACACGCACTGTGCATGGCCGTTAGACGGTCAATTTCCGGCGCATTGATTGGCGGTAGCAAGGCGGGAAAACGCTATATCACCGTCTGGCATGACGCTGCAGTGTGGAGTGCAATTTACTGCAAACGCACGCGGCTTAAACCGATGATAAACGAGCTGGCTTGACCGAGGGAAAAGAAGCGAAAGCGGAATGACTTTTCGACGATTTCTACTCGCGTATCGCTTTAGATTACCGTTTCCGCGGCGAGATTGGAAATGTTCGTTCTTTATGGCCGGCCGGACCGGAAAGCTGACTATAATTAATCGGCTGAAATGTATAAAATATGAATTGTGACTGGCGTTTGCCGCAGCGCGGCCGTTTCCATCGAAACGAAATGAAGCCATTATGCACATAAATTTGATTAAACTAATCACAGCCTCGTTCAGGGAGAAAAAAAGAAAAGAAAGAATTACTTAGCGTCGTAAATTATAATAGTGTGCTAAATATAACAATTTTAACAACTATTTCGATGAGCCAAAATGACTTGAATTAAATTATTCTGGTAAATTAATAACTTATCCACAATTTTTTCGATTGGTACTATGTTAAATACCTGACACGTCAAATATTCAGTTTCGTCCCGTCAAGCGTCAATATCGTATCACCTGTCTTGATTTTATATTCTATTCAATATTCTATTTTTTTTTCTTTTTTTTTTTTGAATGAAATAATGAAATAAATTTTTCAATGAAAAATATGATTATTGGACACTTTATTTCTAAAGATAATTTAATTGTAATTTCGACGACTAAAAATATTTATATTTACTTAAGGAAATTATCCCAACATATTCAGAACTTTCGAGCGATTAGAATAAATATCCTCATTAAATAGCTTACGACACTGTTACGAATCTCTCACGCAAATTTTCTGTTCTCAAAATTACAATCACAATTTACAAAAAAAAGTTAATGGAAAAGAGTGAAATACGTAGGGAACGCAAAGGAATCTGCGCCGAATGCTCGAGCCTAGTTCATACGCTGGCACGATCAGAATCGGATGAACAATCAACCGAACCACCGAACAATTCAGCCACAGATAGATCTCTTTCACACGATCCACTGACTCGATACGAAATCGTCAAGGAACACGCGGCAGTCGCTGAGAGACAATCTCCCGTCGACTTGGTCAACAAAGGAAAACTATCGAAACCGAACGTGCTATCGAAATTACTAGTATCAAAAAAATCGTATCCATCCTGTTGGAATTTTGTACCATTCCTTATCCGCATTCACGGTGCTCGATGATCGTTTGAGCCATCATGTTTCGAGTTCTGACAATGATCGAATTCAGAATCAGCGATGCATTCGTCAGTCAAGATCGTCGAAAGAGATTGGTCCTTGGTACTCTCTGGTTTTATTTCATGCAATTACGCTATATGGTAATGTCGAAGCTGATACTGCAGTCGAGTCATGACGTGGTTTGAACTCGTGATCGATTTCGTTCGATACGTTCTCGTAGTCGAGTAATGTGAGTATCGACAGCTCGATCTACATGAACCATTCTCGATATTAAAAGCACGTACAAGAATCGATTACCTCTCGATTTCGTTATGGATACTCTTAATTTGTTCCAACTGCTGGCAAGATCCGTGCGTTATTTTTTATATTTTCAGTTAACGATTGTAGAGTAATTTTCAGCGCTTTGAATTTTTCATTTCGAAAATTAATTGGAATTAAGATCCATTTCTCCGTTATTGAAATTAAATTAACTCGTAATTAATTGAATTCAATTAATGGTACTCGTTCGGCCGTTGGAGCCATTATAGACTCATGTCTTAATTAACTTTATTTCGAAACTTTTAATTTGATTTCTTTCTATTTACTAATTTTCTATTTAAAACTTTTAATTTAATTTCCTTCTATTTACTAATTTTCTATTTAAAAATATTTTTACCACTTGATTCAATTCTGCCCCAAAATTAAAATTAAATCTCCTAAATCGACCTGCAAACTAATGAGAATTGTCACAGTCATCTATAACCCAGCGATACTATTTGAAGGTTAAAATTAAAATAATTAAACTATTGCATTGAAATCTCACGTGCAACATTTTACGACAGAACTCTCGCGCAAGAAACCTCCACTAATCGAGAATGACCCGTGCGGTTAATAATGAGATTATTAAATGAACACACAAACAGCCATGTGGCATCCGAGACAGTTGAAAATCGAAATCAATTTGAAGCCGGTGCACGCAAGTGCATCCACCGGCGTTCAGACTGGTCCACGGATTAAAAAAAACAAGGGGACCAACACGAAATTTATTTCCAAGCTGTCAAGACGATTCTGCACGCGCCGTAGGTACCTGTCCCGATCATTACGATCGTGGTCGGAGGAACGCTCGGATAAAGAAAGAAAAAAAAATTGCTGAAACACCGTTGAAGAGGCGAATACAAGCGTCTAAGGCCCGAGGGAACGGCCACGGATCTGCCATCGGTCGGTCGTTCTTTTTTTCTCCTTTCGGAGTTTCCTGTAATCCCTACTTAGAACTGTGCGAACCGAGCGAAACGATGCACGTGTGAGTGCTCGATATATTTGGGTGCCCCACCCACGCATCTGCCACGAACCCGTGGGGATCCACGAGCGCGGGGCGATGATTCGTGGCACAAAATAGAGAAAGAGAGCCGACAAAGTCTTGTTTATCCCCGCTACGCTCGAAATAATAGGAGCGTATATATTTTAGCGGACACGTCAATCGCCGGTTATTAATATTGCATCGGTCCCCGAATCTGGGATTAGGCCGTGCATCGATTGAAATTTTCCCTCTCTCGTATTTTCTCTCTCCGTCTCCCTCTCTCTGTCTCTCTCTTTCTCTCTATCGCGCGACTCGGTAATTGATTGTCACGGATTCGTCATTCTGACCCACGTTTTCGAGCACTCTGCACTTCTCTCCGCTCGTTCGAGCGTGCAATCCGAATGGAAATTTATGGTTTTACGGCCTCTTCGTATCTCTTTGATTCATCGGTAAAGAGAGGATTTTACTTTTGATCATCGAGTCGGGCCGTCAGAATTATACGATTTACTTAATGAACACGTCGAGCGGCAAATGATTTTCAACCGAGTTTAAAAACAGACAAGAAAATCTGCTCGCCCCTCCCGTGGCCGCAAACCACACGCAGACGTTTATCGTTGGAAACTTATACCGGTGTCAATATTGAACAGGATCGCGTTTTATTACCGTTGCCGCACGGTATCTAATACAACTAGTAATAACATGATCATTCGCTGAGCGAGAATCGTGCGTAGAATCGTAGATGGCGAGGCGCGCCAAGTCATGCCAGAATTACCGCTGAGTAATGATCGGTGGATAGACAGGATACAAGGTGGCCGTGGATCGATATTAATTCGCGGTTCTATATTAAACGCGGCGCACGAGCAAACGTACGGCCCACGGTATTCCATGATCGGAGTAACGAGTATCGGTGCCCGTCGATCGCCAGTCATTTATTAATTTTACGATTCGACGGATTCCGAAAGCACGGCAAGCGCTGCTATAGCGGCACGTACGTACGTACGCGCGGCCTGCACGAGATCATTAATCACACGAGTGATCGACTCGCGATCTATTTTTCGCACATGCTAATCGCGGTTTATTAATATTGCATCGATTACACCGGGCCGGCGTACGGCTTACGCGGCCAGCAGAACCAGTCTGGGATTGTGTAATTGATGATCGTTCCGAGCCGTCCTTCGATTCCGATTCCTATCCGTTATATACCGTGTATCCGCGGGTAGGATTATGAGTCTTCATCCTCGCATCGGTAACCCGGCCTGCACATGTTCGCCGCCTCTTATGACGAATCGCAACGGTCACCCCTCTGGCTCGCAGATTATCCAGGTCCCATTGTATATTTACACGGGGGAGGGGGAGTTAGGTGACAGAGTGCTTGGATCAGCTGCGAGACAATCGCTCCCGTAAATTCGGCCCCCATTATGGATAATTCTTCGGTTATTACACGATGAATGAATGACCACGTTGTTTTCAGTTGCTTGCCGCGGATGGGTTTATTAATCCATCCAGAATCAAGATCAAGCTGACACGTGACGAGTGTTTCGTTTCGCGCGTTTTCGTCGCGTGACGCGATTGTTTCTACCATCTCTCGTCCGTCCCTTGTCAATTCGGCACGTTTTTCTTGTAAAATGTATAAAGTCATAGTATATATAGAATTGAATATATCTATATTCGAATAGAAATTGAATAGAAATTTACTGTTAATGAAAAGACCCTGCAAATTTAACCATTTACCATCATAGACAATTTGAATAGAAGAAAAGTAAGAAAAGAAGAAATGAAAACGGAAAGGAAATTGTAAAAATTTATTTAACTCACTTATGAATAACATTGCGTTCACGTAACATTTCATTTGCAGCTCTTTCTAATCATATTATCAGAGTCCATTGTTTGATATTCGGACTGTGAAAGAAAAATGTAAGAATATTTATCATTCTATGATAATAAATATCATCCTATCTCTTCTTTTAATTGGATGCTATAGTTTTGTAAATTTTGAAAAGAAATCCGCTACGCAGATATTTGTAGCAAGTACTGTGATAAACTAATTCTTGGAATATTTATCGCGTTTCTAATATAAAATAGTTTAAATCTATAATATACACTTCTCTGTAATATTTTTTACATCTTGAAAAACAATACGAAACTTATTTCACTTAGATCCTCGTTATCTATCAATCCTTGAAATTTATATATATGCTAATACATTAATCCTGAAAATATACTTCATGTCAGTTTCGTTGAATCTTCTCCATTCGTCATCTACGAAAGATTCGAATCGTATTCCCCAGGGGGACGGGTCCTACGATTGAACAGAAGCGACTGATTTTCCGAATGTCCTTGCAAATGTGGCCGATTAATCACGCTTTTGCGCGCAATACATCGCAAACAGACGACAATGTCTACTTTTCGGTACAAACTCTAGGCATATGCTCGCACGTGGGAAGACAAGCGCAAATTCGAACGCCCCTTCGACGAACGTGACTTAATGGATTGGAATGGGACAAAGGTCGATCACGTAATTGCAAGTACGACTAGACTTTCGTTGGGAAATGGGGGCCGATATTTTGTACTTCGTTCGCAAACGCCATGCCCATTCGTTCATGAAGAATGGATCCCCAGCTCCGCGGGATTGTACCTTCGGAATTGGTGGCTCTCCGTTTCTTGCAACCCTGTTGGCCTGCATCGGTCGAAAAGACAATAACGTTGGATCGAAGCCAGAAACCGTTTGCGAATGTCGCTTCGAGCTCGGAATCGGCCGCTATCGATACGCTGCAACTAGTCTTACTGGGTTCAGTAAGTGTAAATAAAAAGATAACTCGGAAACGTAATATCACCGAATCAAGGTTTGATGAGTAAGTTGACGAAAAAGTTGCAGAGTTGTAGATTTCCACGCGTTCACGAATGCATATAATACCAAAAGAAAAAGAAATAAAAATACATGAAATCTGCGAAGTACGACGCGTACCTTGTATTTGGCGAACGAAAGACTTGCGTTTGTAAGAATTTAAATTCGCATGGATCACATCCGCAGTCTAATATCGGCAGATATTTAGAATTTCAGATATTAAAAGATTCAAACTATGAAAGAATTAACACGAAGAACATTCGATTCAATGCTGTGGAATTATAGAATTATTCGACATAGAGATAAAAGAGTTGATGGAATACTTGATATTGAAAGAATACACGTCGAGCCTAGATCCATGAAAATTTGACAGGGACGAGGGGACAACTTGTTTCAAGGATAAAAGGATCTTGTTTGTCTTGAAATCGTTGTCCCGTGGCGAGCTAGCGATCGTTGCATTGATATTTATAAAAGCCGATAACGTTCTCGACGGGGAGGAGAGCGGAAGGCCCGCGCGCCATCGATTCAATTTCATCCCGCAAAGCTCGGATTTTAATTATGAAACGAATCAATTTCGCCAGCGATAAATTGTTATTAATCGTTATATCAGCCGGTCGACGATGCTCGTTGCGCCAGCTACTTTTCCTCTCCGCCGGTGATTTACGAGCAAACCTGTTCGAAATCCACGCTCGGTGTGGTCTTTGTCGCGGTGTACAGCTGAAGAGACGCTAAACTAAGAGGGGTGGTTAGGGGGAGGGGGAAGAGTACTAACCACAGTGGAGAGAGGTTATTCTCCGTGAATGTCTACGAAAGTAATCGCGCTCTTTGTGAGCAAACGCACTGGCAACCTTCCCCCTAGGTTTTTGTTCGTCGGATACGAACAGGCGTGTTCGTATTCTATGCGAGCTAATCGTCGTCATTAATTGCTGGATTTCTATTGTGTATTATCTGTCGGGCGGGCGGTAAGTTATGAAGGACGATCCATCATTCCCGCGTGGATACGCCTTCTTGCCCCGGCGTGATCACGGATGCACGCGCGTTCGAAAAGTCGGCCTGAAAACACGGCCGAGTTTTAATGGCGTTCCCGCTCCAAAAACTTTCCTCCGCCGACGAATTAGAATCTCGTAATTTAGCCAAAACTTTTACACCCTGCCACGACATTCTGCCGCGCATGCGCACGAAATATTTTCTTCGTCCTCCGCGAACGCACTCCGATCACAAGAACTTCCATCCTCGTTGTCGTCGCCGTCGGCGGCGGCGAGAGAAACAGGCGAAATGTTCGACGCACGATTAACCAGCTGATAAATCGCTCTCGAATCCTGCCCTCTAATAAATAGGCCGTACTTAAGTCTTCCTTTTCAACCTGATTTTTCTACCCGTTGATTATTTCGTCTCTGATCCTGCTTACTCGACCGAGTGTCCAGCGGAAATCGTCCATCTTGGAAAGGTCTCCCCAAAATTACGCAGTTCTAGAATAGGTCACAAGTTCGGTTCGATATTCACTATTCGATCATACATGCACGTAGGTAGATGTTTTCGTAGCTACTGTTTAGAGATTAATCCAAGTGATATTAAAATCATCGCGAAATTGATGCACGAATAATAATTTCGAGGCTTGCGCCAGCCTCGGCCTCGGCTTTTATTCAAGGGAAGATTCAAAGGGCGGCTGGCAAGATTGCCAGCCGGGCGTGCATGTTTCCCTCACGGAAACGAAGCTCCTCCTTTTTCGTAATAATCGAGCCCCGTCAGACCAAAATCGTCCGTTGAAAATTGAGGGTTATGCAATCGAACGTACGACCAATGAACTACGCGAATAATTCTCGTGGAGCCTGCTATCGTGAATGGAAACGGCTACTCGAACCCCTGCCGACAATAATTGAAACCGCATTCTCCCTGCCCATTAATGGCTCTCCTCTCGCTCTCCTATATTTTCTCTTTCTCTTTCTGTCCGTCTCTCTCTCTCTCTCTCTTCCTCTCTCCCTCTGTCTGTTCGACTTTCTCTCCCTCAGTCGCTGTCTCGGTCCAGCCGGTACTCAGCCGGCCTCCTCTTTTCCTCTTTTCCATTAGCCTGCTCGCCAGGCGAACCTATGATTTGGAAATTCACCGGAGACGATGCGAACAGGTAGGTGTGCAGTCGCACACCGAGGAGATATATGGGTTACGCGGAAGCGGGGGGGCTTCATACAAATTGAATTTGTGCAATTACGGGAGTAATTACGTCGGGATTAGGGCCATTACCTGCGCGCCCACCGCTCAGACTGTTCGGGCCCTCGTCGTTTCACTTTGACTTCTTCCTTCTTTGCTAATGAACGACTCCGTGAGACTTGCACTCTCGTCGAACGACTCCGGCTGTCGGATCGCTGAGAGAAAGGAACCTTTGTCGCTTTCGTGGTGTTTGATTCGATCGATATCGATTCATGGTTCGATACAAATAGTCAAGGTCTTGGCACATTGATTTTGCTACGTTTTAAGTTAGAATATTCTTCTCTTCAAATGGCTCACTAATTTAGATTTATGTCGGTGAGAATCTTTCCTTTTCCTCTCTGATCTTCTATTTTCATTCGAAAAAGAACCCAGGTATTTTTAATAAACGATCATAACGTACATGTAACTGCCAAGTATCTCGGAATATTTTCATGCAAATCCAAAGCCCAAGATAGAGTAACAAAGAGCATAAAGCGACGCAATCCGTGGAATTGATACCTTTAAACGATACTCTGAATCTCTCGATACGCCTGTTACAAATCCCATGAAAGGGACCGTTTCTTCGGTCTCGGCGAAAGCAGAACCCAGCCACCGCTTCGCCTTAATTCTCGTCCTCGAATCGGCAATGCAAATCGCGCCGGTTGCTCGACAAAGGGTTCCGAGCCATAAAAATCACGGCGTTCAATGTCAGAAAAACAGAGCGGCCACAAAGGAGGCAGGACGACGACAATCGTCGACCCTCCGGTGCCTGTGTATTCACCCCAGGATCACGGGGCACCGTGACAGCCTAATCGTAATCAATGTCCGCGACCGAGCGGCACTTTCACAGCGGCGAGACGAGTAGTCGTCTGGAGTGGCGAGCGACAAAAGAGGATACCGTGGCGGCGGCGTGTTCGCGGGACGGGAAACAAGGGGAATCGTTTGGACGCAACGCGAGACTGCTGCGTGTTCTATCTCGTCCACGGGGATGCAAGGCGCCCGGCAAACAGTTGTAAAGAATTCGCGCGACCAACCGGTGGCTAGGCTGGCTCTCGCCTGTACGAGGACGTCGCTATCTACCTCGAGCAGAAGCTCCGTTAACTACCATTTATCGCGAGCCACGCCGCTGCGTAATCAATTCCTCTGCTCGCGCACGGAATTTCAAAACTTTTCAGGCTTCCCTCCCAAGTTCGCTCCTCCAGTTCCCCCTCCTTGTCCTGCCGCTCGTTTCTCCACCTAGGGGACACGACGAGGACGTAGGCGGAGAAAGAGAGAAGGCCTGTTGCGAGGTTTCGCCGAGTGGCTTATATCAGATTAACTCTGCGGCACCCGTGCCGCTAATTTCCAATTAATTATCTCCGCGCTGACGCACCGTGAGAATGTGACGTGATTATCGCGATTTCCAAGTTTGTCGGTACCTCCGTCAGAGTCTTCTTCATTTTTCTTTTTTTTTTATTTCTTTCCTTTTTCTCTTCTTCGTTCACGACCTGCTAGTTGCGCGGAGAATCATTTCCTGTTTCCTCTACTTTTTTCTATTTTTCTTTTTTTCTTTTTTCTTTTTGTACCCTCGCTCTCTCCCTCATTTCCCTGTTCGTCCCGTAGTTTTCGTCTTTCCAACTCGTGCCTCTCTCGTCGACGATCCTGATACGAGAGGATTCTCCCCGCTTGGCACACCTTTAATCCGTAATTAAAGTTTGAAGCGTTAACGTGCCCGCCAAGAATGCGGAGGATACTAATTCCACCGTGAAGTATAATTACGCGAATCCCGCGTTGTAGGAAACGCTTGCCGCGTCGTTGCGACCGGGATCCAGTAATACAAACTTCGGGAATCTCACTTTCTTTCACGTTCTCTCCCAGTCAAACCCGTTTCGTTTCGAAGAAAGTCGTTCGACATTATTTATTTCCTAGAAGAAGAAAAAGGAAAAGAAAAAGAAGAGAAGGAATCCACATAAAGAATCGGCATAATTATGGTATCGTTGTCCCAACGTTATCGGTATAACGACCCCTGAGTTCGGTCGCGTTACAACTCCGGCGAAACGCAATTTGCCCGCAGAATAATCCGTAATAACTGCGGATGAATTTATCTCGATCAACGACGCTTGAAATAAGAAACAAGAGGCGGCGGTCGCGGGTTCGCCGGAGCCCGAACGAAACAATTTTCTTTCTTCGTTCTTTGACGACCGGGGTGGAGGAAACAGGGAAACCGGCGAGAGATAGAACGCCTGTGGAAAAGAAAAGAAGAAACGGGCGGAGAGTTGCGGCCGTAAGACGGTTTTTTTCCACCCTCCACTTAAAAACTACCACCTCACGGGGTCGCCGCTTAATGGACGCGAAAAATATTGCGGCTGCTCGGGGGGAATGGCAGCTGGGGATGGTAACTGGGTAGCTATACACACAGTGTCGGTGATCGCGCACGGCCCGCCGGTGAAAAGCAAGCACCGTCCCTCCTCTACGTGACGGCTCATTACGCTCTTTCCATTATTCAATTAATCGCGGCCATTTATTATCATCAGATGGAAGGCGTGAATCGAACGGGGACACGCATTGTCAAGCGTGATATTATGCTCGATAAAGGAGCCACTCTGCAGCGAAGACGGACGACGGTGTGGTGGTGGTGTTGGTTTCTGCGCTCGAAAAGGGATGACAGGGGCGGTATACCAATTGCGAGCTTCCGCTGTCCTAAAAAGCATTGAATCATTAATTGACTCGCGCCACGAGAATAGATTTTTTTCTATCGCCGATTGATATAATGGAGGAGTCTCTATAATGACGGCTTGTGTTTAAAAAGGCCATTTAATTTTTCGTACCTCCCGTCGATGACATTCTTTCGCGGTCGAAATTGCAATTAGGCTGCAGAAGTTGCAAGAATGCATACAACAAGCAAAACTATATAATATATCCGAAAGAGTGTATTTTTTAATAGGCTGTAAACGAATCTATATATTAAAATTCTATCTCTTAAGATTTCTTCTAATATACATCCAAATATATTCTCAAAAATTCTATCAAACTTTCGATAAACGAGAACGGCAAAGAGTACCCTGTATATCCCTAGATATCTCTAGTGGATATTGTGCAACAGCGCGCGTTTTGTCGGTCTTATTAAGAACAGTGTATCTACGTTGTTAGGGGTATAAAGAAAACGGAGGATACTCAGAAGAACATAAACACTCGTTTACGACGTACAAACCGAAAGACGCACGCGATAGGTAGGAACGAACGTAGAGCATAACGCGTGACGCAAAGAACCTAGAAGGGGTTGAACGATGACATGCGAGAGTGGAACAGCCAACGACGATACAGCGCGAGAGCACGAACGGAGGATCAGATTGATTAATAGGGGGTACATCTGTTACCGGGGCGAGCGAGAGGGTGGATGGCAATAGTCCGGAGAAGGGTAGCTCGCAGTTAGCATTAATCACTGCAACACGCCGCGGCCTGACTGTCAGGTCCCGTATAATGCCCATTGGCGTGGAACCAGTCGGTCTTTCCACCTGGGACAGATCGAGGGGGTCCCGTTCGAGTACATTCGACCGTATAAACTTACCATATTACCGGCAATTCGGTTACGTGCTCGCGGAGATCCTACGGATTATCGTGCTGGCCAAGCGTAAATTAATTGGGATTGTGTAACTCTCGGGACGTCCCAAAGTCGCGTCGTTGGATTATCGAGACACCGTACCCTAACACTTTGGTTAGGAAATTATTGAAAACTTAAAACGTGGCCTTCGCCGAATAATTATTGAAATCTTCTGGTCATTCCTCGTCAACGCTGAGTTTAATTAATAAACACTAATGAACTTGTTTGATGCACAGTGAATCATAGAATTCCCGCAATGGTCGATCTTGAACGATTCACATCTTTTTACGATAAGAAGCTTAAACACGTCATCGTTGAAGAGAATTTTGAAATTTTGTACGTCGATTGTTCAAAGTTGATAATCAGAGAAGTACTACGACTCGCAGTCGTTCCCTTAGTAAAAACAAATCCAAAACGACGTACATATATTTCGAGAAGAATAATTCGACATCGGAACTGTGAGGATCGCTTACAAAGCGCTTATTTCTCGACTGCGAATCCCCCGAATAAAATTTACAGTGAACATTCTCAGAATTGATGGGATCATATTATCAAAATGGTTGCACTCGAAGCGTCGCTAAATCGGCGTTCGACGTTCGAGAAATATGGACTCCAGTTGGAAGCGTGGAAAGCTTTTCCACCTCGTGCCTCGCCGACGCGGCTAGTGAATGCGTGCACCGACTTCGCGAAAATCCATCATCTGCCCCCAAGCAGAGTAGATTTGACAGATGCGGGGTTCGCTCAGTAAGCATAGCTTGGAAGTATCCAAGATTCCTGGCATATTGCCCCCTCGTGAGTATAATTAATGAAGGGGGTACCACAGTGCGCGCAGGGCTGTTGCCCGAGGGTGTCGACACCGACTCATAGCCCCGACGTATAGGCTTAGAATTCTATTTATTGCATTTAATTCAACAATTCGGACGCAAGTGTACGCCGCATTGACTATGAACCACTTGCATTATGTATCGTGCAACGCGTGTAAAATTGATTCGCAACCAAAGAAACATAGAGATACAGATGCGCCTCTTGAACAATGAAACTTTGCATTTCACGATCTTAATACTTTTGCTATCTATCTCACCAAAAAACACTGTATTTATTTAATATTTTTTTAGCATTAATAATATATAATACAGCACAGATAATAATTGTTACAGATAATAATCTTACAATAATTTAGCAGCAATAATGCAAGATAAACACGAACAGTCAGTCTCTCATACAGCTAATTGATCGATAAATTTATGGTCGACAATTATTATAATTTTCTGGTCATTTTGTGTTATTTCCAACCATTTAATGGAAAAAAGTCACTTTTTTTGATCATACCGATCCATCAACGTATCCTTCATCGTGGAATCCTCAATTTTCTAAAAGTCAAAATATTCATTTATTCACTCTCTTTCTTCCAACATCAACCTATTCTAAGACTGAGGAAAAAATTGTTCTTCAAATTGTCGTGTCACCTTTGCAAATTTATTACATCGAATATCTTTGTACAATTTTATATTAATGACAAATGTTCCTTAAACGAATCTTGCAAAAAAATTTAGCATAATTTATTTCGAACATCGAAATCAATTAACGGTTACACAAGTGCAATACCCGTTGATCTTTGTACATGTTGCGCACACAAAACGAATGGACGCGATGTAACCGCGTTCGTAGACCGCAATCATCGAAGCGGAAGGATCTTTGAAGCGAGAGGAACGTAGAACCGTTCAAGACACTCATATCGACGGAGTTTGATTTGACGGAGATGGAATTGACCCGGGCACGAATTATGCAGTATACAACAGCGTGTTTTTCAGTTCACTTGCGAAAATACGTTACCGTCTGAAACGTCACGGGGCTACGATCAAGCAGAAACGGTTTAACGCTAACATCGCGAATTAAACTTTTTAACTGCCCGGAGGCGCGGTTGTTTCAACCTCAGCGGTAGATTGAAATCCCTTTTCACAGGAACTATCACAACTGTGTAACAGATTTTTGTTGCAGAGGATGTTCCGCTGCTTGTAATAAACACGGTGTCAAAGTCATTTCGAGGATTTCGTTTTCATCATTTTAAAAAAGTTTTAATTCCAAGTTATCGGTGCTTGATGATCTCTTGTCGCTTTGATATTTCTAATAGTTGTCAAAGGCTTGATTTGAAATGTCAAAGCGATTTTTTCGTTGTGCAGAATTTGATGATAATAGATACGTGAATTCCAATTTGTGTGCAACAACGCACTTCCCCTTACAGTTCGATATTAGTTCACCATGAGCCTACTTTCTATTTCTATATCGGATCTGATTATTCGATCTTGCTAAATTCGAAATTTACTTATTTAATTGTGAAATTCAGTGAAAGGACAGCTTCAACAGCAATATCGATAGAAATGAATATAAGATATAACAAAAATGACAGAACAAAATTTCCACTATCCTACAAATGCAAATTGCATCGCGGAAGTATCCCTGAAGAAATAAAATGCGACCATTAGCAGAGTTCTAGAACAAAATCCCCGTTATCTTAAAACTACGTTGATTTCATCGCGAGAATACCGTTGAAAGAAGAAAAAAAAAAATAAAAGAAAAAAGAATCGCGTAGAAATACACAATCAAGCCTCAGAATAGCTCCAAGCAGGGAGCGTAGGCAAGCATACATCTCGTACACAACGAAATCCCGTTAGGGACGGTCTGACATCGGTAACAAATATTCCCAACTGGAAACCTGATTCCAATTTCGACGCGACTTCCTATCAAACTAGCCTCCGTACATCATGCAACAATGCCCAGCCACGGACACTCGATTATACCGCGCCACAGAAATCGCGAGCATTCAGCCGCTTTAACGCGGAATTAATTGAGAGATACGTTATCCCGAGCATCATTCATCGGGCGTTCACGGCCGGGAGCTAGTGGCAGCCAGTTCGATGAAGCGAGCGAACTGCTTCCGGAGAAGGAACCGGTACCGCCTCGAAACAAGGCCCCCAACGCACGGTTGCGTGGCTGCTTTGTCGTGTGAAAGACGCGGGTTTCGCTTCTAGCCGGAGATCGCGGCACAATGCGAATATCCTGGCCGTCTGGTATTCTAACAACTAGGAAAGCCGTTAATACGTCGAGCCTCCTCCTCGGCCGAGCTCTAACCACCGCGGCGTTTACATTGGTCCCGGGGAAATTACCCCAATTAGCCGCGCCGAGTCCGACCTACGAGCAATGACTTCTACGTTGGGGCGTGTCTACGCGTGTGTGCGCGTACTTACGTGGAACGCAATTGCCATTATCGTCCGAGTTCGAACATGCTGGCTTACCGCTTGGCTCTTTTGTCGTCGAGTTTCCGTGCCTCTTTGATAGGCGATAGGGGTAGCGTGTAGAGGGAACTAAGACTGTTGCACTAACTGGGATTTATTGTATGTAATGGTCGTTTGTGCGTGCGCGTCGTCGAAAGTATCAGGAAAGTTGTATGAGACGATTCGTTCGGAATTGTGGATCACGCGGAGGGAAAAATATGAGTCGGTTTTTCTTGATTTTTCTTTCTGACTTTTCTGTCGCTTGGTGAAGGAGTATTTGACATTTTTGAAAAATGACTCCTCATGAAAATGTCCGTAAGTGGCGACATAGACGCGCAACATAGATAAATTAGATGATGCTTCAATAAGTGTCTTATTCAACTGTGATGAAACAGATAAGATAGAATATAAAAAACCCTACTTTAAGCAGTCATTATCTCACTCTTATTGATCTTTGATTCAGTGAGAACAAAAATAAGTATACTTCCTTTTCTTCTTCTTAATCCTTCCTTCTCCTCTTTCCAATTATCAACTTCTAATTCAACTAACTTAGAAATCAGAATCACACATCATTCGACTCGGCAGTGGAACAAAGTAGAACGAGCTTCTCCCAAAAAGGTTTCTCGATTAAAATTTTGCTCGTTCCTGTGCTCGTAGAGCATAGTAGTTTCCGTACGCAACGCGAAACGAAGGTCGAAATTCGATACGGTAAACAACATTCGCGGACACAGTCTGATATCAGCGTAAATTTTTTAAAAAATTTAACATAACTTTACATTAGCCTTCTCTAAGTGGACAGCCTCTGTGAGATGTAATTCTTTCGCGCATTCTTTCGCGAGCGAGAAAATTGCGGCAGGAAAAAATCGTTATTCCCCGCTCGTGAAATGGGAATTCGTTGACGCGCTAATGGAATAAGAAAATACGCTCGCCACCAGGAATAATTAATTAACGCGATTAAAATTTCGCCCCGATGCCCGGTAGTTGTCGCCCATCCGCCATCATTCCCCTCTCCCTCTCCCGCAGCAATAACGCAACTTTTTATTTCGCCCTTTCCACTGCCCGAGCTCCCTCCATCGGCTCGATTTCCCTTTTAGAAGCATCGTCGTTAACGATCAAGTGAAAATAAGATGTACCTCGACCCCGCGTAACGAACTTCGTTGCAGTAATTACGTTTATGCTCGTTAAGAAGTTCGTGCGCGAGGCTACCAGAAAAAGTGTCGCGAATTTCTTGAGAATTCTTGAGTTTTACGTGATTCGAGAGAAATTGTGTCGAATGTTACATATGTTGCGCGAACGTTGTAATCTAATTGTAAGACCTAACTACGTTCTCCAAGATATTTTTCATTGAAAACTATTTGTGCCATGCAAATACTCTTTTATTGTCAAAATCTTCAACTGATGGAAGAGTTTTAGTCATTGTAATCATTATAATACAATGTTATAACTAAATTCAGGTTTTTGATTGAAGATTTCATTGATTGGATATTTTGACAAAGGTGACCGATATATTTATATGGCACAGGTAATTTTCAATGGATTTACCAGTTCTAAGTAAACACAAGATTTTATGAAAACTAACATTAATTATGAAATTAGAAACAAAAGATTGTTTCATATTGTACAAAGCATTACTCTTTGGTTTTATAAATGTATAAAAATGTATAATAATCCTTATTACTATCGCTATCGTAGCAACTATATTGCATAATTATCGAGTGTCAAGTAACTAAAACTAAATTATTCACAAATCGTACACTGGTAAACTACTAGTCGTAAACTGCTACCTAGTTTATTAATATTATGCGCGATTGGAAAGTTAGTTCGTTCGCATTTTTCCCAATTTCTAAATACGACCACGTCTGACAGTAACGAAGACATATTATGCACTCTATCTTCGACTTGCGTTTCTTCGATTTTCTACTAGCACATTTCTTTGCAAACTCTTGCTACTTGTTTATGCAACATTAGGTAATATCAATCAATAAACCGTAGAAACAAGTTTGAAGCGAAGCGAAGTGAAACTTCTGCATAAATTTCAACATGAAAATACATATAAAAAGAAGTGGAGATCCAAAGTGATTTTATGATCTTAATTAAAAAATCAAAAATCACTTCAACAAGACATAGTGGCAAACCAACTGATCACACCAGGACCATTTGATTCGATATCTATCACGATCTCTCTCCAATCCATCGCCATATAATTCCAAATGTTGATATTTAATCATTCTACGTGAAGATATTTACCAAGAAATAAAGTTTCGGAGTGACAATAAAAATAAAAGAGTTGTCGAAAGATACGTGGAAGTAAACCGGTTGGCCAGACTAAGGTTAGAAAGAAACTACTTGATTCGGTACCGATCCCGGGAACGATCTCTCTCCGGTTCGTCTGGCGGTTCGATCGAGCGGTGACCGAAGACGAGAGTGTGCAACCGTTTGTGTGTATCCGTTTCTGCGAATCACGCCAGTCGTCCAGAAGAAGCTCCACGGCTTTCTGTTTCTTTTTCTTTTTTCAAAACAACCAGCAAAACGGCGGAGGCGGAGCAGAGAGCGAGGAGCGTGTTTCGAGCGCAAGTTTAGTCTACGACGGTGCAACGATCACCATGTGTCCCCCGTCGGAAAACATTCAGAAGAGGCGCACTGACAAGTTGTCAGCACGACGACCACGTTCGAGGACCAACGAGACGTCAAGACCGTACATTGTAAACACAGGAAGCGATGACGACGTGGAAGCAGCCCTCCAGGAAGCAGTGACCTCTCATGATCGCTCTTTTTCTCGTTCCTTTGCGCCATCCGCACGCTTCGCCGCCGGTCTTCGTGGACATTCCACGCGAATGCATACCGTGAAATCCGTGATAATTCACATCTGTGCAACCCGTGACGTCTGTACGCGTGTCTCACGTACAGTGAGCCACAGGGGAGTATTCGTATTCTCGCATTGCTATATTTGAGCGATTAATTTTTCCTTAATAGCTTGGAAACGTATTTTAACTTTTAATCGCTGTTAAACAATCTAGGATTAAATTATTTAATTTTGGAATTTTTAGCTTCATTATGGATGACAGTTGTCGTACAGTGTGATATTTTCACGAAGATAATTAATGGTATTACACTTCAAATTTTCATATACGTTACGCGCACGTTTGTATGCATATCTGTGTCTACAAATTTTGTGCTGTCTCACGGATAATATAAAAACAATATACAAACTAAAATACCCCGAAATTTTAATAATCTAACGTAAATTTCCTATAATCATCCGTAACCCAACTATTTGAGAGTTGATAATTAAGCTTGGCACGTTCTTCGCAAAAGGCAGCAATTCACACTTAGACAATTAGATTGTAACTAGATCATCGAACGCTAATTACGAACATTTGCGTGGCTCACTGCACACGTGGCAAGTATCACGGTTACGGTCGTTACGAATTTATTCGACACCTTCTGTTCCCACTGTTCGCGAGGCTCAAAAAGCGGACGAGAAAAAGAGAAAACGCGGATCATTGGACGAATGGAGGCTGGCAGTCGGCGACATTGACTCCGGAACACCGGTTCGTCGCCTAATTGTAGCTGACGTGGGTGCTGAAAGATGACATAGGTACGGACCGTGAGACTCGTCCGGTTGACACTCGATATCGTGTTTTGGATTCTAATGGCGTTTACCGGCCTGTCAGGTTGAACGTCAGGGAGCAACAGTTGGCATAAGTTACGCGGGTGTTAACACGTTGTTGTTCAAAACACTATGACCCGCCCGATGGTTTGTTTGTTCGTTCACTATTCGAGATATATATTACAGAAAGGTTTTGCTCGATGTTTGCGTGCACGCGTTGTTCTGCATTGCGGATCACTATTGCAACGATTCTATTTCGATTATTTGTTTACCAAATGGCTTGTTCCCTGGCGAAACCGTGGTCATTTGACTCGCGCACAATCTGCAAGCGAAAATTCTATAATCGCTCGTTTAACGCTTGTCGCACACTTTCCATATTTACCGAACGTTTCACGTTCCACTAGGTGTTCCGGTGGTATCACGGTTCTCACGCACAAAGTCCACTAAACTATAACATCATTAATTTTTGTGGTAACTTTCACCCAAGGCCGGCGTGTTCTGTTAAGAATTTGCGAGTTCTGCCACGCGCACTCCCGTCAATCACTGAACACTTGATGAAAATTAAGACGTGAGCGATAAATTTGTGATTACGAAAGCTATTTTTCATTATCATGATTCACTGCTTTAAGTTAAGTTGTGCGGATTTTCATAGTCTTGCATAAATATAAAGCATTGCCATTGTCGCTAGCGACACCAAAACTATCAACCAAAACTTTTCTAATTTCTTAATTACAAAAAATATAATTAGATAAATGAATATAAAAGAACATATACATTTAAATTTATTATAACCACTTACCGATAATAGTGATGGTACAAACACGGAGAATTCATCAGTTACTATCTACAAGTTACAGATCGTTTTCATAACTTTATAATTTTACATCAAGTAAAATAATTAAAACACTTACAATTAGACAGTTTGCTTATCGTTCCATTATCTATTTCAGGTTCACGAAAGAGTCAGATTTACGTTTGTGCTCTTCAACAGCTGAACTGGATACTGCGAAGATCCTTCTATTAATATAAATGTAAGTCACAATGTTTTCTGTGAAATGGTATATGCTCCGTGACGAAACTATAAGAAAAATATTATCAGTGTTTATCTTGTACAATAGGTAATACACGTATGTTTATTCAGTTTCAAGAATTTCAATAAGAAATGAAAACATTAGCGTTTACTTTAGTGCAGCAATACACGTTAATATAGTTCTAAGAATTTCAGCTTAGCTAATGATTAGATAGAGACGTATATATTCTAAAGAAAGACAATTTAACAGTGTCGATGAACTAGAAATGTGTTTAGAAGGGAAATGGAAATTTTTAAAACGAAAATCAATTGCTGCCAAGGAGAATGATAGAAATTTTATAAAAAGAAAGTGGCACAATACAGTAATGATAAAAGATCATGTATTGATTTCGTTGTGAAAAATATTACGTGTCTTATAATTTTATCGCAATCAACAGCGACTAAAACTTTGAATAACTTGCATTGTGAAAGAACATCTTTATATTCAATGAGGAACAATAATTCGAGCGGAAGGAAGAAAAATTCTTATCTACAATATCTACAGGTATGTTTGATTTTGGATACTGTCTTATTATTGTTCTTATATTGTTTTGTTGCGGAATTTTCTTACTGTACAAAGGATCTTGTTAATAATAACAATTCGTAACCTATGAATATAATGTATTAATATAATATAAGTATTAAATATGACATTATAACGGTCGTGCAAGAGAGAGTATAGTTGCAAATAATGCAACTCTAAAACACCAACGTAACTCGGATAACTACAACCTCGGGATGAAACAATAGACGAATATCGGTGTCTCGTGCGTCTCCACTGCCAACGTTCTTGATAAAATACGATAAAATACGAGTGAAAGTATGGCGAAAGAACGTGCTCCAGCCCGTAGATTTTCATTGGAAGTGTGCTAGCGCGCTCAGATGGCAATCTGAGATACATAACCCGAGTCGCATAACCCGTTACGAGCGACGCGATGAACCCTTTACCGTGCACCGAGCCTCCGTTACAATCCGCTACCCATCGTCTATTAAATCTCTATTACACCCGCTGAAAATCTCCTGCAACTGCAACGCCAAGCGAGCTCCAGCATTTCGGTGTCAAGGGTCGCGCGATATTGCAACCTGACCTACGATCGCGCGCTTCCCACGCAGTTGTACCTGAAAAATCGATGCACACATTCGCCGCGTGTCTGTCATCGAGGTTTCGTTATCGGTCGCTTTCTCACGACCGATCTGTTCCGTTCCAGCTTTTCTTTCCACTTCGTGCTTCTCGATATGCCGCGTGCCACGAGAACACACTCGGGAATCGAGGCTGCCAGCTCTCGATAAGAAATCACCGGCTGCAATTGAACGGGTAAAACCGCTCTCGTCGGCGGAGATGAGGTTCCGGATAAAAACCCGCGGCGAGTTGAACGTCGTTGTACGTGTCTATTCGAACGTAAAGTGCGGGGAATGAAGTTGTCGATGAATCGAGTAGATTGATTGAATTAGAGGTTTCTCGATTCTAATCGTTGGCTGGCTGTAAACCGAGCCAGCTGTAATCGTTTGTTCCGCGTCTGCGTGCGAAACTTCCAACTTTATTTGCTACATTGAAGAAGATGAATGTGTGTTCGGTGCTCCTTTAATTTCACTAATTTCATCATCTGAGAGATTCATCACCAAAGATCTCACTAGAGAGAGAGAGAGAGAGAGAGAGAGCTTGGATCATTGCATCGACGCTATATCAACTTTACAGAAATGAATCTCACCGTGTTAATTACACGTGGACAATGATTCTCGAAAACATTCAAATGTTCGACAACGAAGCGAACCACAGCAAAATCAGTAAAACTTTTCAAAGTCGTATTTCAATTTGGTATATCTTTGCAATCGTGGCAGAATATCGGAAATATCGTGCGCGAGGATTGAAAAATATATTCGCCGAGGCATATATATATCGTTGTCAGAAATACGCGATATTATTTTACTGGAAGTAACAGTCATCCTCGTACGCTTCTTCGTGTCATGAAACCGTCTCTGATCGAGGGTGTTTTCCTGGCCGAAATTGCGACCTGGACAGTGGAGCGTCTTCCTGTCGAGAAATCAGATTGCTCGCAGGGTTGCGAAAGGTTGCGAATTTTCCACGGTACATCGAGTTCCCGTGACAGCACACGTATCGGCTCGTGTGTGCTCGTCGATACACACGGTATTTTCGCGCGAAAGGAAACGTGGGCGGATAAGTCTGGAAATGGCGCAACCGGGTGTGATAGAGGCAATCGGAGAACCCATTATATCGCTGTCACCGACTGAAGAGGGTAAACTCGCAGAACGGCAATATTACTTATAAGGCTTTTACTTCTGATTCTTAATACGTTATTGCGAGGACCGTTTCGCGTAACTCGCTTCGCTGTTGGCATCGAACACTATGCTCCGGCAATCGATCCAAGAGGAGAGAAGGGAGGCTTTCGTGTAAATCGGCTGGCTGCTCGCCGCCGAGCGAAACATCCTATCCGCTAAACCTGGCGAATAAAATATTCGAAAACTATTAGCGGCGATCAATGATCGACCGGTTGCCTTTCAGCTTGCAAAAAAGAAAAAATGTTTCCATTTGGATGGAACGAGAGCCACGGTCGGCCGGGCTGGTTCGCCGGTCTCTACGACGCACTGGCCCTCCCGACCGATTTTAAACATTCAACGGGGCTCGTAATCAATGAAACATGCCTGTAAATTTGTTACAGTCGTGCACCGCCGCCGATCGATAAGCTTTATTCCGCAGCTTCAAATTTTGAACGACGTTGAATTATGGAGGCGACTTTCGCACATACGCGCTGACGCTCGGAAGCGTTCGGAGCGAAACGTGTCCGTTTTAGGTGAAATCAATTTTTTCACACAATTGCCCGAGAGAAATGTGACTGTCATGCCTAAATGTAATTAATTACAGTTTCGATCTTTGAGAATGTCGATATCGTAAACAGAATTTACTTTGTTTATTTGCATTTATTAAAAAAAAGGTAATTATTTCTTGTGAAACATGCTCCAAACCATAAATTTTTATATAATCAGCTTAATATCACATTCTTGACCTCTTAGCTCTGAATGACGAGTACAGTCGTCATGAAGAAATGGCAATTTTTTTGTATAATAATAGTAAAAAATAATTACAATTTATTACATGTTTGTAAATTTTAGACATTTTAGAATATTTAGAGACGAGATTTGACTAGTTCTGTTTACTATATCACTTCTAAATATTTCCTTGCCATTGATATTAATTAAGTTGAACAATAAAACTATTGATTTAAAAAAAAAATGTACTCTGTGTTTGACGAGTATAATCGTTCTAGCGACACAATGCATTGTTAGACACACACTTTTGAAAATGGCACCACATCTATAAGAGGTTAAAGTTCAACTTTCGTTCTGCAAGTGGTACAAGGTATAATTTTACTTTTGCTAGCTTGCGTGAGAGGAACGTAGGTAGCATTCTTCGATATTACAGGATCGATATTCGATGTTCGCTTCATCCCTTGTTATCCAGTAAATCAACTTCTTTGACTTACGTACGTCGTACATTAAATTGCAATGAACGGGTTGGCTCCAATCCGAAGGGAAGTTTCGATCCGTTTGTCTTGTCACTTTCTTCGTGCGACAGTTTCTTTCGAACGCGTGTCTGAGTCGATCGAAGCGATCCATAGCGATCAAATAGCCGAAAGTCGAGCGGACGTTCGCCGAGCGACGACCTATGTTTCAGCATTAATAGATAACCGAGGCCGAGCTCTGCCTCTCGATATAATCCGAATACCGCGGTCTAAAGGTTACGCTCGCGAGGTCAGGCCATCGCCAGGTGCAGCTGCAGGTAGGTACGATCAGGGGGTGGGCTGTAAGGGCGCAAACGCGAGCGCCCTGTAGTCGAAACGGGAACTATCACAACTTAATATCGATCCGGTAATTCTCGCGGCGGTCTGTGCCTCTCTCCTCCGGAGTTCCCTCGGTTTTCGAGCTCGCTTGTTCCGTTGGCCGGTCTCTTTTCAGCCGAGGCATCTATACGTTTTCACCACTGGCTCCCTAGCTGTCTCTCTCTCTCTCTCTCTCTCCTTTGCTGTCGACCACCAACGTCCGTTTCACTCCACCTCTCTCTCTTTCTCTCTCCAGACACCCATCTTTCCGGCAACGGCCAGTTCCTCACTTTCAAACTCTCGACAACCACGGCGGAGTCAGTCGCAATCAATATGGAATCCTACTTATCTCCATGCCGGGGCTTTTCGACTCTATCCATGTTCCATTCGGTAGCCTGCCACGAATACGTCCTCCAAATCGCGGCTAAATCACATCAGGAACCACCCGCGATGTCTTCCGTTTCCGCTTGGACTCGGTGATACTTCGCGGATCGAGAAGCATAGATCCGTCCTTTTTTTTTCCTGCCCTGTTTATTTCGTTGGAATTGATTTAACCCCTTGACCTACGAATTAAATGAAATTGATTTAATTAAATTGAATGAAGTAAGTAACCGAGAGTATGAGATACAAGCATTGTACGTCAATAAGTTAAAGATTTTCAAAGGAAAAATATGTCTCCAACGTACTCTTGTGATTAGTTGGAGTTGGGTAGGAAATTCTTCGTTTCGAAGTTCGGGGTTCAGCTGCTCAGTTTAAATGCCAGCACTGTTCGAATCTTTGATACGGTAGTTTGAATCTTTCCGAGGGTATCGCTGAAATCACCGTTCCATCGCACCGGTTCGCCATTTAAATTTATAAATGACAAGCTTCCAGCGTGGAAAGGAAGCAGTTATCTCTTTTCGACGCAAAGCTTGGAGCGCGCAGCTCGAAAACTGAGTTGTCCGCGAACGACGTCGTTCGTGGAACTGGTCTAGCAAGAGTACAACGAAATTTGGACAAATTTCGGCTACGGCGTCACATGAGAATCCGAAAGTCCGAGTGAAGATCTTGGGAAAATAGAGACCTGCTGGAAAATGGGTTACTCGTAACCATTTCGTGTCAAGGATAATCGCACGCTAAGCGGAATGTGCATCGTTTGGCAAGAAACACCGATCGTCGTGCTCTCTAAACAACGAACTTTCAACGAATTGGTGTTTCGTCGAATGGTAGATTTCAAACGGATGGAAATTCTTTAAAAAATGAACGCTCTCCATTGGAAAATTTACAATATAATGACAATTGAATTGAACACTCTCATGTTACTGTTGAATGGTTGATCTGACGCCGAATTAATCGATGATCCTCAGGCTGGCGAAGTATGCAATAACAATGCAAGTGTAGATCAAAGAGTCTCGTCACGCACGTGCACGTGCATACCATCGGTGAATTTTAACAAACTCAACTACAATCGCTCTCAAAGTAGTGACCTTTTAATGTTGTGTATCAATATAATTGTGTATTTCGATTCTTTTCAATCACTTTATTATATTTTCCAATTGATAAAGTACCGTCTGCAGGAGTACTTTACAATACTTGTAATTAGTACTCTTGTACAATACTTAGAATCTTAACGATTGTTCTTTATTTAATATAGATATATGTATTTTGAAAAGAATTGAGAAAAAGACAGCAGAAAGGATCTAAGAAAAAAGGAGAAACTGCAAAATATTTGGCGATGGTATTTCGACTGCAATTTAACAATTTGCTAAATTATAGTTACGAGACCACGATGCTGTCATCGATAAATAAGAGTAGTGTTCTGTTCTCCAATTATAAAAATCGATCTACTTTCTTCGCACGTCGTTGCATTTTTTAGCGAGAATCGTACGCAGTTGGAACATTACCAACGAAAATCGGCGTCGATTTCTGGTGGTTTTCCGATCTAGAAATCTAGACTCGAAATACGTGATTATAGCGGACAAACCAGGCACGGAATTTTATCGATCATGGTCGAGATAGATGCACGCACGGCCTCTCCTGGCAGCCACTCGCCTTTAGGCGCTCTGTGTAAACGCGAGCTTCCGGTTGACGACCGATAAAGCGCGGCTGATTCGGATTGCGTAGCGCGCCGCCGCACGCGCGTACACGCACCGCCTGGAATGTTGATCAAACGCCGATAAATACCTGGCTATGGTATACGCGGACACGAACTGGCCGTAGCCAGTGGCCATTGGCGGCCTGAAATTTCCACCGGACGAACTGTCCCGATCGATCGACGTCTCGTCGAATTTCCAGACGTTCAATCGTGGAAATGTAAGTGTAGTGAGATATTTATTAGCTCGCGATAAGTCTCTTGGACGCGAAAAATTTCTCGTTGCTGAACCAGCGTTTGCGAAACGGGACAGAAAGGTTTTCTTTAATCGAGGAAGGTGTTAAATAGTGTTCAAGGAGGCACACGAATTTTCCACCATAATTTAATTCAATTCAATCTAGTTTGACAGGTATAATTCTTTTCAGCATATATAGTTATGAAAAGAACACAATACGATAATTGCACGATCTCGATAATAATCAAAAAGATCTATGCAATATTAAATATTGAAATCAAGTTTCAAACGAGCGAAGAAATTGTCAATCCAACCGGAAACGAAGTCCAAATAATTGTCACAGAATCTCCTAATGGGACCATAATATACTCTTATAATAAATAATATACTCTTATAATAAACAAGAATATACGAGTACAATAAAAAAAAAATCTAATTTTGTAAGAAATATTTTACAACATCAACACAATTTAAACAACTTAATCGACGTTAACGTCGAAAAGATTCGGAAATTTCGCATTAGACAAATTTCGGTGTCATCACACGTACGTCACTGCTCTTCAAAGAGGAATTTCAACGATACGAAACAATACGTAACTTACGAAGCTTAGCATCACGTCTTTATTAAGCGTCTACGAACGCGTCCTATCAATTACAACAAAATTCTCCTCAGCACGCATTCATATTGCTGGAGGATTCGCGAGGGCGATGGATCACGAAAGATCAAGATATCTCGGTAGATTAGCGGCGGGAAACGCGAAATAAATCAATTAGTTTGACGCGCCGTTCCGCGACGTCTTTGCTCGGTCTTGTTAAGCCTCCGAACGAATTGAGTTCTTCTTTTTTCCCTCTCCCTCCCCCCCTTTCGCCTCTTGGTCATCCCGCACCTTGGTAATAAAAGCCCGAGACGAGATTTTCTTGTCAGCGAACGACGTAAATAAATCAGCGAACGGCAAATATATACGCTCCGGCACACGGAACGTGTCATCCTTTTTGTTTAATCCGGCGAGCGTGAGCGGACGCCCGGAGATCGGCCGGACGTGTCGAGAGATAAAATGACGCGCGTCTGCATCGTCATTCGCGATAATGGCGGTGCTAGGCCGCGTTCGAGGAGGCGGGATGTGCCGGCCGCTCGTTGTCGCTGTCATTCCGACGCGTTATTGTTTTGCCAACGCGGAGACGTGTCGGGACTTTGTAAAAAACGAAGGAAAAAGAGGAAGCACTGTCGGAGAAAAACAGTACCGATCCTTTAATTCTCGGGCCTGGCGAGGATGGAATTCGTCGAGCTCGCACGCGATCGTTTAATAATTCAGCGACCGCCTCTGCCGCCCCTTCCTAGATTGCGAGTCAGTTCGTTCTCTCTCTTACCCTCTCGCCGGTTCTTTCGCTACGAAAATTTCGAATAGATTTTTTTTTTCACCGCGGATAATACCATTACCGTTGTCGAGGTTTGAGCGACACGTGACAACGAAATTCTCACTGTTTCTTAATCTAATTCTGCTGTTTAATATTTAATTGACAGAACAAAGAGATCCAAATCTGTCGATTCGTACTATTAAATTAATAAATCGGAGGCTCGGAAGACTTTTGAGGAAATTGTTGATCAGATTAAACTTGAAAAATATCTGTATTATTAAGATTTATTTTTCAGATTATTTTCCTTTTCTTCTAAAAATTTGAATAACGATGTAACGTCGAATATAAGTGTTTTTGAAATTTCTTGTATCAAGTCTTGTGTCAATTCAAATTATTATTTTCACTGTTATTATTCTTTAAAAAAACGTTTCCAACATGAAATCGAAACAGTTGCAAAACGCATATCCAGCTGTGTCCTCGAAACTGTGCCTCGTTCTATGTTATTAGTAGTTTCGAAGATTTACTACTAAAAAATTTAAAGTAACATTTATCATTTATTATAATAAAAAAAAAGTCATTTTCATTTAAAATTTTCATTTTAATACAATTTATTCGATAATTTATAAGACGCAGAAGATACAAAGAATTTACATATATATTATCAGCGTATACTGTTTAAAATTTAAATTTATATATATATTGAAATTTTCATTAAAAATGAAAACTTTTAAAATTCCCGAGCAGCAGGAATGTATGTACAAAAGTGATGATGGATACAGTTCATCGATCATATTTGTCGGAAAAGTTGGCAAGTTTTGTAGTATAACTTACACTGGTAAATATATTACAAATACTTATTATTTGCGATGAAACTACAACTGTAGCTACATATGTACGCGCTTATTTGTACGATAGAACTATACGTGGATCACGTACAAATGAATTGCGACCTATTTGTTTGAAAATGCTCTCTGCATTTTCCAATCTCGTAAAATATATTTTTTTCACCTAAAATATATTTTTTTTTCCAATATACTCACTCATCGACTACCATCAACGGAGCGTAGTATGAAATGTAAATAAGCTCGAGGCTCTAAGCGGTCCGTTTCTCACTTCTGTGTAACCTGTCGGCAAATAGCTCAATCGTGGGCACTATTTAACGATAAATAATTCTTACAAACACGCGAATGGATCGATGTCGGTAAATGTAATACCTGGCTTTCTTCTTTTCTTTCTTACCATGTGATTGGAAATTTTTTCGGATGTTTGCTCTGTCTGACCCTCGTTTCAAAAGACAAGCTGGGAACAGAGAATGACTATTTTGTAACTGAAAACCATTGCGAAAGGATCTGTAAATGAAGATTGGATTCTGTACATAGAGATAGTGTTGTTCGAGTTAGGTTCTTAATTGGCAATTTTCAGGGACCGATGGGATGAATTGTCCTCAAAGAAATTCATTTCGTTAAAATAATAAAAGGAACTTTAGGAATTTTTTTATTTCGATCGCCTGATATAGATCATTGTTATTTATTACAGGCAATTTTTTTCTTCGAAAGAATTAACCATTCCATCGTAATATATCGAAAAAGAGCCAGCTGATACCACACGGAAGTGAACAGGTTCTTCGCTTCGCCGAAGTTCTCCATGTTAGTAGAATCTAATAGAGTTCCATATTGGTTTTTGATCTACCTGAAAATTGAGTAGAATGTCGCTTCTATCCACATCGGTTACGTACAGTAACCAAAAATCTTGCGCAGTTGTGAAAGAAGGATTAAGATGTTAAGAAAAGTTCAAGTTTTTATCGTGTTATTTACGATGGACACTTGTATGCTTATTCTTCAATGATTCTTTTTTTTCTATCAAGTTCTATATATTTCGTTTAGATAATATTGAACTTTCTTTTGGTCATATGAAAGTATACGTACTACTAAATGATATCAAATAGATACAGTTAGTCCAAATTAATAATAGAGTAAGTATTATGATAAATGCATTGGTTACTTTTTGTAATCACTGTATATTATTGTATTTTGTATTTTATATATACTTGTTGCGTGTAACTTCATTCTATAAAACTGTGTCGTGTTTCCTACCACCAACTTTCTCGAACTTTCTTCCGTCCATCGTTGCACGATACCATCACAGAACATATACATATACCTGCAACGTCGTGTCAAAAAGTTCACTCTTCGTGGTTATTATTATCCAATCATCGACCACTCGTCGACACGTTCCATCGATTCTCCAACAAAAACCGTGTCCGATCATTTCCCTCCTCCTCCTTTCCCCCGTTGGAAAGTGCCTCGAGATCGTAATTAACACCGAAGCGGGCCGCGTTAATAGGCTTGCCGAAATTCCCCGACATCCAGCCGACGGAGAAGGCGTGTAACGCGTTATGTAATAACAATGGGCGGCGTGGCCGCCGCGAGTCGTGAGGATCGCAGACAGCGCTTATTATAACAGCAGAGTCGGGGGACGTGGTACCTTCGGGGGTACGATGGTTTTCGTGTTATTTGCAGATCGTGCACGCCCGTAGCCGTGCAACGTGGATCAATTGCGATGCAGCTCTTGTAGGTAGGAGAGCCGACGGACGAGGCAGAGCGCGAGCTACAGCGAGCAATAGGGACCAACGTTCGAGGGACCAACGTTCGTGGGCTGCTGGAATGAAGGAAACTGGGAGGGAAAGGGTTTCCGTGCATCGAACAGAGAGAGACGGTCAGAAGGAGCTGGGAAAAGGGGGAGGATCGGGGAGGGGAAGAGGATTCTGGATTGGCGAACAGATGCGCAGCACGATCGCGAAGCCCGATGTATTGCGTTTGCTAATCCCCAGCATGGCTGACAGTATAATACACCGCTTTGCAAACAGCAGCAACATCGGTGCTGCCGGTGGTGGTGGTGCTGCTGCTGTTGCAGTTGCCTTGCACAACCCCTTCGGCACCTCTCTCGAGGCTAGCTAAGTATGCACGTATGTGCCGGCGGGCAGATCCTACGTGAGAGTGCGCGTCGCGCTCGTGCCGGTGTGCAGAAGGGGTCGGGCAACGAGTACTCATTTATAGGGGACACACGAACACGCGGTCAATGGCGTACGGTGCCGGGCGCGTTACGACGGAACCTGAACGAGTCGGCCGTCGTTTAACCTTGCAATCCATGATCCTGCTACGTACGTGGCTTTTCTAAGGGTGGAAACACAACTGGAGCAGATCCAATGGGTGATTATTGAGTTTAGTCGGGACAAAATGTGTGATCGGCGATTTTTTACGTAAATTCACGGCCTGTAGCCGGCTATTTCTCGTACAGGTGATTTTTGACTGTGGCCATTCTCTAGAAACGTATAAATATATCCCTGGTTCTGCTAACGAAGTACATATTGATACGTCTGCGGTCATTAATGTGTTAATACACTTGAAAATACTCGAATATTTTTACGCTTATTTTGTCAACTTGGTGTCAAAGCTACACAATGGTAAAAAAAGAAACTAATATAACGAAAAAGTAATCACTTGAATTTGCAAATTTTTTTGTCCTTCGATTTCGTCTTCTCCAGTTTCGTCAAATTGATCTTAGTGAACCCTCATGTTACACCAAACGCCAGCCAATTGAATTACGAGCTGATCAATTACGCGACGTTGCATTTGTTTCACTTGCTCCGTTCTCTCAGTCAATTGAGTAATCAGCCTGTTTACATGTTTACTCTAATTCACAATGCGTCCCCTGTTTCCTCTGTCTTTGCGATCGAGTATTTTCGTACTCGCTGCATCTGTATTGTCCGCAGATACAGCAGAGTTGAGAATCGAGTTGACTTGTCCCGCGAGACGCGACCCCGTTCAAGGAAACCACGACTCAACCATTCCCCGATGCCACGGATCGTAGTCGACGGCTTGGCTGGCTTTTTGTTAAATACGCTCGACGGAACGACGGCCGCCTATTGAAAGGATTGGAATCGGTTCGATGGTGAAACGTCGTGTCGAATGGAACGGCTCGATTAATTCTCGCGAATGCCTCCTCCCGTCGAGCCATCCCCGAGGACCGAGGCACCGAAGAAAAGGGAATAAAAACAATCGACCGTGAACTTGTTCGTGCCGGTGGAATCGTTCGTTCAGCCGTCTCGTATTCTTCGCGGTGAAAAGAGAAAGACGTCAGAAGGAATAAGGTGGAACAAGAGAGAAAGGAACGACCGGTGAAGTTTGAAAAAAAAAGAAAAAAGAAAGAAATGAAAAAGGAATCGACGGTCAAACAACGTTCACAAAGACTCAGGTCTGGTACCTCCACCGCGGGGGTAATTTCATTTTCCTTTTCTCCTGGTTCGAGACGACGAGTTGTCCGCTGCTGGAGAATCGTTGACAAACCTGTATATATATATAACGCGTGTTTCTACGTCTTCGTTGATCGCCCGACCTGCATGCACGTTCGTTGGTCCTCGAGTACTCGGTGAATCGTTCGCTGAAGCGGACGACATTCGGAATCGCGAACGTACAAAAGCGTGAACAAAAGCGGTATTCAACGTAAGAATCGAGCTGAATGCGACCCCCAAGGCCCCTGGGGCCCCCTGGATCCTCTCGATACGCTCGTATACGTACCTAGGCTGTATTCCGTGCTTGCTGGGCCTGAATGGAGGACCGAGCCCTCTGCTTCCCTTCCTGGGAACGAGATAATCTCGCTTATATAGAACAGCAAACTCTCGAGCGGACCGGGCCCCTCGAATCAAGCCGCTGCCACTGATAGCAAAAAGATAGAGAGGGGGAAAAAGCGCGTTCCTCAAACGAAGAAAATCTCGGGTGAAAAGGCTTGTCCTCTTTGATCTCGTCAGGAAATGAATGCGAGGACTGTTGACCTTTTTGCGGCGGATACCATGAAACGGGGTTAACGCGTATTGCCAGTCGACGACGATTCGTTTTCGTCCCTCTTTCGCGCGACACGAGGCGAGGTCCTTTACCCATAGAGATTTTCACTGGGATATCGATTCAGGCGCTTTTAAGAAGCGTTCTTTTTATTCTTTTTCATCTTCTCTTTCTTTTATTTTTATTATCGCTCACTGATTTCATCTCGATGAATTTATTAAACTGTTCACCGCCTATAATCGGAATTCATTAATTTATAAGAGGAAAAGATGATTGATCTATTTTCAGAAAGTGATTTCATCACCAGTATGTAACTCTGAAATTGTCTGATTGATAAACTTGTCATTGGGATCTTTTGAATTAATCACTTCTTTGTTTATAGATATCTGTTATTCTTTTTAGTCATCTTCATTAACTCTCGAATACATAGATACTATCATTCGGCTGTAGATGCTTATAACTATAATTTATGATTTATTATTAAAATTTACTCTCAAACTTTGTATCTCTTACAATCTCCTTCAAACAATTGAATCAAATTAACTCGTAACACATAACATAATAATTATATTCACAGAATTATATTCACTCATAATTATATTCACCGAAACTAAGATTTCTCTGGCCAGAATCAATTTGTCTTTATTAATTACCGTTTTATAATCATAGAAATCTTTGGTTAAACAAACAGCCAGTAAATCTTTAATTTACTCGAAAGGAAATTTTATGGGGTATAGGAAATTTTTACGGTACCGGAGAGCGGGAGAAGTAGTCACGGCACTGACAATGTTACTTCCACACGAGTAAATCGTCCGATTCGAACAACTACCGGGCAAAGCACGCGATTCTTCCTTTTCTTCGGGCTTTTCAACCTCTGACGTGCATTGTCTCTGATTCAAAGGCGACACGAAGATTGCCGGTTGATAGGTTATCTTCGGGCGGGCTGGTTGGAAAAAAAGCCTTCACAGGCTGGGGACGTCGAAAGGCTTCGATTGTCTTAATTTTTAAGAGAAGGACGCCAGCCGCGCGATGTCATCGAGGGAACATTGAAGGGAGAAATTTCATTACTTCTGTCGGTCTTTTTGTCAACGGAGAACTCACGAGGAAGCGTCTCTCCCTTCCCCTCTTTTCGTCGTTTCGCTTATTTATTCACTGCGTCCCTTCCATCGTCAGATTTCGTCGGTTCGTTTAACTGGATACTGTTTCTTTAGAAAAAAAAAAAAAAAATTAAATCCCTCCCTCTGAACCAAGCGTGGTAAAGAAAAACATTCGTTTCAATTACAATTTTTCTACCATTTTTATCTCACGTTATTTCGACGCCATTTCACGCAGGAACTGTACAGCTAATCAAAACATTGCAAATATAGAAACTCTAGTTTTGTGAAAAAAAGAAAAAGAAAATGAGGAGCAATAAGCCTACCTTTTGATTATTAAAAATGCAAAATAACAGAAATTAAAGTACACGGGAAAGGGAAAAGCGGGTTTAATTAGTTCTCGTAGCGCCGGTGTTAGAACGTTCTTCGGCCGTTCCACCTGAAAGAGTTAAAGAGGCAAAATAATTGCCCCGAATTAATTACCCCGGCGTCTGGATACTTTTAATAGCCAAAAAAACGGCGGGTGTTAAATTCGTCGAGTTAAAAAATGACTCGAAAGTTGCCGGTGAACGCGTGGGTGGACGATCGTTGGACGCGGAAGGGCAAGGAATTCCCTCGGTCCCGGGCGCTAAGTGACTGATAAAGCCCGGTAAAATCCAATTAGGAGCTTTTAATACTTATCGGGGCTGGATGCGAAGCGTCGCGTCGCCGACGATGCTTCACGATTTCTCAAGGTGGCTCTGGCCACGCTCGCAATTACGCGTACCCGTCGCGATTTATCAGCGACGAGGCGAGTGTTCAAGGTCTCGAGCGAAGCGGTCGCTTTCGAGAAACGGATCTGGCTCGACAAACAAATAAGCTCGTGTGCGTTGTATGAAACACGCGCGCGGAATTCCACGAATCGAACGGAGATACGGACCGATACAGAGAGCAAAGCATCGTTTGATAAACGAACGAGCAAGAACGATGAGACAACGACCGGCCGCGGAGCGATATATCCTCGTTTCGTGTGAATCCTTCTGTTATGCACTAGCTCGTTCCATGAAGAAATATTTTTATAACGCGACGCAAGTTGGGAACACGTCACTCACGTCCAGCAAGCGCGCATGGTTGAAAGTCAAAGCTTCAGGCAATGTGTCACAGGCAATTACGTTGGGAAGAGATCGTTTTACGCTGGAAAGAGAAAAATTATGTAGTTGGAATAATGTGGAACTGAAGGATTTTCATTTCGTAGAACGATCTCGACATCTCGATGCAGAATTCGCGCTGCTCCGACGTTGATGGCCTCGACGCAGCGTTGCGTAAACGGACGATAAGCAACTGAATGCCGACCATACCGAACAAATTTCTTTCGTCATCTGGCAAGAACGTCCCCGCACTTTCGTGATATTTTCACGGTCAATTTTCGCTGCACCTGTTGTTCCTCTCTCCTCTGTTGTCTACGAGATTGCCATTTCTCCTTGTTGTAATTGGGTAGGTACTCCACGCGGCGATCTCGTAATGGGCCATTGTCCATTAGAATACGTCTCTCGCGAGCCACAAGCTCAAAGGAGACCCTAGCCCCAATGTCTAGGGTTCAAATTACCATATACTTGATTTTGCGAAGGAAACGTGAAATTTAACGTAATAATAGGCTCCATATCATCGTGGACGTTCGCGTCTATTTAAAGACCTCTGTTTATTTAACCCTTAAGTAGGCACTATAGACCGTCTGCGAGAACGTTTTTCAATTTTCACTTATTGGATTTATTTACATTTTTATTCAATATTTTTCGATATACTTGGCATTGTTTAGTTCAGCTATGTAGAAATTTATCCAGAATGATGGGAAATTACTTAAACGTAATACGGATCGCGTAATTTTGTGATCTTTACTTCGTAAAAATTAAGAACAACTCTTACATTGTGTGATTATTAAAATTAAAAAGCAATAGTTCTTAATTTTGGACTTAATCATGATCTGGATGATAAATAACAGTCATTGCGAAAAAACATTATAAAACAAAAACGAAAAGTTTTGTTTTTAAATTAAGATCAATTAAAATTGATACTTGGTAGCTTTCTGCATAATTTGAATAAATTACGTCTGGAATTCTTTGTTATTATATTTGACAATCGTTGACAATTTGTGTACCCACTCCACAAAGACACAGCTCAATTTTCTCACAGTAGAATGACCGAATTTAATTTTTTAAATGTTAGCACTCGCTGAGACCTTTTTTTTTTTACTTCAGTTTCAGTGTCTGTGTTGTCTCAGGATTCAGAGACACGAAATAATAATCAGAATTCGCAGTCGTCCCTGGGCAAAGTGTTGATTCATTACGTGTTAAAGGACAATACCAGGGGAAACAAGCGTGATTAAATAAAATATGTATCCCGGTAGGAAACAGGCGCGAACAAACCGCGACTTTGCACAAGCGAATTGAACCGTGGAGAAAACAAGAAATTTCCCGAAGGACCGCTGGTATATCGGTCTTTAACTCGTTGTGCAAATATACTCAGAACACTCGTACGTTGAATCCTGCATGTTGATTCCTCCGTCTAATCTAAATTTAAGGCCACGCGTTTTCTGCACCGTTTACGATGTTAGCGATGTTGACTCGCAGTGTTACCGCGTCCCTTGCCGATTTCGGAGTAAAGCGATACCGCGCAAGAATTGTCGTTCTGTCGAAACGAGTTAGGAAGCAAATCATTTCTTCGTTCTGTTTTTCTTTTTTTTTTTTCCCCGCCCTCTCAAAAAGTCGTCGACGGACGTACACTCCCGTCCATAAGTTATTTGTTTATTCTGAACAAAATAATTATCGCAACGTTGATGCAATTTTCTCACGCGATTTTATTGTTTAATTGTGTGGTTTACAATCATCTCGATGTGAAATTAATGCCCAATTTAAATAAATATTTATTAACGAGACGAAATCTGAAATCTTCGATACGAAACGGACTAGTTTACATGAGCACAAAAACCAAGTGAAAAATTAACACTTCATTGTATTAAGTTAACTATAAAACGTGGAAGTCGTTGATCGTATTGTCCTTCTGCGAAAATTGAAAACAGATTTCCAAAAAGTACAATATTTCAACACTATTATGCAAAACTACGCAATGTGACAAAACACTAATAACATTAATAGCAAGAAAATTTATATTGCTGTAGGATGATACAAATTATTCAATCCTTAAATGGTATTGTTACAAATAACAGTCAGAATTATATTACAAAAACTTAGGATATTTAATTTCTTTCTAACTAGTAATAACGAAAATGAAATGAATTCCAAAATATAAAATTCCGAATTATAAAATTATAAAACTAAGCAATGTAGACACGTGAATTCTTTTACGATAGCTTTTAAGGATTGAAGAATTTGCAATTACTATCACGACCATCGAAATTATAATACAAATGATTATTTCTAATATAAGTCACAACCATCTCTTACAATTAGTCTCATCAAGCTGGTATGGACGGGAGTGTACACCGTTCGAGATTTTCAATCCCCCTGCCGATGGAGTACGATCGTGGCGGAGAATCAATCGCCCTCGAGGTCGACGACATTAATTAATTGGCCGCCGGAAAGCGTATCACAGCCGCGACACCGCGTTCGAAACAATAGCGGTATCGTTTTGCCAGCCTATGACAAGATGATCGATACCGTTTATCGAGTCGTGCGCGGCCCCGTCTCTCCTTTAACCCCCGCGCGTCCGATTTCAAGTGACTTCGCACACGACCTTATCGAAAGTTTCGAGCTGCCGACCACGTGCACGTATGTACATACGTACGTGTCCGGGGGACACAGCACCGAAAAGCGAGCGACAGAGGAGCCAGAGTCTCTCTCTCTCTCTCTCTCTCTCTCTCTCTCTGTGTCTGCCGGTTTCGAGCCAGGATATTACGGAAGCAGGTGTGTACGTTGCTTAACAAACAAGCAGTGATTAATAGCGGCCTCTCGTTGGTCTCGATAACACCGTGTCTTCCTGAACCGCGTCATCTTCAAAGAACCTGGCGCGCGAGAGGATGAAATTAACGGCGCGAGGCCAGCCGGCAAAAGGAACGTGTAAGCCAGCCACGAATGTGTAATAACGCGCGTTCCCAGCTGCGAGAAGGAGAAAGAGGTAATTAGCTTGAAAAGAACGGAGGGCCAGAGACACAGAGATGAACGTTTCGTATCTCGCGTAGATCGTGTACCAGCAGCAGTACCTCTCTACCGACCGATTACCGACCAACTCGCTCCAATGGAGGCAGACTGACGATGACGACCGATCTGGAATCTAGTTGACATCCCGGAAATTACGTTTCACCGTCGGCGTTGCGTTAATGGGGATGCTGAGCGCGATAGGCTGTATTTCGGGCCGACCATGTGGCATTTCGCAGGGATCCACAGCGATCCAGCGACTAGAGGGACTGCGAGGGTGAGCCCGAAAGAATGACTACCTTGTTTTCGATAGCGAGCCGATCTATCATTCGCAGCCTGTCTGATGCTTCTCCACTGTCATCTTCGGAGTGTTGGAAAAAAAAAACGAAAGAAGGAATCCTGCGTCGTCAATGTCGCTCCCTTCGTGTTCCCTCTGAGTAACAAGCGAAACGACTGCTCAACTCACTTTCCACGACAACAACAACAACAATTAAAATACACATGCCGAGTAGTCGTAAAAGGCGTGGTAATAAATTTCGTCGAAGGTTTCGTTCACGAGTGAGAGCTCGATTGAAATTGAAATTCAAATTTTTCGATTGGATTTCGGCCGGTCCGATTGGGCCAATTTCACCTATCCTAGGCGACATTAAATTTGATTCGACGAGCAATTTACTTTAACGAACAATCGAACGCGATGTAAATTTCATGACGATTACACGGCCGCGAATCGTCGTCCGCGCCGTATTAAAACGCGCTCGATGACCATTTTCAGTGCTCCCTCCCTCTATTTCACTCTCTCTCTCTCTCTTTCGCCGACCGTTTCTCTCGTTTTTTCCATTAACGTAATTGTTTATTTTCGAAAATGAAGTTTCGACGATGCTCGAACGACGCCGCGGGCGTCGTTAAAACTTATCGTAGACCGGTCACAGGAAAATTCTAATGAGTCGCAACTTCGTCGCGTTTCGCGTTTTGTAACGAGACGTTCGGCTCGTTACCTGAAAATTATACGAACGAAGGATGGGGTCATCGCAGATCGATATATGGTCCCGAGCTGTAACGTACATACAGTGCGTCAAACGTAATAACAGTCGGCCCGATATTTGCCTTCGTACGCATTGCACGACCGGCTCGATCGATCGATTATCTACTCTCGCTTTTAAACCGGATATCGAACTTCATTATATTTGCCTGTTTAGCCTGTTCAATTTCGCGGCTGGTCTTCCGTCCCGCAGGCGAAACGCGTCCTAATACCGGTTCTCATTATAGCTACCAATTACTATTAATAATATGTATACGTAAAAATGCGCACACGGGTAATCGATTCGAAACCATGGTTTGGTCATTTTGTTTTGTAATATAAATTACCATGTGTGCGTCGAGTATCGGTTGAACATTTTGATATGAAATAGAGAATTGTATCGATGGCAAGCAACGATAATACGATGTCTCTTTGGAGAAAAATTAAAGGACAGCTACATTATATTGAAATGATCGTGCACGTATAACTAATAACTAATTGAATTGATTAGTAGAGTATAATAGGTATGCTGTTCCTAATGGTATTGTTATATATGGAAATACGACGATTGGTGAGCGATTAACTCTTTGTTTAGAATTACTAAAAGCTTGAAAGTTTAACACTGAATGAGCAACGTGTAATAAATTAAGAATACGTATATTTAATATATTTAATTTTAATATACTCAATTTATTAACAGGAAATTTACGATTTATATTCGTTTCATGTTTTAAAATCGAAATAGACATTGATAATGAAATAATTGTCTCTCGATATGTTGCTTCATGATAATTTTCATTTTGTCGTATTACTCATCGAGTTATATAACGAAACATTTATAAATATCTATTATATTTAATATGTATTACGTATATATCAAAACATTTATAAATATTTATAAACGATCATATTCATAAACACGGTATAGCAATCATCGTCAATAGCAAATCGCGAAACTTTCAATTATATCAGGCGTGTATCAAAAACGTCCGTTTGAAATTTTAATATCGAAGACAGACAGCGATAATAAAATAACGTCTCTTTGGTGACAAATGAAAAACAGCAATTTTATCGCGTTGATTTAAATATCGAAATGTCCGTAAACACGTAGGGAGGACAACCGAATCTAACAACCGGGATACAGCAGTTTTTGTCGGGGACAGGCCACAAAACTTGACGCTTTATTTGCAGCCAGCCAGTGGCCGCGCATAAATATGTAAATGCGCTCGGCTGGCGCAATTTCACGGGGCGCGCGCGACGCTCTATCGTCCCCGAATGGCCACTTAAAAATCAATTCGAGCGTGAAGCGTTAAGCACTTTCGTCGGATGAGTACGCGGCTGTGAAACAACGATCGTCTCAGAGAACGCGTCTTCCTGCGTCTTTTCGAACGGGAAACGAACGCCGGTCGAAAGAGGGGAGGAAGCGTCTCCTGAAAGAGTCGATTCACTCGCGTCGCACACTGGGGGGAGGGAGAAAAAATCCGATTCTTCGACAGAGAATTTTTTCGAAAGATAAAAAATAAAATGATTTACTCAAACACGAAGTACGAAGGATTTCTTTCTAACGACGTTTTGCGATATAAGTTTGAAAATAGCAAAGCAATGAGTCAATTAAATGAAATTGAACGAGGGAGAATATTTGTGCCCTCCCTTTTTTAAATAATTAAATTTTCAGTCTTTTGGGATGGAATGAACCGAGCATAGACAAATAAATTTATTCTTAGCAATTAGAAATTATCCACAATGTCAATATTTTATATATATATATAAAGCAAAAAACCATGATATTTCATAATTTGAATGTTAATGTTTATGTATTATCCTATCATATCTCCTTGGGAAAGTCAGTTTCTCGAAGTTTTTTTTTTTAAAGAAACATTTCTTGCCAAAGTTAAGAAAGTTAGAAAGTTGCGTGTGAGGATATTTTCGATAAAAGGCCTCTCAGATAAGAAGCATCTGACCAAGAAGAGGTGAGACACGTCCACTTGCGAATTAATTTTCCATGAACTTTCCGGTAAACTTTCTTGGAAAGCGAGCCAAGAAAAACGTTCAAATAATAATAAAAATTATCGTATTAATTAATATAATTAGGTGTTGCTTAATGTAATTACTTAGTATAAGTAATGCAATACCGTCTGACTAACGATGGACGCTTTAACCCTATTGAAGGCATTGAAGAGAAACGTGACTTTACCTTCTCTCGTTTAAAAATTACGTACATAATTTTGGCCACTGAAACACCGATCATTCCCAGCGTGCGCCGGTCAGAAGGGGGAGGGAGAACGTCTTTTGAACAAAAGAGTCGGTTCACTCCGTCGTGAGCAGAGAAAGGAACGCAGAGCGCAACCAGAGAGTTGAGAGTCGTCGATTCAAATTCGTATCGATCGACCGAACCACCGCGTCGTCGTGGCCATTAGCAGATTGTATCGCGCCACTTCTCCGCCCTTAATTAATTTCAAAGTTCCACTGACCCGACGACACCGGTGCCTGCTGTACTAATTACGGGAATGCGTCGTCGGTCATGCCGATTGCCGATGACACGACGACTCGCCACCGACGACAATACGCCGCGTACTCTCGACGAAAGACTTGTGGATCTCACTCGCGGCATCCGATCAGTGAATTCCCTCCAATTCTCTCGTTCTCTCTTCGAATGGGAAATTGATGATTTTATCCAGGGAAAGCGCAGACGCGCTTTGATCTTTCGATATTATTACCGCGGCTGGATATGGGCACTAGTCGCGATGGATTCGTTCGATATAAAATTTCCTGTGGAAAGCATTGCGCTGCGACGAATAACCGAATAAAATGAAAAACAAAAGGGTGAACGGCCGAGATAAAGAGATTGGTAATCCAATTGAGAGGGAAATATGAATGGAAAGGAGTAGATACATCATTGATAAAGGCCTTCGTTCAGTCTATAAAACTACAATTCGCTTGATGGTTTATTTTCTTCATTACATACTCGCGTATGAAATAATTATTTTATGATGCGGATTCACGTTGTAGTTTTGTTATTTTGAAGTATAGCGAGAAGACGCATTTTACGTTATAAGTCGACGTTGGACGACGTGTCTAACACAAAGAAATAGAAAGCACGTATGATACCTTCATAATTTAATTACTAAATGGATGTCGTAAAGTCTGACGGCGCAGACTATGATTGCCTTTAAATCTTGAAGGACGTATGTATATACTTCTCCGACGTATGTTGGAGATATCTACATAAAATCTAATTTACAATTTTATACATAAAAATGATAGATTGAATAAATTTTCATTGTCAAGAGTCTTCGCGAACATGTGTCGCGGTAACGGAGAAATCTTCGCTCGGGTTATGCACAATCTGTCGATTTTTCGAATCATCGCTTCTCAGTGAACCACGGGGGTGGGATCGTTGGTATCCAAACGGTGTGAAAAACAACCTGGCGCGAACCCTCGACTTGCAAAGCGGCACTCGAGATCGGCGTCAGCTAGAAAAATCCACGTTGGAAAGTGGCGTGAATCGATTACCGGCGTGCGAGGAACAGCGATATCACATCCAGATCATAAATCACTGTCGCGCGGTGGGTAATCGAGCGCGGAACGTTCTCGCGGTGGTGGTCGAGGCCGGTCGAAGCTAGTCAATATTAATTCCTTGATCGAATCGCGGCGCGCGGGGGTTAAGGAGCGTGGAACGACCGCGGACGTGCCGCGGTAAGAGGCACACGCATTTCCTTAGGCTTTCCACTCTCGTCGAGTCGCCTGGACCCCTCTATTTTAACAAAAAGAGCCCCATTTCCAGCCACCCGTGCCGATCGTGTCGTCGTCCCCTCGCGCGAGGTTCCAACCTCGTTCTTTACCTTACTCTTAGCGGCATCCCTTCTGCCCTCTACCCTTCCAGCGAATCGCTAAGTGCACCTCGTCTCTCTGGCTCTCCCCCTACTTTTCCACTTCGATATTCCCTCCTCCCTTCGAAGCTAGTCCGAACGCGATGAGAAATTCTCGCCGCGAGCGATGTTTCTTCGCTCGCGTTTCATCCTTCTTCTTCGCTCCCCGATCGTCTACCACCTACGTGCTAAATTCTCCCTCTTTCTCGTTGGTATCGCGAAGGACGATCAAAAATAAAAGTTCAACAAGTATTTCCAACTTTCGACGGGTAGTACCAGCCACGTTCCCACGTTCCATCGTGTGGGGAAGAGTATATACCTGCGCGTATTCTCGCTCGCGGGATATTTATTCTTCCCTTCGTTCCCGCCGTCTATTCTCTCGTCGACCGGATACGAGAACCTGCTTCATCCGCGCGGTAAATAAACTTCGTAAATAAGGTATCAAGGTAGCACGTCCGTGAACCTTGGACTTTCCTCGAACCGGTCGTTCTATGCTGTCGTCCACAGCCTTGAGTATACTATTTGGCGAGAGTACGGAGAAAAAATAAGTTCCTACTCTCGAGTGTGTGTTGTGCGTGTGGAAAGATGAACGTTTTAACCGCTGGCGCTGGTAAAGGGTTGCTCACACGGTGGAATCTGCCGTTAGACCGATACATTCTCTTAAATTGAAAATTGTTCGATACATACGTTCAAATACGTTCTCAACAGGTTTCAAAGAACTTCGAATATCAAGTATTTTCAATTTTTACACGATCGTTTTGTTTACATTACATTACATTACATTAATTTTACTAATAAAGCTGCATACACCTTTACGTATATTACGTATATTACTAGCTAAAATTATCTACACTGGTTCTGCGTGTAAAATATAGAGATTTTTAAATATCAGCACGAACGCATGCCCTTTACAGCAATATATTTTTTCATAAAAATTTCACATGTTTTCCGTGTTACTTCCAAAATATCTGTACGAAAGGAAAATATCTTTCCTTCAATTGCTCAATTGCGATCCGCTTTTTTCCCTTCAAGTACCCTCAATTTGATAATAAATTGTTAAAAATCTGCTCGTTGCTACAATAAATTTTTATTGCGGTATGTAACACGTTAATGTTCCGTGATACAATAAAATTATATACAACAGAAAGCGAATGACTGCAGAACAAAATGCTATTTTCTCTTGTGACACTCTGCACAAACAGTGATTTCGACGCACGTCGGAATTTGCTCAGGGATCGAAAGATTTGTCGACGGATCGGACAACAGATCCGTGCCGTGTGCGGAGCCCTTAAAGGATAGTCCTGTCCGCTTGGAAACGATCCAAGTTGAACAGGGTCGCTGTTGTATGCCACTGGCATCGGGCAATGGGCCGTGCTAATCGTTCTACTGAGAGCCCCTTTGTCCCCTTCGTCTCTCGCGAGTTCCTCTTTCCCTCCGTAAACGTCTCCCTCCCCCTTTCATCGGCCACCCTCCTGCGCGACACGTCCCGCCAACGTCTCACAATGTTCCTCTGTCGCCGAAATTGCGTGAAATCATATCGGTTCCATCCCCGAGCGTGCCATACTTTCCTAAATGTCGGCAGACGTCCTCGCCTAGTCGCGGTAACGCCTTTTCGGCATTGGTGAAAAGTTCCGTCGGTGCCGCTCTAAGTTTTCCAAGGACAATGGCATACTTTGCTCACCCGCGCTCGTTAATCGGCCGCGCGCGTCTCGCATTCAGCCGAATTTTCATTTTCAGCCGCTCAATAGCCCTGGCCCCGCAGGGGGGAAAAGTTGGTTTTAAGTTGTTCCATCCGCCCGCTTCGTTTCTTCCCGGTTCTCTTGGCTGCGAGGTACTGTTTTCCTGCGAGTGAACCACTCTTGGTGGTGGTTGCTTTCTATTAAGATTTGAGGAAATTCCGCGGGACCGCTTGGAGTAAAGGATCTTTGACGCGTTTATTTTCATCGGCAGGGATTAAGAAATTCGGATTGCGCTCTTTCGGAATTACGCACGAGTACGTTTCTTTAATTAAATTCCTAGCATCTTATCATTTTTATGGAAACAAATATCACCAATATACGTCCTTCAAAATACGAAACTTTCGTTCGGTAACATTTTTCCATATTTTCCGAGATACACGTTTAAATGTTTTCAGATAAACCGAACATGTTAACATACACACTCTGTTTCCAATTACAATAAAGAAACATTCTTCCCGCTATAAAAACTCATTTCGTAAAACTAATTCACTGCGAAAGTCGTTACGAAAATATTGGCTTGAGGTATATTCATGGCTCTTGGGTTACAGGGTTAAGTAATAAGTTTCGCGTGAAATTGCACTCGCGTAAATTGTTTTATTTGCCAGTCGTGCCATACTGGCTAAATATCGCTACCACCAAATATACATACGTGTATTTTTGCGTATTATCTGCGTTTGCGCACCTTTGTACTTTTCACAAACGCGCAAACAACAGCGCCCGATACATAATTTTCAATCTCCGTGTCGTCCGTGCTAAAATTCCATCCTATCGCCTACGAATCCGGAACAAACGCGACAAACGTGTCAAACTGCGATCGCGCGGAATCTGAAACTGTTTGCCAATGCTGCGAGAACGAGTTCCGGTTACTCGCCTGTTTTACCTGGCCTGATCGAATCGATCCCGTCTCGCTAATGGCGATCGAACCCTGACGGAGAAAGAGGGAGGAACCCGCGTCTCTTTGGCTTTCTTTCGACGACTCGGAATTGCCGAGAATCGGCGTGCCTCGATGCACCCTCGATAATGAATAAAAGGTGAGCCTATTTGCAGAGAAAGACGGGCTCGGGCCTGGCAACGATAAAATCGCTACGGATAAATTGAATCGAGGCAGCCTCATCGATCCGAGGCTGCCTTTGATCTTGGAAAGGTCAATCCTCGCGGAGTCTCTGGTTGAATGGGGGCTGGCTAACCTTGCGGTCGTGGCAACCGTTGCGATGACTCTGAGAAATCGATGCACCGCCATCGCGAACCCTTTCTCTTTTGGAAAGGGGTTCGAGTCCACTAGAGTCGAGCCCCTGGCTCGAGAACTTGTCTCATCGCTTGTCGTCCTCGTGTAATCGCGCAGAAAACGCGGCTACGAAGTCCGCTGTTTCTCAACGACAGCACAAAATTCGTATGTCGATTCGTTAATCCTCGGCCGGCGAATGCTGGGACCACTCGGACCCAGTCTCCGTTACTCTGTTAATTTTCTGTGACTGTCGTTCCAAGTAAAACATCTGTTTTTCTTATATTTTATATTATGTTACGCGTATCTTACAAAATTTTTATTACTACTAATAACAAGTTTTGGAATGAACACAGCTGTACGAATCTGAGTAAAAGTTTTACCTACAATGATTAAAATTCCTTTTGGTAACCACTATCAGTGCCAGAAATTTAATTAGTAAAAAAAAAATTGAATCATCCGTAACGATTATTTGTAATCAAAATTTTTTAACTAACGATATTAACTCGTACGCCGCAGCTTCCAAATTTATAACAGTTACGATGTTTAAGCTCTGTATGGGTTATACATTGACCATGATCGTGTTGGCCAACGGAACACGCGCAACGTCCGGTCCGGGGGGTTAATTCACGATGACAATGTTCTCACGAACACGACGATTTGCGCAACGACGCTTGCAATGCGAAACTCAACATGAGTTGAAGCGAATCGAGACAGATTGTTTGATCGATCGTCTTGCTTTCATTTATGAATAGCGTCGAATCGATCGAGGGGATGTGTCTGTGTGTGTATACGCGTGATTGAAAACTGACGAACGCAAGGTACTCGTAGTAACCGGTATCGTGCACGGGCAATTACGTGAAGAGCCGTCTGGGTGGTCCAATTGGAATGGATTTCACGCATATAATTGCTTAATGGCGCCAGCATGTTTAGGCATTATTACTCACGGCAAACGAAAGGATGGCGCACCACGGATAATGGAGCAATGTTACTGTAACAGTTTAGGGCTCGAATTATTAGATATTAAATTGTTAGTTTTTACGAATTTGTTGTTCGTTTTGCGAGAACGTATCGTTGAGTTATTAGGAGAATAGAGTTATTAGAATAAGATTCTAAGGAGAGACTTTGCGGGACCTGCGATGATTATTTGTATAAAATTAACGAGGAAATAAATATATTTCTCGATTTGCTTATTGTTAGGCTTATTTGAATTCGGTTTTGGATTCGACTCCATATCACCGTAATAAATAAAATCATACGAATTTTTTAGTTTCTTAATAGGCGTAAAGCTTATATTTTAAAATATAATTTATATTGTACGTTATATGTACAGTAAACTGCAATTTATTCAGTATTAGATACATGAAATTTATATACGAGTCAGAAATATTCAATTTTGAACGACCGATATTTATTGTTTCATAATACGAACTACAAAATTCTTTTCAATATTGATTAAAAAATTTTTTGATGCAATTAAGATAATTACATAATTAGTATTCTCATTGATACAAATCTCAGGATTTGTATTATAAAAAGGATTGAATCGTTCAAAGTTGGCAATTGCAGGAAGCTGATATGAATACTTTTCTGATTCACTATATATATATGAAAAACAAAAAGAAAAACAAATAAATGTCATTTAGTAATAGCAAGTACTATTGTTTTCCTGACGAATTCGCAATATCTGCTGCAATAAGTGAACCAAACGCGTACAGCAAAAGAGCGAGAATTGGGTTAATAATAACGAGTATTCGAAGCGAACTGCGAGTTAATTTCCAGCCATGTTTTCCTTGACATTTGCGTCGTTGTTGTCTCCTTCGTAATAATTACCCCTGTCACGAACAAGGTCGAAACGCAAACGAAGCCAGACATTGTGCAATAAAATATGCAACTGCAATAACAGTTCTGGTTGCGGAGGTTGGAGGGACTGTCAGAGGCACAAAAGGCGCATAAGTTAATGGGTCATTAGGTAAGAGGTTCCTCCTTCGGGGGGAACTCGAGCAAAAATGGTAATTAAGCGAGCATTCGCGTATATCCAACAACCACTGAATTAAACATAAGCAACCGGTTTAATTAGGTCAACGTAATTCTGCCTTTCATTTATCCGTCAAAGACGCCAGAACGGATAACAAAACTCATATCTCTTTCCCTCTATATCATGCAAATTCCTAAACGAGCTCTAGAAAGAGAGAGAGAGAGACAGACAGAGAGAAAGTCACCCCAATCACTCCGCGAAATTAGTTATGGGGTTTCTTGAATGGAAAAACGATCACGATGGAGCCGCGATAAATTCAAACATCGAGTCGGGGCGTAAAATTTATAACGATATATCTGGAATATATTAACGAGATTTTCGGCGAAAAACAAAGCTGTAGAAAAGACGACAAAGCAAAGCAAGAGGGACGCGAAAGTTTCCAGATTTACGACGCTCGATATCGTAAAAAGAACGCTCGTTTCGCGGCTGTATTAACAATTCGCGGCAGCACTTCGAAGATATACTTTTCAGAGAGAGACGCATCACTCGACAGCCTGATGCTCGATGATTAGTGTCGTTTTAGTTTTGAGTACCAGCGTTGACGACGTCGACGACGACGACGACGATCTATCCCCTCGAACGACGCTATTGTGCTTGCCAAGGGAAGACAGTGGTGGCTTTGATTACGACATTGTGCGAAGGAGAGTCCCAGACGCGGCGTGACTTCGCCGGCTTAGGCTACATTCACAACACCCGGCACGGCGCCTACGACGACAGCAAATCCTTCGACACGGCCAACATTGTCTCACGCGCTGCGTAATATAAATGACAATTTGTCGAGATTGCTCCAGCCTTTGTACCGGTGTCGCTTTTAATTCCGCTGCGCCGCCGTGCCAGACGATTCGCAAACGTTCCACATTTATTAAAAATTCATTAAGGGGCGGAGACGGGAATGCGTTTTGCCGGAGAATGGATAAACGTTTCGAGGATGTTGGAGAATTTTTGGGAAATTCTTTTGAATGCAAGTCCTTGTAATTTAAAATACCCGTACGTTGACTGGAGAAATATATACGTACAGTTTGAGAGAATCGTATAAAATTTTAACTTCAAAGTTACCAAATTACAGATAACAAATTCGCCGTGAATCGTGATTGTTTTTGGCTATAGTGTGTTACTTTTACTCTATATTTATTAGAAATTCATTAAGAAAAAAAACTGAAAATGTGTTTTGATAAAATGTGACTTCGAGTTATGTTAGGAAAGTTGTTTTTGGATGAACTGCTCTATTGATGTTTAGTCTTTATTGTATAAAATACGTAAGAGATGAAAATAAATTTATTATTAGAGAAACGCAGCTCGAATAAATTGCTATTCAAAATTATAAAGCTGAAAACAAAGAAAATAACGTGACGATGTTTAACGTTCATAGAAAATTATGCATCACATTTTTTTATTTATATCGTGAAAGAGTTATTAATATATCCTATTAAACTATGAAATCTACTATAACATTGCATACTGCTAGCTGCCCTTATTAAGTTTTTAAAATAATAAACGAGCTACGATTTTTATATAATATTAAATAATAACCAAGCTTACAATCTAGACATAACGTAACATAATCCTTCGCGATAAGTGTAATCACACAGACCACGGCGAAACCACTCATTTCAATTCGAGTAACACGAAAAACCCATAACGCGTTACATGTTGCGCGAATCGTATCCTGATAGATACATTTCTATAGGAAATTTAAAAATGCAAAATTACCGAAAATACGCGTAACGTGTAAAAAGTATATAAAATATCCACACAATGCTTCATATAACGCGTTTAGTAAGTAAAATAACTTTCTACGAAGGTTCCTTTTTTTTAAACTTATGCTTTCAAGAAATCGTGAATTTGCATAAAAACCCGCAGTGCAGTGCCAATAAATATTATCACGAACGTTGACGACGATTCCTAAATCAAATTCCTAATTAAAATTTCCAGGACGTGAAAGACATTAAATGCGTCGAAGCTTTGAATCTGGGAGCGCCGTAATGCGAAATCGGCGGTCTATTCGGCAAATATCGATCGTGTTTCGTCGTTCAGGCGGCACCTGTCCACGCCGGCTGATATAGATCTCGAAATTCGTAAACTACCTAGGAGGCTCTCCTCGCGGTACAGTGGATGGCGCGGAGTTCGTAAAAAAAAAAAAAAAAAAAGAAGAAGGAGAGGAAAGAAATAAAGAAAAAAAAGCGACAGCCTCTCTTTCACGCAATTACGTCGAGCAAAATTGCGAGAGTCGCTGGGATCCGACCGGTTAAATCGATCAAAGACCGCGGTCTCCGCGCACCACCGGCAGCCTACCGATTGGAAATTTCGACAATTTGACGCGGTCTATTCGATTTCGCCGAGTGGCGGCGCGTTCCCTCTCGCCAAGAGATAAGCGACAGAGACGTTCGCCGATCCTGTGGACAATAAAATCGCACAAAAGAACCGGACGATTGTCCCTGCGCTCGTGAGTACGCGAGTACACTGCTCGAAACGCATCGGGCTTTCGCCCATGTTTGAAAAGTGACTACCGATCGCGTTGTGGAATTTTTTCGCGATGGATCGATCGATGTCTTATCGTCTTGAATATCTTTCCTATTGTTCGCAAACTTGTCGTCTCGTTGTGTCGTTTGCAATTTTAAAGGGATTACCTACAGAGGGAGAACCTGTTTGCGTTAACCTGAAGTTTTATTTTGTACGTATTACGTATATATTTGTCGCGAGCGACGGTTTCGAATAAATTGAATCTTTTTTCTTCCCCTGTCCCCCTCTCCCACCCTCCACTGGATTTTCTGGCGCGATTTACCGGGTTTTAACGGGATATAGGAAAATTAGGGAGCGTGAGAGAGGAGAGGAATGGCACGGAACAGAATTTATCATCAGAGGCAAATGCTGCACGAGGGTTGGACAACGACCGCGGTGGCAATTGGGAGCAGTAATAAATTCTCTTCTATTCTGCGCTTTCATTTTCTTCTACGTTTTGGTTCTACAGTTGCAATTCAATTCTTATTCTCTTTTTTGCTGTGAAATATTAAAAAAAACCGGATGATTTAAGTTCTCATACAGGTAGGTCATACGTGCCCGGCGATATACTAAAATATATGATTTATAGACAACTATTACATAAGCTTGCAGTAAGCTTGCTGTTCATTGTCGGCTGAAAATATAGAGATGCTTTTGGAAAAATGTATGTTGACTTTTATCCAGATGGGAAAGATTTCCATTGTACTGTTTCAAACGTACACAGTGTTGCTCAGAAATGTGTGGACACTATTTCAATTCTAGTATCTATCTGGAAAAAAAGATGCGAAATCTTTAATGGATGTACCTAAATAAATTTCATGTACATATTCTAATTTGTATAGTATTTTCAATATGGCAATTAAGCAAATATCTTGCCAATAATAATTATATAATTACGTTTACGAATTATGTTTCCTTTTTTTTCTTGAAATATTATTATTATGATATGAGAGAACGATCTCTAATAATAAATACTGCAAAACAATCATTTAAATTTTCGTTAACTTTTTGTCAATATCAAACGCGCTGGAAAATTTATTTATTTAAATAAATGTATTTTAATTGAATTTGATGCTATAATCAGTCTAAGAAAGTTCCGTACGCTATATCAAAACTTACAATGCACTGCATAATTTTAATAGAGAGAAGATTTCTAACAATTAAATGCAAATAGAATTTAGTAATAATAACAAAAAGTACCTGAATATTATTTACCACTCGTCTATTAAAGTCATACAACATTTAAATAAATAATGAGATGTACGGAAACTTTTTGAACTGACTATATACGTATTCCCAAATGAACCAATAATACCCGTTTAATACATTTAACCCATTATGATGCTTAAAATTATTAGTTTATTTATTTATTGGAGGTTTAAAGAGGATAATCTATTTCAATATATTGAATAAATAATATCATTCTTTATTCGTTACGTGTTAAATGTTCAGTAATTTTTAGAGATTTAGAATAATCAAAAGTTTAATAATATACATTATATATTATAAATTACATACAAATTGTAAGTTCCACATATTTTTGAACGTTAGTATGTAAGTTAACTGTAGGTACAATAATGCAAATCTATAGTTCTATCGAGGTGTAAAGAAAACGCTTTTCTGCCCAGAAGTGGAGAGCGTGAAAGAAACGATCGGAATTATTTACTCGGGGAATTACTCTGCAGTTGGTTGTTCTCCTTTTTCAAATTTAATCTGGTTCGGTGCCGGTCAATTTTCAACAACCACGTCCGAACAGGAGATCGTAAATCTAACAGGAGGCGCGGCGGTGAAGGCAAAAGAGCGAGAGGGTTGTTACCGATGGTTCCGCAACGCGGACCTAATCCTTTTCGCTAGGAGTATTTCCCAACAGGATCGAAGGATGCTCTTTTCAATCCAAACGGACCTCGAAAAACTCCAATTCAACCGTTTCCGGTTAGTTTCCAAATCCGTATGGAACCAATTTCCATCGGTCCGTCTCCTGTTCGTTTCTCTTCTTCTCTTTCTCCGTTCTTGCCGCGAGTTTATGAAACGTGAGATCCATATTACACACGCAAAAAAAAAAAACAAGAAAAGGAGAGAAAAATTTATCGAAAAAAAGATTGAAAAAGGTAGAAACCGAGGATGGACGAGCACGAGTGATAAAAAGCGGCGCGTCACCTGTCCAACGGAGGAAACCGGCTGGAATGGCAGAGCGAGCCAACAGAGTTGCAGAGAGGGTAGAAAGGGACAGGAACGGTGGATCGTACTCCGGGGACCGGCGGAAGCGATCAACTTGGAGAAAATTACCTTCGATCGTTCGACCTTGAACTCGATCCTACCGGAAGGGAGAGAGAGAGAGAGAGAGAAAAGAAAACACGAGTAAAAAAGAAAACGGATGTCGCGCTGGGGTGGGAAATAGGTGAGGGAGACGAAGAGAGAGGGAGGGACGGTCGACGGTGTGCCTCGGCGAACGAGAAGGAACGTTAAAGGACAAGGAGAGAGTAAGCGAGAAGGAGGGAAAGATGTGAATGGATCGTTCCCGCGGGACGTTCGTGGTAGCCGTGTTCCATGGCGTGCCGCAGGACGTGTCCATGGTGTGTTTCGTGTCGTGCTGCGGTGCACCATAGTACGAGGGAAGCACGCGTGTGTGTCGTAGGTGCGGCTAGGTGAGCGTACATGTGTACCGTACACCGTAGGTGTGCCGTAGGTGGATAGAGAAACAGCGGATAGAACAGGCACAGAAATACTATGGCGGCCGAAGGCTGGTACCGCCGCTGCCGCCGCTAGTATCCCCGAGGGATCCCCTTTAGCGCAATTAGTGGCCTGGTCGCTGAGAGCCGGCCAGCTCCTTAATTATATCTTTTAAAATATCGGACTTAAATTGAAAAGTCGCCTCCTTAATTATATTTCGGATACTGGGTATTATATATACCTACCTCGAAACACCCTTCGCGAGCAACCCCTTGCACCATCTTTGTCTTGCTCTCTCTCTCTCTCTCTCTCTGTCCCTCTCCATGTTCCCCGGATTTGCTACCCGTTGTTCTCTCGCTCTTGCTCGCCGAACCACGGCCCTATACCGATATTGATTTACGGAACCCTCAATTATCCTAGCCGGCGAGGAATCTTAGCGACGATGCTCCTTGGACCGAGTCCCCTTCTACTTCCAACCGCCGCGTCCCCGATCTTTCGTTTCTTTTCCTTTACGCCGTGCGATGGCTCGTGGATACAAAGCCGATCGTGAATCATAAGCCCACGGCTTAACGAGCCGTGCCTTTAAGCGACCAGCCGGCTCGATGATGAATTTAAGGATCCACTCTAACTACCATCGTTCTCTCCATCGTCCCCTTCTCTAATGGCTCGTTGAAGAATTTGAGCAATAAAAGCCTCGTTGCTCGTGCGACGTCGAAAGTTCCGAGAATCGTTCTCCTGTTTTTTCTTTCCGATCGAATCGTAGCTCGATTATTGTGGTTACGAGTACGAACGAATTTCTTAAGAGACTTCTTCTTAACGTAGATATTCGCACGGGGAAATTTAACTAACGTTATTAACAGGGAAACGCTCTTCTCGCCCCTGGAATCGACGCGGTTCATAAATAAAATATTAGGCACCCAATTAGAAACTCCGGCTTGGAAATTAATGAATCCAACGGCGAGACACGGGGCGCCAGGTCTTTCGCCTCATTATTAAAACACCGTGCGTACGGGATTTTCGAGAGGTTGAGAATGTCGTTCGGACGAGAATGGAATTCACCTTGCGTGAAACGTCTAATTTTCTTACCACCGGGGCCTCCCTTCCGGTTGAACCACGCAAACGGAACTGGGGAATATTTCTCGCCCGAGTTTCGAGGTACGATATACACGCCCCATATACGATTAATCAACAATGGTGTTCGTGAGATTCGTGAAATTTCAACGATCATCCTTTGGATCATTTTATTCGATGAAAATTTAGTTTCCATTTCAAGAAGATTGACAGAGTTAAAGACACTGTTTATCTCTCAAAGTGTTTTATTATTTCTGCGATGATAAACGTTAATCGATAAATCAATATTTCAATTCATTATATGAATAATTAATTTCTGTTATTTCAATGTGTATCACTTTCATAAAATAATCTTTAATAACATACAGATACGTACCTAATTATAACTATGATTTCCAAACTATAATTACTAATTTAGTAATGTACAATCTTCGTTAAAGTATATCTTATTCACGATAACTAGACTTGTGAATTTTTGTGTAAAATATTTTCATGGACACATCTAGTGGAACAAAACTTGAGATTTGTTTTTCCTTTTAAAAATTCGAATGAATTCTGTCGTTTGGCCGTTTTATATATCCAAAGTGTTTTGTATATTGTCTGCATCTTTAAATTTCAAAGTCTAATAATAATAACAATAATAATAATAATGATAATAATAACAACAAACAAAATTTTATTTTCAACGGTCATTTATAAAGCTTGCAATGAAACATATGCAATCCTCTTAATGCAAATACGAGAAAATAATTCTGTGTCGAGGTAAAAATTAATTTGGTAAAAAATTGAAAAAAAATGACAAGAATTTATTTTCGAATGATTATAAAAGGAACATTTTAAAAAATAACGAAAAACACTTTAACACAAATAAATAAACAATCTACGAAGTATGGCATTTAACAAATAAAGACTTGTCATTTTCGAGCGTGGTGATTCGACGACGTATCGTTGCGTTCGACGCTGGAAGGGTTGAAAACGAAGATCCGAATTATTTGTTCATCACGCTCTGTCGACGCTTCGACATCGACCGAATCGCCAGCACCACGGTATTTTTTAATATTCGAATATTCGGGCGGAGCAAGTTGCTGGGGAAAGTTGCTCCGTTCGCTGCAGAAGTTGAGGAAGAAGCGTAACAAGATTCCGTCCTGTTAAAAGTCCGCCCGAAAGTTCACGGTATAAAAAGCGGTGTTAAATACAGATACACGAAGGCAGGGCTGAAAAACAGCAAGTGATTAATTGCGGCTTCTTATTTAACTCGATGAGAACTTCGTCGGGGATTTCTCCAAGTTCGCCTTTAAAAAGACGAAGCGTCGAGGGGAGGGAGAATGGCGGCGGGGGCTAGCTGCTTCGTTATGCAAATAATAACAACGCCTCTTTGATGCGTTTCATTTATCTTCGTTCATCCGGCACTTCCGAACAAAAATCGACTGGCGAACGGTTCTTTTATTTTTCAATCAGCGTTATAACAATCCGGAAAAACCAATCAACAATCCACGGAAAGCTTCATATTTCCAGCGCGCGAGCGACAACTACGCGCGCAATATTACGGTTGCACGTAGAGAAACAGAAAAAAAAGAGAGGAAAAGCATTAGCGAATATTGCGTTACGGTGTTTCAGTTGGAATTTAACGTTCGACGTTAATTGATATAGTGTGCCAATTGATCACTACCGATTTCCGGAACAAATATACATACATTAATTCAGGGATTCGTTCGCACTGCTGATTATCAGATATAAACATTTTAATGCGAAATACATTGCGTCCGGCAGTGAGCTAAATGACCGGGGTAAACATTTTAACGTGGTATTAATTGCAACGTGAAACCATCAGTGCTAACAGGTATATGCACCGTTTTCAACGTTATATTCGATAGAACTCGTCAGCAACGAGGATCCGTTTGTTACTCGATATCTCTCTATCGTGCATATACAGTTTCGAACACTCCTAGAAACTGTTTATGAATATATTGTGCGTCTTGTACGATAGAGTACAAATTTTGGAGTTTCATTGTGACATTGTGTTTCAAGACACAACTCTCGTGAATATTTTGGTTTAGGCTTGCAGCAAATTCAAAAGTATATATAGAAATTGAAAAGTCTCAATAGTTCACTGGATCCATCATTAACATTATTCGTACGCACATATTTGCAACAAATGCATTATAACTTCGATGCATGTATATTTTCATCAGACTAATTTTCAACATGAACTTCAACAACGTAATCATAATAGACGTCTCTTATTACGGTATTGACGATATTTGCAAACGTTTCTCATTGCGCAAAATACGTATCTACGTGAAAATTCTGCTTCGTATATTATCAGTCAGCCACTGTACGTGGCTATAATCCTAAAGGATAGACGCAGTTTTCCACGAGAATCTCTCCGAATGCGACTCACAAAAGCATCCACTTTGTTGAGGCAATACGGAGATGACGGTGCTGTGAAAGCTCTACGAATCGAGGAATCCGACTACGATCTACATGGAAAGATTCAAGGGAAAGGACCCAGACATCTTAGGAAGGTGATCCCCTTTGTGAAAAAGCAATTGTAGCCGTTGATCGTCGAGGAAGATAGTTGGCCGCGTTGTAAGAGAGCCGGCAGTCAAATCTCGCGTCGGCGTTTTTCCCCTACCGGCAAAGTATCGACACCGATCGATTATGCCTAATCTGACTAAAACTTGTGCTCCCTGTGCCACGTATACCTGCCGCTAAACGACGTTGGATGCCCTCCGTCGAATTTTTGTATCTCGATCTGGGCGATCGTTACCAACGTGACACCTGCTACCTGCTGCCTTAGTTACCTATCCAGCGACCGGTCTTCAAATCGTCCCACGCGCCGCGTACGCTCGCGTTGCAAGGACCAACGAGCCCGATGGGCCGGTTGAGATAACATCCCGACAGTTATTCACTTTGTCCATGTTTGATCACGCGTTTCTTGTCGACGAAAGAGGATCGCCGAGCCCGAGGGGCAGACTCTGCTTTTTTTTTTTTTTTTTACGGCTAAACCGAACCACGATTATAACGAACCAATTCCCCGAATTCCGGAGAGTCCTCATTGTGATTCCATCGATCGTTTCTTTCTCAGCAGTCATTCTTGACGATTTCTTGTCTGAATTGGATACTTCGTACCCTTAATACGACACTCAGTGGCTGAGTTTCATAGTAAGAGGAGTTCCAGGTCTCGAAACGAAACGCGTAATGTCGCTTCGAGAGCTTTTTGCCGAGCCAGCAACTTCTGACGTGCAGGACGAATTGGTTTTGTCTCGTTCCTTGCGAAAGACCTCTCCAAGATTCACGATCTCAGACTCTTGTTTTTCGATTGAATTTATCGTGCGTGTTAAAACTTCTGACGTAATTAGATTGACTTTATCTTATTTCCGGCAGTAAGGTATCGGTAGAAATCACGCGAAGACCGGCGCGACCTGCAAAAGAACATACCAAAATGTAAACTACCGATTTCGGTGAAATTTAGCGCGAGTGTAGTTTTTGAAAAAATATTTCCTTTTTTATCGGCAATCGTCCATATCGAAGAAGTGTAAACTACTTTAAAGTTGGAACTCCGGAACTTATTTCGTCAAATATCTCGAAAGTTACACTGAGGTTACAACAGTCTTTATGCAAATTAGTATTTTTAACGACTTTTTAATTTAATGATGTAATCGTTTTGCGAAGAAACCATTTGTTTAAACAATATATTTAAAAACGCGTATTTCTATAATTGTTTGTTTTTCCGAGTAAATCCTAATACATTTTCTGGAATATTTGTTTATGGAAACTATACAGTCAAACGCGTACTACAGATAAATTGAAATCTCGTTACCCATTCAGTTTCCCATTCTGCATGGCAGCGCGTCTTTCACGACTCAACAGTACGTTGAATCTATAAAATGAACCGCGTGTCCAAATTGCGTGGCTCGTAATAAATAATACGCGGCCGGTGTTTCTATTGCAAGGCAGCAGTTTTATCGGAATTTACTTCTTTATCTCGTGACCTTAACGTCCACAATAGCCAAGGTACAAAGTTATCCACCTTTCCGGCCCACTCTCATTTCGTTCGGCCGTGCCCGCGACGTGTTCCAGAACAACATTCGTTTCTTGGACGATAAAACCGCTTTCCTCGGGTTTAACGGTGGGTAGAGCGTACCGATTAGCTTTGTATAATTGCCGGGGAGCTGGAAGAAAAATATACGCCGCGAGACGTCAGGAAGACGGATGTCGTGGCGGATCCGAGCACCGCATAAACATATTCTTCATGGTTTCGTGAACACAACACAGCGAATATTTATAGAAAGAGAGAGAAAAAAGAGAGAGCGAGAGAAGAAGTATTGTGCAACTTCGAGCGGCGATCGCGCTTCCATCTTCTCCCTCGGCTTCGGCTTTTTATTCCGCTCGGTATCGAATCTCTCGCTCGGCTTCACGATAAAACGGCAGAGACACGGCAAGCCGATTGCTATAATTACGCGGGCATCGATAAGTGATCTAGGCTGTAAAAGACATTCTATAACAAGTAGCGATTATGCACGCCATCGATTCTGGTTACTTTGTAATTTCCATCGCGCACACTCCCACCGAGATGCTGCCCGTTCATTACTTTCGCCGGACGATCAATTACACGCCGTTACCATCCACTGTCGTTTTTCCATTCTCCATGCTCTTCTTTTTTTCCTTTGTTTCTTCTTTTCTTTTTTTCTTCGTTCGACCGTCTCGTCGCCTCGGACGATCTTTTTACTAGTCGGTGAAACGTCAGCTCGCCGAGTGCTCGCTGTGGATCTCGCGAGCCTTTCTCGTCGGGATGTACCCTTACGCGTGTCTGCGATACTGCGAACGCACAGCTAATCGTCTCCGCCAATTATTATTATTAAACGATCGAGTCTCCAGAAGCAAAACGTCGCGCGATCACGCGGTCATTCTCGCCGTGGCAATTACAGAAACGTTTAGAGCTAATTGTTATTGCGGCCCTGTGATACTACACAGTACATACGCGGGGCGTGTACAAATAGAGAGCGCGTTAATGGCGCTCTAAGAAGGCGACATTAAACGCGATACGTATCGCGATGATTGCACGAGAGCCGGCTCGGCTATATATTTTTTATTTTTCGAGCTGTTACGAGCAATCATGATTCATTTTTTACGGTGGTCGGCTCCCGTAAGTTTTCTTCGTGTCTAAATTTCATCGAGATAGGCCTATCTACGTAGGCGGCGAAGCGGTTATACGATGCAGTCAGGCAGCGAATTGCTTAACGAAAGTTGCAGCGGATAGTTGAGCGCGTATCCCAGCTGCACCGTCATCTGAATATTTGATCCCCGCGGTGCATCGAACCGTACGGCGGTGCAACGCGGCCTGAAACGATGCGCTAAACAACGCGTAATAACAAGCGTCCTTCGAGCATTTATCGAGGCTTCCAACGGACTCACGCTCATAGCGTTTGTATACTGTAATATCTCAATCGACGGGGCCGATTAAATAATACAAGCACAGCTCGGGATATTTCGCGCAGGTAAAAGCGTTCCCCCATCCCGACGCGTCGTCGTCGAGTTATCGGCCAATTAAATGTGCCACGGACGTGAGCCACGTTCACGAGCGATCCGCGACGAACGATAATTCCGAGTATCCCGCGAAAACCGCCTTATTAACGGCACGTAACTGATAAGCGAACGATAATGGCCGCCAAGAATCTACGTCCGCGTTATCTTCCGTCTCCGACAAACGTCGATCCTTCTTAACCTTGGTTTCAACGTTCCTCGTTGGACGGTCCGTGAAATTGCTTAATAAAATCAATTTACGATTACTCTGCCTGGATAATTAGCATATCGTCGCGTGCGCACGCGACGAATGGAAGTAATAAAAGAGAAAGAAAAATGATGAATGGGTGATGGAGAGAGAAAATGGTGGAGATAAAGAAGAAGATAAAATTGTACAAACTGGTAGACGACGGCGGCATCACAGACGAGGTATATGAATAGACTTCGTATGTTTTCAATGTATGTTTTTGTCTTACAATTTCGAGGTTCTCTTATCATTTTCGTTTCATATCATTTCGTACCGATTTACGCAGGTTGCATCGCTGAGCCATTAAAATTAAAATTAAAGAATATGGACAGTGTTGACACACCTGCTTCGAGAGTTATTTATTAAATTGAACGTGATGAATTTCATCAAGGAATATAATGATTTAAAATAGCGATTAATTGAAATTGGGATAAAAAATTCATTTTATATTTATTTAAAGGTATTAGAAAAAACTGATTGAAATATATTTTTTCACAACATAATTAAATATGAATCAGACATGACATTTTTTACTTATTTTAGTATATAAGAGTCTGAATGAATCCTGCAAACTCGATTTCATAAAAGCTTGGAAGTATGAAACAAATATTATTTGGTATAAATACATTGTGTAGTATAAATTACTTTTTGGTGGATGGTTCGTTTTCAAAATTTCGAAGTCATTTATTAAGACGATTTTAATGACTTGCATACGAGATCATTTATAACTCGTTAAAAATTAATGACTTATTGTTTAGTTCAGAAAAATGGCAAAAACAATTCGTATAGCTAGTTTTAAAGACTCACTGCAAAGAAAAGATTTTAATTTTCAAGATCACGATTAATCTGATCGTGAAAAAAAATTGTTCAGCGATGGAAAAATTTCTCTTTGGCGAGATGTTTGAATTTTTACAATTCTCGAGAAGAAAAATATTCTTACATTTACATTTGCTGCATGATGTAAAAATAAATATCTTTGAATAGAACAAACTCAATATTGTTAAAGTAGAGACTTCAGTCTTTAAAATAAAATCAAGATAACTGTTCTACAATTTATTTCCACGAAATTATAACAATTTAAATTATTGACAATTTTTTTTATCTAGTGTATGAATATTTTTATTCTTTTTAAAGAATTTTATATGAACTTTGTGTATTTGATCAGAGTTTTTTATTTTTTATTGCAAGTTAACATTTCGTACGAAACGCGCACGTATTGGGTTTAAATTAGTTAAAGATTACAGCGCCACTACACGGCAAATCTTTCTACGATTCTCGAACGTAATCGATATTTCTCATGATCGAGTTTTAAACGACAAATATGGCGGAACGAAGCACATCGCATCTGTAAGGAAAAGAGTATTATCCAGAGAAATCATCCAGAAAGAAGTACTATCCAAAAATTTTCAGGTAAAAATTTAAATCAATAGCTCTTAGATTTGCGTTTGTGTTGTGAATTTTTAAAATAAAACTTGCATTTTGGCTTCCATTCATCAAGATTGCAGTGTATAATTTTTAGTGCCCTAGAACAAGATTTAATCAAATAATTACTAATATAATTAATATAATTTTCAACAATTAAAGAAACATACAAACCTTTAACAACATACAAACATTTAAATAAAACATATCATGTTAAAAGTTACTCATAATTTTAATTTCAATTCTAACCTGTACAAATATTATAATCTTGTAATTGACTTATTCAATGTTATATATGATATATTCTTACTTCTATTGTAACATTTTCATATATAATCATTTACTGATTCTTTAACTTCATATACTGCGTAATTCTTAACAATTCTAATGCAAAATTCAACAATAATTTATTAAGGATACATTTAATTACTAAAATAATAAATCTACTCCGTAATATAATAAAATGTCTCATTTCTCAGTTTAAAGTGACAATTTTTCATCTAGTATATGAATATTTTCGTTTTTCTAAAGAATCTTTTATGTATTTTGTGTATTTGATTTTGGCTAGAATTTTTTATTTTTTATTCCCAGTTGACGTTTCATGCAATAGGCGCGACTATAGCGCCCTAGCGGTGAAATACGTAATACACTTCCTATGATTCTCGACCATAATCGATACTTCTCATGATCGAGTTTTAAACGACAAATATGGCGGAACGAAGCACATCTCATCTGTAAGGAAAAGAGTATTATCCAGAAAAATCATTCAGAAAGAAGTTCTCAGGTAAAAATTTAGATCAATAGCTCTTAGATTTGCGTTTGTGTTGTGAATTTTTAAATTAGAACTTTGATTTTGGCTTCAATTCAAGGTAAGATTTAACCAAATAATTATTACACATAATTTTCAACAATTAAAGAAATAATAGCATATAAACATTTAAACAGAACATACTGTGCTAAAAGTTATTTGCAATTTTATACCAAAATTTCATTTCATTTCCAACCAGTAGAAATATTATAATCTTGTAATTAACTTTTTTATTGTTATATACACATATTTATAACAATGAGTAATATAACCTCTCTTATAGTAGTGAGTATGTGTAAAAACAAAATACATATAGATATAGATATCTACATACATATAGGTAGCTATATGTATAGACACACACACACATATATACACTTATTTTATTATATGTTTTTACACATACACACGTCTCTCTATTATAACAGTTTCTATTTATTTATTGATTCTTTAACTTCATACTGTAGTTCTTAACAATTCTAATAATACTAAAAAAACAATAATTTATTAAGAATGTACATGTTTAATAGTTAAAATAATAATTTTACTGCATAATATAATGAAATTATTCAGAAATAAAATAAGGCGTAGAAGGCCTTGAAGCTCGAAATTTGTAGTTCAAAACAACATAACACAATTCTTATCTGTGTGTGTAAGGCTTAACTTTTCGCATATAAACGCTTTCAACTCAACGTATCGAGACTTGTCGAAATCAACGCAATGTTTATATTCGTCTTAATTATCGTGTTTGTTCGTTCAAGATCATCCCTTACTATTTTCTCAATTACGGGACGAAACGTGTTTCGGAGAGCCATTCGGCTATTGAATTTCGTGACAACAACACGTATTACGTCGCATTAGGCTCGTAACTTTCAATCTAATCTATCGGTGGCGTCTCTTTGTCGCTTTTTCGAAACTCTTTCACTTCCATTTATACCTCAGTATGATTTAATTAATACGCGATTTAATTAACAAACGTAATCGAGTAAGATTTTAAAGCTTTTCGAGCTGATTTTTCTCCAATCATCGGAGTAGAGTCGTTATAGTTTAAAATAAAATAATACACTAGTCTGTTAGATACAAATTATATAAACTAATCATTGTTTTAGTTCAGGATTTCCAAGTTTAATCCCTTCCGTGTTCAGTGTCAGGATCTCACTTACGTGCCCAGGTGCTACTTGGGTGGGTGAAAGACATTGGGCACGATAATGATAGTTTGTAATTTTATAAAAAATTTCTCAGCGACTGACAATGTATTAGCGTATCGTGCACGATGTATTTTCCGCATGCGTATGTGTGTGTGGTATTGCTGCTTAAATATATTTAGCTGTGAAATTTTGATTTCGAATATTTTCAAACATCTTCGAATATTTATAACACGTCACGTGATATATTACTGATGTGCATACCTCCTACTCTAATTACGAACATTCAGAATACAATAATTGCCTTCATTTACAATATTCAGTATTGAGAAATATTTTACAATTTACAGTTATATCTTTAATATATATTCAAGTTTCTTTATAATCACGTTGTACAAAAATAGCAGAATTTTTTAAACCACGCGCAATGTGGTCAGTAGAGTCAGTGTCTGTTGTGAAGTATTTTCATATTTTTCCGAGCAAAATGGCTCTTGTTAAATTAAATAATTTAAATTATAATTCGCGAAGTTAGTATCAGTGAGTTCGCCGATTGTTACTTATACGTGCGCGTTGATAGTCTTTTATTTTTCTTTCGTCATATCTTTTCTTGTTCAATACTCGTTTTTGATATTAGAGTCTGTGCTCAAGAGGATAAGACCTCTTCAGGAGATCAAGATCGTAAGTAGTTTTATATATTGTATTTCAATTTACTCAGTTCTTCAAATTTAAACAACAAAGTATAATATTTATCGTTTTATTACAGACGCTTCACATCAGCATTAATTTTTTTGCATTTTTTGGGGAAAAATCCAACGGTGGCTCTAAAGCCAAGAATGTAAGAATCTTTCATTGTCTCCAACTTAAGATTTTGCTTTGCTTTTAAATACAAATTCTAATGTTTAGTGTTTTGTTATAGATTTTCCATAGCCTCCACTTCTCCTAATCCTCCAAAAATCTTATGATGCTTTAAAAGCTAAGAATGTAAGTACTTTAACATATTGTACTTGAATTAATTCTATTCTCTATAGTTCTTTTTCTATTAAAGTCGAATGTAAAATTATAAAATAAAAATACTTGAAATTATTAGTTCCAATTTTTATCATTATTAAAATTTAAATTTTCACAAATGATGTTGTGTCTTTAGAAATAAAATGTTTTATGTTTTTTAAGAAGTTTTTCACGGCGTTCACTTCCACCATGGGATTCTCAGTGGTGTCTACTTGATGAGGATTTTCACGCTAACTTTTCCTGGTCCAGTGCAGCATCAATGACGTTCTTCACATCTATCGAGTGAGTCGCATGCATTTATGTTCCTCCGGTCACTCAATCATGTCGTAGGACGAAAGGTCCAAATCGGCACGGGTGACTGGTTGTATACGTAGAATTTTTAACGAGCATAGTGACCGCGGATATTTTTTATATCCGTGAGTAGTAACATCTTCTTCAGATTTTTTTATGTATTAAATCAGGATAGAGCTTCTTGCACATCGCGATTTTAACAATTAAATTTACAGTAATTACTTATAAAAGCAAAATATCTCCAATATAAATATTCGCAAAGATAAAATATGTATATGAATATCTGTATGAATAGATAAATTATAAGTAGTTATAAATAATTATTATTAAAATGATTTCGTTTGAGCATTACGTACCATAGTTGAGAAGACGGATAGCCTCCGACTTCATTGCTGTGAAAGATGCAGTTATTACTTATTGATACATATTTTCGTATAATAATTAATAATTTTCAATATTATCTTCCTTTTTATGGTAGTATTAAATGATTTAATTAATTCAGTTTTATAATTATGAACTGTAGTTGAATTTTAAATATAATAGATTAGAATTTTTCCGTAGAAAAATGTATGAAATTTTATGTGCAAGAAGATACTTCGCGATAGGCAGACTTTTGAATCAAAGTAACAAGTTTGGACACTGCTTTCACATTTTCGAAAGTATGCTTTGACGAAGAAATCGCCTGAGATTATTCTATCAACATTTAATTCACTGTATAATTGTTTCATTTGCAACTGTATGTACAGTTGTACCATTATTGTGTAACACTTGCCTAACCTGGACGAATATTTCCCAACCATTCCCAAATACGTGACAAAGTATGTTCGCGCGTTTTACTCACCGTCACTGTTTAATAATACGTAGTAGCGTGTTCTTACAACAATTTCTGGTTCTATCGAGTACGAGTACGCTCAAAGGCTTGAGCTTGCCCGGCTTAGCTCTCTGGCTCCTCCGGGAGTTCCGTTCAACGGTGCTGGAGATTTTTGGGCGCACGTGCTACGTATTTTTGAGCGATAGTGAGTTTTCTGTTCGTTGCGGTCGCGTCGCGATCTTTCCTTTATATTTGCATTTGAAATGAAAGACATCGGTGTCTCGCGCAAGTAACGAAGTATAGTTTTACATGTCGAATCGAATTCGTACGCACCTCTTTTGAAAGTAATTTTCCTCAGTCGTTTCAAGTTGGGTAAGTGTGTCGCAATTGTATGTAATATCTATAGATGTTTTTAACAAATTGTTCATTGTTTTTATTCTCTTGCAATTTGAATAGTTTCTGAATGAGTAGAGTCATTACAGTTTGAAATGAAATAATACAATAGTCCGTTAGATACAAATTACATAAATTAATTATTGTTTTAGTTCAGGATTTTCAGGTTTAACCCCTTCCGTGCTCATTATCAGAATCTCACTCACGTGCCCAGGTGTTACTTGGGTGGGTGAAAGACATTGGGCACGATGACCACAGTTTGTAATTTTATAAAAAATTTCTCAGCGACTGACAATGTGTTAGCGTATCGTGCACGACGTATTTTCTGCATGTGTGTGTGGTTAGGATGTGGAATTGCGTCGTTTCTATTGTTTCATTAGTTAAAATATTTATGCACTAATTTAAAAAAATATGAACTTATCATAATACTTAATAAATACACTATAATTACATTATTGTTATTATAACAAGTCAACGTCCATGTGTATTTTTTATAGAAATTTTATGCATTTTTTCTCAGTTATTAATATTAGCTGTAAATATAAACGTGTTTTAATCACGTTTTACGCAATGATCGCTAGCTATTGTCAGTCGATTTCAGGAAAATGGTACGTAAATTAGAATGTGAAAGTTGTATGTTAAGCTCGGGTGTCAGAGGCGTCTCGGGACGTCCTCTCTAGTTTAGGTCTGCGCCCGAGTG